>CM057169.1:18179022-18225197 GCA_029962745.1 Echinometra lucunter
GGGGGGGGGGGGAGGAGAGAGAAGTTACATGGCGCGATTGCAGTGACGATGAGGCTTATGTGGTTATGTTATGGTGGCTTGCGTCCCGGTCACGAGTTTCGCATTCCGGGTCATGAATTTCGCATCCCAGGTCATGAATTTAGCATCCCGGGTGCTGAACTTCGCATCACGGGTCCTGAATTTTGCATCCCACAACATGAATTTCGCATCACGGGTCCTGAACTTCGCGTCACGGGTCATAAATTTCGCGCCACGGGTCGCGAATTTCGCGACTGGGGCGCAATGTTGGACGCGAAATTCACGTCGCACGTGACCGGTTGTTACTTCAGGGCCACCATATTATGTTGCTTTGATTTCGATGACGGAATACACCGGAATTTCCGTCTTTAATTCTAAGTATTTTGTGTTCGCTTTCAGAGGCCTTCTTTATTTTCCATTTGTTTTGATTGAAACAATTAAATTGACACCTTAACCCCTTCTTGAGTATCAGAAAGAAATCAAAACCTCTTTGGAGATAACAGGAACTTCCGTCTTTATATTGAGATGTTTCGTTTTCCTCTGTCATGTTTTTTGAAAGTCTCGGATTTCTAAAAAGAAAAAAAAGAGGAGAGAGAGAGTATGTCAGAGAATGAGAAATAAAGAAACAGAAAGGGAAGAGAGAGAGAGAGAGAGAGAGAGAGGGAGAGAGAGGGAGAGAGGGGGGATGTCACGTGGTGCGATTGATGTAACGGACATTGCAAACAGTTCTTTAAAATGGGGAAAATTGTTTACTATAGCCATTAGGAATTTGAATATACTATAGACAGGCCTTAGAGAAACCGCCTTCTTAACCTGCCTATATTACTTAAATGGATGTTGTATGGCAATATCGATTTAAGCAGATGAATGAATGAATTGATTGATTAATAATTATTCATGTTTGATATTTATAGAGGGTGGCACATTGCAAAAATAATGACGGTCTTCCATGAGACGCCGTTTGGTAACTATTCAACACCAATCATCATGGACGAGCGACCAAAAGCAACACCATCTGGACAACCACCGAAAACACCCGACCACGCACGCCCGCCCACACACCCTCACCCCACAAACCCTAGTCTAAATCTGGATGTATGTAGAGATTTTTTCCTTACCGTGCAGGGCACGGTTGTAACAGAGAAGCAGAGGAGAGAACCCCCCCCCAAAAAAAAAAAAAAAAAAAAAAAAAAATCGTCCAGAACTAGACTACCCAAAACCCTCCTTATGCGCACACACGTACACACGCACACCCTTTCACGAGCACCAACCCCTTCCATCCCCATTCGAAAATTTTAAAAAATCGCTCCGCCACCCAATCCGACCCATCCCAGCCATACCACAAGCGATTCTGCGAACCCAGCCCCCAAAGCCAATGGGTTGAAAATAAATCTCCCAAGACAGGGCCCCCACCAATTAAAAACATTACACAAGACCTTTTTCTGAACTTTATCCTTATCTCCATTCGAAATAAACTTGAAAATATTGTATTCAACTTTTGGAAGAAGGAATGAGGTATTCTGATACAGAGAACCGAGAAAAGGTATATCAACGGACATGACCGAGGCAGCACTAGAGAATTCTCATTCTCCAGCAAATGGTTTGCTCATTTCCTTTCAATTTCTCTTTGTAATTAAAATAAAACTTTAAATAAACATTTAAAGAAGAATGAAACCGTGGGGAAAATCAATTTCAATGACAAGAGAGGATAGAGAGAAGCAATTAAAGAAGAAGAAGAAGAAGAAAAAAAAAAAACAGTTCCATCAAAATCAGTTACGAATTGAGAAAGTTATGAAAGTTTGAAAAGTCTCAATGCACTTTCTATGGCGATCCTCAAATTGGCAATGTTGCTTCAAAATGGCAGGTTTAGAAGGCCAACTCTCCATACGTTTTGTACACAAATTTTATTTCCCCCCCCCCCCATTATCTTTCAAGGTGCAGCTTGTCTCCTTCTTAGCTCCAGATATATCATGGGAAAATGTATTTGACACAACATTATGTTGAGTTCATAATGTTCACAAAGAGACAAGCAGCACCTTTAGAAATAATAGAGAAAACCGGCCTTTTTAAAGCAACATTGCCAATTTGAGGATCGCCACAGAAAGTAACTTTAGACTTTTCAAACTTCCATTACTTTCTAATTTCGTCACCGATTTTTTTATGTAACTTTTTAAAATTGCTTCTCTCTCTCTCTCTCTCTCTCTCTCTCTCTCTCTATCCTTTCTTTTCATTCCCCATTCTCCTTTAAAGGTAGTAGCCCACATTTGCAAGTGGCAACCAATCTGCACAAAAGTTTTCTTTAGATTGCTTTAAGCCACAGAAAAACACCTGTAAAGTTTTAGATCCCAGTACATTCCCGTTTAGGATTGAGAAGGGAATATTTAAACATAAATTTTGTTTTGTAAAGGCGTCTTCCTTATGCCTTAAGTGTAAAACCATTCATCTTTCACTTGTTCTTTGGAATATTGTTGTAAATTTGATAATAGGATAGTTTACATTATTACCCATCATTTAAAATTGAAATAAGATTATCCCTCTTCAAATTCTGAAACAATATTGTGCAAATGTGGGCTACTACCATTAAAGAAAATTGACCCCTAAACATTTGAACTGACTGAAATTTTCCATGAAACACCGCGACCGATATAGGGAAAATCTTAGCAACCTATTTCAGTTTTACTAAAATTAATTATACACCCAGAATACTGGCCAAATTTGAATAAAATTTCAAAAAGTTAAGAAAATGAATTATCTGAACCAGCTAAGATACACACAGAATCATTAGCAAATACGACGATTTTTAACCTCTTTATTGTTACTATAATACCTTTAATTGATCATTTGGAAGTATAGAATTAAAGAGCATCCATGATATAAATAACAAGCAAAAAAGATATGGGGAAATTGGGCATCCTTGAAAAATACTTCTTTATATGCGTTCAGTTAGGAAACCATTATTAATTACATGTCTCCGTCCGGAGACATGTAATGACATAAAGTCTTATTGAAAATCAATAAACTCTTGGCCAAAGTTGAATTGTTTCCAGGTTTGAAACAAAAGAAATTATGAGAAATTCTTTCTCAATATCAATCAACAAAACAGAGCCTGGAATATCAGTTGACTCGGGTATCGTACAATATCCAACACTAAACCAGAATATAAAACCAGATTGGTCAGTGTCAGTAACATCATGTATGCAACGTTTAAGAACACTTGGCTAAAATTTTATAGTCCGTGTCAATATAGGGCGACAGTTTTGTTGTTGTTGTTTTCATGAAAAGGATCTTTATCCTTAGGCAGGAGAGTAATTACTCCATTTGCTCTGAGGAGGACAGCATTCCATTAGGTACGGAAAAATTATAGGAGCTTATCAATATATCACAAATATTAGGCCAAAATACAACATAAAATTCGACAGGAAAACCATTAATACAGGAGTTTTAAAATTCCATCAGGATAAATAAGTCTCCTTCCTTACAACTTGAAGCCTATAAATATTTTTTATATCAACCTCTATTTTCTAAACATCAAAAAATGTTTAGAACCTTTCTCCCCTTCTTCTAACGACCTTACTCTGGATCTTATAATCATACCCTTTGTTTCGTAATCATAAATTGTATTCAATTTGTCTTCAAGTTCTTCTAACTGTGTAAGAAAAACATCATTAGCAGAAGATAAACTATAAATTTTGTGATCTAATCCTATCAATGTCTCATACAAGTTTTTTTTTCACTATTTCTTTCTTTCTTTTTCCTAGGAAAATACTAAATATATACCCCTGTAATGTAAGACTTAAGTGAACCCCTCAAAATATTGGGGTAACAGTCGTAATTTTGTTGATTTTCATTAATTTTCTAATAGTCTCTATAATTCAATCAACAAAAGCTGAATCATTGTGAAAATAATGGCAATACAATTTCCAGAAAACCCATACCCCTTCTTGGGATTATCATTAAATGCAATCCTTACAACTGAATGATCAGATTGTAATTCCAATGAGCATTTGGGAAGACAAACAATTATCTAAAAATTTACTAGAAATCAATAAAACATTATGCAGTCAAAACTATGGGAGTATTGATTTCTCGTATATTGCCTTATATTGGGATGAAAATGTCTCCATACATCAACCAAAAAATATTCTTCCAGAGTAAGGGAAAACATTTCACTATTTTTATTATTTTAATGTTGTGATCTAGTGCCTTGATAATCTAAAGGGCTAATCACAGAATTAAAATAGCTGTCTACAATAAAGATAGGGCTATAATTATCTGCAAAATTATTTTGCAGAAAATGTGGGTCATCATCATTGGGTGCATATACCAGGGTCATTATGGAGGTCATTAAATATTCCTTTCAAAATTGAAAATTTACCTTCTGAATCACGGAATAAAGAAGGAACCTTTGATGAAATAGAACCAAAATAACTATAACATTCAAGCCACATACACTGTTTACAAAATGTACCCCAAAGAAAATAATAAAAAAACAAAAAAACAAAAACTCAGAAGTACACAATCTGCCACAACAACAAAAAGTGGCATCGGAAGAAACAGTAATTATAATATAAAAAAATAGGCAAACAAATATAACACATATACAAATACATATACAAACACACTGAGACGCTATTGCATAGGATAGAATGCAGAGCCTCAAATCAAGTAACAGCTCTGCATCAAGCAGCAACTTGTCCAAAATTTCTACAAACCAGCTACAACAAGCTATCCGAAAAACCAAAGGTGCAGGACACAAGGCTAAAAATACTAAACATAAATTATTAAGACAGCAAAGCATCTTCTACAGATTTAATAGGACTCCAAAACAGACACAGAATAAATTCAAGCACAGTTATTCCTGACGTGACTATATACATAAAAATGCATAGAATAAAATAAGACAACGAGAAAGCTCATAGTTGGAAGAAAAATTACATGAATAAATAATGTATATAAAGTGGCAAGTCAAACAAGGACACAAACATCCTTGCAACTCCAACTTCATAGGTCTCATTTACAAGTGAACACTGTTTTTAAGCTTCCGTTTTTACAGGTCTATGTATATTTTTGAGGAGAGTGTGTTCACAGAACTGTTATTTATTTAACAATGACGACATTTCATACCGGCGTGCTCTAACTTTGTCTGATACAGGAAGAAGGGTGACTTGAATGTTTGAAGTGATGCATTTTCTCCTTCCGCCATGTCCGCGTTGCGAAAAATCTTCGGCCACAGTTTCTTACCAGGAATTTTATAACCTTGACACCCTTCTTGTCAGCGTAGGATATGAATCTCACATGTATGATCCTTGCCTTCAGTGGCTTATTCTGGCTATCTGGGGAGCCTTTCATGAAGTGTCTTATCAGTGATTTTTACCAACAATTGTTATAAGCTACTGAATCCTTGCATCTGATAGGCTGAGAGCAAATGAATTTGTCAGATTGGTCAGTAGAAATCACTGACGAGACACTTCATGAAACGCTCCCCTGTATGTTTTGGTTTTGGAGCAGAGGGGGTTCAATGACACATAGGCCCCGTTTCATAAAACTTGTTATCAGTAACAACAACCACATTTCTATGACAAATTTGCTCTCAGCCAATCAGATGCAAGGATTTTAGTAGTTTGTAACAATTACTGTTGTTATTGATAAGTTTTTATGAAACACGAACCTAGCCTGTCAATCGAGTTGTCAGAAGAAGAAAGACCCCAAATTCCCGCAGAATCTAATTGTCAGGAACGGTTACATTATCCATTGAACATAGGGCCCTGTTTTTTGCGAACGCCGTGAAGAATGAGGTTGTTCCTCCTCCCCCTTTATCAAGCAGATAACTGTTGTATTCTTCAATTTTTAAATTTCTTCCTCTAAATCGAAGATCTATTTATTATGCCAAAATCTTCTCTTCTGGGCCAGAAATAAGGGCAGAAAGCTCACTAACTTTTCTCATTTTGAGAGCTTCACTGTGTTTCTCGATTGAGGCGTGACTCGAAACCTTCGAAAAAAAAGGCTTCGTGAACCAAGCTGCATGGGGGAGATTCTCCTGGCGTCGTTCAATAGGACTTCGTTTCGGGTGATGTTCGTTATGCCGAAACACGCAAATTGCGTTTACCTAGATGTTCGTTAGTCTGAAAATGAAAAAAAAAAAAAGAAGAAAAAAAAAAAAAAGGTTCGTTAATCCAAACATTTGTGGCGTTCTTCCGAAGGTTCGTTAGTCCGAAAATGAAATATCTAACGAACTAATTTCATTTTCGGATTAACGAACCTTCGGAATAACGAACCTTATTTCGTTTTCGGATTAACGAACCTTCGGAATAAAGAACCTGCAGGATAACGAACCCTCAAAATAAACGAGCCTTCGGAATAACGAACTGTAACCATTGGTTTCGAGCCCTTACTACTTGAAGTACACGAGTCCATATCATCGGGGCGGGGAGGGGTACATCACCGAGCGGAGAGGAATCCTGAGCAAAGGGACTCCTGCTGTCACTGACAATCTACTATGTTTTCCTTTTTTCCGGGAAAAGAAGGTGCTTCCAAGATTCAGGTTTGGTTGCCATGATTCACAGTATAGTTACGTACACAGCCGACTTCAGCAGGGAAATAGTGTTTACTTATTTTTAGAAGTGGATTGCTAAGTAAAATTTAATGCTGAAAACGACGTCAAATGGGCCTTTTTGGTACCCTTTGTAAAATTCATGTTATTTCTGTAAAATTCTGATTTTGACTATATGGGACACGCAATGGACCGGCGCATTCAAACAGCTACTGACGTGCTACCTTGCTGGAAGTTTGCAGACGAAATAACGTCCGTTTCCACAACCTGAATCATTCCACTTATTTCCATAATCACTTCTAATCTGTCCACAATCCTCCAGTGATCGCCAGTTGTCTGGTTGATTTGGTGCCCAGTTTGTGAAGTTATACCCGGTGCCGTCGGACCATTGGAAATGGCCTTCAGTAGAAGTATCGTGCGCGCCAATCCACATCGTGCTTGCACCCCACTAAAAAGGAGAAACGAGAGAGAGAGAGAGAGAGAGAGAGAGAGAGAGAGAGAGAGAGAGAGAGAGAGAGAGAGAGAGAGAGAGAGAGAGGGGAGAGAATAACAGATAACGTAACATGGGGGAATCAGGCTATGTGAGTGAAATCATCGAGTAGAAAAGGGGGGGGGGGGGAAACGCAGTGCAGCATGCAGAAACAGACGAGGGGAATTAAGGAGAGAGTTGAAGAAAGAGAGAGAGAGAGGGAGAGAGGGAGATTTCAACGTATATATATATACATAACCATATACATATATGCCCTCCGGCCACGAATAGATCACTCCCTGAGGCAAAATATCTAGTGGCCTTTCGGGAAGGCTCTGCCCTCGACGCCACTCATTGCTGTAAAGGTGAGATCCAAGTGAAAATAGCACACAGTGTTGACCAATCAACGAGCACGAAATTAGTCGCTGAGAAATTTATCTCTATGATTTTTATTTATGTTTAAATTGTAGAGGATGATCTCGGGATCTCCGATCTTTGCCATCTGATTGGTCAAAACTATCGTTGATCCCCAAAGACTAAAGTTCTATTCTGACTTGTACAAAGCAATATTAAAAAAAAAAAATTGCTGCACGACATTGAAATCTAAATAGGGGAGTGGTGTGATGACGTATAGACAATGACCTTACCTCCTTCTTCCGTGATGTTTCGAAGAGAGTTGCGACGAAGTTGTGCTCAGCTTGAGAATGGATCGAAACAAGATGGCCCAAGCTGTCTCTCACTACTTCACCACTGCCGAAAGAGGGCACTGTGTAACTCTGGCAGGTGTCCTCAGCTTCCTGCCAAGTTGTGTTGTATGCAAAGAATCTTATTGAAAATAGATCAAAAAGAGTGCAAAAAGAATAGAAAGCCCTTTTCCCTACATACATTAAAAGTGTAAGTCACCTAAAAGACATGTCAGGGCTCCATGTCATTACACTACAATCAAAATATCAGCATCAAATATTGCTTCTACAAAAAGATTTTGGGAGTTCAAATATACTCTCAATTTCCGTGAGCACTTCCAAGGATGACAAAAAGCTTTACACGATTTATCTCGGAAGTGCAAAAAGCCATTTAGGGCTTTTTAGCATACGACAACGTTATGTTCAACATTAATGCCATTTGTTGACTATTAGACGTATGTGTGCGCACATGCAGGAATCAAAGCTATAATAATAATAATAAAAAATATAATGGTGTTATACAAACCACGGTGTATCCTAGAAATGATTTACGATTATCATTTATTATTTTTTTTTTTTTTTTGGGGGGGGGGCACTGCCCCCCAGGAATCCAAATGTCTAAACCTTGCCCCTTCCCCTCATGTGCACAACTTGCCTTAATTAAGCTCCTTCAACCTTCTATGAAAAGTATAGGGTACTGATGAGTGAAACATTGGGGGTGCTGCTTCTAGCGTTAAGGAGTGTTAATGGAAGCGTCGTGGTTTGGTGGTTCTGACTCTCGTCTTTCAATCAGAGGATCGTGGGTTCGAATCCCAGCCATGGCGTTAATTTCCTTCAGCAAGAAATTCATCCACATCGTGCTGCACTCGACCCAGGTGAGGTGAATGGGTACCTGGCAGGAATTCATTCCTTGAAATGCTTAAGTGCGCTGTAAAAGGCTGACGGGCTAAATCTGGGATAATAATATTCAAGCATCTTTTTTTTTTTTTTTAAATACAAGAGGCCCCTGGAAAACTAAAAGCTTAATTGTAATCATATCTTTGTCATTGTATCGATGACCCGTTCATCCTGTTTGTCGGAGATCTTCCGGAGCTCTGCAATGTTATCAATGTAAGCGCAAAGGTAATAACATCCTGTTATATGCATGAAACCACAAGCGGAGGAGTAAGGGAGCTTTCCCCGCTGGCAAATTTCCAAATAAGAATGAAGAATACAGTCAAGCAAATCTAAGAACATATGTACATGGATCAAATCACCGTAATTTATCAAAGGTCATATTCATCCCTTTTTGTCAATTTTATTCTCTGAAATAAGCTATCCGAGTAAAACAAAAAACAAAAACTGGGCCTTTTAAAAAAGGAAACCAACACCCTCAAGTCAAGTTGTTTTTAGATAAAAGCTAAGATGGAATAAAACAGATCAGCGAAAATTTGGACGAAATCGGGCCCGGAACAAGAAAGTTATGCCTATGTGGAATTTTCTGTTTTTCGACACTAACAGCTATTGGCCTAATTGGTGGTAAAATTTGTCGACAACTGTCAATATGTTTTGTACACAATTTCACGCATTCTTCAGTGAATATGCAAACACATGTTTTCATTGTCCTTATCCAAAATATGTTGTGGAGAAAACACTTCTACAGTATATCATGATATATCTTGAGTTTAGCTTAGGAAAATTTGCAAATCTTAAGCAAAATCATGTTTAAATATGTGTGTACAAAATGATGTCATCAGTAGCTACTTGTGGAAAAAAATGTCATACAGAAATTTTCATAGAGCCATATCTTTCTTATTCCTTGTCCGATTTCGTTCAAATTTTCGCTGATCTATTTTATTCCGTCTAAGCTTAAAAACTACTTGAATTGAGGGTTTTTGGTTTCTTTTAAGCATGAGCATATTTTGCAGCATCCCTCGTCGTACCACTTCGGCGGAAGGCTATGTTTAAATCAAACTTGCACACATCCATGTATGCGCTAAAAGTTTTGGGAAGGAGTTGTCAGACCAAGGAGTTTTCCTGGTAACTCCTTGGTCAGACTACTTAAAAGACTCCAAAGCATTCTGTAACAGGAAAAATACCTTATTCACTCCTCTCTCGACCACATGTAAAATGTAAAAGTAAATAACCTCGGAATAATCCTCCTCTAAATTTGGATTACCTTCATTTTTGATACACACTGTATAGTTTTGAATTATCAAGAACTGTTTCGCAAACTCAGACTTAGTTGCCGATACAGTATTATTTTAAAGCCTTAACCCAATGTATGCCATCTAGAAAATAGTAAATATTCATGGATTTTTTGCAAAAGACCTTACTGAAGGAAAATGCATGAATTTTCGATACCACGGCCCTTTCTTACAAAAAGTTGCGATTGATTCGAATCGATCGCAACTCTGAGATTGATCTCAACTCCTATCTCTTAAGTTCAGAGTTGAGATCAATCTCAAAGTTGCAATTGATTCGAATCGATCGCAACTTTGAGATTGATCTCAACTCCTATCTCTTAAGTACACAGTTGAGATCAATCTCAAAGTTGCGATCGATTTGAATCAATCGCAACTCTCAATAAGACGGGGCCCAGGTCTCCTCGTTTAGGGCAATTCCATGGTTACTGACGTTTCATTTGGAGAGATAATGAGTTACCTCGTAATCTCCTGTTCACTAGCTGACTACAGGAGTTTAAAGGTACAGCACTGCACATATATGCATATACTATATGCAGCATCAAAACTTCAGAAGTTGGTTACACACGTTACACTATTTTGGACCAACCTGTGGAATTGTCCTTTGTTTACCTGTAACAATGTTGTCCAAACGCAGTCCAAAACGTGGGACAGCAACAGCCTCCTCTTACCCCAGGTGGACAGGCAGTCATGACGATTGACAAAGCCAAAAAAAGTAGCATGGTCTTTCGATGAGCATCCATTATACGTGCTTTCAGCTTTCTTCTGTTAATCCTGCCACATGCAATTCTGTTTTTATGGCTATGTTGCTTTGGTTTCGATGACCACAGCTTTTATCCGTTCAGCTTGGTTTACATTTCCGTCTACGGCGTGAGTGCGATTTTTGTTTTGTTTTGTTTTTGTACTAAGCGCGTGCTGAGAGCAGATAAAAAGAAATGCTACAGATAATGTGGATGAGGTTTACGGTAACAGTTCACCATTTGGTGAGTCCTGACAAGGACTGTTAAGTTGCATGAAAAGTGGAGAAAAGAGGGTAGAGAATATCTTTCTCAGTTTTCCTGAGAATGAATGAAGGTCTGAACATGACTGTGAACCAGATGAGGAGGCGATGAGGAGAGAAGGCTCGACGTTCCGGACAGCTTGACTGCCCGTCACCGCGTTCTGATCACTTGAAGTATTGCTTTTTCCTCTATCTTTTCAGGACTTACCACATGGTGAACCGTAAAACTTCATCCACGTTATCAGTATCACCATGCAAACCTCCACCTTTAAAGGTATTACAGACTGTTTCGCTATTAAGTTCTTAGCAAAGTCACAGTTTCAGCAAAGAGGTATGGGGGCCGGGGAGGGGGGGGGGGGGGGGTGCAGACCCGCAGACCCATAAAATCTGCCTGAAAAGATAATGGCAGGTTATTTTTGCCTGTGAAGATAATATTATTTTTAAACAAGTGCTCATATTATGTTATTACATGTACGTGAAACATATTTATACGGTAAGTGTTAGCACTGCTGAGAAAGGAAACCAGTTCACCGTGTGACAAAATGGTCGTAATTATTTTTCGAGTGTGCTACAGGCATGACATGAGATCTGGGGATGGAAACTTGGTTTTGAGCAGAAAAGAAACTGAATTTCCGTGCATCTCTGGTGTCAGAACGAGGTGAAAGGGGGTGAAAATTAATGATAATCCACATGTTGTTGTTAGGCTCTTTGGCTTATGATTCGTACCGCATATAAAAGCCATCTACGCGAGGGCTTCCTTTCTTTTAGATTTTACTTTCCACAAGGAGTCCGCAGTGCAGTCCGGCGTCAGTGACGGTCCTTCCACTTTTCTGGAGTCGGGTCCAGTTCGGAACGCCCCGTGTACTGCCCGGCTCAGCCGGGCTTCATGTCTACTAAAAGTAGTGAGAGCAGCTAAATTGAAGAGCGCCACGTCACGGACGTCGCGGTTAAGTCAGAGTAATTGTCAAGCTATTTGTCAAATCGTCACGTACGTGACGCACCAAAGGTAAGACGATTAGTATTGTTTATGATTGTATTGTAATAACAGTACCGTTATGATTAAAAAACTACGACGTTACCACTGGAACTCTATGAAATATGAATTAAAAATATGTCCAATCTGCACGCACCAATGGTAAGACGACGTATACTGTTGATGATTGTGTTTTTAATAACGTTATTTTAGGAACTCTATGAAATATGAAATAAAAATATGTGTTCATAACGCCTTAATACTTTGTTCCGTACGTATGGGACATCAAAATCTTTCACTAGCCAAATGGCATGTATATTGAAGGAAGACTGAGAGTTTTCCCATATGGGCCCCGTTTCTTGTCTTTTTTTCGGAATCAGATTAAAAAATTAGAATCCTTCTCATCATCAAACGTGTACTTTTTAAATGAAATTTACATTAACAGAAGCATGGCGGAAGAAGACGAGGTGACCTGGAAGGGTATGGCTCGTATTGGGGTCAACAATACATACACTGTGTCATGTAACAATCATGACAAACCCAAAACTTGGGGGGGGGGGAGGGGCCAGAGGGAAAAGGCAATGTTTGCCAATTGACTTTATTAATTGTGCCAACTTTAGAACGATTAAATGTGTGGAGCGAGGGAATTACTTATTACCAAATAACTGTATTTCCTTTATGCTCTGTATGATGATCAAATTTTGGTAATAAAGTTCCATTCATTCATTCATTCATTCATTCATTCACTCACTCATTCAGTCATAATATTGGCCCAAAGTGTGGGGCCATTAACCAAGCATTTTGTTGAAACGAAACTGATGATTATTTCAGAAGATATGGATGTCTCCAAGACATCTTTTTGGATGATACCATGAAATCAAACAGAAAGAAAGTTGTTCGGGGAATTCTGATCAATAAGGTTGGTTTTTTAAATCGACTGATTAAGATTTTTGATCGAATTTTGGATCAGACCCTGGTTCAGGTCTAAGACATTTAGAATGTACTGTGTAACAAACACGATCATCATCCAGTAATTGGGTCAGCGGGTTATGCCTCACTGATTCCATATTTTATTTTTCTGTTTTATTCACACAGATTACTCTACTTCACCGTAAAGCCCCCATTCCAATATGCTGCTCTAGCTACGATTTGACAAATTTTTGAGGTCGGGGAAGATTGGAAAAAAATTGACTGATCTGGACCCAATACTCAGCGATTTTCCAGCACGAATGATTTTCGTGTTTTGGACGGCGACGGAAATCGTGAATGATTAAGCCGATGTGATTTAGCGGCGAGAGGGCCATCGCAAGCTTGTATAAATCCGAATAAGCGCAGGAACAGCGTAATTAAAACGGAAACGGCGTAGCTAAAGTGGAAACGGCGTAGTTAAAGCGGGAACGAAACGTATTGAGAGCGTTGTAGGAACCAGCCTTAGTGAGAGCGGTTACAGCGGGAAAGTCGTCATTAGATCGGGGTAGAGCGCGGCAGCAGCGGGACCACAGCGGCGTCCAGTTTACGTTCCGTTCTGGTGCCGCTGTCACAACGCTGAGAAAGACCTTACTACGCTCACCCCGCTGTGTTCACGGTGAAGTTACGTTCTTTCCGCTCGCTTTACGATGAATTTTGATCGTGAAGATCGGGATGAAATTTTGAACATGTTCAAAATTTCTTGCCGATCTGAAAAACTACCCGATTCTGCTGCATTCTCACAACGCTGTCGCCACGATGCTACCGACTGAAAACGACCCCTGTACGCTTTTGCCGTTCTCTGCCGATTTGATAGATCGGGAGAGATCGGCATCCAGGTCGTGAGAGAGGAATGGGACCTTAAAGCCCCCATTCCACAATGCCGCTCTAGCTACGATTTGACAATTTTTTTCAGGTCGGGGGAGATCGGGTAAAAATTGGCCGATCTGGACCCAACGCTCAGCGATTTTCTCTTGGTACGAATGATTTTTTTTTGTTTTTTGATGGCGACGGAAATCGTGAATGATTCAGCTGATGTGATCTATCAGCGAGAGGGGCATCGCAAGTTTGTATAAGTCTGCTTAAGCGCAGTGACAGCGCAACTAAAACGGAAATAGCGTAGCTAAAGTGGAAACAGCGTAGTTAAAGCGGGAACGAAACGTTCTGAGAGCGCTGTAGGACCCCGCCTTGATTATAGTAAGAGAGGGGAGCGCGTAGTTGTAGCAGTTACAGCGGGATAGTCGTCATTAGATCGGGATAGCAGCGGGACTACAGCGGGACTACAGCGGCATCTAGTTTATGTCCCGTTCTGATGCCGCTGTCACAACGCTGAGAAAGACCCTACTACGCGCACTCCTTGGTATTTGATTTGATTTGATTTATTTATTTAAACACGGTAAAAGCCCAGTTCAGCTTCTCGGCTGGTTTTCAGTGTGACAATTAGAAACAATGAAATACATGAAATATGGATTCGAATATCAAACAATTACAAGTACAAATCGTAACAAAATAAAATATATAAATATTTCAAATTTTGAATGAGGTTTAAAAACATATTATGTATCACAAACATAAAATAGACAATAACAATGAAGAATTTACATAAAATTAGGCGGAAAGAAAAACAAATAAACCTAGAATATGTAAATACATTTTAACGAAATATGAAAAGAAAAATATGATATATGCAACGAAATTATTAATGCTCATGCAGAAGTAAAAATAAAAGTAAAAACAAGAATCTAGCATATATAAAAACAAAAATATTAAACAGTAATCGCATGAACAAAATATGAGAAAACGAAAACATAAACCATAAAAACTGAATTAAAGAAACGTGTATCTATACATATAAAACATGAAAAGGAAAAAAAATGCAGTACCATGATTTATACAGGGGAAATTATTTTAATTTTGAAAGTAAAACAAGAATCTAGAAAATGAAAAGGAATATAATTTAGAACAGCAATCATATGTACAAAATATGAGAAAAGAAGGTGCAGTACGATGCTGTGTAAAAACATAGTATCACAGTTTAAACGTAATGGTGTGAAATATGAATATATGAAATATAAAACCAAATTATTATACAGGATATTTATGATGTTCAGGTGTTTAGATATAATATATACGTGTATTTAATGACTCCTTAAAATCAGGCAAGACAGAACTAGTGCGAAAAGCAATAACAAATATAAGAGGAAAAGTAAAAAGAGTGACAGAGAGAGAGGGAGAGAGAGAGAGAAAGAGAGAGGTAAGTGAGAGAAATACAGAAAGAGAGAGAGAGAGAGAGAGTGAAAAGAGAGGAAGGAATAAATCTCAAAAGGGGTGGATTTACGGAGACGTAAAGTTAGTTTAGGTTTATGTTAGTTATGTGAAACTATAGACCAATTTCACCTAATATTAAAAATGTAAACCACTGTTTGAAGAAAATATAATGGTCGGTTGCACAGATTGGACATAAAGAGCGTGCATGAGCAGAGTTCACCTGAACAGTAATGTGTATGTGTGTGTATGCATATGAGTACAGGGAGAGAGGTGCAGCTAACGGTTTTTTTTAACTCGTTGAAAATGCTCCTCTTATTTATTGTCTCCGAGACCAAAAATAATAAAATCGTCGTTTGCGTCTTACCAACAGTTTTTCATTTCAAATTATGGTTGGTTTCAGGGGTTTTGAGTACAAATACAAGTTTTCATACACAATTCATGTTTCATCTAAGTATGAGAATTTTTAAAATCAGGTGCTCACAAAGTTAGCCATTGCCTTTAATTCACATCACTTTTACTCCTCCCATCTACCTATCTTTCTCTACTTCGTTCTATCAGCTCTCCCCTCACCATGTCATTTTCTCTCCTTTTGACCTTGCTCATTCTTGCTGCGATATTCTTTCATGCTCTCTCCCCTCACCATGTCATTTTCTCTCCTTTTGACCTTGCTCATTCTTGCTGCGATATTCTTTCATGCTCTCTCCCCTCACCATGTCATTTTCTCTCCTTTTGACCTTGCTCATTCTTGCTGCGATATTCTTTCATGCTCTCTCCCCTCACCATGTCATTTTCTCTCCTTTTGACCTTGCTCATTCTTGCTGCGATATTCTTTCATGCTCTCTCCCCTCACCATGTCATTTTCTCTCCTTTTGACCTTGCTCATTCTTGCTGCGATATTCTTTCATGCTCTCTCCCCTCACCATGTCATTTTCTCTCCTTTTGACCTTGCTCATTCTTGCTGCGATATTCTTTCATGCTCTCTCCCCTCATTTATCCTTCTTTCACCTGACTTTTCTCCCCTTTTATCTCTCAAAATGAATGAAGGTTATTTGTAAAGATAAAACCACTAGGCCTTTTACAGAGATCTTCATGACAATGACACAAGCAAACTTTATTGCTCAATACAAACACAGTTAATGTTGACAGTACACAATTTTACGGATAAAAGAACAGATTACTTGTATACAAACAAATACATTGTTGTTATACTTATCATTTTGTTGAAAAATGTGAATGATCTGTGCATGTGTATAAAAATATATCATAAATCTACCCATATACGTTAACAAAGCTACTGCAAACAAAAATAGAAAGTTGAAATAACCCAAAGTAAAACGAACACCTTCATTTATCATTCAAGAGCATAGTTACATAAGAACACTAGATTAATTGCAGTATGGCTGGCTGTAATATAGCTCCTTCTATAACTCATTCACATGGATCACACATAGACAAAATTTACTGCATATACCTAAGGGTTTGAACCTCTTGCAGAATAATATACATGTAGTTTCTTTCAAACATCTAATTCTAAAATCTAGATATCATATCGTTTTATAACTCAATAATTGTTTTGTATATTAATCTTATACACACGAAAAGCAAGCATATCACTCCAATATTCTCTGCTAACCTACGATGATGTGATTTCTAAATTAGCAATATCTAAAGTATTTCTCATTAAGCAGTGAATGATAATTGCCTACACGTCTTTTCCAAAGGTTCGTAAATTACAAAGACTGGTTTCCCCCTCGAAGATTTGTAATTCCAAAGACGTGTTATACATGTACTCATACTCCGAATGTTCTTGATCCAGAAAGTGAAATAGTGTTCATAATTCCAAAGCGTCGTATTAAATTCCGAAAAGAAAATATGTAGGATTCTATTGTAGTATTGAAATTGCCCTTCAATTTCTTTAAAATAAATTTTTGCCGATTTGTGTTTGGTTGAATATTATGATGTACGGTAATTCACAGAGAAATGTGAGAGATACAAAATGCTTTATGGTGGGAGATCGTAGAATCACAGAAATAAAAACTTGAACGTAAATGGGTCATGGGCTCCGTAGACGGGTTACATCAAAGTCTGTTCGAAATATTCAAGCTATTTCTAATACGTTTTAAAACACGACAGCAAAGACTTTTGAAAATTCAACTTAATACGGCAATTTAATGACCTACTGTACCTATATAAGGTCCATGGCACCGTTTCCAGGGGGTGGGGGGGGGGGGGATTTTTGCCGAAATTTCTATCGAACTCATACACGAGTACACACATGCACGCACGCACACACACACACACACACACATACACACACACACACACACACAAAAACCACTTCGCATTATTTTCCTTGGAGATGTGTGAAATAAAATAATAGGGTATATTGCCCTCTCCCCATAGTGCCCCTTTTCGCCGTTGTCCCCCACCCCCCTTTGAAAGAAGCTCTACCGCCACTGCAATCCTTCGAGATTCTACCCCGCTCGGTCGCTTCACTCCCTCAGAATGGTCCATTTTTTTCCCATAAAAATCCTAGTTACGGGCCTGTATAAGTGTTGTTGTTGTTGTTGTTGTTGTTGTTGATTCGTGTTGAATGGCTGTCAGTCAATTTGACTATGTTTTGACTAAATAGTGGTTAGGGTACTGAATTTAGATATACGGCTAGGCTGTGCATAGTCCAGGGCCCTCTCGCATAAAAGTTGCGATTAAAACGCAACTCAAAAAATTAAACGCAATTTGATTTTCATCCAATCAGAATTAAGTGTTTGGGACTTACGTTTAATTTTTTGAGATGCGTTTAATCGTAACTTTTATGCAAGAGGGCCCAGGATGAAAAGTAAATGGTGGGGTTCTTGCAGGACTTTGACCGCAGAGCACTGGGACCAGACCGGAGCATACCTACAGCTATTTACGTGCTACCATTCTGGCAGTTTGCAAACGAAGTAACGACCGTTATATCCACAAGATACATCATTCCACTTAGTTTGCCAATCACTTCTAAGCTGTCCACAATCCTCCCCTGACCGCGAGTTACTTGGTTGGCCTGCTCTCCAGTTGGTGAAGTTATACGCAGTGCCGTCGGACCAAAGGAAATGCCCTTCGGTAAAAGTATCGTGAAGGCCAATCCACATCATGCTTACACCCGACTGCGGCAAAGAAATGAGAAAGAGGGAGAGAGAGAGAGAGAGAGAGGGGGGGGGGATAATTAGAGAATATAACAATGTAAGTGGAAAATTAGACAATGTGACATTTAGATAGAGTAGAGTAGGGGGGGGGGGTAATGCAGCATGCAGAAATAGCATAGAGACAGGGAAGGTGAGAATTGAAAAGAGAGTATATTAACGTACCAGTACTCTTGAAGGCGTTAAATCTCATTCGTAGCATCTGATACGTCGCATACGCAAGGAATATTCAAATTTTAGTTCACCTAACTATTCTTCATAAGTTAAAATGAAAATGTTCATTTTTAGCGGCCATGCTATGGCGGAATGCACTCATGGCTGTTTGATTATAATATATATATGCATATGTATATGTATATATGTATATATGTATATACATACATACATAGGAATATATATGTATAGTACAAGACTAGACGTAGCTGAAACCACTATAATCGTTTATTCACAAGCTTTCTGCAATCATGCCTTCGTCAGGTGTGCTGTAGAACGGAAAATAGGGAAAAAGTATAATTACATATCAAAAAAAGAAAAAGAAGAGGATAAGCAAATTGATAAACTACAATACTACAACCGATAAGCCATGTTTTAAAGTTGTAGCCTCCTTCTTACAATTATATATATATATATATATATATATATATATATATATGGGTATATATATAAATATATATATATATATATATATATATATATATATATATATATATATATATATATATATATGGTTCCATGACATATGCTCCGCCGACATAATGCTCCGCCGAAAACTGCTCCGAAAAGTGCGACAAGTGCTCCGCGACAAATGCTTCGGGATAATTGCTCCGCCGATATTTGCTCCACCAACATTTGCTCCCGCGACATTATGCTCCGCCGACATATGCCCCGTCGACATTTGCTCCGCCGACATATGCTCCGCCGAAATATGCTCCGAAATTACGACATTTACTCCACCGACATTTTGCTCCGCCGACAATTGCTCCGCCGAAATATGCTTCGAAATTAGGCCCACCCCCCCCCCATCTTGCGACCTTCTGTAAAACTTACGGAAGAACACATGCACAAACAGTGACGCGACATTTGCTTCTGCGATAATTGCTCCTCTCGTAATTTCTCCGTATACATAGGGTTAGGGCTATAGGGGTTTTGGTTCAGAATGACATGAAAATAAGGATTAATCTTAGTGTTAGGTTTCCTTGGGAGCAATTGTCATGGAACCGCACATACACACACGCGCGTACCCTCCCCTTCACCCCAACTCACTGTTATAAAAATAGACAGAAGATGATAAAGTTGAATTTTGACATACCGCAGTATTTCATCTTTGTTTGATAATAACTACTTTGCAGTTTACTCTAATTACTCAAATACTATTTTTTGTTCTGAACACCATGGTATTTGAAGCATTTAGAGTGACCTATAATGATAAAAGTCGGCTCTCAAATTCATTTTATGGTCGATGGAGCAATTGTCACCGGTTCAAGTGTCGTGTCTTCGGAATACATTTCGGCGGAGAAATTGTCGTAATTTCGGAGCATATGTCGGCAGGGCAAATGTCGGCGGAGCAATTGTCGGCGGAGCAAATGTCGGCAGTTCGGAGCATATGTTGGCGGAGCAATTTTCGGCGGAGCAAATGTCGGTGGAGCAAATGTCGGCGGAGCAAATGTCGACGGAGCAAATGTCGACGGAGCAAATATCGGCGGAGCATTTGTCCCGGAGCATTTGTCGCGGAGCACTTGTCGCACTTTTCGGAGCAGTTGTCGGCGGAGCATATGTCGTGTCACCATATATATATATATATATATATATATATATATATATATATACAGTATATATATATATATATATATATATATATTGAAAGAAATTTGACAAATGCAAGCAACTTTGGCAACTCCCTTGTAAATAATAAACACTGAAAGAAATGAAAATGGGAGAATAATAATTGCGTAGCTCCCTCAATGTTTCCCAGAGCTGTCATCCATTTTGAATCAAGGGTTGAAAAAATGCCTCCGCCGGGAATCGAACCCGGGTCACTGGCTTGGAACGCCAATGCCTTACCACTAGATACCACTTTTTATACAGTATATATATATATATATATATATAATGAAAAGACAAAAGTAGATAAATGAAGACTCCGTTGACAAAAATTTTAATTGATTTTTCGCCCATTACTGTACTTCGTATCATCATATCCTGAAGAAGCCCTATGGGTGAAATATCGATTAAAATTTTTGTCAACGGAGTCTTCATTTATCTACTTAAAATTTGTCTTTTTATTTAATACTTCGACGCGTCGCAGATCTTTGGAACCGGCGATTTCATGTCCCTTGAGCCGATCCTCAGGCAGACTGACTCTTCTGGCTATTTTTGTGGCGCGGTGGGTCACCTTAACGAGTGCTCACAGGTACGCCTACAATGCTCTGCTTTAGATTACAGCATCGAGCACTCTTCGTCAATTCTCAACGACCTGTACCCAATGGATATACCGTGCGTCCCAGAATAAACAGAAACCTAAAGCAAAACCTTCTTGCACTGAATCATTGGGATGAATGATTTAAAACAAATGTTCAGAATGAATTTGGGCAAATATTCTTTCAAATGATACACAAACGAGACCCATTCATTGATTCATCACTGAGTACTGTGGTACTGTGTTTTGGAAAATTAATGTCAAAATCCATTTGCTACACTTTGGGGAAAAAACATCTTTCACAAAATAATGAACAATTGACCAACCTAACTTTTTTAGGTTGTTCAGTTGGTCTCAAGGAATTTGGTAACGATACACTCTCTGGTCAGGGGTTAGCTCAGCCATATTCTGTAAGTTAGGTAAAGTAAGGGTGTTTCGTTTACCAATGCATTTGATTGATTAATCACCCAAGCACTCCCCCTTTAACGACAGATGAAGACAATGGACATTCATTTCAATAGACCTGTTCTCTAACATTATTCACTTACTTGTCGTTATGTCAGACAAACCTCAGACAAGCTTACTTGCTGTTACCAAATCCCTTGAACCCAACAGAACAACCTAAAAAAATTAGGTTGGTCAGTTGGTCATTTGTGAAAGATGTTTTTACCCAAAAGTGTAGCAAATGGATTTTGACATTAAATTTTCCAAACTACAGTATGCTACTCAGTGATGCATCAATGAATAGGTCTCATTTGTGTATCATTCAAAAGAATATTTGTTAAAATATATTTTGAACATTTGTTTATAATCATACACCCCAGTGATTCGGTACAATAAGGTTTTGTTTTAGGTTTCTGTTTATTCTAAAACTAGGATGTGTTCATCTCTTCATCTCTTTCTTTTCCTGATGTGCTCGGTCATGTCGGTGTCAAAGCCAACAAGCATGACAAGTAGAAATGTCTCCTCTGATCCTAAGATTTCTAATTAATATGTACACTAATCAAGCTTTACAGGTTAAGTGGGGAAGCCAAAACTCTGCAAAGTTTTCTATATGTAATGGAGTAAAACAAGGAGGAGTATTATCTCCCATTTTGTTTTCAGTCTACGTGAATGAACTGCTTATAAAAATTGAACAAGAAGGAATAGGTTGTAGAAATGGTAACTATTTTGCAGGATGCCTAGCATATGCTGATGATATAACTCTTATGTCACCAACAAAGAAAGGTTTAATTTACAAACCATGATACAAATATGTGAGAATTTTGCCATAGATTTCGATATCATTTTCAGTGGATCTAAAAGTCAATTTCTTGTTTTTTCATCCGGTGGAAACAGCAGTGCCAGGGAATATTCTGTTGTTATCAACGATATTAATGTGTCAAATGTCGACAGTGCGGTTTACTTAGGTCACCATATTTCAACTACTGATAAAAAATAGTCTGGTTTCTGCAGCTACTGCTCAGTTCTGGAAAAGTTTTAATATCCTCAGATCAGACTTTGGTCATATTAAATCATCAGTGCAATGTCTGTTATTCAAGCAATATTGCTGTAGTTTCTATGGGGCATGTTTGTGGCAATTAAGAAGTAAAGCAGTGATGAACATTTGCACCTGTTGGAGGAAAGCTCTTAGGAAAATTTGGAGAATTAATAATATGACTCATTGTGATTTCGTAGCTTTATTGTCTGATTGTCAACCTCTTGAGCAGGGGCGGATCCACGATCCAGCATTCTCCAATGGGGGGGGGGGGGGGGGGGCGAAATTTTTAAAAACCGCTCGAACCGATTAGAAACGTATGGTTTAAGGCTGCACTCAGTGGCGTAATTAATGAAAATATGTTGTGGGGCCCCCCCCCCCCCCCCGAGGTAGATGCGCCTATATATCTTAAAATAGTTATCTTTAATTGAGGAATTATAAAACTCCTTTTCCTGAGTAAAAAAGGAAATGATGGATAATGCGAGCGCGAATTAATTCTTCGTCAAACTACAATATGGGCTTAAAGATAACATAGGCCTATTTGGTCACCTCTTTCGCCTGATACGCTTTCAAAGACCATCCTAAATCTTGATATTATACGAGCGAGCGCAGCGAGTGAGGAAAAAATATACCTTTCCCATAGTAGAAGTGATAATTCTTCATCCAAGTACACTGAAGAATTAACTATGAGATATTTTACTTATACATATACATATTTTGGTCAACTCGCTTGCTAAATTCGTTTGCTTTTCCAAACCATCTTGTATTAGAATTTAATCTGAGCGAGCGCAGCGAGCGAGGAAAAATCTATATACAATTTTTTTTAATGGTAGCAGCGATAATTCTTCATCCCAATGCACGATGGTATTAATCATGAGATTTTGGTCATCTCTCTTGCCAAATTCGTTTGCTTTTCCATACCATCTTGTATTTAGATTTAATCCGAGCGAGCGTAGCGAGCGAAGGAAAAAATCTGTATACTATTTTTCATGGTAGAAGTGATAATTATTAATCCCAATACACGATGGTATTAATCATGAGATTTTGGTCATCTCTCTTGCCAAATTCGCTTGTTTTTCCATACCATCTTGTATTTAAATTTAATCCGAGCGAGCGCAGCGAGCGAGGAAAAAAATCTATATACTATTTTTAATGGTAGAAGTGATAATTCTTCATCCAAATACACGATGGTATTAATCACGAGTTAAATTTAATCCGAGCGAGCGCAGCGAGTGAGGAAAAAATCTGTATACTATTTTTATGGTAGAAGTGTTAATTTTTCATCCAAATACACGATGGTATTAATTATGAGATAACTAACTTTTTTTTTTTTTTATATATGTGCAGGTACATTTGGTCACCTCGCTTGCCGAATTCGTTTGTTTTCCAAAATCCATCTTGTATCTGAGTATTGTACGAACGATCAGAGCGAGCGAGGAAAATACATAATTATGTACTCCCTTTCATGGTAGAAGTGGAAGTTCTTCATCAAAATACACTATGGGCCTTTAAGATATCTATTTTGAAATATGTGGTCACCTCTCCTACCTAATTTATTTGCTTTCAAAGACCATCTTGTATTATACAAGCGAGCGGGAAAAATATATATGCCTTTTTTGTGGTAGAAGTGATAATTTTTCATCCAAATACATGATTTGCCTAAAAGTATCTAGATTATATATTTGTTCATCTCACCTGCTGAATGTGTTTGCTTTCCGAACTTACGAGCTGGCGCAGCGAGCGAGGAAAAATATATAATCTCTTTCGTGGTACCGGTGTTATTTCGTCGTCAAAATGAACAAGGAAATAAGCCGAATATGGGCACCTTACTCCTCTTTTTCTTTCTTTTTTCCCCTTCATCCTATTCCCTCTCCTTTCTTTCTCTCTCTTTTTTTTGCCGACAGCAATCGCAAATTTGTCGATTGGGAATGGTACCTCTACCCCAGTTTTACATTATGGGTGTAAGTCTCTGTCAGCCCTGTACTTAGGAATTTTAACTTTGGAAATAGTAGACCTTTTTGAGGAAGCGACAATTGCGAGCGCAAAGCGCGAGCTGAAATTTTGGTTTACAATAACCTGAAGGCAGAGCAATTTTGCCTCTCATTTATTTCGAACTCATTCTAAAACTGATGATAAGCTAATCAACTTCCCCCTATATGCGAGCGCAAAGCGTGAGCGGAAAAATCCCCATAAAATGAATCATACTTCTTTGTAATTCTTTCTTATAACTCTCAAGATGAAAGCATGCGAGCGTGGAGCGCAAGCGGAAATTTTGCCATCATTTTCTTTCTTTCTTCTTCTTCTTCTTCTTCTTCTTTTTTAATTTGACTTTTTTCTTCTTTTCTGTTTTTTCTTTCTTCTCTTTTTTTCTTTTCTCTTCTCTCTCTTTTGTTTTGCTCCGCCAATAGGGGGAGGGGGGCCGCAGCCGCGGCCGCGGATCCGCCTATGTTGAGAATGCTTTAAGGTATAGATTTCAAAGTTTTAATAATAGAATCGTGAAGACTGGTACTGGATTCATGAGAATGGTTGTAAAAAATGCCCAAAGAAACCCGTTCTCTACTTTTTGTGACAATCTAAATGAGATGCAGTATTTCCTAAGTGAAAACATTAAGAATTGTGATATCCCGGTTAGCAGAGAATTAGATGTGAATGTACTAGAAGAACTTATAGAGGTCAGAGATCGGGAAAGGGTTGACATGTTATCTACAGAGGAAGTGGAACAGTTGATTAAGTTCCTATGTATTTCTTAGTTTCAACTCATTCCATATTCTCTCCCAATATACACCTATTTATTAATTAATTGTTTTTCTCAGAGTATTTTGCTTTTAATTTGTAACGACATCATATGTACAACTTTCTTTTCTGTTCTTTTTATAGAAGTGCTGTATTATTTGGCGAATAAAGATGATATATATATATTTCCCTTCATGCCACTAATAGATTAATTACTGAGCCAAACTTCTAGTGGCCTTTGGGGAAAGCTCAGCCCTCGGCGCCACTCATTGCTGTAAAGGTGAGATCCACATGAAGATAGCACAGTGTTGACCAATCAAAGAGCACGAAATTAGTCGCTGAGATATCGATCTCTCAAAGATTTTTGATTTATGTTCAGATTGTAGGGGATGATATTTACCGCCTGATTGGTCAAAACTATCGTTGATCCCCAAAGACCGAAGTTCTATTCGGACTTTCAAATACAAAACATGAATTGCTTCACGACATTGAAATCTACCATAGGGGGAGTAGTTCGATGACGCATGACCTTACCTCCTTCTTCCGTGATGTTTCGAAGAGAGTTGTGACGAAGTTCTGCTCAGCTTGAGAATGGATCGAAACCAGATGACCCAAACTGTCTCGCACTACTCCACCACTGCCGAAAGAGGGCACTGTGTAACTCTGACAGTGGGTCTCAGCCTCCTGCCAAGTCGCGTTGTATGCAAAGAATCTTATTGGAAATGGATCAAAAAGAGTACATAGAGAAGTAGAAAACTTTTCGTCCTTCATGAAAGTGTATCAATCACCAAAATAAACATATTACTGTGTATGTCAGGGGCTCCATGAAATTACACTACAATCAAAATATCAGCATCAAATTAACATTACTCCTACTAAAAGATTGTCTTAGCTCAGATATACTCTGAGCATTTCAAAGGAGGACCAAAAACTTCAAACACGATTATCTCGAAAGTGTAAAAAGCCTTTGGGCATTTCAGCATGTGATCGATGTTATGTTAATACGTAGATTGAAATAGTTAAGAACATTCGACGTGAATGGCCCATTCTTCAACAGGATCCTCAACGGGTACAACTAGTGTATAGACCAATTTCACAACGCAAGAGGGCAGCAGACTGTTCGACACAGTTCGACATACTGGGGTGGGCGCTCCAACTTTTATAGTACACAAGTCAGTAGCGCGTTATGTACATTCGTTCGATTTTTTGTCTATTTTGACCAGTATATGCAGATTTATTTTAATATTTGCAATGAGAAATTATCAGGGAAGTTCAGGTCGCAGCTGTGCGGTGTTCAAATGCCACAAGGATTAGAGAAAGTTTAAAAATTGGAAGCTAACTGAGTGCGATATTCACTCGCTTTTGACTCATGAAGCCTGTTTGTGTGAGAAGCCGTACTCCCTACACAGGTTTCCGTAAGCAATGTGAAGGAATTCGTCGCCAGTGGGTAAAAACATCAACAGAAGGGACTTTTAAGTCAAGAAACATTATCATTATGTACTTTGGCGTAAAATTTAATGAGTGAAAACTTGACTTTGTAAACAGGGTAAGATTTAGGGCTCCCGTTTACTACGGCTTCTATGCTGCAATCGAACTTTTACTGACAAAAGTAAGTTGAAAAACCATCGAAATTACAAAAATACATCATACCTTCATCCATCAGATATGACCATTGTCTTACCTCATCTACCCATGTATCCATGCTTTATTTTATTGATCTAGAATAAAGTAAATGGAACACTATCGGGGCACATCTCATATCTTACATTCATTTTGTACACAGAGCCAATCGCGGTCAGCGCGCTTGCCCACAGCAGCAATGGCGTCGCCGATAGAGGGCCAAATACATAAACCGGCCGTGAAATTGGTCTATACATTAAAGTCATAAGATCATGTTCATTCCTTTTTGTCATTTTTTTGTCAAGGAGTTTACCTCGTAACTCCTTGATCTGGCCACATTTAAATAACTCCTTAGCACTCTGTAACATAACAAGGTGCCTTATCCACTCCTTTCTCGATATGCTACATGTTAAATACAAAGGTAAATAACCATAACCCTCCTATAAATGTGGATTAACTTTATTTTTATACATACTCTATAGCTGTGAATTATCTAATACTGTTTCGCAGACTCAGACTTGGTCGCTGACGTCTGTTTAGAGACAGAAGGGCGTTAACTCATATCATTTTTATACAGTCTTAACGCCCTTCTGACTCCAAACAGACGATATATTTTCTTTACAGCCCTAACCCACAGCATGCCATCTATATGAAATGATAAGGATTCTTGGAATTTTTTGCCAAAGACTATACTGAAGGAAAGTAGGCCCTACATGGAATTTTTAACACAAGCTCTCCTTATTTACCTGTAACAATGTTGTCCAAACGCAGTCCAAAACGTAGGACAGCAACAGCCTCCTCTTACCCCAGTTGGGCAGGCAGTCATAATGATGGCCAAAGCCATAAACATCAGCATGGTCTTTCGATGAGTATCCATCATACGTTCTTCAGCTTTCTTCGACTTCTGTCAATTGCACAACTGCAAGTTATGTTTATGTCGTTGATTTCGATAATGTAATACACCGGGATTGATCAATTCTAAGTTTTTTTTATGTTTGCTTATTAGTGGTCTTCTAGTTTCTATTTGTTTTTCACAAAAACGATGACACTGACACTTTGAAACCCTCTTGAGTTTCAGAAAGAAAGACAATTGTTCATTCAAAGACCTTTTTGGAGAAAACCGGAACTTCCGTCTTTACATAGAGATAATTGTTTGAATGTTTTTTTAGTCTCTTTTTACATTTCCTTTAAAAAATCATACGGAAGTGGTGGTGGCTTATCTTTGTAAAACATTTTATTTTACAAAATATATTCCTTAACCCTTCCTAAGCCACTAGAATACACTTTGAGATCGTGTGGATAACGACTTTGGTCTGACAAAAGGCAAGAAACAAAGATTTTATAAAGAGAATGATTCTTTCAGTCAACTCAATAAGAGAAAGGGAGAGAGAGAGAGAGAGAGAGAGAGAGAGAGGTGAGAAGAAATGACATCCTAAAATCCTGGTTGAAAGGAAGAGTGAGAATTCGAGAGAATAGGAGATAAAAAAGAGAGGGGTAGGCAGCAAGAGAGAGAGGGAGAGAGAGAGAGAGAGAAAGAAAGAGAGCGTGAGAGAGAAGGGGGGAGGAGAAGTTACATGGAGCGATTGCAATGACGATGAGGCCTATATGGTTATGTTATGGTGGCCCTGAAGTACGCTCGACAACCGGTCATGTGTGAAGTGAATTTCGCGGCCAACTTTGCACCCCAGTCGCGAAATTCGCGACCCGTGATGCAAAATTCACGATCCGTGATGCGAAGTTCAGGACCTGGGATGCGAAATTCATGACCTGGGATGCGAAATTCATGACCCGTGACGCAAAGTTCAGGACCCGGGATGCGAAATTCATGACCTAGGATGCGAAATTCATGACCGTGACACGAAGTTCAGGACCCGGGATGCGAAATTTATGACCTAGGATGCGAAATTCATGACCCGTGACGCGAAGTTCATGACCTGGGATGCGAAATTCACGTCGCACGTGATCTGTTGTCGAGCATACTTCAGGGCCACCATACGACCTGGAACCGACTCCAAAGAATCTCAAGTGGAAGGGACAGTCACTGACGCCGGACTTGTTCTGAGGACTACTCGTGAAAAGTAAAATCTAAAAGTGACATGCAGAAGCTCTCGCGTAGATGGCTTTGATATTCGGTACGAATCGTATAAAGCCAAAGAACCGAACAACAGCAACATATAGGGCATCATTTTACTTCGTTCTGACGCTCTGGTCAAAAACAAGTTTCAAGACCTCCTGTAGCACACTCCAACAAATATTTATGACCATCTTGTCTCACGATAAGCTGTTTTCCTTTCTTAACAGTGCTAACACTTATATAAATGTATATTTCACGTAATTACAATACTGCATATTATGAGCACTTGTTTAAAAATAATACGATTATTTATCTTTATAGGAAAAAATGACCTGCCATTAATTTTGCAGGCAGATTTGGGGGATCTGCACCCCCCCCCCCCATACCTCTTTGCTGAAACTGTGGCTATGCAAAGAACTTTGATAGCGAATCAATCTGTTTTCGTCCTGTATGTGTGTGTATTTTGTTTCTGTCCTGTGTGTGTGTGGGTGCGTGTGTGGGTGTGTGTGTGTGGATGAAGGTGTGTGCCTCTGTGTGTGTACATGTTACTCGATTTGTTTAGCCTTTTCCTTTTGTTCGTCTTTATATTTATCCCTTTTATAATCCTTTTTTAATCAATTTTTTTCATCCCTTGAAACCATTAAAAAAAAAAAATTTATAAGTACAATTCATATTTTCACACATGCATTTTCTTTTGAGGGGTTTGCACAATACAAGCCTAGCTTTTTAGCATTCCCCTCCATTTTCAACGTTTATTTATATGCTTAATTTGTAAAATTTCACTTTGACAATTTCTTATATAATGATTATGTAATTATTTTGTATGTACAAATTTATGTATGTTATTTTAAGTTGAAAATTATGTATCTTTTATCTGAGTTGAAAATGGAAAAATAAATGAAATGAAATGAAATGAAAATGAAATGAAATATCTTTAAAGGTCGCGGTTTGAATGGTGGTACTGAAAACGTGGATGAAGCTTACGGTTCACCTTGTGGGAAGTCCCGGGGTTGTTTCATAAAGCTGTTCGTAAAGTTACGCGTGACTTTACGAACCACTTGAATACTGTATGAAGTGCCAAATGGGATGCCCAAAATATTTTCCAGACGTTTTAACAAAATGTGACTGCATTTCCCATAATCTCAATTAAATTTTGGCAAAAAATACAATTTTCAATAAAAATATTTGTAAACAATGCTAATATTAATCTAAATCTACAAATTCCATCTTTAGCTGATGCGATTTATAATGTTAGAGCATCACATTTGGCTTGCCATATTCAAGTCGTTCGTAGAGTCATTCGTAACTTTACGAACAGCTTTATAAAACACCCCCTGCAAAGATAGAGGAAAAGGCAGTTCAGGGGACCGTTTCATGAACGTTGTCAGTCACTGACAATTTCAGCAAAATCCTTGGTTTTGATTGGCTGAGAAGCGCTGATCACTGACTATTACTATGGTAACTGTCAGTGACTGACAACTTGTCAGTGCTGACAACTTTCATGAAACGGTCCCCTGGTGATCAGGACGTGGTGATGGACAGTCAAGCTGTCCGGAACGTCGAGCCTTCTCTCCTCATCGCCTCCTCATCTGGTCCACAGTCCTTTTCAGGCCGTCACTCATTCTCAGGAAAACTAGGAAAGATATACTCTCTGCTCTCTTTTCTCCACTTTTCATGTAACTTTACAGTCCTTGTCAGGACTTGCCACATGGTGAAACGTAAACCTAATCTACGTATTGTATAACTTTTTTCTGCTCTCAGCACGTACGCGCTTAAGGCCCGGTCCCACTGGCGTTTAGGAAGAGTTGCGTATGAATTGCGCACAAAATTGGTTTATATTCGTTAAACATCCGCAATATTCGTGAAACATGCTTGTATGAGTCGGTCGACATCCGCAATACGTCCGCAATTATCCCCAAAGGCACGTTTTTCCGTTCCCAGGATTTTTGAGCAGCTCAAAATTTTGGCTGCGGATGGGCATCCGCCATACATACGCAATACATACGCAATACATACGCAATACATACTAATCTATGCGCTGAATATCCGCTGTTATCCGCAACTGACGGGGTATTGCGGCTGGGCGGTGGAGTGGGACAGTGTGTAAAACGGATATACAGCGTGCCTATCACGCACTGGCGTAAATCCCGGGGGGGGGGGGGGGGGGTGGGGGGGATATATCCCCCCCACTTTTTGGAGAGGGGGGGGGGGATGGCGTGTACAAATATCCCCCCCCCCCACTTTTTAAGAAAGAAAACATATTTTAATTAATCTGTTAGTAAAATCTTTGAATATCTGTCATAAACAACCATCATATTTTAGAATTTCTATTTGAAAATGCGATTGAAAACCAAAAAAAGTGGTTATTTTTGGCTCGCTCGCTTCGCTCGCTCGCAAAATAAATATTAAAATGTGTGTAAGGGGGTCTGTGGGGTCAGTGAGGGTGTGTGCTTATACTTAAGTGTTAGATCGACAGAAAAAAAATCGTCAAAAAGTCAATCATCCCCCCCCCCCCCACTCCTCAGAGTGGATTTACGCCGGTGCTATCACGTCTACATCCCGAACTACAATAACTTGTAGCGAATGCAAACAGACTTGCCACAAATAGTGCGTTTGCATTACGTCTGCTTTGTATCTGATTTGCGAACAATCCGATCCGTTTCCTCAATACATACGTTATACATCCGTGATTGTTCGTTATATGTCCGCAATGTTTGCAGTACATTCGTCAACATTTACCAGTTATACTTCTCATCGGAGAGCATCCGCACTTGTATTCGCTTTTATTCGTGAAATATCCATTTTTATCCGTCATATCTTCGCTGTACATTATTAATATATCCGTAATTCATACTTAGAAATTTGTCATTTTTGGTCAATTTTGTTGCGGACGACAACGAACGCACGAAATTTTTATACGCTATTCATGCGCAATTAATCCTCACACCAGTGGGACCGGGCCTTAATTAGTACAAAAACCGCACTCGCGCCGTAAACGGAAATCTATACCAAAGACACTGGATTACAAGACAAACTACTCTCGCCTACTTCCGTAGTACATTTTGGCAAGGGTAAATGCTGTGTTAAAAACGGACTCGGAAAATTGCGTCCGCCATTGATATAACGTGTGAAAAGACGTCTAATTCATTCTTGATATTTCATATCTAAAACTTTGTTTTTAAAGTCTGATTTCTGCACGAACAGAAAAATGGACGGTTAAAAGAACATTTCATAAAAACTTTTATTTTCAATAAATGGCACTATAAATCTCCAGGATCATGCCTACTTTTTGACAAAGTCACCTGCCATAGGGATAACACGTGAAAACAGGGATTTTAAGATTGATTGTAGTTTCCCTATTACTGATTTGAATTTATTCAAATGTGATTTACAATTAATTTGAGACTTTGGAGAAGATTATTAAAGGCTCCAAAAAAAGTCAAAGGCTACCCATATATTTCGGGGACTATGCATGCTTTTGACCTAAGAGCTGCCATACGCTAACACGCAAAACCATATATTTGAAATGAGTTTAATTCCCCTAACGTTTATTTGAATTTACTGAAGAAGTAATTTACATGAAATTGCAACTCTGAAAATGTATAATTAAGGCTCCATGAGTCAAATAGACCCCCCATAAATCCCCGGGAATATGCATATATTTGGGATATATTGTAATTTAAAAATCTCGCCCGCCATAGGTTTACACGCGAAAACAAGCAAGTTTTAAATGATTATAGTTCCGCTGTTACTACTTTGAATTTATTTCAAGTGTGATTTACACGTAATTTGAGACTTTGGAAAAGATTAGGAAAGGGTCTAAAAATTCAAAGACCACCCACAAATTTCGGGGACTATGCATGCTTTTGACCCTCTAGCTGCCATATGTTGATACACAAAAACAGGGATTTTAAAATTAAGTTAATTCCCCTAGCATTTATCTAAATATATGGAAAAGGTGATTCACATGAAATTTCAAACTCTGAAAATATATAATTGAACCTCGATGAGCCCAGTAGACCCCCATAAATCCCCAGGAATATGCATGCTTTTGATCAATTTTTGTAATACTACACGTGAAACCGTTTGTTGTTATCGATGACGCGTGATATGGGGTTGTACCACGTACCATGTACTACAATACGTACGCGTGCTTTATTTCGGTACTGAGGGTTCTTCGTAATAAATATTCTTTGTCTATACCAAGCTAAACGGATAAAAGCTGTGGTCATCGAAACCCAAGCAACATAACCATATAAACTGAAAGCAGATAATTATGATGGATGTTCATCGAAAGACCATGCTACTTTTCTTGGCTTTGACAATCGTCTTGACTGCCTGCCCCACTGGGGTAAGAGCGGGCTGTTGCTGTCCCACGTTTTGGACTGCGTTCGGACAACATTGTTACAGGTAAATAAGGAGAGTTTGCATTAAAAATTCCATGTACTTTCCTTCAGTTTAGTCCTTGGCAAAAAATCCATGAATCCTTATTTTTTCATATAGATGGCATGCTGTGGGTTAAGGCTTTAAACGTAATATCAGCGGCCCAAATCTGAGTATGCGTACAATACTTGATAATTCACAGCTATACAGTGTGTATCAAAATAAAGTTAATCCAAAGTTAGAGGAGGGTTAAATGGTAATTTACCTTTATATTTTACATGTAGCAAGTTGTGAATAGGACATATTTCATGTTACAGAGTGTTATGGAGTCTTTTCAAAGTGGTCTGATCGAGGAGTAACTAGGTAAATTCATTGGTTTGACCTGGGAATTATTATAGACTGTAATAACTTCTTGGTCCTTTTTAAAAAGGCCCAGTTTTTTTTTAGGATAGCTTATTTTAGAGAAGAAAATTGCCCTAAAATGGATGGATATGACTTTTGATGAATTACAGTGATTTGCTTCATGTACATTATATTCTTAGATTTGCTTGTATTCTTCAATCACCACCTTTGCAGGTAGTCGGCAGCATCAGCAATCACATGTATCTATGAAATACCTGAATGTACAGTTTGTATTGTTGTTTCCCTTTTCTTTCTCTCTCCCTCCCTCCCTCCCTTTTCTTCTTTCCTTCTTCTTTCTTTCTTTTGGGAAATTACATACACTTTTCGCAATACATTTATTACATTTAATGTTTCCCACTAAGGGAACTTTTTACCTAATTCCATCAGCTGAAGAATAGTGATATTTTATGCCTACTACCTTGCCATAATCCATAATTTGAATTTAATTCCTTTGGGTTCTGGCTGGCAGTCACATTTCTCACATCTAATAATTCCTTTATGTACTTAGATCTAATAGTACCATTAATACTGAGTGCTGTATAATTGTAATTGTAGTTGTATTTGTTCTTTTTTTTTTTTTGGATATACTTAATTGTTACTCCCCTTCTCCCTAGCTTCCTTTCTTTCCTCTTCCTTTTCCTTAACTCTCCCCATTTCTCTTTATTCTCCCTTTCCTTGCTGATTTTCTTTTTCTCATAACCACTCAGCCTCTTGGGAGTAAATTTTAAGGGAAATGAGACCCTGGGGAAAATTGGTTTTGGTGGGGGAGGGGAGGGGGAGAGGCAACATTTGATGGAGATCCTGTTGGGGCCAGGAAGGGGGGGGGGGTGTTGGTTGTGGGGTTGTGGTTTGTGGTTGTTTTTTGTGACATTCTTCGGGTTGACAGGGTGTTTGGGGTGATGGGTTCTTCTGGGTGGCTCTTTTATAGTTTATGGCCGTGGGGGGGGGGGGGGGAGGTTGTTTCTCTCTGTTCTCTCCTTTCATGGAAGTTGATTTGTTTTCCCCTCGGTCTCATTCTTCTATGTATTGTCGCATGTTACAGGTATTTTATTAGTTGTAATTGACTGTTGTATTTTTATTCTGTATTTTAACTTGACAAATGCATGTATGTATACCTTTAATTTGTACACAAGACATATGCCGGTCTTCGGACCGTTTGTCCTTGTTTTTGATAGTTTTAACTGAATAATTCCGATATATATTTTAATTGGAAATTGCCAGCGGGGAAAGCTCCCTTACTTCTCCACTTGTAGTTCATGCATATTAAAAAAACAGGATGTTTTACCTTTGTGCTTACATCGATAACATTGCAGAGCTCCGGAAGATCTCCGACAAACAGGATGAACATGTCATCCAGGGGCGTCGCTAGACTATTTTGAATGGGGGGGGGGGGGGGGGTGTAGAGGCCAGATTGCCGACAAATAATGCCACCGATTGCCGACGACCAACGTCGGTAAATTCAACCGTATAAAGCCCATTGAGGCATGTTCAATTGTGCACCTCTATCATATTTTCCTTTTGAACTATATTTTGTTCACCTCACTTGCCGAATGTGTTTGTTTTCCGAAAACATCCTGTATCTTAATATAATACAAGCGGAGCGCAGCGAGCGAGGAAAAATATACACTCTCTTACGTACTTAAGTGATAGTTCTTCATCAAACTACATGGTGGGCTTAAAGATATCTAAATTAATTATATTTGGTCACCTCTCTGGCCTGATTCATTTGGTTTCAAAGACCATCCTAAATCTTAATATTATACGAGCTAGCGCAGCGAGCGAGGAAAAAAATCTATTTTTCATGGTAGAAGTGACAATTCTTTATCAAAATACACGATGGTATTAACTATAAGATATCTAACTTATACAGGTACATTTGGTCACCTCACTTGTCGAATTCATTTGCTTTCCCAAATCCATCTTGTATCTGAATATTGTACGAGCGAGCGTAGCGAGCGAGGAAAAATACATATTTACTCCTTTGCATGATAGAAGTGAAAGTTCTTCATTAAAAAATGCATGATGGGCCTTTTGGATATCTTGATTTTGGTCACCTCTCTTATCTAATTCATTTGCTTTCAAAGACTATCCTGTATCTAGATATTATACGAGCGAGCGCAGCGAGCGCGGAGAAATATATATATACTCTATTTTATGGTAGGTGATAATTCTTCATCAATATACACGATGGGCCTTTAAGGTACCTATTTTGATATATTTGGTCACATCTCCTACCTAATTTATTTGCTTTTAAGACCATCCTGTATCTAAATATTACACGAGCGAGCGCAGCGAGCGAGGAAAATATACATACTCTTTTTATGGTAGAAGTGATAATTCTTCATCAAAATACATGATGGGCCTAAAGATATCTAGATTATATAGTGTTCATCTCACTAGCCGAATGTGTTTACTTTCCGAAAACATCCTGTATCTGAATATAATACGAGCGAGTGCAGCGAGCTAGGAAAAATATGCATACTCTTTTTATGGTAGAAGTAATACTTCTTCATCAAAATACATGATGGGCCTAAAGATATCTAGATTATATAGTGTTCATCTCACTAGCCGAATGTGTTTGCTTCCGAAAACATCCTGTATCTAAATATAATACAAGCGAGCGCAGCGAGCAAGGAAAATATACACTCTCTTTCGTGGTACCAGTATTATTTCGTCGTCAAAATGCACAAGTAAATAAGCCGAATATGACTCTATTTGGGCACCTTACTCCTCTTTTTTCCTTTTTTTTTTCCTCCTTCCTCTTCCCTCTCCTTTCTCTCTCTCTCTCTCTCTCTCTATCTCCTTTTTTTTTTTGCCGACAGCGATCGTGAATTTGCCGACAAGAATTCTGAGTGGGGGGGGGGGGGGGGGTGTCACACCCCCCCACCACCCCCCCCCCCCCCCCCCCACACCCCCCCCCCCCCCTTTAGCGACGCCCGTGATGTCATCGATACCTTACAATGACGAAGATATGATTACAATGAAGTTTTTAATTAACCAGCGCCCTCTTGTATTAAAAAGAAATGCTTGTACTTATTGTATGTCTATGGTGTAGACCCAACTTGACGAAAGTTTAACACGGTTAAAAAGACCCTATTAGCGCAACGGTGTCCATTTTCTAACGCGAAGTGACCATGATGGTGACTGTTACGGTATTTTGCTCGCCGTGAAACAATGATTCCATTTAATTTTCGCCAAAAAATGAACTGTGGACATTATATTTTTGATAACTGATGACTTGTGTGGGTTAATTGCCTTCCAGGCTCAATAGTGATGACACAATTGAAATGACACACCGTATGAGTATGCTCGTTAATTAAACATGCAAGCAGTAGTCGCTTCGTGAGCGGCGACATTTTCTAAACGGGGAACGCACGCATGCTGCATTTCGGATGAGTCGATATTTTTCGCCACAAATAATGTTTCAGAGAGATACTAATGGAAGAGATATAAAAAAAAATGTCAATGAACACTAATACTTCAAGTATCTAAATTAATTACTATTCAAACCCTATAGCAAGGTTACTTTCCAGTTTCCCCGTGAAAATGTCAAATTATGGAACAAAATTCATATCAATTTTTAGTTTCCTTGTACTATTTTTGTCTGCAGCTATTTTCGATAGATTTTTACTCTGAAGCATCGTCTACAAGGCATATCTTGTTTTATTTTACAGGAAGTATCTGACATAATTATAGAGCAAAATGTCTTTTTGGTGACTGATACGTAGGAAGAACAAGCTTTCTATATCTTTTTTTCACTCTTTTTGATCTACATGTATTTCCAATAAGATTCTTCGCATACAACACGACTTGGCAGGAAGCTGAGAACCGTTGTGAGAGTTACACAGTGCCCTCTTTCGGCAGTGGGTGAAGTAGTGAGAGACAGTTTGGGTCATCTGGTTTCGATCCATTCTCAAGCAGAGCATAACTTCGTCGCAACTCTCTTCGAAACATCACGGAAGAAGGAGGTAAGGTCATTGTCTATACGTCACTGGAATATGTGGTAGATTTCATTGTCGTGAAGCAAATTAAAAAAAAAAATGTTTTGTACAAGTCAGAATAAAACTTTGGTCTTGGGGATCAACGATAGTTTTGACTAATCAGGCGGCGAAGATCGGAGACCCGAGATCATCCTCTACAATCTAAACATAAATAAAAAATGTTAGAGATCGATTTCTCAGCGACTAACTTCGTGCTCGTTGATTGGTCAACACTTGCTATCTTCACGTGGATCTCACCTTTACAGCAATGAGGGCTGAGGGCAGAGCTTTCCCCCAAAGGCCACTAGATATTTTGACTCAAGGATTGATCTATTAGTGGCCTGACCTGAGTGCCGCCATAGCATGGACGCTAATCAGTATTGATCATGACCATCATTTTATTTTAACTTAAAGAATAGTCAGGTGAACTAAAATCTGAACATTCCTTGCAAATGGGATTTATCAGATGCTAGAACGAATGAAATATAAGCCTAACGCCTTAATCTAGTTATGTGCATCATGATTATATCGGTGAAAAGAATGTACCGGTAGGCCTACGTTGAAATCTCTCTCTGTCTCTCTTCAACTCTCTCCTTAATTCCCCTCGTCCATGTTTCTGCATGCTGCACTATTTCCCCCCTCTCCTACGCTATAATTTCACCAATGCCTAATTCTCCCATTGTTATGTTCTCTAATTCTCTCTCTCTGTATGTCTCTGTCTCGCTTTGTCTCTCTCTCCCCTCTCTCTCTCTCTCTTTCTCCCTCTCTCATGTTTTCCTTTAGTCGGGGTGTGCAATATCGCTGTGGATTGGCGCGCACGATACTTCTACTGAAGGCCATTTCCATGGTCCGACCGCACTGCTAGTATAACTTCACCAACTGGGCACCAAACCAACCCGACAACTATCGATCACGGGAGACTGTGGACGATTAGAAGTGATATGGAAATAAGTGGAATGATGCAGGTTGTGGACACGGTCGTTATTTCGTCTGCAAACTACCAACATGGTAGCACGTCAAAAGCTGTTTAATGCTATCTTAACTCCACCTATACCTTTTCAGGAAAAATTTAAAGCTTGGAGGAAAGGATTTGCCGAAAAAATATGTCGAAGTTTCTAGATAAAATTAAGATGCAGTCTGGTCTTACGATATTATCATATATGACAGGTACTGTCTTAAACAAGTCATGATCACAAAGACTTTTAAAAAATTAAACTTAAGCAGTAATATTTCATGGATCATGCCCATCACCATTTCAAATGATGTGCCAACATTACAATGACCTATTACGTAATCCATCTCTCTGCATGAAATAAAATGAATTTTACAAAGGGTACCAAAAAAAAAGGCCCATTTGGCGTCGTTTTCAGCATTAAACTTTACTTAGCAATCCACTTCCCAAAAATAAGTGAACACTATTTCCCTGTTAGTCGGCTGTGTATATAACTGTACTGTGAATCATGGTAACTGTACTGAAGAATCCACGCCACTACAAGCATTGCTTTTTGTGGATTTCTCTTTTCCATTATCATTTTTTTTTCTTTTAATACACTATGTCAAGCAGACATTTAATTTGTTTTGATGTTAATAAGAGGAAAAAAAAATGTTGTATGTTAATTTACGATATTTCTGTTTAAAAGAAGAAAATAATATTTTATGTCTTGTGTTATATTGGAAATAAAACCGGAACTTGAAAACCAAACCTAAATATCGGAAGTACCCTCTTTTCCCAGAAAAAAAGAAGAAAACATACATAAGATTGTCAGTGACAGCAAGAAGCCCCTTGCTTAGGATTCCTCACCGCAGAAAGCTCGGTGATGTGCCCCTCTCCTGCCCCGATGAGCATGATGAGATGAACTCGTGTAGGGCTCGAAACCAAGGGTTACAGTCGTTATTCTAAAGGCTCGTTTATTCCGAAGGTTCATAATTCCAAAGGTTCCTTATTCCGAAGGTTCGTTAGTCCGAAAATGAAATAAGGTTCGTTAGTTCGTTAGTTATTTTCGGTCTAACGAACCTTATATCATTTTCGGACGATCAAACCTTCGGAATAACGAACCTTATTTCATTTTTCGGACTAACGAACCTTCGGAATAACGCCACAAATGTTTGGATTCACGAACCTTTTTTTTTTTTCATTTTCGGACTAACGAACATCTAGGTAAAAGCAATTTAAGTGTTTCGGAATAACGAACCTTCGGAATAACGAGCATCACCTGAAACGTAGTCCTGTAGAACGCCCGTTGCTTTCGGAGGTGACGGCAGGGGAATCTCCGCCAGCTTGGCTCATGAAACCTTTTTTTCGAAGGTTTCGAGTCACGCCTCGATCGAGAAACACATTGAAGCTCTCAAAATGGCAAATATCCTGATCTCCGATTTGGAGGAGGAAATTTAAAAAATTGAAGGAATACAACAGGTATCTGCTTGATAAAGGGGGAGGATTAACAACCTCATACTTCACGGCGTTCACGAAAAAGAGGGCCCTAGGTTCAAAGGAGAATGTTACTGTTCCTGTCAATCAGATTCTGCAGGAATTCTTTCTTCTTCTGATTACTCGATTGACAGGCTAGGTTCGCGTTTCATAAAACTTATCATCAATAACAAGTTGCAGTAACTGTTACAAGCTACTAAAACCCTTGCATCTGATTGGCTGAGAGCAAATTTGTCATAGAAATGTGGCAGTTAGTGATAACGAGTTTCATGAAACGGGGCCTAGGTGTCATCTGCTCCAAAACCAAGGCATACAGGGGAGCGTTTCATGAAGTGTCTTGTCAGTGATTTTTACTGACAAATTTGCTCTCAGCCAATCAGCCCAATCAGATGCAAGGATTTCAGTAGCTTATAACAGCTGTTAGTAAAAATTCACTGACAAGACACTTCATGAAAGGCTCCCCAGATAGGCAGAATAAGCCACTGAAGGCACGGGCGTCGCTAAAGGGGGGGGGGGGGGTGTTACCCCCCCCCCACTCAGAATTCTTGTCGGCAAATTCACGATCGCTGTCGGCAAAAAAAAAAAAGGAGATAGAGAGAGAGAGAGAGAGAGAGAAAGGAGAGGGAGAGGAAGGAGGAAAAAAAAAGGAAAAAGAGGAGTAAGGTGCCCAAATAGAGTCATATTCGGCTTATTTACTTGTGCATTTTGACGACGAAATAATACAAGTACCACGAAAGAGAGTGTATATTTTTCCTTGCTCGCTGCGCTCGCTTATATTATATTTAGATACAGGATGTTTTCGGAAAGCAAACACATTCGGCTAGTGAGATGAACACTATGTAATCTAGATATCTTTAGGCCCATCATGTATTTTGATGAAGAAGTATTACTTCTACCATAAAAAGAGTATGTATATTTTTCCTAGCTCGCTGCGCTCGCTCGTATTATATTCAGATACAGGATGTCTTCGGAAAGCAAACATATTCGGCAAATGAGATGAACACAATATATAATTTAGATAAATTATCTTTAGGCCCATCATGTATTTTGATGAAGAATTATCACTTCTACCATAAAAAGAGTATGTATATTTTCCTCTCCCGCTGTGCTCGCTCGTGTAATATTTAGATATAGGATGGTCTTAAAAGCAAATAAATTAGGTAAGAGATGTGACCAAATATATCAAAATAGGTACCTTAAAGGCCAATCGTGTATTTTGATGAAGAACTTTCACTTCTACCATGAAAAGGATTATGAATTTTTCCTCGCTCGCTATAATATTCAGATACAAGATGGATGGGGAAGCAAACAAATTTTGCAAGCTATAGGCCCATCGTGTATATTGATGAAGAATTATCACCTACCATAAAATAGAGTATATATATTTCTCCTCGCTCGCTGCGCTCGCTCGTATAATATTTACATACAGGATAGTCTTTGAAAGCAAATGAATTAGATAAGAGAGGTGACCAAAATCAAGATATCCAAAAGGCCCATCATGCATTTTTTTATGAAGAACTTTCACTTCTATCATGCAAAGGAGTAAATATGTATTTTTCCTCGCTCGCTACGCTCGCTCGTACAATATTCAGATACAAGATGGATTTGGGAAAGCAAACGAATTCGACAAGTGAGGTGACCAAAGTACCTGTATAAGTTAGATATCTCATAGTTAATACCACCGTGTATTTTGATAAAGAATTGTCACTTCTACCATGAAAAATAGATTTTTCCTCGCTCGCTGCGCTAGCTCGTATAATATTAAGATTTAGGATGGTCTTTGAAACCGAATGAATCAGGCCAGAGAGGTGACCAAATAATTAATTTAGATATCTTTAAGCCCACCATGTAGTTTGATGAAGAACTATCACTTAAGTACGTAAGAGAGTGTATATTTTTCCTCGCTCGCTGCGCTCGCTTGTATTATATTTAGATACAGGATGTTTTCGGAAAACAAACACATTCAGCAAGTGAGGTGAACAAAATATAGTTCAAAAGGAAAATATGATAGAGGTGCACAATTGAACATGCCTCAATGGGCTTTATACGGTTGAATTTATCGACGTTGGTCGTCGGCAATCGGTGGCATTATTTGTCGGCAATCTGGCCTCTACACCCCCCCCCCCCATTCAAAATAGTCTAGCGACGCCCCTGACTGAAGGCAAGGATCATACATGTGAGATTCATATCCTACGCTGACAAGAAGAATGTTCAGGGTTATAAAATTCCTGGTAAGAAACTGTTTGTGGCCGAAGATTTCTCGCAACGCGAACATGGCGGAAGGAGAAAATGGATCACTTCAAACATTCAAGTCTCAATTCTTCCGGTATCTGGCAAAGTTAGCACGCCCGTGTCATAGAAGATTTGCTCGGGTTCCGGAAGAACGAAACGACTAGTCGATTCGTTCCCCAGAACAGCGTTGCCAGGTTCAAAATGCTGTATTATCGTACTAGAGAGTTAAAATTATCGTACACACAGCTGACTTTAGAGTACATACACTATGCACACTATTAACGGCCCCTTAACTTCAGGAAAACTCATTTTGATTAGCTGCAAATTCAATGCAGGGGTCTACAAGACGCGTAGACGGGTTATTAACTGTTAGGTATGCAAAGTAAGCATGTACTTTGCAGAGACTTTGAGTAAGTTGAAATGACTTTGACTATCGCATCGACTGGGCCGAGGCGGATCCAATCCAATCGGCGGTTGAACATTCAGGCGATTGGTTCCAAAGGATCCAATCGCCTGCCCGGAACAAATCGTCTATGACACCGGCATGAAATGTCGTTATTGTTAAATAAATGACACTTCTGTGAACACACTCCCCTTAAAAATAAACATAGACCCGTAGAAACGGAAGCTGACACACAGTGTTCCAATGTAAATGAGACCTATGAAGTTGGAGTTGCAAGGATTTTTGTGTCCTTTTTTATATGGCCATGTTTGACTTGCCACTTTTCATGTAATTTTTCTTCCAACTATGAGCTTTCTCGTTGTCTTATTTTATTCTATGCCTTTTTCTGTATATATACACGCCAGGAATCATGTGCTTGAATTTATTCTGTGTCTGTTTTGGAGTCCTTTTAAATCTGTAGAAGTTGCCTTTGCTATCTTAATAGTTTATGTTTAGTATTTTTAACCTTGTGTTCTGCACCTTTGGTTTTTCGGATAGCTTGTTGTAGCTGGTTTGTAGAAATTTTGGACAAGTTGCTGCTTGATGCAGAGCTGTTACTTGATTTGAGGCTCTGCATTCTATCCTATGCAATAGCGTCTCAGTGTGTTTGTATATGTACTTGTATAATATGTGTTATATTTGTTTGCTTCTTGCTTTTTTTATTGCTGTTTCTTGCGATGCCACTTTTTGTTGTGGCAGATTGTGTACTTCTGAGTTTTTTATGCCTCCGCCCACCGTAGGTGGTCGCAGGAGGGCATTATGTTTTCGGGCCGTCCGTCCGTCCGTCCTTCCCGGTTTCGTTCTCGCGATAACTTAAGAACCGTTTGACGGATCAACTTCAAACTTGGCTCGAGTATGCATATGAGAGGGACAATGATCTGATTAGATTTTGGGGTCTCAAGGTCAAAGGCAAAAGGCCACAGAGGTCATTATGTACATAGAAATGGTTCGTTCTCACGATAACTCAACCATTTGACGGATCAACTTCAAACTTGGCTTATGATGCATATGGGAGGGAAAATGATCTGATTAGATTTTGGGGTCTCAAGGTCAAAGGTCAAAGGTCATAGAGATCATTATGTATAGAAATGGGCCGTTCTCGCGATAACTCAACAACCATTTGACAGAGCAGCTTCATGCTTGGCACATGTATGCTTATGGGAGGGATAGTAATCTCATTTTTGGGTCTCACGGTTAAAGGTCAAAGGTCATAGAGGTCTTTATATACATTAAAATTGCTTGTTATTGTGATAACTTAACAACTCTGTGACGGTTCAACTTCAAACTTGGCTCGTGTATGCATATGGAAAGTCTCATAATGGTCTCATTAGATTTGAGGGTCACATGGTCAAAGGTCAATGTCAAAGATGTCATTGTATACATGAAAATAAAAAAAAAATCAACATGAATGTGCCATATATTTGCGAACTGGCAATTGCGGAGGCATAAATTTCGACCGCACGCGGTCGAGGATTCATCTAGTTTCTAAATAATTTTCTTTGGGGTACATTTTGTAAACAGTGTATGTGGCTTGAATGTTAAAGTATACCTCTCACTTTGTATTATTTGATTTATTATTCATGGCTTTAAAGTTACACACATTTAATTGTCGGGGTTTACGACAATATTTTCTTAAAACAAAGATGATTTTTCATTACTTGAAAAGTATGGGCACAGACATCTGTTTTTTTTTTTTTGCAGGAAACCATTTCCGATTTTAAAAAGTTTAATTCTTTACAGGAACAGAGAGGGTGAGCCAGGTGAATTAGCCGTTTTCAAGCTTTTCATCTAACAGTAGAGGCGCGCGTAGTTATTTTGATTCTATTTCATCAAGGGTACTTTCTTTATTCCGTGATTCAGAATGTAGATTTCCAATTTTGAAAGGAATGACCTCTATATGACCCTGGTATATGCCCTAAGGATGATGACCCACATTTTCTGCACATAATTTTGCAGAATTTGGTAAAATAGATAGCCCTATTTTTATTGTAGTCAGCTATTTTGATTCTGTGATTAGCCCTTTAGATTATCAAGGCACTAGAACACAACATTAAAATAATAAAATGGTGAAATGTTTGCCCTTACTATGGAAGATATATTTTGGTGATGTATGGAGACATTTTCATCCAAATTCATGTATACGGCAATATACGAAAAATCGATACTCTCATTGTTTTGACTACATTTTTTTTTTTATTGATTTCTAGTAAATTTTTAGATAATTGCTTGTCTTCCCAAGTGCTCACTGAAATTACAATCTGATCATTCAGTTGTACGGATTGCATTTAATTATAATCCCAAGAAGGAGTATGGGTTTTCTGGAAATTGTATTGCCATTATTTTCACAATGATTCAGCTTTTCTTAATTGAATTATAGAGACTATTAGAAAATTAATGAAAATCAATAAAATTACGACTGTTACCCCGATATTTTGAGGGGTTCACTTAAGTCTTACATTACAGGGTATATATGAGTATTTTCCTAGGAAAAAGAAAGAAAGAAATAGTGAAAAAAAAACCTGTATGAGACATTGATAGGATTAGATCACAAAATGTCTAGTTATCTTCTGCTAATGATGTTTGTCTTACACAGTTAGAAGAACTTGAAGACAAATTGAATACAATTTATGATTAAGAAACAAAGGGTATAATTATAACGTCCAGAGCAGTTCGTTAGAAGAAGAGGAGAAAGGTTCTAAACATTTTTGCAGTTTAGAAAATAGAGGTGGTGTAAAAAGTATTTATAGGCTTCAAGTTTGTACCAAAGGAAACTTATTTTTCCTGATGGAATTTTAAGAGAAATTCAAACTTTTTATGGTAATTTATATTCCTTTCTAGATGAAGCTTATAATAGATGAAAATGATATAAATGAATTTTTTTTTGGATAACTAATTCCAAATTATGCATAAACAAAAACATTATTTGGAGTCCCACCTCACTAAACAGGAAATATGTGAGGTAATTAAATCTATGATCATGGATAAATTCCCCGTATTAATGGTTTTCCTGTCGAGTTTTATGTGTTATTTTGGCCTAATATTTGTTATGTATTGATAAGCGCCTATAATTTTCCGTACGAAATGGAATGCTGTCCTCCTCAGAGCAAATGGAGTAATTACTCTCCTGCCTAAGGATAAAGATCCAGTGGCGTAACTACGGAGGGCACGGGGGGGGGGGGGGCACGTGCCCCCCATTCGGCTGGCAAAAAAAAAAAAAAAAGAGAGAAAAGAAATAAGAAAGAAGAAGGAAAGTGAAAAGAAGGGGGAAATAAGGAAAAGGAAAGGAAAATGGGAAATCGGGAAGCGCTTGTTCACTTTGCCCGCTAGTAAGTAACTTAAGTAATGGCGAAGATATTCTAATGAACATGATGAAAGGAATAAGATTGCATCTTGTGTCTCAATTTGATATCATAGGCTACTATTCTTCCATTCATATAACCCATCGGCCCCCGCGGCAATTTTACCTAAAAATAAACACACTTTCATTAGATAATGGCCAAGATGAAAACAAAAAATTCCTAGATTTTCGTTCACTATATATAGCTCGCTACTCTCGCTCGTAAAAGTTAGAAAAAGACGATTTCGGGTACGGCAGCCGGCTTATTTCAGAAGCGATTAGAAAGATATCATATTTGGGCAGTGAGGGGCACAGTTCACAAATTTACAAAAACATGTGCAGAGTGTGCTGACTAATCC
>CM057169.1:18225697-18239830 GCA_029962745.1 Echinometra lucunter
AGGGGGGGGGAGAAGTTACATGGCGCGATTGCAATGACGATGAGGCTTATGTGGTTATGTTATGGTGGCTTGCGTCCCGGTCGCGAGTTTCGCATTTCGGGTCATGAATTTCGCATCCCAGGTCATGAATTTTGCATCCCGGGTGCTGAACCTCGCATCGCGGGTCATGAACTTTGCATCCCACATCATGAATTTCGCATCCCGGGTCATGAATTTCGCGTCACGAGTCCTGAACTTCACGTCACGGGTCATGAATTTCGCGACTGGGGCGCAAAGTTGGCCGCGAAATTCAAGTCGCACGTGACCGGTTGTTACTTCAGGGCCACCATATTATGTTGCTTTGATTTCGATAACGGAATACAACTCTAAGTATTTAATGTTCGCTTTCAGTGGTCTTATTAATTTTCCATTTGTTTTGGATTGAAACGATTACATTGACAGCGTAACCCCTTTTTGAGTTTCAGAAAGAAAGCAAACCCTCTTTGGAGAATAACAGGAACTTCCGTCTTTATATTGAGGTGTTTCGTTTTCCTCTGTCATGTTTATTTAAAGTCTCGGATTTCTAAAAAGAAAAAAAAAGAGGAGTTAGAGTCATGACTGTGATGGAAAAGCATACTATGAGAGATATTATAAAGAGTTGGATCATTCTGCTTTCTGCTTGACATCAAGAATCCTACCAGCAATTGCACATCAAGAGTCTACAAACAGCTGATCTTCGAAAGATTTGATTCTGTAAGTATGCCTTTTCTGATAGCACCTCATCATGTTCCCAATGTATGTCTTTAATAATAATAATAATAGATGGGATTTGTAATGCGCCAAATCCACTCTGCAGAGTGCCCAAGGCGCAGTGAAAGAAAGAAAGAAAGAGAGAGAAGAGCACAAATGATAAATGATAAATTAAGGAGCAATTAAGAGTAGGAAGCATTGAATAGACGTGTCTTAAGGTAACGTTTAAATGTGTCAATTGAAGTGCATTCACGGATAACCAGGGGAAGATCATTCCAGAGAACAGGGCCAGCGTGAGCAAAAGCCCGTACCCCCCATGTCTTAACGGATTTGGGAACAACTAAGGAACCAGAGTTGGATGAACGTAGGGACCTGAAAGGAGTGTGTTTGTTAATTAGATTGATGTTGTATTTATAGACTTATATCGCTAATATTCATAATTAAACAAGTGTTTAAACCTTATCCTATGTATTGCATCTCTGGGAAAGCAAACCGAGGTCTGAACAAGCAATTTACAATCCTAACTGCCATGACTGTCGAAATCAAAGGTTACAACTCGTACATGTCGTATTGGGCTGAAGGTTTTACATTCGCTTTCATTTGGTCATACGCCTCTTCTCCAGCTCAGCGGTATCTGAGTCATATAGATGGACTATAGGTCAAACAGGAACCCCTCCTCAAGTTTATTTATGGTGCACGAACTGTCCGGTTTTTCGGTGTTAGGAAATAAAAGTAAACTTGTAACAAAATAAGGCGAAATGATCCATTTGTACCATGAAGAAGAATAGATAGATGGATGGATGAAGCTTACGGTTCACCTTGTGGGAAGTCCCGGGGTTGTTTCATAAAGCTGTTCGTAAAGTTACGCATGATTTTACGAACGACTTGAATACTGCATGAAGTGCCAAATGGGATGCCCAAAGTATTTTCCAGACGTTTTAACAAAATGTGACTGCATTTCCCATAATCTCAATTAAATTGAGGCAAAAAAATACAATTTTCAATAAAAAAATATTTGTAAACAATGCTAGTATTAATCTAAATCAGATTTAGATTAATATTAGCATTGTTTACAAATATTTTTTTTTATTGAATTTTTTTTTTTTATTGAAAAAAAAAAAGAACGTTGTCAGTCACTGACAATTTCAGCAAAATCCTTGGTTTTGATTGGCTGATCGCTGACTATTACTATGGTAACTGTCAGTGACTGACAACTTGTCAGTGCTGACATGTTTCATGAAACAGTCCCCTGGTAATGAGGACGTGGTGATGGACAGTCAAGCTGTTCGGAATGTCGAGCCTTCTCTCCTCATCGCCTCAACATCTGGTCCACAGTCCTTTTCAGGCCGTCACTCATTTTCAGGAAAACTAGGAAAGATATACTCACTTTTCTCCACTTTTCATGTAACTTTACAGTCCTTGTCAGGACTTGCCACGTTGTGAAACGTAAACCTAATCTACGTATTGTATAAATCGCACTCGCGCCGTAAACGGAAATCTATATACATGTATATTGGATTACAAGACAAACTACTCTCACGTACTTCCGTAGTACATTTTGGCAAGGGTAAATGGTATGTTAAAAACGAACTCGGAAAATTGCGTCCGCCATTGATATAACGTGTGAAAAGACGTCTAATTCATTCTTGATATTTCATATCTAAAACTTTGTTTTTAAAGTCTGATTTTTGCACGAACAGAAAAATGGATAGTTAAATGAACATTTTATAAAACTTTGTTTTCATAAATGGCACTATAAATCTCCAGGATCATGCCTTCTTTTTGACAAAGTCACCTGCCATAGGGATAACACGCGAAAACAAGGATTTTAAGATTGATTCTAGTTCCCTATTACTGATTTGAATTTATTTCAAATGTGATTTACATTTAATTTGAGACATTGGAGAAGATTATTAAAGGCTAAAAAAAAAATCAAAGGCTACCCAAATATTTCTGGGACTATGGATGCTTTTGACCTAAGAGCTGCCATAGGCTAACACGCAAAACCAGATATTTGAATTTACGGAAGAAGTAATTTACATGAAATTTCAATGTATAATGTATAATGTGTAATGATCCATGAGTCAAATAGACCCCCCATGAATCCCCGGGAATATGCATATTTTTTACTAAAAATATCTCGCCCGCCATAGGTTTACACGCGAAAACAAGCAATTTTTAAAATGATTATAGTTTCCCTGGTACTACTTTGAATTTATTTCAGATTTGATTTACATGCAATTTGAGACTTTGGAAAAGATTAATAAAGGGTCAAAAAATTCAGAGACCACCCATAAAATTCGGGGACTGTGCATGCTTTTGACCCTCCAACTAACAGGGATTTTGAAATTAAGTTAATTCCCCTAGCATTTATCTAAATATATGGAAAAGGTGATTCACATGACATTTCAAATTCTGAAAATATATAATTGAACCTCGATGAGTCCAGTAGAGCCCCCATAAATCCCTAGAAATATGCATGCCTTTGATCAATTTTTGTAATACTATATACACGTGAAACCGTTTGTTGTTATCGATGACGCGTGATGATATGGGGTTGTACCACGTACCATGTACTTCAATACGTACGCGTGCTTTATTTTGGGTACTGAGGGTTCTTCGTAATAAACATTCAAATCAAATAGTTTGAACAATACAACAGATAGCACATTTCTTCTACACCTAAATATCAGGAGCCTGAACAAGAATTTTGATCAGCTTGATCAACTCCTAGAACATTTTAATGCACCCAATAGCCCTATTATTGGTCTTACGGAAACTTGGCTCCAAGACTCTAGCAACTCTCTATTGAATATTGATGGTTATTCTTTACTCACAAACAACAGACAAAATAGAACAGGAGGCGGCGTTGGTATGTACATACCGAACCGACTAGAATACTCATGTTTAAGAAATCTTACTCATATGACTGAAAGTCTTGAATTACTTTTTATAGATGTTAGAATAAAAAACAGTAGGAATCTTATAATAGGTGTGATCTACCGCCCCCCTCAATGTCTCCATGAAGATTTTCTAAGAGACATCCAAAATATTTTGCAAAGTCCAATAATTCAGAATAGACACTGTTTTATAATGGGCGACTTTAATGTTAACCTGTTACAGTCCAATACACAAGGATTTACCCACGATTTTCTGGAAATATTTCTCTCAGCTTCGTTTTTACCTACTATAACAAAACCAACGAGAGTAACAGATCACTCTGCCACTTTAATTGACAACATTTTCACTAATACGCAAGACTTGCCTGTGGAATCAGGAATCATTGTATCTGACATATCTGACCACTACCCTATTTTTTGTAAAACTACTCTTTTAAAATCACGAGATACACGTACATCCAAAATGAAAATGAGAAGATTAAATGCCAGAAATTTAGAACGTCTCAATGAAAATTTAAGTACAGTTGACTGGCAACACATTTATATTTCAGAAGATGTAAATGAGGCTTACGATAGTTTCACCGATATTCTAAAGCATCAACTTGACATATGTATACCATTTACTGAACACGCGAATAATTATAAAAAGAACCCTAGGTCTCCATGGGTATCAAAGTCTATTCTAAGATCAGTAAACCGAAAAAATAATCTTTTTTATAAATACAAAACTAATCCAAATAATAAGACTCGTGAAAAATACACTCGTTATAAAAATATCTTGACCAATATACTGCGACAAGCAAAAAAACATTATTACACTACGCAATTTGAGCTTAATAAAAGTAATATGAGAAACACATGGAGAATAATCAACAGTACATTGAATAGAAACAGTAAAACAAAACAAATTATTAAAATCAAATCTGAGACTAACAATTTCACTGAAGAACCGCAAGCAATAGCTGATACATTTAACTCGTACTTTTCCCAAATTGGACAAAAGCTAGCAGAAAATATTCCGCCAACTGAAATTAAATTCGATAGTTATCTTGGAAATCCAAATCCATCTTCGTTATTTTTTGTCCCAACCAATCGCGAGGAAGTTATTGGGATAGTGAATAAGTTAGAAGGGAAAAAAAGTTCAGGACACGATGAAATCAACAATTATCTCCTCAAATCCATTATATTGTCAATTGCGACTCCTCTAACCCATATTTTCAATTTATCACTAACTACTGGTATAGTACCAAATAACTTTAAAATAGCAAAAGTAACCCCAATATTAAAAAATGGCGACACCACAGAAACAAAAAATTATAGACCAATATCACTATTACCATCTTTATCTAAAGTTTTGGAAAAAATTGTATTTACAAGAGTGACAGACTTCTTAAACAAACATGATATTTTTTGTGAAACACAGTTTGGCTTTCGAGCAAATCATAATACAACTGAAGCAATATTAAAATGCATTGATACATTATCACATGCCATTGATCAACATTTACACTCTATTGCAATATTCCTGGACTTTTCCAAGGCTTTTGATACAATTAACCATGATATCCTATTAGTAAAATTGTCGCATTATGGTGTTAGAGGGAAAGCCTTGGAATGGTTCAGGAATTACTTATCAAATAGAAAACAATTCGTACAAATACATAATCATAATTCAGCTTTACGACCCATAAGTTGCGGAGTTCCACAAGGAAGCCTACTAGGCCCGTTGTTATTTATCATATACATAAACGACTTTTATAAATCTTCTGATGTTCTATCTTTCATTTTATTTGCAGACGATTCCAACTTATTTTACTCTCATGCTAACCCAGTTACGCTTCTTTCTACAATAAATCTTGAGCTAAAACGGGTAGTACAGTGGGTTAAGGCCAACAAATTATCTCTGAACATCCTTAAGACAAATTTTATGTTATTTAGTAATACCTTGCAAAATCTACCTGGAGATATCCTTTTGGACGATACGCCTCTCATCAGAGTCACTTCAACTAAATTTTTAGGGATTATGATTGACGATAAATTGAAATGGAACATTCACATCCTTAATATATCCAAAACTATATCACGAAATATTGGTATAATAAATAAACTTCGACACTTTTTCCCAAAATCAACACTTTTTACACTTTACTTTACACTAATACTTCCGTATTTTAATTATGGAATACTGGCATGGGGTAATGCCTACAAAAATCTCACCGACAAGATATTTATTCTACAAAAGAAGGTTATAAGGATTATTAATAATGCTCCTATTCGTTCTCATACCGATGATTTGTTCTACAAGTCGAATATCCTAAAATTTCCAGATTTGTTTCTTTTTCATACAGGGCAATTCATGTACAAACTGAACATAAATGTTCTACCAAACATATTGACTAAAATGTTTACAAAAAACAACACCATTCACAGTTACCCAACCCGACAATCCCTCCGTTTTCATCTTCCCCGTACCCGCACTCTCTTTGCACAAAAAACAATTACTTTTTACGGTCCTAAATACTGGAACACTCTCAGCAATGACATTATAAATGCCGCTAGTTTGAATTGTTTAAAACCAAGCTAAAAAAACAAATTCTCGATTCATATAGAGCGACCCCCAATTGAGCGATCGGTACCCAACTTTGTCTTACTCCCTTCCCTCCTCTCTCTCTCTCTCTTTCTCTCTCTCTCTCCTTCTCCCTTTCCTCTCTTTCTCTTTCACCCACACCTAAGCACCACCCTATCCTCTTGATCACTTTTCTTTTTTTCACTCTAATTCCATTAACTCCATATTCCATCAACCATCACATCAACTTTATCTATTTTTCTTGTATGATTATTATACTTCTACCTACTGATTTATCTTTTATACAATTCTTTGAGGGGTCCACATTTAACAAGCCCTGCTTTTCAGTGGATCCCTCCATTTCCTCAACTTTTATTTTATCAAAAGATAAGTAGAAACAGCCTTGCAGATGTTTAATCGAGATTGTTCTATATTTTGTTTTACCCTCATTGTATATATCATAATTGTACGATTATTATTTGCCTACCGAAAACATTTTCTATTTCTTTGTATTGTCTTATTGCTTACATAGTATTATTGCTTACATATTCCCTGTATTGATTTGTATGGTTATCATTTCATATTTTTGTAATATGTTGAGTTGAAATGAAATAAAGGAAACTTGAACTTGAACTTGAACTTAAACTTGAACTTGAACTTTGTCTATACCAAGCTAAACAGGTAAAAGCTGTGGCCATCGAAACCAAAGCAACATAACCATTTAAACTGAAAGCATATAATTATGATCAGGGGCGTAGACAGCGGGGGGGGGGGGGGGGGGATGACATGTACAATCATCCCCCAGGTTTTAGGGAAGGATGTTTGCTTACAATTAAACTGAATTGACATGTTTAGAAATGATATGAACAACAATAACTATTATCATTTTAACAACAACAGTAACAACAACAACAACAACAATAATAATAATAATAATAATGATAATAATAATAATAATAATAATAATAATAATAGTAATAATAACAACAATAATAAAAATGATGATGATAATTAGTAATGTATTATTATTGTTATTATTATTATGCTTATGATGATAATAGTTACCATCATCATCATCATCATCGTTAATGTGACTGAAATGACGATTACTATCATAACTATATCGATCATTATTCTGATTTATGTAGTTATTCATATTACTTTTGGGTAATTTCGGCGCCGTCACATTTTTCTGAAGTGGTACGTGTAACAATAAAAAAAAAAGATAAATAGCGTGATGCAAATATGCAATAATGTGTGTCGGTCCATATTATATCCGTTTGTCACGGTGCGTATATCTTCTATTTATGTCTGTGCATCATTGGCGTAAATCATGGGGGGGGGGGGGGGGGGGATATATCCCCCTACACTTTATGAGGAAGAAATGATATTTGAATTAATCAGTTAATAAGATTTTTAATAATCTGTCATAAACAGCCATTATATTTTAGAGTTTCTATTTGAAAATGTGATTTAAAACCAGGAAAGCGCTTATTTTTGGCTCGCTCGCTCATCATATTTTAGAATTTTTGTCTGAAAATGCGAGTGAAAACCAGAAAAGTGGTTATTTTTGGCTCGCTTGCTTTGCTCGCTCATCATATTATAGAATTTCTATTGAAAATTCGACTGAAAATCAGAAAAATGGTAATTTTTTTTGCTCGCTTCGCTCGCTCGCAAAAAAAAATAATCAAAATGTGTGTAAGGGGGGTCTGTGCAGGTGGGTGAGGGCGTGTGTTTATACTTGCGAGTGAGTTCGACAGAAAAAAAAAACCAATATCGGCAAAATAGTCGATCACCCCCCCCCCACTCCTCAAAGTGGATTTACGCCATTGCTGTGCATTCGGGTGTATGTGTGTGGGAGGGTGCGGGTGTGTGTGTGTGAGTGTGGTGTGCGTGTGCGTGTGTGTATCTGTATACGAAATTGATCCTCGATTTCTCGTGAACGGCAAATCATTCCCCCCCCCCCCCCCCCCAGGTGTAAGAACCTGTCTACGCCACTGATTATGATGGATGTTCATCGCCAAAGACCATGCTACTTTTCTTGGCTTTGACAATCGTCTTGACTGCCTGCCCCACTGGGGTAAGAGGGGGCTGTTGCTGTCCCACGTTTTGGACTGCGTTCGGACAACATTGTTACAGGTAAATAAGATTTGCATTAATAATTCCATGTACTTTCCTTCAGTTTAGTCCTTGGCAAAAAATCCATGAATCCTTATTATTTCACATAGATGGCATACTGTGGGTTAAGGCTTTAAACATATTATCAGCGACCAAGTCTGAATATGCGCACAATACTTGATAATTCACAGCTGTACAGTGTGTATCAAAATAAAGTTAATCCAAATTTAGAGGAGGGTTAAATGGTTATTTACCTTTATATTTTACATGTAGCAAGTTGTGAATAGGACATATTTCATGTTACAGAGTGTTATGGAGTCTTTTTAATGTGGTCTGATCGAGGAGTTACCAGGTAAATTCTAGTTTGACCAGGGAATTATTATAGACTGTAATAATTTCTTGGTCTTACAACTCCTTTTTAAAAAGGCTCAGTTTTTTTTTAGTAGGATAGCTTATTTTAGAGAAGAAAATTGACAAAAATTGATAGATATGACTTTTGATGAATTACAATGATTTGCTTCATGTACATATATTCTTAGATTTGCTTGTATTCTTCAATCACCAGTCGGCAGCATCAGCAATCACATGTATCTACGTACTACCTGAATGTACAGTTTGTATTGTTGTTTCCCTTTTCTTTCTCTCTCCCTCCCTCCCTCCCTCCCTCCCTCCCTCCCTATTCTTCTTTCCTTCTTCTTTCTTTCTTTTGGGAAATTACATACACTTTTCGCAATACATGTATTACATTTCATGTTTCCCACTAAGGGAATTTTTTTTACCTAATTTCCATCAGCTGAAGGATAGTGATATTTATGCCTACTACCTTGCCATAATCCATAATTTCAATTTAATTCCTTTGGGTTCTGGCTGGCAGTCACATTTCCCACATGTAATAATTCTTTTATGTGCTTAGATCTAATAATACCATTAACACTGAGTGCTGTATAATTGTAATTGTAATTGTATTTGTTCTTTTTTTTTATATACTTAATTGTTACTCCCTTTTCCCTAGCTTCCTCTCCTCTTCCTTTTCCTTAACTCTCCCCATTTCTCTCTATTCTCCGTTTCCTTGCTGATTTTCTTTTCCTCATAACCACTCAGCCTCTTGTGAGTAAGGGAAATGAGACCCTGGGGAAAATTGGTTTTGGTGGGGGAGGGACAACATTTCGATGGAGGTCTTGCTAGGATGGGGGCGGGGGGGGGGGGGGTTGGTTATGGTTGTGGGGTTGTGGTTTGTGGTTGATTTTTGTGACATTCTTCCGGTTGACAGGGTGGTTTGGGGGTGATGGGTTCTTTTGGGTGGCTCTTTTATACTTTATGGCCTGGAAGGGGGGGGGGGGGTGTTTTCTCTCTGTTCTCTCCTTTCATGGAAGTTGATTTGTTTTCACCTCGGTCTCATTCTTCTATGTATTGTCTCATGTTAAAGGTATTTTATTAGTTTAATTGATTGTTGGGTTTTTTTATTCTCTATTTTGACTTGACATATGCATGTATGTATACTTTTCATTTGTGCACAAGACATATGTCGGTCTTTGGACCGTTTGTCCTTGTTTTTTTTTTTATAGTTTTAACTGAATAATTCCGATATATTATATTCTTCAATGGAAATTTGCCAGCGGAGAAAGCTCTCTTACTCCTCCACTTGTGGTTTCATGCATAATACAAAAAAAAAAAAACCAGGATGTTTTTACCTTTGCGCTTACATCGATAACATTGCAGAGCTCCGAAAGATCTCCGAGAAACAGGATGAACATGTCATTGATAACTTACAATGACGAAGATATGATTACAATGAAGTTTTTAGTTAACCCGGAGCCTCTTGTATTAAAAAAGAAATGCTTGTACTTATTGTATGTCTATGGTGAAGACGCAACTTGACGAAAGTTTAATACGGGTTAAAAAGTCCCTATTAGCGCAAGGTGTCTATTTTTCCAACGCGAAGTGACCATGATGGTGACTGTTACGGTATTTTGCTCGCCGTGAAACAATTACTGCTTTCACACCAAGGTACGGTCGCTGGGTACGGTCGCTGAAGTACCTCTCAGGCCGTACTCAGCGACCGATCGTTTTTTACCAAAACGATCGGTCGCTGAGTACGATGAAAAGCTTTCACACCCTGGTTTCATCGGTTGCAGGGTACGGTCGCAGAGACCGTACCTTGGCGTGAAAGCATTATTCCATTTAATTTTCGCAAAAATGAACATTGGACATTACATTTTTGATAACTGATGTCTTGTGTGGGTTAATTGCCTTCCAGGCTCAATTAGTGATGACACAATTGAAATGACTCACCGTATAAGTATGCTCGTTAATTACAGAAGCAGTAGTCGCTTCGTGAGTGGCGACATTTACTAAACGTGGAACGCACGCATGCTGCATTTCTGATGAGTCGATATTCAGAGAGATAATAATGGAAGAGATTTCAAAAATGTCAAATGAACACTAATACTTTAAGTATCTAAAGATTAATTACTATTTAAACCCTACAGCAAGGTTAATTTTCCAGTTTCCCAGTGAAAATGTCAAATTATGAAACAAAATTCATATCAATTTTAGTTTCCTTGTACTATTTCTGTCTGCAAACTATTTTTCTCTCTGAAGCATCATCTACAAGGCATATCTTGTTTTATTTTGCAGGAAGTATCGCTTTGGTAGATTTCGCGGCTCGCACAAAAGTATTAACACTCCTTAACGATAGAGGAAACATCCCCTGATGTTTCACTCATCAGTACTTTATACTTTTCACAGAAGTTTGGAGGAGCTCAATTTAAGGCAAGCTGTGCGCATGGGAGGGGGGGGGGCAAGGTTTGGGCAGTTATGCAGTGCCTACCCCTCTCCCCCCCCCCCCAAAAAAAAAAAAAAAAAAAAAAATAACAAAAACATTTTTAGGATACCTCGTAGTTCATATAACACCATTATCCTTCTTTCTTTTCTTTTATATCTTTGATTCCTGCATGTGCGCACGAATAGTCAACATCTAGTCCTATTTAGGCATATAACGTCAGTCTCATGCTAAGCATGGAAGGCCATCCCTGCCATTAATGCCAGCTAGCTGACGTATGCTCCAGCAACCCTACGTATGCTCGAATAACCTACGTGAGCTTATTTTTAACCTTACGTGCAGGGGCGTAGCTAAACCTTTTTCAGTGGGGGGGGGGGGGGCATTGATTACCGACAAACATTGCCACCGATTACCGACGACCAACGTCTATTACTTAAACCGTATAGGCCTAAAGCCCATGGGACACTTTCAATTGAGTGCCTCTATCACATTTTTCTTCGTCTCTCCTACATATTTTAATTCAATTTCAACCAGATTTTGTGACTTTTACACGAGCGAGCGTAGCGAGCAAGGAAATGATGCTCCTTTTTCATTTTTTGAAGTGATGATTCTTCATCAAAATACAAGATGGGCCTATACGATATTTAAATCATAAATTTGGTCACTTTGCTTGCAGAATTCATTCTGCAAGCAGAATTCATTCGCTTTCCCCAAACATCCTGTGTCTACATATTATACGAGAGAGCGCAGCGAGCGAGAAAAAAATATACACTCTTTATCATGTTATTCCGTCATCAAAAGAGAATCATCACTTCTAAAATAAAAAGGAGCATCGTTTCCTATACCTAGATCGTAGCCTTTTCGGTCACATCGCTTGCAAGCGAGGGAAAATATATGCATGTATATATTCCTTATCGTGTTAAAAGTGATAATTCTTCATCAAAATATACGATGGGCCTATTAGATATCTAGATTATTTTTGCCCCCTCTCTTGCCGAATTCATTCGCTTTCAAAACCATCCTGTACCTAATATTATACTAGGGAGCGAAGCTAGCGAGGAAAAATGTATATACTCCTTTTCATGGTTGAGGTGATTATTCTTCCTCAAAATGCACGATGGGCCGAAAGGTATCTAAATTATATATCTGGTCACCTCGCTTGCCGAATTCGTTCGCTTTCGAAAACTATTATTTATCTAAATATTATACGAGCGAGCGAAGCGAGCGACGAAAAATATACTCTTTTTCATGGTTGAGATGATTATTCTTCATCAAAACACATGATGGGCCGAAAGGTATCTGAATTATATGTATGGTCACCAAGCTTGCCCGATTCTTCTGTTATTCCAAAACGATCCCGTATCTGAATATTACACGAGCGAGCGCAGCGAGCGAGGAAAAATATACGCTCTATTTCATGCTATTTCGTTTAAATACTCTTAGGCCAGTAAGATATCTAAATCATATATTCGGTAACCTCGCATGCCGAATTCTTGCTTTTCAGGAAGGAGCCCGTATGTGAATAATATACGAGCGAGCGCAGCGAGTGAGAAAATTTATACACCCTTTTCCATAGAATGAGTGTTATTTTGTCATCAAAATACATTTAAACATATACGATATCTAAATTATGTATTCGATTGTCTATTTGCCTCGCTGGCTGTGCTCGCTCGGCAAATTATACACTCTTCTTAATGGTAGAAGTGTTATTTCGTCATCAAAAATATACTCCCTAAGATATCTATATAATATTTGATCACCTATTAGCCAAATATATGGGCACCTCGCTTGCCGTCTGAAACATTTCTGTTTCTACCAGGGCGAAGCGAGCGACCGACAAAATAATGCTATTCTTTTGATCTATTGTTTGAGTATGACATGGCTACGTGAATTCTGCAAGCATTTGGGGAAAAATTATGTTCTGGACTTGAAATTTCATATAAATCCATTTGGGGGGTAAAAATTATGTACAAAATGAAGAGAGTTGTCCACGATGACATCACAGATGCTAGCAAAGTTGTCAACTCAAGGATCCCCATAATTTTACTGAAACTTTCAAAAATCATAAATCTTGAACCGATAGTCCTATTTTGCTCAAACTTTCACTGTTAACTCTTCTGGTCATCTTTATTCACTAAGAGCACACTGATGCCTGAGTTGCATTCTCCTTTCAGAATTAGCTTATGTAAGGTTGCTGGAGCATACGTAAGGTTGCTGGAGCATACGTCAGCTATATAGCTGGCGTTAATGGCAGGGATACCCTTAAAAAAGCCCTTAACGCCTTTTAACACTTCCGAGATAATCATGTTTAAATTTTTTGGTCCTCCTTTGAAGTGCTCACGTGAATCGAGAGCAGGGGCGTAGATAGCGGGAGGGGGGGGGGGGGGGATGGGGGATGCATCCCCCACCCACTTTTCGAAGTGGATGTATACGTGTGTGCATAAATATGTATCAAAGGGGAATCGCCCCCCCCCCCCCCCCCCCCCGCGGTATGAGGACATGTCTACGCTAATGAAGAGTATATCTGAACTCACATTTTTTTTTTGAAGCAAAATTTTGATGCTCACTATTGTAGTGTAATGACATGGAGCCCCTGATATAATTATAGAGCAAAATGTCTTTTTGGTGACTTATACGTAGGAAGAATAGCTTTCTATATCTTTTTGCACTCTTTTTGATTTATATGTGTTTCCAATAAGATTCTTCGCATACAACACGACTTGGCAAGAAGCTGAGAACCGTTGTCAGAGTTACACAGTGCCCTCTTTCGGCAGTGGTGATGTAGTGAGAGACAGCTTGGGTCATCTGGTTTCGATCCATTCTCAAGCAGAGCATGACTTCGTCGCAACTCTCTTCGAAACATCACTGAAGAAGGAGGTAAGGTCATTTTCTATACGTCACCGGAATATGTGGTAGATTTCATTGTCGTGAAGCAATTTTTTTAAAAATATGTTTTGTACAAATCAGAATAAAACTTTGGTCTTTGGGGATCAACGATAATTTTGACCAATCAGGCGGCGAAGATCGGAGACCCCGAG
>CM057169.1:18240330-18257011 GCA_029962745.1 Echinometra lucunter
ACTAATCCATTCATATTATATATATATATATATATATATATATATATATATATATATATATATAATTGGTTTCGGACGGTGAGCGAGGTACCTATAAATCGGGAGTCATGATTATTCAGCACACTGGCGTACTGGAGGGGGGGCTTGGGGGGGCGCCAGCCCCCCCAAATAAATTTCAACCATGGTTTATTTTCAATTTTATATAAGTGTTATCACACGAATTTCATTACTTCTCCCTAGACTCCCTTTCTACTGTTAAGTAACGCATTCACAATTTCCCAAATAGCATGCATAGCAAGGCAGAAAACACGCATAATATCAATACTGATGTGTTTTATGATATAACACTTGGTTTTATCTGTTTATCTGACAATGGATTCAAACTTTGATAATGAATATTCTTAGATTTACCAAAACTAGACACGGGCTTTAAGTTTGCAGTCCCAAATAGTGTTCTTTTACAGAGTTGCAAACCATCAATACTGCAAAAAACTCCTTTACCATGGGAGTGCACTTGCGTAGCCGGGGGGGGGGGGGGACGATGGGGGCGGTCACCCCTCCAAAACACCAACAAAAAAGAAAGAAAAAGTAGAAGGAAAAAAAGCAGAAGCGAGAAAAGAAAAAAAGTAAGAGAACGTAAGAAGAGCGGGAGCAGACAAGGAACAATTCAAAGAAACGTCGGAGCTTCCGCGCTTCTCGCGGGAGGGGAAAACTCCCCCCTTACTGGACCCTCCCCCCGCGCTCACAACTGCCCCACTAAAATGAAATCCTAGCTACGCCACTGTGGGAGTGAAACCCTGGTACCCCACCGCATCACACCCTCTCCATGCTCGTCCTTTTTATTTCATAGTGTCTTTGTCTGTATTATTATCATAAGTAATAAAGTATTTTGTGTAACGCTGGCATTTGTTTGAAACTTAAGAAGATTATTTGGGCTGCATGTTTTCATAATCATGTTTCCAAGTTCATGAAAAAATATCCTTTTCCGGTCGGTAGATTCATGACACGTTTATCCATAACAGTACATGTCATCAAACGTCGGAGCTTCCGCGCTTCGCGCGGGAGGGGGGAAACTCCCCCCTCCCTGCACCCTCCCCCCCCCCCAAGGGAGCGCGCTTCGCGCGCTCATTAAGTGATTCACACGCTTCGCGTGCTCACTACCACCCCACCAAAATGAAATCCTTTTGTTGGAAATGAGAGAAAATAAAAATTGAACTGAACTCAAGCTGGAATTGAAGTCGAAAAAATGAAAAAGCTCCGTATCGTGAAGGGGGGGGGGGGTACCCCGGCTCGGTCGCTACACTCCCTCAGGGTTGGTCGCTTCGCTCCTCGCAAAGATTGAGCCCCCCCAAATATTTTGGCTCATTACGCCACTGATTCAGCACACATGGGTGATCGAATAGATAGACCAATATCACCTCCGGTTTATGTATTTGGCCCTCTATCGGCGACGCCATTGCTGCTGTGGGCAAGCGCGCTGACCGCGATTGGCTCTGTGTACAAAATGAATGTAAGCTATGAGATATGCCCCGATATTGTTCCATTTACTTTATTATAGATCTATGAAATTAAGCATGGATACATGGGTAGATGAGGTAAGACAATGGTCACATCTGTCGGATGAAGGTATGATGTATTTTTGTACTTTCAATGGTTTTTCAACTTAGTTTTGTCAGTAAAAGTTCGATTGCAGCATAGAAGCCGTAGTAAACGGGAGCCCTAAACCTTACCCTGTTTACAAAGTCATGTTTTCACGCATTAAATTTTACGCCAAAGTACATAATGATAATGTTTCTTGACTTTGAAGTCCTTTCTGTTGGTGTTTTTACCCACTGGCGACGAATTCCTTCACATTGCTTACGGAAACCTGTGTAGGGAGTATGGCTTCTCACACAAACAGGGTTCATGTGTCTAAAGCGAGTGAATTTCGCACTCAGTTAGCTTCCAATTTTTAAACTTTCTCTAATTCTTGTGGCATTTGAGCACCGCACAGCTGCAACCTGAACTTCCCTGATAATTTCTCATTGCAAATATTAAAACAAATCTGCATATACTGGTCAAAATAGACAAAAAAATCGAAGGAATGTACATAACGCGCTATTGACTTGTGTACTATAAAAGTTGGAGCGCCCACAGCAGTATGTCGAACTGTGTCGAACAGTCTGCTGCCCTCTTGCGTTGTGAAATTGGTCTATAGCAACAGTGTATTTCGATAACGAAATAACACTTCGAATAGTACACTGGAAAGTATATTTTCCTCACTCGCTGTGCTCGCTCGTCAAATAATTGTTTAATGTTTAAAACGAACAAAGTGGGCGAGTGAGATGACCAAATAAATAATTTAGATGTTTCATATATGCTCACAATATACTTTACTGAAGGGTTACTCCTTCTACCATCAAAAAGAACATATTTTTCCTCTCTCGCTGCGCTCTCTTGTTAAACAATTGTTTAATTTTTTTCTTGAAAGCAAACGAATTGGGCGAGTGAGGCGACCATATAAATAATTAAGATGTTTCATATAATATGCTCACAATATAATTTACTGAGTGGGTTACTAATTCTACCATCAAAAAAAGAGTATATTTTTCCTCGCTCGTTATACATGTTATTGTTTAATTTTTTCTTGAAAGCAAACGAATTGGGCGAGTGAGGCGACCAAATAAATAATTAAGATGTTTCATATAATATGCTCACAATATAATTTACTGAAGGATGACTACTTCTACCATCTAAAAGAGTATATTTTCCTCGCTCGTTAAATAATTGTTGAGTGTTTTTTGTAAGCGAACGAGATGGGCGAGTGAGGCGACCAAATAAATAATTACGATGTTTCATATAATATGCTCACAATGTAATTTACTGAAGGGGTTACTACTTCTATAAAGAGTGTGTATTTCCTCGCTCCCTTTGCTCGCTGGTTATATCTAGAAACAGGATGGTTTCCGACAGCGAACTAAGACCAGGGACGTGCCAGTAGAGTCATTGGCAACGAGGTGACCAGATATAATCATGATCTAATTGAGATATCATATAGGCCTAAAGTGATCGATAGTGTATTGATAACAAACTGACACGTCCTTCATGGCAAATAAAGTTGTAATTTAGCCTCGCTCGATTCGTCACCACCACCACCACCACCACCACCACCACCACCACCACAGCCACTACCACCACCATCACCACCACCACTACTACCACAATCATCACCTTTATCATTCTCGTCATCACCATCATGCACCGTCATCACAGCCACTACCACCACCATCATCACCATCACTACTTCCATTAACACTGCTATCATCATCACCACCATTACCACCGTCACAACCACCTTCATCATCATTACCATCACCACCACCACCACCACCATCCTCATCATAAATCATTATGATCCAACATCCTCCTCCTCATCACTTTATCAGCGAGAATCACCAACTCCATAATATCTAGAATACAGATACTCCAATACTCCACAGTTTGAGCCCTACTATGCAAATCAAGTCTTCAACACAAAATAAAATTCACGACTACAAAAATATTCCATATAAAATAACTTGCATGTTATTAGTTTACTTTTATAAAAAAGGAATATATAAGGTTAAAATGGGATAAAATAATAGATTACTATGAAGGTATAAATGATATGTTCCACAAATAAAATATACAGTCATTTGAAAATGAGTAAGAAATCATAATTACAGATGTAACATGCAATACAGCACACATAAATAAGACAATACTTCACCACAACAGATATTCTAAATCCACATAGGTTCAATAAATTAATATATCACAGAGTACACAAGTCACTAGATCTATAAGAAATTTTATAGCAAAATAACACATTTTAAGGACAGCCAACGTGTTTGATAAGCAACAACTGAATTTGCTCCAGACAAGCATATTTTTTGCAAAGCAAATATTCTTCTCAGCTAAAAAGCATCAAGCAAAACAGTGCTACTGCTGATTATGTTGAGTGCTGACACCCTTCCTTATTTGCGTAGGGAAAAAAAAATTATAACAACAGACAATTGATGTTGGAAAATAAGATAATTAACCAACAGAAACTGCAAATTACATCAGAAAGAGTATAATGTAATGAATTATTTGCCTATGGAGCCAAAAATGAATTAACTCCTTAATATTTACACAGAAATAATGCCTGTCTATCGCCTAGCAGACAAGTAAACATGCATAAGAATTACTTCTTCTTATTGCTAATTTCGAAAATTTTCCACAACAGAATACGTGCATTGTGTACAAGACGACACTATTTATGTCATTACGCAGATTGTGAGACATACATAATTAGGCAAAAATACAGATTTAGGCTTTTAAAGCTCAAAAACATTATCCTGTCACGATCAGTGTTGAAAAATATAACATATGTACCAATATACATATATGTGACTATATATAATTATCATACACCTATTTCTATCCCTTGCATATAAAAGATCAATGTTGTATAGTTGAAGCACGGCCCTGTTTCATAAAACTTGATATCAATAACAAGTTGCAATAACTGTTCTTAGCTACTGAAATCCTTGCATCTGATTGGCTGAGAGCGAATTTGTCATAGAAACATGGCAGTTATTATTGATAACAAGTTTTATGAAACAGGGCCAAGAAGCCCATGGTCCTGACAAACACTTGGGTTAGAGGGCAAATGATATTTGAGCATCTAAACTGACTCTACTAATGAAACAATTCTTGCTGGTTTTGCAGCAAAGTGTATCTTCCAAGGTCCAAAACAAGTGATGATCTATTCCTTTACAAGATTAAACAAGACTGCAAATTTCTTTGACTTGGCTTTACAATCTGCTATCAAAACTACCTCTCCTTACAAAATTGGTAAAAACTGTACCTTGACACATGCCCAGATTATGTTCAGAGTCAGAAAAATTACCCGGCTGAAACCTAATAAAAGCAAAATGAAAATAATTCCTAGTTTCTCATCCTCCTCCATTCCCCTTTCCACCTTCTTAAAAAATCTTTTTATTCTTGTTTTATTTTGTTCTAAAATAAATTCAATTTTAATCTGGGTACATTTGGACAATGAGGTAACACAAACAAAAAACAAACAAACAAAAAAATAATCAAACAACCAAAACATAAGAAAACGAAACACATGCATTTTTACATTGTTTTGAGTCTCTTAAATGCTTAAAGAAATGAAAAGAAAACAGGAATTTAGTGTTAAAAATGACAGAATAAAATTTTCATGTATACAGGATGAAAATCAAATATCACAGAACTCTCTTTATTTGAAAATATCTGGAAGAGAAACAAGGAATCAATTTTACTGGGAACTAGATGTCCGACGAAACGAAATCTTTGGGAAAATCTAAAAAATATACCATCATGATATAAATGTGAAAATAATACCATTTCAAATGACAGTATGAGGTTACATAAATCAGTTAACTTATACAAATCATTAACAATAACAACAAAAATACACACTAACATTTTTGTGGCCAAATGGGGCATTCATCTGGAACAAACCATCCAATACGTACTTTTGCCACTGTTGAGGTTCACAAATTCAGAATAACCCACAACCACAGTGTAAGGGACCAACATCCTGCGGAGGATGAACTCGTAAAGCACCTACCTGCCACAAACAGATTGAGGTAATTTAAATACCCTTAGAATACTTGCACACAACTTTGTTGTGTTACGTATTAATATAAAATGAACATCAAAGAGAAAATATACACATAGATCAACAACAACAAAAATCAAGTTTAACAGATCTAAGTGAAAATCCACTTAAAAACAGGGAACAGAATGAAAGGAAAAGAAAACATAAAGGATTGCTTCATATAAGATCCCATCTAAAATGAGTCATTCTGGACATATGCCTCGATATACTATTTGGGTATAGTCCATATAAGAAGTTAAATGTAGACTTCAAGGTGATGCAGGCATGCAGCTTCGTTACAGAGCCCAAATCCAAGCAGTGGCTGTTCCTGAAGTATAAATTACGGATCCTAAAGTATGACATGTTATTCTTGTCTGCACAAAGCCTGACCTCTGGATGCACAGAGCACTCAAGGAAGGACAAAATATTAAGTCTTGTGAATACATAATTTTGATTTTTTTTGTCAGAGCTCAATTTATTGCTATTCATGATTTTCAACTGAAAACAGTCGCTAAAGTTCTAAGTGAGACCTCAACACTACTCTTCTAATTTTCCAGTACAAAAGCTTCATGTATTTTGAAAACCCAAAGTGAAGACAAGAGTTGAAATATGATCATTTAGCAGATTGGCAGACTGTAAGAATAAGCTTTAATCCTATAGAGCAGCAAATTGCAATACTGCCCTCTCCAGTCCAATACAATTATAATCTTAAATACAGCCAACTAAAAAAGGTGCTCTGCACATGAAACAAAAAAATCACTAAAATACATTATTTTCTACCCTCATTACAAAGCCAACATTCTTTCCTGAACCTATAAATCACATGAATATGATGATCTCTTTCAAACTTTGGTATTACAGGAATACTTTCTCATAATATATGCTTGCATGACATGGGACCAAATTCATTTAAAAATTACTGTTATATGTCACAGCATTTAAAGCTAAAATCTCTCCCATCTCCCCGCTAAAATAAAAATGATAATCAATTATTTTTATTTACAAGGTATAACACAGTTCAAAATGATTGTATCTTAGGGTAAAGATGATAATATTAAAAGCATGCTGCAGTGTTTAAGATTACCATAGCAACTGAGAAACAATTAAAAAAAAAAGTTTTTAATAAGCATTTTGCTACATTCTGCAGTCATTGTGTGATGAAAATACTGTGTACATGCTCAAGGCTAATTTCAAAATATGTGCAAAGTATGACACAATGTAATACATTATTACATTCATAAACTTTGATGTCCTAGATGAATTTTCAAGCTTTTAATTTTGTTTTAAATTACTAGGATGCTTGGTAATGGACATTTTTTAGTTCTAAAAAAAAAAAATACTATTCTATTTTAGGTTAAGTTTGAAGTATTCGCATCATGTAATGTTTGCTTGGTGAATTTCATCTTTTATTCTACAGTACTTAAAGCAAATATGAGTAGCATTTATATCAATTTTGTTTTCTTTGTCATAAGCCTTTCAATATTTCTTCACTATAGTACTGAGATATCTTTCTGTTTTTAAACTTGCAGAAAAATGGGAAGTAGAGATATATCAGTTTGAATTCTTGGAAACATGCAGATTTCTGTAGATTTCTTATGGTTTGTGAATAAATCAGGTTGATGTCAATATGATTTCAAGAACAGGAATACCGTTTATATGTATGTAATACATAGACGTTTATAACTATTTTATGTTTTCACTGTGGGGCTGAATGCAGTATTACAGATGAAATAAACAATGCAAGAATAAATAAATGCACATAAAGTTGGAACAGACATGACAAAACTGTCTCCACATGACACGTGTGTTCAAGTGTGTGTGTATTGCTGTCATGCATGGCATTGTGGTGCAAGGTGGTGTTAAAGGTAGTTGTCATATGTGGTATTATGACAAAGTCATAAATTCTGACAAAATCCATCAAATTTCTTAGAACATGTCAGGAGTTCTTAATCAATGTTATTTGCAACAGCAATCTTTTAGAAAATATGACACTGCCAAGTAAAGTGCAAATACCTGGAAATTTGTGAGCAGTTGAAACTATGACTAACAGCTACAACACATTGTTTTTCTTATGAACACATGAACACATTATGCTTCGTAAGTTGGGTTTGCAAGCAGGTTTTGTATTTCTGTATATTATGACAATGTACAATATTAGCATCAGTTTAGAATGAGTTGAAGGATTTTATTTTGAAAAGACAGTTTCATTACTGGAACCCGAGATAACCTTTAATATCAACCTCATCTCGAGAAAGCCTGCTTATTCATTCAGAAAGCCAAGTTTATCACATTGAGAGATAGGGTGACAAGCCGCTTGACACGCGCCCGCTTGCCTTGGCGTGTCGATTGTCACTGTCGTATGACATTGATATCACTGTTTATACGTTTTGGTACTCGTCATTTCCACTGCCGAGTGGTAGGTGAGCATGGAATTTTGGAAAGAAAGTGAGAGAAGGAACTAGAAGAAATATGGGTGGTGGTGGTGGTGGTGATGGTGGTGGTGGTGGTGGTGGTGATGATGATGATGATGATGATGATGAATAGGCTTGTCTATTTATTGACTCAACAACTAATACACAATATGTCTTTCTCTTTTATTACTGATGTGAGGCTTTCCTCATCAGTGGTCCTACAGTATTCTTGGCCAAAGGAGAGTCTTTAGCATAAAATGTGAAAATATTGATAAACTTACAGCTACATGTACTGGTAAATGAGACAGACGTGCATTTTTATTCCAGAGTCGATAAACTGATGATTACAAGTACGTTAATGTATATGATGATGATGATGATGGTGATGGTCATGATGATATGATGATGGTGATTATGATGGTGATGATGATGATGATGGAAATTATGATGATGATGATGGAGATTATGATGATGGTGATTATGATGATGATGACGACGATTATGGTGATATGGTGATAGTGATTATAACGATAGTGATGATGGCGATATGTTGATAGTGATTATGATGACAATGATAGCGATGATGGTGATAATGATTATAATGATGATGATGATGACATAGATAATGATGATGGCAAGGGAGAGAGAGAGAGGTAGAAAGTAGAGTGGATGAAAGTGAAAAAGAAAGAGAAGGAAAAAGAATAGTGAAGAGAAAAGGGGTGGGAGAGCCAATGTGTGTGTGTGTGGGTGAGAAAGAGAAGGAGATTCTATTTTGTCATACACTGCTGTAGCGTGAGCTTTAAAACGTATCAATTAGGAGAGAGATCTAATGCATTTCAGATATACACAGGGTAACCGGTTTCCTAGAAAAGCCTTTCAAGAAATATTCCTCACTTAAATCACAATTTTTGTAAAGCCTATAGGTCTATTATGATTCTACTTCTCTGGCTTATTATATCAGTCATGGCATACGCTTGTGCATTAAGAGCATAAAGTTATGACTATATCTAACATAAAGTACAGGAAAAAAAATCACTTTCCAAAATGTGCATTCTGAAAGTGAGGAAGATCATTCTTTATGTAAATGATCACTTTGAGCTGAGGTGCATTAATCTCTATGTCTAGACTCTATAATATGGTACAATGTTTGTTCAATATCCTCATATTAGCTCCTACCTCAGGCCATGCATTTTGATACAAGCATGGAATGCACAAATACAAAATAACTTCAATGAAAGCAGAGTTGTGTTTGGGTTAAGGGAGAAACATAATGTGTCAAGCTTTTCATTGTTTATATTTCATGTGGAAGCATATTGTAGCAGTAATATGTCACATAAAAAGGGTGGTTCTTCACATGCTTTCATATTCCAAATATAACTCAGAACAGATTACACCTTTGGACTTAAGTGAGGTGTAATTTATGATTCAAATCTCACATTTTTTTCCATGTCTGAACGGGGCAACTGTTTCGGCAAGAAAGTGTTATGACATCTACAGCATTATTTACACATCTTGTAACTCATCACGCAATGCTGCTGAATGTTGACAGAGCACCTCCGGTTCCCAAGTAAACATTCTTTAAGGCAGCCAAGCATTTCTGGGGATCACTTCGGCTCATATTTTCCTCAAAATGTTTTTCTTTTATTCCAGAGGTAAAAGACAGGCGAAATCAATAAATGTCTTGATAAAGTTGATATTCACAATCAACGAAGATTGTAATTTGGGCAGAAGGCTTACATTTGGCGTACATTTTATTAGATATACAATGGCAGAAAAAAAAATTATCTTTCTTTACAAAAAATATACACAGGTAAAATAAATATAGATATTGACAAAATACACAAACTAATTCATAGCTATACATAATATAAAATATTATCAGATGAAATCAAAGAAAAGGGAAAAATTTATAAGAGAGCACCAAGTTTTTACGTCTTGTCAATTACGCAACATTTCAAGTATGAAAAATTGTCAGACCTTGATCAGCAAAGCTGATGTAATATGACACGAGGCTACAAAACTTTCCTACCATTCTTGTTTCTGCTTATTGCTTTCTACACATGACTTTCATTCAGAGTATCAAATATTCATTCTTGATTATACCCAGTGAATTACAATGATCTTTTTTTTTCAGAAGAAACATGATTACAGTTACAGTCAAAAGAACATATCTCCTTTTCCTTTATAAATGTGATAAAGTAAACCCAATTTTCATATGCTAACCATTAGAAAATTGAGGACATTGATGAATACACATATTTCTCAAATTTTCAACTTTCACCAAGTCTGTTTTCCTCATACAGTGAGTTAAAGCAGCAGTGAACTGACCCTTATTATGATGTATTTACAACAGCACCAACTTATGGCTACTCAAAACCAGACTCTTAGAAACATTATATCCTTTGTGGTTTCTTGTAAATTTCCTTAGTATGAATACAAATACATTTTAACAGATGTTACTCAAAAAATAAAGGTCTCATTGATCAGAATAGAGCATGCTGGGAGCAAAAAGGGGACAAAATCAGTAGTTTAGGACTGAGAGGGCGCTATTTCAAAATCCCATACAAGGGTGCCAGTTTGCTCTTGCTTTAAATCTTTGTAATTTTTTTATCATACACTTGGAACACCATCACCCAATGCAGACATACACAGAAACATATACAGGCTTGTTCAGACAAACAGAGGTAAACAGCCTAAAAAACGTAGCAGTTTTTGTGTGATAACTGAGTGGTAAGGGGTATTACTGCTCCATCAAAGGTGCTATATATGCAAACTCAACTGTGTGAGCTACTACATTTAAAAATACAATGTGCTTTATGCTTCAAAAACCTCCATTTTTTTCAACCCGTTGCCTGGAACCAGGTAACCCCTGTATTAATTCTATGGGAAAGAGATCACAACCTGCCAAATCTTTGAAATTCAATTAAACACTAGGAATACTATCACAAGATGCAGAAACTATGAAGGCTTGTTCAGACAGGCAAAATGTAGCAGTTTTTGAGTGGTAAGGGGTACGACTGCCCCATCAAAGGTGTCAAACACGGGTGATGTTCGTTATTCCGAAGGTTTGTTATTCTGAAACACGCGAATTGAAAATTAATACTGAATTGAAAATGAAATAAAGTTCGTTAGTCCGAAAATAACTAATGAAATAACGCATCTTATTTCATTTTCGGACTAACAAACCTTCGGAATAATGAACCTTATTTCATTTTCCGATTAACGAACCTTCGAAATGACGAACCTTCGCAATAACAAACCTTCAGAATAACAAACCATCTAAGTATATGAACCTTCGGAATAGCGAGCTGTATCCGTTAAACACAAACTCAACTGTGTGCTATTAGATTCAGAAATGCAATGTGCTGTACTCTTCATAAACCTCCATGTTTTTTTTGTTTTTCGGGGCAAAGCAGTGGACCTCTACCCGTGCAAACAAGCCTTTATTTACTGGTGTTAACGAAATGGGAGTTATAAATGGTATGCATTATGAGAGCTTTGGATAATGATCTCCCCTCAAGGCATATCATCAATCTTGGGTAATATCTGTCTTCCTGGTATAAATAGAACACCCACTCTGACTTGTGAATAAGACAGATAAACTGGACCACTTTTTAAAGGTTCAGAAGAGCAAAGGGAAAGTGGATTTGTGCATCTAGATCTAGTTAAAAAAAAAAAAAAAACTACTTGAAAAAGGATACTGCAAAAGGTTAAAGGGAAGGAGTACTTAATGGGTTTAGCTTAATAATAGAAGTATCTCTCTAAAATTTCATTGTCTTTTCTGAGCATGTTCAACTCCAGCTTCTTCAGAAATAGTACACAAATGTACTTATTTTGAGATCACCTATGTACTTAAATCGATCCATCTCTATGTCAAAACTACCTACACTGTATATTGTGATGATGGATGATGGTGGACTTTCTGACCAATTCAATTCTTGGAGGCACACTTTCCTATCATTTCCTGGGAGCCACCAAGGCCCCGTTTCATAAAACTTGTTATCAATAACAAGTTGCAATAACTGTTAGAAGCTACTGAAATCCTTGCATCTGATTGGCTGAGAGCAAATTTGTCAAAGAAATGTGGCAGTTGTTACTGATATTAACAAGTTTTATGAAACAGGGCCAAGGTCTTTATACAGCACCGATGCCCATTCATCTCTCAGCAGGGGAGTGTATCATGAAGTGTCTTGTCAGTGATTTTTACTGACAACTGTTATAAGCTACTGAAATCCTTTCATCTGATTGGGTGAGAGCAAATTTGTCAGTAAAATCACTGACAAGACACTTCATGAAATGCATCCCAGATGACCTCCTTGTCTCACAACTTGTTCATGAAATTCAAGAAAATGCTGAGTAGGCCTAACATATGCCACAGGTTATACAAATGCTGGACGTTGTGATTACTAAGGCTTACTTAATATACTCCTTGGTTATTTCAACCAACAATGCATAGAAACTGCCTGTTCATGAGACTGAATAACGTTACTTTGGTACCAAAGATATCTATGTCAGTACACTGGCAACACACTGACAAATGATACATTTGAAATCTCTGTCTTGAATACACAGATACAAAGAATGTTTACAAAATACAGCAAGTATTCTATTACTGAAAATATCGAAGCCCACCCTTTAATCCTTCATTCTCCGGTCTTTGGCGCATAGCAGTTCCACATCTGGTCCAATGCCACACCTCATGTGCAGCATAGATGGCATCAGAACTTTGCGTTAGTTCAAGGAGATGTCTTGCAACAGCAGCTTGGTGGTGCCATTTCCAACATGTTGCACGTTGCATCTCTTAACAGTTGCTCCACATGAGCAACGCATTCCACTGAATCGGGGACCTACCGATCCATTGTTCACCCGATTCCTGTCCTACTATAGTCTATGGCACATGGCACGTCAGGGCACGGTGACCTTCATACTCTGATGTCAAAGGTCAAAGGTCACTGTCATATCCCGTAGTGGTTCATCTTGGAGGCACCGGCTCGGATAGACAGGAGAGAAGCTAGCAAGAGGGCGCCACAGCTACTCGCAGTCAGGTAGAACGCCCAATCTAATGTACATTCACCTGTGGAAAGAAATACAAGAAAGTGAACATATATGAATTTTCATAACCAATCAGCATATATTCCTGTACATATGTGCGACCACAGGTTTCCCAAAATCACCCTAAATGAGTTTTTCCCAATGGTCAAAATCACCCCTTTTTCATTTTACTTTAGCCTCTTCTGGAAAGATCTACCCCCTGAACAAGTTTAACCTAGCTCCTTGAACATACCTTAAACAAGGGTACAAATACAAGGTTACACAGTCTTAGGATGGGGAAATAGGATACCTTAAACACAAGAAAACACACCCTTTTCCCTGATTTTTATTTTTTTTTTCACTCTAAACCCGTTGCATGCGTGACCTGCCTTTACAACAACATACATGACTGCCCCACCCCATCTCTTTATCTGTCTCTCTCTTGAATTTATCATTCAGTCTCTTTACCTTAAAGTGATTACACAATGGTAAAAAAAAATTGATATATGATCGAGAATAGAATGCTAAGAAGAAAAACATTAAACATTTGATGATTTTTCAGTTGAAATCAATGCATTTTGGCCAATTTTCTCATAAAAAGTCAAGAGTTGACCAAAAGATTTGAGTATGAGGTATGACGTAAAAGTGGTTACCCAGCTTTGCGTACCGTATTGCAGTTGTGCTGCACGCTAGACTGTACAATATGTATTAGACCTTGCGCGCATTTTGCTAGAATTGCGCGACAAGGTAACCACTTTGACGTCATTGTAGGTATGGGTACCCAGTTGGAACTGGGACACAGCTGAGTGGTCAAAAATATCCTGAAATCTTACCACATCTGGGGGTTTCCTTGGCAACACGACTTAAAAAAAATTTAGGCAGATGATTTTCTGCTGATGAAATCACGCTCTTTTAAATGAACTAACATTTTTTCAACATTGGGTACCCCCTTTAAGTCAAATGCCTTTACCTACCTCCCTATCTATTTCTCTCTCTTTCTCTCTCTCTCTTTCTCTCCATCCCAACTCTTTCCTGTTATTGATGGGCTGATAGGGCTGTGATATCAACAGGCTCTCAGATCATAAGTAGACTCTTACTCTCTTTCTCTCTCTCTTGCTAGCTCTCTCTCTCTCTCTCTCTCTCTCTCTCTCTCTCTCTACTTTCTATCATTTTCTCCAACTCTTTCTCTCTATGAAGCCTTCTTGCTCTCTCTCTCTCTGTGACCCTAAGGCTAAATTGATAAACTCTTGACTTTCAGTACTGGAGTACGTAATGACCTTCTCCAATCTTGAAACTGCATCATCTTCTCCCTGTCCCTCTTTCTTACCATATACAGCTACCCCTTAAGTTTACTGACATGTATCAAATACCCCAGTTATATTGCGACCAAAATTTGGAATGCCCCCTGGACCCACCCCAACTTCATTAGAAAGGCCCAAGCCCATATATACTGCCATTTGTGACCCTGAGCTGGGTGCGGGGGCCATCGAAAAATAAACGTTCCCAGCGTCACTGGCGCATATATAACAGTAAGATATCAGTTATCACATTGGGTGTTACAAAGGAATGTGTGTACATCACCAAATGTAGACTGGCCTAAATCACCATGACCATTTACACTGGAGTTGGGGTGCCCCAGGACCACTCTTGGGGTACTCCTTGGGGCACCCCAAATTCTCAAATTCCATTTATACTGGGGTTCATTCATACTGGGAGTTAGATGGCCTCAGGATCAGTCCAAGGGCACCCCAACTCCAACTGTAACTTAGTTATTAGTCTTTTTAAGTCTGTAGGTCATGTCTTATTCTCTTGCCTGTCATGTTTTCATGTCTCTTCGCTGTTTTTCACTCTCCTTTTAACCTGCTGATTACTCAATTCTCTTATTCCCATAGAATTAGCACAGGAGCTACCCGGTTCCAGTATTCATTGGCTTTAGATATCTGCCCATTTCTTTCTCTATCTCTCCCTTCTGACTCTGTTTACTGCTTTCTCTCTCTGTTGTCTCTGTCTGACCATGGGCCTACTAGAGACTCTGTGGCTATAAGGCAAAATTAATAAACCCTTGACATTCACTACTCGAGCATGTAACGACCTTCGTCTCGTCTTAAAAACTGTATAATCCCCTTTCTAGTGAGCTCTCTGCATTGCTGCACATCCCCATTCTTCCATACCCCCACATCAAGTACCGTCTACTCACTATAAGGCGTACTTCACATCGGGGTCCTAACAGCTCTTCAGCAATATATATTACCTACCATTCAAATGTCAACTCAGCGGGCAATTAAAAATACCGAGTGGTGGGCGAAGTGGCTACAAGCCTTCTGGCATGAATATATGAATACATAGCTAGCTCATACCTGATGAAAGCATACAGTCACATTCATATATCATACATATAGGAATCCCAAATGACTGGCTGTTACATAATTTCATGCAACACCTTTGACAATCTTTAAAATATATATATATATATATATATATATATCTCGACAGGGATAGAATCTAAGAATCTGCCAAGAATATTGTATTTGTTTAAGCACACCTAAGGGGCTGATTTGAAATGTTTGATTGTAAGACTTTATACCAGGGAAGGAAGACTAGCTATTTAGTGTATTTTGCATATCGCAATACTGATTCCATTTGCTTTCCTTTGTCTAATAATAAAATTAAATAAACACTAAACTGAAAATATCTCACAATATTATAAATAAAGCGATCTAACATGAGCCTGATAAATATAGAAATTCCTTGCCTAAATATCAATCCCACAAGTGCATGGACTCTGATTCTTTATTTGGGGGGAGCACTGTCGTATTTTAGTGGTGAAGGCTCTTGACTCTTAAACGAGAGATCCTGGGTTCGATGCCTTTTGGGTGCTTTACATCCTTGGAAAAACTTGTTTCACCCACTTGTCTCAGGTGTTACTGGGGACCTGTCATTTACAGGGGTAATGATAATATGCAGGGCCCTCAAGAATGTACAGCACTGAAGTTGAAGAGGCTTCCCTGGGTAACATAACTATTATATTATTACCAGTACTCAATTTAGAGAATTGAATACAGACAGACCATTATTTGACAATTAAATAGATTTATCTTTCCAGTGTGAACACAGCCAAACAGATGATAAGTCTGTATTATTGAGGGAGTCTCATATCAGATCATTTCCATGCTTTAATGATTACAGTTCATTACAATGATTAGTGACTGGCCCTTGACAATCCATTCAATTCATGGAATTGATCATACTGATAGACCATTATCTAACAACTGAACATGTTTGTATTAGTTTTTTCTAGTGTGAATGAGGCCACATAGACCATTTGCATAGAGAGAGGCCTGGGATTATTTTTCGTACTCAAGAGGTGATGATAAGGAAGACTGCTTGACCTATGACGATCCATTCAATTCACAGAATTAATCATACATGAACCATCACTTAGCCACTTATTATGTTTATCTTTCTAGTGTGAATGCAGGCATATACACTGTAAATATCTGCAGAGAGACAGAGGGTGAGAGGGAGAAAGAGAGACTTTGGGATTATTTTTAAATGTTTAAGAGTTCATCATAATTAAGAGTGCTTGGCC
>CM057169.1:18257511-18369405 GCA_029962745.1 Echinometra lucunter
ACTTAAGCAGTAATATTTCATGGATCATGCCCATCACCATTTCAAATGATGTGCCAACATTACAATGACCTATTACGTAATCCATCTCTCTGCATGAAATAAAATGAATTTTACAAAGGGTACCCCAAAAAGGCCCATTTGGCGTCGTTTTCAGCATTAAACTTTACTTAGCAATCCACTTCCAAAAATAAGTGAACACTATTTCCCTGTTAGTCGGCTGTGTATATAACTGTACTGTGAATCATGGCAACTGTACTGAAGAATCCACGCCACTACAAGCATTGCTTTTTTGTGGATTTCTCTTTTCCATTATCATTTTTTTCCTTTTAATACACTATGTCAAGCAGACATTTAATTTGTTTTGATGTTAATAAGAGGAAAAAAAAATGTTGTATGTTAATTTACGATATTTCTGTTTAAAAGAAGAAAATAATATTTTATGTCTTGTGTTATATTGGAAATAAAACCGGAACTTGAAAACCAAACCTAAATATCGGAAGTACCCTCTTTTCCCGGAAAAAAGAAGAAAACATACATAAGATTGTCAGAGTGACAGCAAGAAGCCCCTTGCTTAGGATTCCTCACCGCAGAAAGCTTGGTGATGTGCCCCTCTCCTGCCCCGATGAGCATGATGAGATGAACTCGTGTAGGGCTCGAAACCAAGGGTTACAGCTCGTTATTCTAAAGGCTCGTTTATTCCGAAGGTTCATAATTCCAAAGGTTCCTTATTCCGAAGGTTCGTTAGTCCGAAAATGAAATAAGGTTCGTTAGTTCGTTAGTTATTTTCGGTCTAACGAACCTTATTTCATTTTCGGACGATCAAACCTTCGGAATAACGAACCTTATTTCATTTTTCGGACTAACGAACCTTCGGAATAACGCCACAAATGTTTGGATTCACGAACCTTTTTTTTTTTTTCATTTTCGGACTAACGAACATCTAGGTAAAAGCAATTAAGTGTTTCGGAATAACGAACCTTCGGAATAACGAGCATCACCTGAAACGTAGTCCTGTAGAACGCCCGTTGCTTTCGGAGGTGACGGCAGGGGAATCTCCGCCAGCTTGGCTCATGAAACCTTTTTTTCGAAGGTTTCGAGTCACGCCTCGATCGAGAAACACATTGAAGCTCTCAAAATGGCAAATATCCTTATCTCCGATTTGGAGGAGGAAATTTAAAAAATTGAAGGAATACAACAGGTATCTGCTTGATAAAGGGGGAGGATTAACAACCTCATACTTCACGGCGTTCACGAAAAAGAGGGCCCTAGGTTCAAAGGAGAATGTTACTGTTCCTGTCAATCAGATTCTGCAGGAATTCTTTCTTCTTCTGATTACTCGATTGACAGGCTAGGTTCGCGTTTCATAAAACTTATCATCAATAACAAGTTGCAGTAACTGTTACAAGCTACTAAAACCCTTGCATCTGATTGGCTGAGAGCAAATTTGTCATAGAAATGTGGCAGTTAGTGATAACGAGTTTCATGAAACGGGGCCTAGGTGTCATCTGCTCCAAAACCAAGGCATACAGGGGAGCGTTTCATGAAGTGTCTTGTCAGTGATTTTTACTGACAAATTTGCTCTCAGCCAATCAGCCCAATCAGATGCAAGGATTTCAGTAGCTTATAACAGCTGTTAGTAAAAATTCACTGACAAGACACTTCATGAAAGGCTCCCCAGATAGGCAGAATAAGCCACTGAAGGCACGGGCGTCGCTAAAGGGGGGGGGGGGGTGTTACACCCCCCCCCCCCCCCACTCAAAATTCTTGTCGGCAAATTCACGATCGCTGTCGGCAAAAAAAAAGGAGATAGAGAGAGAGAGAGAGAGAGAAAGGAGAGGGAAGAGGAAGGAGGAAAAAAAAGGAAAAAAGAGGAGTAAGGTGCCCAAATAGAGTCATATTCGGCTTATTTACTTGTGCATTTTGACGACGAAATAATACAAGTACCACGAAAGAGAGTGTATATTTTTCCTTGCTCGCTGCGCTCGCTTATATTATATTTAGATACAGGATGTTTTCGGAAAGCAAACACATTCGGCTAGTGAGATGAACACTATATAATCTAGATATCTTTAGGCCCATCATGTATTTTGATGAAGAAGTATTACTTCTACCATAAAAAGAGTATGTATATTTTTCCTAGCTCGCTGCGCTCGCTCGTATTATATTCAGATACAGGATGTTTTCGGAAAGCAAACATATTCGGCAAATGAGATGAACACAAATATATAATTTAGATAAATTATCTTTAGGCCCATCATGTATTTTGATGAAGGATTATCACTTCTACCATAAAAAGAGTATGTATATTTTCCTCTCCCGCTGTGCTCGCTCGTGTAATATTTAGATATAGGATGGTCTTAAAAGCAAATAAATTAGGTAAGAGATGTGACCAAATATATCAAAATAGGTACCTTAAAGGCCAATCGTGTATTTTGATGAAGAACTTTCACTTCTACCATGAAAAGGATTATGAATTTTTCCTCGCTCGCTACGCTCGCTCGTATAATATTCAGATACAAGATGGATTGGGGAAAGCAAACAAATTTTGCAAGCTATAGGCCCATCGTGTATATTGATGAAGAATTATCACCTACCATAAATAGAGTATATATATTTCTCCTCGCTCGCTGCGCTCGCTCGTATAATATTTACATACAGGATAGTCTTTGAAAGCAAATGAATTAGATAAGAGAGGTGACCAAAATCAAGATATCCAAAAGGCCCATCATGCATTTTTTTATGAAGAACTTTCACTTCTATCATGCAAAGGAGTAAATATGTATTTTTCCTCGCTCGCTACGCTCGCTCGTACAATATTCAGATACAAGATGGATTTGGGAAAGCAAACGAATTCGACAAGTGAGGTGACCAAAGTACCTGTATAAGTTAGATATCTCATAGTTAATACCACCGTGTATTTTGATAAAGAATTGTCACTTCTACCATGAAAAATAGATTTTTTCCTCGCTCGCTGCGCTAGCTCGTATAATATTAAGATTTAGGATGGTCTTTGAAACCGAATGAATCAGGCCAGAGAGGTGACCAAATATAATTAATTTAGATATCTTTAAGCCCACCATGTAGTTTGATGAAGAACTATCACTTAAGTACGTAAGAGAGTGTATATTTTTCCTCGCTCGCTGCGCTCGCTTGTATTATATTTAGATACAGGATGTTTTCGGAAAACAAACACATTCAGCAAGTGAGGTGAACAAAATATAGTTCAAAAGGAAAATATGATAGAGGTGCACAATTGAACATGCCTCAATGGGCTTTATACGGTTGAATTTATCGACGTTGGTCGTCGGCAATCGGTGGCATTATTTGTCGGCAATCTGGCCTCTACACCCCCCCCCCCCATTCAAAATAGTCTAGCGACGCCCCTGACTGAAGGCAAGGATCATACATGTGAGATTCATATCCTACGCTGACAAGAAGAATGTTCAGGGTTATAAAATTCCTGGTAAGAAACTGTTTGTGGCCGAAGATTTCTCGCAACGCGAACATGGCGGAAGGAGAAAATGGATCACTTCAAACATTCAAGTCTCAATTCTTCCGGTATCTGGCAAAGTTAGCACGCCCGTGTCATAGAAGATTTGCTCCGGGTTCCGGAAGAACGAAACGACTAGTCGATTCGTTCCCCAGAACAGCGTTGCCAGGTTCAAAATGCTGTATTATCGTACTAGAGAGTTAAAATTATCGTACACACAGCTGACTTTAGAGTACATACACTATGCACACTATTAACGGCCCCTTAACTTCAGGAAAACTCATTTTGATTAGCTGCAAATTCAATGCAGGGGTCTACAAGACGCGTAGACGGGTTTATTAACTGTTAGGTATGCAAAGTAAGCATGTACTTTGCAGAGACTTTGAGTAAGTTGAAATGACTTTGACTATCGCATCGACTGGGCCGAGGCGGATCCAATCCAATCGGCGGGTGAACATTCAGGCGATTGGTTCCAAAGGATCCAATCGCCTGCCCGGAACAAATCGTCTATGACACCGGCATGAAATGTCGTTATTGTTAAATAAATGACACTTCTGTGAACACACTCCCCTTAAAAATAAACATAGACCCGTAGAAACGGAAGCTGACACACAGTGTTCCAATGTAAATGAGACCTATGAAGTTGGAGTTGCAAGGATTTTTGTGTCCTTTTTTATATGGCCATGTTTGACTTGCCACTTTTCATGTAATTTTTCTTCCAACTATGAGCTTTCTCGTTGTCTTATTTTATTCTATGCCTTTTTCTGTATATATACACGCCAGGAATCATGTGCTTGAATTTATTCTGTGTCTGTTTTGGAGTCCTTTTAAATCTGTAGAAGTTGCCTTTGCTATCTTAATAGTTTATGTTTAGTATTTTTAACCTTGTGTTCTGCACCTTTGGTTTTTCGGATAGCTTGTTGTAGCTGGTTTGTAGAAATTTTGGACAAGTTGCTGCTTGATGCAGAGCTGTTACTTGATTTGAGGCTCTGCATTCTATCCTATGCAATAGCGTCTCAGTGTGTTTGTATATGTACTTGTATAATATGTGTTATATTTGTTTGCTTCTTGCTTTTTTTTATTGCTGTTTCTTGCGATGCCACTTTTTGTTGTGGCAGATTGTGTACTTCTGAGTTTTTTATGCCTCCGCCCACCGTAGGTGGTCGCAGGAGGCATTATGTTTTCGGGCCGTCCGTCCGTCCGTCCTTCCCGGTTTCGTTCTCGCGATAACTTAAGAACCGTTTGACGGATCAACTTCAAACTTGGCTCGAGTATGCATATGAGAGGGACAATGATCTGATTAGATTTTGGGGTCTCAAGGTCAAAGGCAAAAGGCCACAGAGGTCATTATGTACATAGAAATGGTTCGTTCTCACGATAACTCAACCATTTGACGGATCAACTTCAAACTTGGCTTATGATGCATATGGGAGGGAAAATGATCTGATTAGATTTTGGGGTCTCAAGGTCAAAGGTCAAAGGTCATAGAGATCATTATGTACATAGAAATGGGCCGTTCTCGCGATAACTCAACAACCATTTGACAGAGCAGCTTCATGCTTGGCACATGTATGCTTATGGGAGGGATAGTAATCTCATTAGATTTTTGGGTCTCACGGTTAAAGGTCAAAGGTCATAGAGGTCTTTATATACATTAAAATTGCTTGTTATTGTGATAACTTAACAACTCTGTGACGGTTCAACTTCAAACTTGGCTCGTGTATGCATATGGAAAGTCTCATAATGGTCTCATTAGATTTGAGGGTCACATGGTCAAAGGTCAATGTCAAAGATGTCATTGTATACATGAAAATAAAAAAAAAATCAACATGAATGTGCCATATATTTGCGAACTGGCAATTGCGGAGGCATAAATTTCGACCGCACGCGGTCGAGGATTCATCTAGTTTCTAAATAATTTTCTTTGGGGTACATTTTGTAAACAGTGTATGTGGCTTGAATGTTTAAAGTATACCTCTCACTTTGTATTATTTGATTTATTATTCATGGCTTTAAAGTTACACACATTTAATTGTCGGGGTTTACGACAATATTTTCTTAAAACAAAGATGATTTTTCATTACTTGAAAAGTATGGGCACAGACATCTGTTTTTTTTTTTGTTGCAGGAAACCATTTCCGATTTTAAAAAGTTTAATTCTTTACAGGAACAGAGAGGGTGAGCCAGGTGAATTAGCCGTTTTCAAGCTTTTCATCTAACAGTAGAGGCGCGCGTAGTTATTTTGATTCTATTTCATCAAGGGTACTTTCTTTATTCCGTGATTCAGAATGTAGATTTCCAATTTTGAAAGGAATGACCTCTATGTGACCCTGGTATATGCACCTAAGGATGATGACCCACATTTTCTGCACATAATTTTGCAGAATTTGGTAAAATAGATAGCCCTATTTTTATTGTAGTCAGCTATTTTGATTCTGTGATTAGCCCTTTAGATTATCAAGGCACTAGAACACAACATTAAAATAATAAAATGGTGAAATGTTTGCCCTTACTATGGAAGAATATATTTTGGTTGATGTATGGAGACATTTTCATCCAAATATATATATAATATACGAAAAATCGATACTCCCATTGTTTGGACTACATTTGATTTCTGGTAAATTTTTAGATAATTGCTTGTCTTCCCAAATGTTCACTGAAATTACAATCTGATCATTCAGTTGTACGGATTACATTTAATGATAATCCCAAGAAGGAGTATGGGTTTTCTGGAAATTGTATTGCCATTATTTTCACAATGATTCAGCTTTTCTTAATTGAATTATAGAGACTATTAGAAAATTAATGAAAATCAATAAAATTACGACTGTTACCCCGATATTTTAAGGGGTTCACTTAAGTCTTACATTACATATTGAGTATTTTCCTAGGAAAAAGAAAGAAAGAAATAGTGAAAAAAAACCTTTCATTAGATGTTGATAGGATTAGATCACAAAATGTCTAGTTTATATTCTGCTAATGATGTTTGTCTTACACAGTTAGAAGAACTTGAAGACAAATTGAATACAATTTATGATTAAGAAACAAAGGGTATAATTATAACGTCCAGAGCAGTTCGTTAGAAGAAGGGGAGAAAGGTTCTAAACATTTTTGCAGTTTAGAAAATAGAGGTTGGTATAAAAAATATTTATAGGCTTCAAGTTGTACCAAAGGAAACTTATTTTTCCAGATGGAATTTTAAGAGAAATTCAAACTTTTTACGATAATTTATATTCCTTTCTAGATGAAGCTTATAATAGATGAAAATGATATAAATGAATCTTTTTTTTTTGGATAAACTAATTCCCAAATTATGCATAAAACAAAAACATTATTTGGAGTCCCACCTCACTAAACAGGAAATATGTGAGGTAATTAAATCTATGATCATGGATAAATTTCCCGTATTAATGGTTTTCCTGTCGAGTTTTATGTTGTATTTTGGCCTAATATTTGTGATGTATTGATAAACGCCTATAATTTTTCCGTACGAAATGGAATGCTGTCCTCCTCAGAGCAAATGCAGTAATTACTCTCCTGCCTAAGGATAAAGATCCAGTGGCGTAACTACGGGGGGCACGGGGGGGGGGGCACGTGCCCCCCCCCCCCCCATTCGGCTGGCAAAAAAAAAAAGAGAGAAAAGAGAAAAGAAATAAGAAAGAAGAAGGAAAGTGAAAAGAAGGGGGAAATAAGGAAAGGGAAAATGGGAAATCGGGAAGCGCTTGTTCACTTTGCCCGCTAGCAAGTAACTTAAGCAATGGCGATGATATTCTAATGAAAGGAATAAGATTGCATCTTGTGTCTCAATCTGATATCATAGGCTACTATTCTTCCATTCATATAACCACATCGGCCCCGCGGCAATTTTACCTAAAAATAAACACACTTTCATTAGATAATGGCCAAGATGAAAACAAAAATTCCTAGATTTTCGTTCGCTATATATAGCTCGCTACTCTCGCTCGTAAACAGAGGCGTCGATCCATTTTTCGGATTGGGGGGGGGGGGGGCAAGACGACCAAGCGGAGATGAACCCACGGCTACTATTTGTACACACACATACCCTCATATATATATATATATATACCCACACAGGCATTCATAGGCCTATATCAACGTGAAGCATTTTCAAATTGGGGAAATTATGCAACTTGCTATGTGAACCATCCTGCTTTTTTTTTTTCAATTTTGCGAGCGAGCGAAGCGAGCGAGCAAAAAATAAATTTCTTGTTCTGAGAGAAGGGTTTAGTTATCATATGGGCATAAATGATACCTACTATATATGTATATGGTTACCTCGCTGCCAAATATGGGGCACAGTTCACAAATTTACAAAAACATGTGCAGAGTGTGCTGACTAATCCATTCATATATATATATACATATATATTTGTGGGAGATGGGGATCGCTGACTTTTCTCGCACGTGAAAATTAATTGGTTTCGGACGGTGAGCGAGGTACCTATAAATCGGGAGTCATGGTTATTCAGCACACATGAGTGATCGAATAGATTATTTAGATATCTTATATAGCAACAGTGTATTTCGATAACGAAATAACACTTCTAATAGTACACTGAAAAAGTATATTTTCTTCACTCGCTGTGCTCGCTCGTCAAATAATTGTTTAATGTTTAAAACAAACAAATTGGGCGAGTGAGATGACCAAATAAATAATTTAGATGTTTCATATTTGCTCACAATATAATTTACTGAAGGGTTACTCCTTCTACCATCAAAAAGAATATATTTTTCCTCGCTCGCTGCGCTTTCTTGTTAAATAATTGTTGATTTTTTTTGTAAGCGAACAATTTGGGCGGGGAGGTGACAAATAAAAAATTTAGATGTTTCATAAAAGTTCTGACAATGTAATTTACTGAGTGGGTTACTAATTCCACCATAAAAAAAGAGTATATTTTTCCTCGCTCGTTATACATGTTATATAATAGTTTGATTTTTTTTTCTTGAAAGCAAACGAATTGGGCGAGTGAGGCGACCAAATGAATAATTAAGATGTTTCATATTATATGCTCACAATATAATTTACTGAAGGGTTACTCCTTCTACCATCAAAAAGAATATATTTTTCCTCGCTCGCTGCGCTTTCTTGTTAAATAATTGTTGATTTTTTTTGTAAGCGAACAATTTGGGCGGGGAGGTGACAAATAAAAAATTTAGATGTTTCATAAAAGCGCTGACAATGTAATTTACTGAGTGGGTTACTACTTCTACCATCAAAAAAGAGTATATTTTTCCTCGCTCGTTATACATGTTGTTTAATTTTTTTCTTGAAAGCAAACGAATTGGGCGAGTGAGGCGACCAAATAAATAATTAAGATGTTTCATATTATATGCTCACAATATAATTTACTGAAGGGTGACTACTTCTACCATCTAAAAGAGTTTTTTTTTTCTCGCTCGCTGCGCTCGCTCGTTATATAATTGTTTAATTTTTCCTTGAAAGCAAACGAATTTGCGAGGCGACCAAATAAATGATTTAGATGTTTCATATATGCTCACAATATAATTTACTGAAGTGTAACTACTTTTATCATCTAAAAGAGTATATTTTTCCTCGCTCGCTGCGCTCGCTCGTTAAATAATTGCTAAATGTCTTTTGTAAGCGAACGAGATGGGCGAGTGAGGTGACCAAATAAATAATTTAGATGTTTCATATGCTCACAATGTAATTTACTGAAGGGGTTACTACTTCTATAAAGAGTGTGTATTTCCTCGCTCGCTTTGCTCGCTGGTAATATCAAGAAACAGGATGGTTTCCGACAGCGAACTAAGACCAGGGACGTGCCAGTAGAGTCAGTGGCAACGAGGTGACCAGATATAATCATGATCTAATTGAGATATCATATAGGCCTAAAGTGATCGATAGTTTATTGATAACAAACTGACACGTCCTTCATTGCAAATAAAGTTGTAATTTAGGCTCGCTCGATTCGTCACCACCACCACCACCACCACCACCACCACCACAGCCACTACCACCACCATCACCACCACCACTACTACCACAATCATCACCTTTATCATTCTCGTCATCACCATCATGCACCGTCATCACAGCCACTACCACTACCATCATCACCATCACTACTTCCATTAACACTGCTATCATCATCACCACCATTACCACCGTCACAACCACCTTCATCATCATTACCATCACCACCACCACTACCATCACTATCACCACCACCACCATCCTCATCATAAATCATCATGATCCAACATCCTCCTCCTCATCACTTTATCAGCGAGAATCACCAAATCCATAATATCTAGAATACAGATACTCCAATACTACCAGTTTGAGCCCTACTATGCAAATCAAGTCTTCAACACAAAATAAAATTCACGACTACAAAAATATTCCATATAAAATAACTTGCATGTTATTAGTTTACTTTTATAAAAAGGAATATATAAGGTTAAAATGGGATAAAATAATAGATTACTATGAAGGTATAAATGATATGTTCCACAAATAAAATATACAGTCATCTGAAAATGAGTAAGAAATCATAATTACAGATGTAACATGCAATACAGCACACATAAATAAGACAATACTTCACCACAACAGATATTGTAAATGAACATAAGTTCAATAAATTAATATATCACAGAGTACACAAGTCACTAGATCTATAAGAAATTTTATAGCAAAATAACACATTTTAAGGACAGCCAACATGTTTGATAAGCAACAACTGAATTTGCTCCAGACAAGCATATTTTTGCAAAGCAAATATTCTTTTCAGCTAAAAAGCATCAAGTAAAACAGTGCTACTGCTGATTATGTTGAGTGCTGACACCCTTCCTTATTTGCGTAGGAAAAAATTATAACAACAGACAATTGGTGTTTGAAAATAAGATAATTAACCAACAGAAACTGCAAATTACATCAGAAAGAGTATAATGTAATGTAATATTTGCCTATGGAGACAAAAATGAATTAACTCCTTAATATTTACACAGAAATAATGCCTGTCTATCGCCTAGCAGACAAGTAAACATGCATAAGAATTACTTCTTCTTATTGCTAATTTCGAAAATTTTCCACAACAGAATACGTGCATTGTGTACAAGATGACACTATTTATGTCATTATGCAGATTGTGAGACATACATAATTAGGCAAAAATACAGATTTAGGCTTTTAAAGCTCAAAAACATTATCCTGTCATGATCATTGTTGAAAAATATAACATATGTACCAATATACATATATGTGACTATATATAATTACCATACAGCATTCCTTCCTATTTCTACCCCTTGCATATAAAAGATCAATGTTGTATAGTTGAAGCACGGCCCTGTTTCATAAAACTTGATATCAATAACAAGTTGCAATAACTGTTCTTAGCTACTGAAATCCTTGCATTTGATTGGCTGAGAGCAAATTTGTCATAGAAACATGGCAGTTATTATTGATAACAAGTTTTATGAAACAGGGCCAAGAAGCCCATGGTCCTGACAAACACTTGGGTTAGAGGGCAAATGATATTTGAGCATCTAAACTGACTCTACTAATGAAACAATTCTTGCTGGTTTTGCAGCAAAGTGTATCTTCCAAGGTCCAAAACAAGTGATGATCTATTCCTTTACAAGATTAAACAAGACTGCAAATTTCTTTGACTTGGCTTTACAATCTGCTATCAAAACTACCTCTCCTTACAAAATTGGTAAAAACTGTACCTTGACACATGCCCAGATTATGTTCAGAGTCAGAAAAATTACCCGGCTGAAACCTAATAAAAGCAAAATGAAAATAATTCCTAGTTTCTCATCCTCCTCCATTCCCCTTTCCACCTTCTTAAAAAATCTGTTTATTTTTGTTTTATTTTGTTCTAAAATAAATTCAATTTTAATCTGGGTACATTTGGACAATGAGGTTCCACAAACAAAAAACAAACAAAAAAATAATCAAACAACCAAAACATAAGAAAACGAAACACATGCATTTTTACATTGTTTTGAGTCTCTTAAATGCTTAAAGAAATGAAAAGAAAACAGGAATTTAGTGTTAAAAATGACAGAATAAAATTTTCATGTATACAGGATGAAAATCAAATATCACAGAACTCCCTTTATTTGAAAATATCTGGAAGAGAAACAAGGAATCAATTTTACTGGGAACTAGATGTCCGACGAAACGAAATCTTTGGGAAAATCTAAAAAATATACCATCATGATATAAATGTGAAAATAATACCATTTCAAATGACAGTATGAGGTTACATAAATCAGTTAACTTATACAAATCATTAACAATAACAACAAAAATACACACTAACATTTTTGTGGCCAAATGGGGCATTCATCTGGAACAAACCATCCAATACGTACTTTTGCCACTGTTGAGGTTCACAAATTCAGAATAACCCACAACCACAGTGTAAGGGACCAACATCCTGCGGAGGATGAACTCGTAAAGCACCTACCTGCCACAAACAGATTGAGGTAATTTAAATACCCTTACAATACTTGTACACAACTTTGTTGTGTTACGTATTAATATAAAATGAACATCAAAGAGAAAATATACACATAGATCAACAACAAAAATCAAGTTTAACAGATCTAAGTGAAAATCCACTTAAAAACAGGGAACAGAATGAAAGGAAAAGAAAACATAAAGGATTGCTTCATATAAGATCCCATCTAAAATGAGTCATTCTGGACATATGCCTCGATATACTCTTTGGGTATAGTCCATTAAAGAAGTTAAATGTAGACTTCAAGGTGATGCAGGCATGCAGCTTCGTTACAGAGCCCAAATCCAAGTAGTGGCTGTTCCTGAAGTATAAATTACGGATCCTAAAGTATGACAAGTTATACATGTCTGCACAAAGCCTGACCTCTGGATGCACAGAGCACTCAAGGAAGGACTTTTACAAAATATTAAGTCTTGTGAATACATAATTTTGATTTTTTTTTGTCAGAGCTCAGTTTACTGCTATTCATGAATTTCAACTGAAAACAGTCGCTAAAGTTCTAAGCGAGACCTCAACACTGCTCTTCTAATCTTCCAGTACAAAAGCTTCATGTATTTTGAAAACCCAAAGTGAAGACAAGAGTTGAAATATGATCATTTAGCAGATTGGCGGACTGTAAGAATAAGCTTTAATCCTATAGAGCAGCAAATTGCAATGCTGCCCTCTCCAGTCCAATACAATTAGAATCTTAAATACAGCCAACTAAAAAAGGTGCTCTGCACATGAAACAAAAAATTCACTAAAATACATTATTTTCTACCCTCATTACAAAGCCAACATTCTTTCCTGAACCTACAAATCACATGAATATGATGATTTCTTTCAAACTTTGGTATTACAGGAATACTTTCTCATAATATATGCTTGCATGACATGGGACCAAATTCATTTTAAAAATTACTATTTGTCACAGCATTTAAAGCTAAAATCTCTCCCATCTCCCCGCTAAAATACAAATGATAATCATTTATTTTTTATTTACAAAGTATAACACAGTTTAAAATTACTGTTCAATGATTGTATCTTAGGGTAAAGATGATAATATTAAAAGCATGCTGCAGTGTTTAAGATTACCATACCAACTGAGAAACAATTAAAAAAAAGTTTTTAATAAGCATTTTGCTACATTCTGCAGTCATTGTGTGATGAAGATACTGTGTACATGCTCAAGGCTAATTTCAAAATATGTGCAAAGTATGACACAATATAATACATTATTACATTCATAAACTTTCATGTCCTAGATGAATTTTCAAGCTTTTAATTTTTTTTAAATTACTAGGATGCTTGGTAATGGACATTTTTTAGTTCTAAAAAAAAAAAAAAATTATTCTATTTTAGGTTAAGTTTGAAGTATTCGCATCATGTAATGTTTGCTTGGTGAATTTTATCTTTTATTCTACATTACTTAAAGCAAATATGAGTAGTATTTATATCAGTTTTGTTTTCTTTGTCATGAGCCTTTCAATATTTCTTCAATATAGTACTGAGATATCTTTCTTTTTTAAACTTGCTGGAAAATGGGAAGTAGAGATATATCAGTTTGAATTCTTGGAAATATGCAGATTTCTGTAGATTTCTTATGGTTCGTGAATAAATCAGGTTGATGTTAATATGATTTCAAGAACAGGAATATCGTTTATATGTATGTAATACATAGACGTTTATAACTATTTTATGATTTCACTATGGGGCTTAATGCAGTATTACAGATGAAATAAACCATGCAAGAATAAATAAATGCACATAAAGTTGGAACAGACATGACAAAACTATCTCCACATGACACGTGTGTTCAAGTGTGTGTGTATTGCTGTCATGCATGGCATTGTGGTGCAAGGTGGTGTTAAAGGTAGTTGTCAAATGTGGTATTATGACAAAGTCATAAATTCTGACAAAATCCATCAAATTTCTTGGAACATGTCAGGAGTTCTTAATCAGTGTTATTTGCAACAGCAATCTTTTAGAAAATATGACACTGCCATGTAAAGTGCAAATACCTGGAAATTTGTAAGCAGTTGAAACTATGACTAACAGCTACAATAAATTTGTTTTTCTTATGAACACATGAACACATTATGCTTCGTAAGTTGGGTTTGCAAGCAGGTTTTGTATTTCTGTATATTATGACAATGTACAATATTAGCATCAGTTTAGAATGAGTTAAAAGGATTTTATTTTGAAAAGACAGTTTCATTACTGGAACCCGAGATAACCTTTAATATCAACCTCATCTCGAGAAAGCCTGCTTATTCATTCAGAAAGCCAAGTTTATCACATTGAGAGATAGGGTGACAAGCCGCTTGACACGCGCCCGCTTGCCTTGGCGTGTCGATTGTCACTGTCGTATGACATTGATATCACTGTTTATACGTTTTGGTACTCGTCATTTCCACTGCCGAGTGGTAGGTGAGCATGGAATTAGGAAAGAAAGTGAGAGAAGGAACTGGAAGAAATATGGGTGGTGGTGGTGGTGGTGGTGATGGTGGTGGTGGTGATGATGATGATGATGATGATGATGAATAGGCTTGTCTATTTATTGACTCAACAACTAATACACAATATGTCTTTCTCTTTTATTACTGATGTGAGGCTTTCCTCATCAGTGGTCCTACAGTATTCTTGGCCAAAGGAGAGCCTTTAGCATAAAATGTGAAAATATTGATAAACTTACAGCTACATGTACTAGTAAATGAGACAGACATGCACTTTTATTCCAGAGTTGATAAACTGATGATTACAAGTACATTAATGAGTATGATGATGATGATGATGACGATGATGATGATGATGATGATGATGATGGTCATGTTGATGATATGATGATGGTGATTATGATGGTGATGATGATGATGATGGAAATTATGATGATGATGATGGAGATTATGATGATGGTGACTATGATGATGATGACGACGATTATGGTGATGATATGGTGATAGTGATTATAACGATAGTGATGATGGCGATATGTTGATAGTGATTATGATGACAATGATAGCGATGATGGTGATGATAATGATTATAATGATGATGATGACAATGATAATGATGATGGCAAGGGAGAGAGAGAGGTAGAAAGTAGAGTCGATGAAAGTGAAAAAGAAAGAGAAAGAAAAAGAATAGTGAAAAGAAAAGGGGTGGGAGAGCCAATGTGTGTGTATGGGTGAGAAAGAGAAGGAGATTCTATTTTGTCATACACTGCTGTAGCGTGAGCTTTAAAACATATCAATTAGGTGAGAGATCTAATGCATTTCAGATATACATAGGGTAACCGGTTTCCTAGAAAAGCCTTTCAAGAAATATTCCTCACTTAAATCACAATTTTTGTAAAGCCTATAGGTCTATTATGATTCTATTTCTCTGGCTTATTATATTAGTCATGGCATACGCTTGTGCATTAAGAGCATAAAGTTATGACTATATCTAACATAAAGTACAGGAAAAAAAATCACTTTCCAAAATGTGCATTCTGAAGTGAGGAAGATCATTCTTTATGTAAATGATCACTTTGAGCTGAGGTGCGTTAATCTCTATGTCTAGACTCTATAATATGGTACTTTGTTCAATATCCTCATATTAGCTCCTACCTCAGGCCATGCATTTTGATACAAGCATGGAATGCACAAATACAAAATAACTTCAATGAAAGCAGAGTTGTGTTTGGGTTAAGGGAGAAACATAATGTGTCAAGCTTTTCATTGTTTATATTTCATGTGGAAGCATATTGTAGCAGTAATATGCCACATAAAAAGGGTAGTTCTTCACATGCTTTCATATTCCAAATATGACTCAGAACAGATTACACCTTTGGACTTAAGTGAGGTGTAATTTACGATTCAGATCTCACGTTTTTTTCCATGTCTGAACGGGGCAACTGTTTCGGCAAGAAAGTGTTATGACATCTACAGCATTATTTACACATCTTGTAACTCATCACGCAATGCTGCTGAATGTTGACAGAGCACCTCCGGTTCCCAAGTAAACATTCTTTAAGGCAGCCAAGCATTTCTGGGGATCACTTCGGCTCATATTTTCCTCGACATGTTTTTCTTTTACAGGCAAAATCAATAAATGTCTGGATAAAGTTGATATTCACAATCAACGAAGATTGTAATTTGGGCAAAAGGCTTACATTTGGCGTACATTTTATTGGATATACAATGGCAGAAAAAAAATTATCTTTCTTTACAAAAAATATTCACAGGTAAAATAAATATAGATATTGACAAAATACACAAACTAATTCATAGCTATACATAATATAAAATATTATCAGATGAAATCAGAGAAAAGGGAAAAATTTATAAGAGAGCACCAAGTTTTTACGTCTTGTCAATTACGCAACATTTCAAGTATGAAAAATTGTCAGACCTTGATCAGCAAAGCTGATGTAATATGATACGAGGCTACAATACTTTCCTACCATTCTTGTTTCTGCTTATTGCTTTCTACACATGAGTTTCATTCAGAGAATCAATATTTATTCTCGATCATAGCCGGTGAATTACATCAATCAATTTTTTTTCTTCTGAAGAAACATAATTACAGTTACAATCAAAATAACATATCTCCTTTTCCTTTATAAATGTGATAAAGTAAACCCAATTTTCATATGCTAACCACTGAAAAATTGAGGACATTGATGAATACACATATTTCTCAAATTTTCAACTCTCACCAAGTCTGTTTTCCTCATACAGTGAGTTAAAGCAGCAGTTAACTGACCCTTATTATGATGTATTTACAAAAGCACCAACTTATGGCTACTCAAAACTAGAGGCTCTTAGAAACATTATATCCTTTGTGGTTTCTTGTGAATTTCCTTAGTATGAATACAATTACATTTTAACGGATGTTACTCAAAAAATAAAGGTCTCATTGATCAGAATAGAGCATGCTGGGAGCAAAAAGGGGACAAAATCAGTAGTTTATGACTGAGAGGGCGCTATTTCAAAATCCCATACAAGGGTGCCAGTTCGCTCTTGCTTTAAATCTTTGTAATTTTTTTATCATACACTTGGAACACTGTCACCCAATGCAGACATACACAGAAACATATACAGGCTTGTTCAGACAAACAGAGGTAAACAGCCTAAAAAACGTAGCAGTTTTTGTGTGATAAATGAGTGGTAAGGGGTATTACTGCTCCATCAAAGGTGCTATATATTCAAACTCAACTGTGTGAGCTACTACATTTAAAAATACAATGTGCTTTATGCTTCAAAAACCTCCATTTTTTTCAACCCGTTGCCTGGAACCAGGTAACCCCTGTATTAATTCTATGGGAAAGAGATCACAACCCGCCAAATCTTTGAAATTCAATTAAACACTAGGAATACTATCACAAGATGCAGAAACTATGAAGGCTTTTTCAGACAGGCAGTTCAGACAGGCAAAATGTAGCAGTTTTTGAGTGGTAAGGGGTACGACTGCCCCATCAAAGGTGTCAAACACGGGTGATGTTCGTTATTCCGAAGGTTTGTTATTCTGAAACACGGGAATTGAAAATTAATATTGAATTGAAAATGAAATAAGGTTCGTTAGTCCGAAAATAACTAATGAAATAACGAATCTTATTTCATTTTCGGACTAACAAACCTTCGGAATAATGAACCTTATTTCATTTTCCGATTAACGAACCTTCGAAATGACGAACCTTCGGAATAACGAACCTTCAGAATAACAAACCATTGAAGTATTTGAACCTTCGGAATAACGAGCTGTATCTGTTAAACACAAACTGTGTGCTATTAGATTCAGAAATGCAATGTGCTGTACTCTTCATAAACCTCCATGTTTTTTTTTGTTTTTTGGGGCAAAGCAGTGTACCTCTACCCGTGCGAACAAGCCTTTATTTACTGGTGTTAACGAAATAGGAGTTATAAATGGTATGCATTATGAGAGCTTTGGATAATGATCTCCCCTCAAGGCATATCATCAATCTTGGGTAATATCTGTCTTCCTGATATAAATAGAACACCCACTCTGACTTGTGAATAAGAAAGATGAACTGGACCACTTTTTAAAGGTTCAGAAGAGCAAAGGGAAAGTGGATTTGTGCATCTAGATCTAGTTAAAAAAAAAAACTACTTGAAAAAGGATACTGCAAAAGGTTAGAGGGAAGGAGTGCTTAATGGGTTTAGCTTAATAATAGAAGTATCTCTCTAAAATTTCATCGTCTTTTCGGAGCATGTTCAACTTCAGCTTCTTCAGAAATAATACACAAATGTACTTATTTTGAGATCACCTATGTACTTAAATCGATCCATCTCTATGTCAAAACTACCTACACTGTATATTGTGATGATGGATGATGGTGGACTTTCTGACCAATTCAATTCTTGGAGGCACACTTTCCTATCATTTCCTGGGAGCCACCAAGGCCCGGTTTCATAACAACAACTGTTATAAGCTACTGAAATCCTTGCATCTGACTGGCTGAGAGCAAATTTGTCAAAGAAATGTGGCAGTTGTTACTGATATTAACAAGTTTTATGAAACAGGGCCAAGGTCTTTATACAGCACCGATGCCCATTCATCTCTCAGCAGGGGAGTCTATCATGAAGTGTCTTCATTGTGAGTGATTTTTACTGAAACTGTTGTAAGCTACTGAAATCTTTTCATCTGATTGGCTGAGAGCAAATTTGTCAGTAAAAATCACTGACAAGACACTTCATGAAATGCTCCCCAGATGACCTCCTTGTCTCACAACTTGTTCATAAAATTCAAGAAAACGCTGAGTAGGCCTAACATATGCCACAGGTTATACAAATGCTGGACGTTGTGATTACTAAGGCTTACTTAATATACTCCTTGGTTATTTCAACCAACAATGCATAGAAACTGCCTGTTCATGAGACTGAATAACGTTACTTTGGTACCAAAGATATCTATGTCAGTACACTGGCAACATACTGACAAATGATACATTTGAAATCTCTGTCTTGAATACACAGATACAAAGAATGTTTACAAAATACAGTAAGTATTCTATTACTGAAAATATCAAAGCCCACTCTTTAATCCTTCATTCTCCGGTCTTTGGCGCATAGCAGTTCCACATCTGGTCCAATGCCACACCTCATGTGCAGCATAGATGGCATCAGAACTTTGCGTTAGTTCAAGGAGATGTCTTGCAACAGCAGCTTGGTGGTGCCATTTCCAACATGTTGCACGTTGCATCTCTTAACAGTTGCTCCACATGAGCAACGCATTCCACTGAATCGGGGACCTACCGATCCATTGTCCACCCGATTCCTGTCCTACTATAGTCTATGGCACATGGCACGTCAGGGCACGGTGACCTTCATACTCTGATGTCAAAGGTCAAAGGTCACTGTCATATCCCGTAGTGGTTCATCTTGGAGGCACCGGCTCGGATAGACAGGAGAGAAGCTAGCAAGAGGGCGCCGCAGCTACTCGCAGTCAGGTAGAACGCCCAATCTAATGTACATTCACCTGTGGAAAGAAATAAAAGAAAGTGAACATATATGAATTGTCATAACCAATCAGCATATATTCCTGTACATATGTGCGACCACAAGTTTCCCAAAATCACCCTAAATGAGTTTTTCCCAATGGTCAAAATCACCCCTTTTTCATTTTATTTTAGCCTCTTCTTGAAAGATCTACCACCTGAACAAGTTTAACCTAGCTCCTTGAACATACCTTAAACAAGGGTACAAATACAGGGCTACACATGTCCAGACTTAAAGGAATTGGCTAACTTTGTGAGTAGCTGATTTAAAAAATTCTCAAACTAAGATGAAACATGTGTATGAGTACTTGTATTTGTACTCAAAAACCCTGAAACCAACCATAATTTGGAATGAAAAAGTGTAAGTTAGACGCAAACGGCGATTTTATCATCCTTTGTCTCACGAGACAATCACTTAGAGGACCACTTTGCTTGAATTTGAAAATGCCGTTATGTGCCTCCCGCCGCGTGATTCGCCAATACACATAGTACGGTAAGGTGAGTCATACGCGCATGCGCACTCCTTATGTCTATTCTGTGCAACCGACCCTCGTATATTTTTCAAACATTGGTTCACATTTTTGATATTTAAAAATACTTCCTGTGGATATTATACTTTGAAACTTTCAGACTGGTATTTTTACACTATAACCCTTATGTTTATCCCATTTTCAAGTAACAAAACAAGATTTTTTTTAAATCATAACAATGTTAACCAATGTCTTTAAATGGGGAAATAGGATACCTTAAACACAAGAAAATATACCCTTTTCCCTGATTTGTTACTTTTTTTTCACTCTTAACCCGTTGCATGCGTGACCTGCCTTTACAGCAACATACATGACTGCCCCACCCCATCTCTTTATCTGTCTCTCTCTTGAATTTATCATTCCGTCTCTTTACCTTAAAGTCATTACACAATGGTAAAAACAAATTGATATATGATCGAGAATAGAATGCTAAGAAGAAAAACATTAAACATTTGATGATTTTTCAGTCGAAATCAATGCATTTTGGCCAATTTTCTCATAAAAAGTCAAGATTTGACCAAAAAATTTGAGTATGAGGTATGACGTAAAAGTGGTTACCCAGCTTCGCGCATTGCAGTTGTGCTGCATGCTAGACTGTACACTATGTATTAGACCTTGCATGCATTTTGCTAGAATTGCGCGACAAGGTAAACCACTTTGACGTCATTGTGGTATGGGTACCCAGTTGGAACTGGGACACAGCTGAGTGGTCAAAAATATCCTGAAATCTTACCACATCTGGGGGTTTCCTTGGCAACATGACTTTAAAAAAAAAATTAGGCAGATGATTTTCTGCTGATGAAATCATGCTCTTTTAAATGAACTAACATTGTTTCAGCATTGGGTACCCCCTTTAAGTCAAATGCCTTTACCTACCTCCCTATCCATTTCTCTCTCTTTCTCTCTCTCTCTCTCTCTCCATCCCAACTCTTTCATGTTATTGATGGGCTGATAGGGCTGTGATATCAACAGGCTCTCAGACCATAAGTAGGCTCTTACTCTCTCTCTCTCTCTCTCTTGCTAGCTCTCTCTCTCTCTCTCTCTCTCTCTTGATACTTTCTATCATTTTCTCCAACTCTTTCTCTCTATGAAGCCTTCTTGCTCTCTCTCTCTCTGTGACCCTAAGGCTAAATTGATAAACTCTTGACTTTCAGTACTGGAGTACGTAATGACCTTCTCCAATCTTGAAACTGCATCATCTTCTCCCTGTCCCTCTTTCTTACCATATACAGCTACCCCTTAAGTTTACTGACATGCATCAAATACCCCAGTTATATTGCGACCAAAATTTGGAATGCCCCCTGGACCCACCCCAACTTAATTAGAAAGGCCCAAGCCCATGTATACTGCCATTTGTGACCCTGAGCTGGGTCCAGGGGCCATCAAATAAATGTTCCCAGCATCACTGGTGCATAAATAACAGTAAGATGTCAGTTATGTCATTGGGTGTTACAAAGGAATGTGTGTACATCACCAAATGTAGACTGGCCTAAATCACCACGACCATTTACACTGGAGTTAGGGTGCCCCAGGACCACTCTTGGGGCACTCCTGGGGCACTCCTGGGGCACTCCTGGGGCACCTCAAATTCTCAAATTCCATTTATACTGGGGTCTATTCATACTGGGAGTTAGATGGCCAAGGGATCAGTCCAAGGGCACCCCAACTCCAAGTGTAACTTAGGTATTAGTCTCTTTAAGTCTGTAGGTCATGTCTTATTCTGTTGCCGGTCATGTTTTCATGTCTCTTCGCTGTTTCTTACTCTCCCTTTAACCTGCTGATTACTCAATTCTCTTGTTCCCATAGAATTAGCACAGGAGCTACCCGGTTCCAGTATTCATTGGCTTTAGATATCTGCCCATTTCTTTCTCTATCTCTCCCTTCTGACTCTGTTTACTGCTTTCTCTCTCTGTTGTCTCTGTCTGACCATGGGCCTACTAGAGACTCTGTGGCTATAAGGCAAAATTAATAAACCCTTGACATTCACTACTCGAGCATGTAACGACCTTCGTCTCATCTTAAAAACTGTATAATCCCCTTTCTAGTGAGCACTGTGCATTGCTGCACATCCCCATTCTTCCATACCCCCACACCAAGTACCGTCTACTCACTATAAGGCGTACTTCACATCGGGGTCCTAACAGCTCTTCAGCAATATATATTACCTACCATTCAAATGTCAACTCAGCGGGCAATTAAAAATACCGAGTGGTGGGCGAAGTGGCTACAAGCCTTCTGGCATGAATATATGAATACATAGCTAGCTCATACCTGATGAAAGCATACAGTCACATTCATATACCATACATATAGGAATCCCAAATGACTGGCTGTTACATAATTTCATGCAACACCTTTGACAATCTTTAAAAAAAAAAAAAAAAAAAAAAAATATATATATATATATATATATATATATATATACATCTCGACAGGGATAGAATCTAAGAATCTGCCATGAATATTTTATTTGTTTAAGCACACTTAAGGGGCTGATTTGAAATATTTGATTGTAAGACTTTATACCAGGGAAGGGAGACTAGCTATTTAGTGTATTTTGCATATCACGATACTGATTCCATTTGCTTTCCTTTGTCTAATGATAAAATTGAATAAACACTGAACTAAAAATATCTCACAGTATTATAAATAAAGTGATCTAACATGAGCCTGATAAATATAGAAATTCCTTGCCTAAATATCAATCCCACAAGTGCATGGACTCTGATTCTTTATTTGGGGGAGCACTGTCGTATTTTAGTGGTGAAGGCTCTTGACTCTTAAACGAGAGGTCCTGGGTTCGATGCCTTTTGGGTGCTTTACATCCTTGGAAAAACTTGTTTTACCCACTTGTCTCAGATGTTACTGGGGACCTGTCATTTACAGGGGTAATGATAATATGCAGGGCCCTCGAGAATGTACAGCACTGAAGTTGAAGAGGCTTCCCTGGGTAACTAAACTATTATATTATTACCAGTACTTAATTTAGAGAATTGAATACAGACAGACCATTATTTGACAATTAAATAGATTTATCTTTCCAGTGTGAACACAGCCAAACGGATGATAAGTCTGTATTATTGAGGGAGTCTCATATCAGATCATTTCCATGCTTTAATGATTACAGTTCATTACAATGATTAGTGACTGGCCCTTGACAATCCATTCAATTCATGGAATTAATCATACTGATAGACCATTATCTAACAACTGAACATGGTTGTATTACTTTTTTCTAGTGTGAATGAGGCCACATAGACCATTTGCATGGAGAGAGGCCTTGGATCATTTTTCGTACTCAAGAGGTGATGATAAGGAAGACTGCTTGACCTATGACGATCCGTTCAATTCACAGAATTAATCATACATGAACCATCACTTAGCCACTTATTATGTTTATCTTTCTAGTGTGAATGCAGGCACATACACTGTAAATATCTGCAGAGAGACAGAGGGTGAGAGGGAGAAAGAGAGACTTTGGAATTATTTTTAAATGTTTAAGAGTTCATCATAATTAAGAGTGCTTGGCCCACGACAATCCATTCAATGCATACATGTACATGTAGCATTAATCATACAGATGGACCATCACTAATAGCCAGTGATCATGTTTATCTTTCTCTTGTGAATGCAGTCACACAGACCATCTGCGTATAGAGAGAGAGAGAGAGAGAGACTCTGAGATCATTTTTCACGTTCAAGAGTTAATTACAATGATTAGTGCTTGGACCCCTGACTACTCATTTAATTTAAAGAATTAATCAGCCTGACTTTTGTTTCAGTCATGCAAAGTTGGCGACTGCAAGTTCGTCCAAATTGTTTTAATCTATGCATTAAGAAGCGAGAGAAGATGGGTGGAGGCGACGTATGCCGGATCAGATGGATTGATTACTGCAAGGAGGTTTGTGAATTTATTCCCATCTCATTATACCAACTTCTCTGAGGTATACTTGTGCGAATTATCTGTAGATGAGAGTGGTATTTACTTCAACCTTTCCATATCCAAAAAAAGATGTACATCAATAAACAACATACCAGTACCACAAATATGCCAGCTAAGGCCTTTTTTCATCAATTACCTGTAAAATATCAAAATGTATCTCAGAAAAAAATGATTAGAAAAAATATTACTTCTAGTATGTGCATTATGAAACATTAGAAGTAAGGTTTAGAAATGTGGACATTCTACTTTTACATTTTCATCATTGTTGCATGTACTCAAAAAATAATTTTCATTAGAAAACTTTTTGGTTTTTTTGCATTCTTTTAGTCTATATTCAAATCTGATTACCTAACTTGTTCTAGCAAACTCATGACACTTTCAGTTTTTTTTATTAGTGTTCACAAACTTTCAGTGTTCCCAAACAGGTATAGTTTTTTTTTAGTGCTCACAAACTTTCAGTTTTTTTTCATTAGTGTTCACAAACACAAAATTGTACTAAAGAGAGTTTTTAATTGCCTTCCTAACATTACAATGCAAAAAGTGGGAGGAAATTGCTCATTGTTTTCTCCTATCACAGTGAAATGTAGTTTATCAATCATCAAAATACATTTTTTTTCTGTATGTTAGTGATTCCATGTCACTTTACTATACTCAAAATATGGGCTTGGAATATTGCTTCTATAAAAAGATATTGTGAGTTAATATTACCCTCAATTATCCTAAAAGTGACTAGTGAGAAGACTACTCAATACATGCATGTTCTTGAAAAATAGGATGTTAATGGAATTAATAGCCATTCGATTCCGAGTGCTGCTCGTTATTCCGAAGGTTCGTTATTATTCCGAACACGCAAATATTGTATACGTGCAGGTTCATTAATCTGAAAATGAAACAGGGTTTGTTTATCCGAACATTTGCTGCATTAATCCAAAGGTTCATAATTCCAAAGGTTCGTTTTTCTGAAAATAATATACTGTAGGGTTCGATACCGACTCTCAAATAAAAGAGAACTATGTCAAAACTTGCACAGACAATCTCATGACAACATATTTTGCACTTAACTTTTAAGCAATTTGATCGGTGCACATTTTTTGCAGCCAAGCAGCAAAAAAAAAAAAGTTGTCCTGCCTCGGCGACATTTTTTGGTCGCCTCATACCCCACTGACTTGTACACCAAAATGTTGCGGGGGATTCTGTGGCGCCACAATGTCGCTTCATATCTGAAAACCCCTTTAGAATGCCAGGTACAGTTTGGGGTGGATTATTACAGACATGCTAGCTGAACACAAGTTATTTTTCAGGTGTCTGGTACACTCAAAATGTACATGTAACATTCTTTACTTCATGAATGTTATTCAATTTCTGCTGACCTTCGATCACAGACAGACAGACACACAAACCCATTCAGAGAGGCAAAGATGAATTCGCTGGTGCCCACAATATCTTCATTATTCATGCCCTGCATCAACCAATATATCGAATATGCTGGAAGGAGCTCAGTATTAATTTATCTATTTAGTGAGGCTGGAGTCTGAAGATTGGGACGGTCCAATCGCACCGGAGACAGGAGAATTAATGATCAATGCTCGGGATGAGAGATCGATTTAATAATTTAATATCTGCCTGGATCAAGACTGGAACTTCTTCTGCCTATGTTGTTTAGATCACATAATGTCAACATCAAGTTGTGCCTGTTTCATGCATGCAGATATATTCAATACACATCGTAAGGGTCCACTACCCCTCCCTAACCCCTCCCACTTCCCCTATTTGGCAAGACATTAATCCACATTTGCCACTCTCCACCCAGGTGTATAAGTGGGTACCCGGTAGGAAGAAATTCCTGTTAGCGCCTTGCATGGCAGCTCCTTCAGCCGGGGTAATAATATTAACTTTGTAGAGCACAGTAGAGTATATGCATATAGTAGCTGCGCTATATAAATGGACCATATTATTATTACTATTATTATTATTATTCTAATCCTGTAGGATGGGCAGGTTACCTGTACTTAAATGCCAAATATCAAACAAGTTAATGGAAAAAAAGGGAAAATTACTTTGAAAGCATTGTTTCATAATGAAATCTGCATATATTGTAGGCCGGGACTTACATGTACCAAGGGCAACAAGAAAGAAGTATTTATGAGTAGGTGCATGTATGGTCGCCAAAGCAAGTTTGTACTTTATTATAGCAAGACTACTATATTAACTAAAGAAATTTAGATGATCCACCCTTCAAATAGCACTGACATTGAAACGGAAATGCAAAAAAAAAATAAAATAAATAAATAAATAAAAAATAAAAAATAAAAAACCCTGAATGTACATGGGGGGGGGGGGGGTGGAGGAGACATGGAGGAGGGGGGAGGGGTAGTTTCTCTCCCTCCATTCCCCTCCGGTTTCACCATGCATGCTGTGAAGTGTGTTCTTACGGTGAGCTTGTTTTCTTGTGGGTCCACCACTACCTGTTGACACAATTTTCTCCTCAACTTGTTGCAATTCTGAAACAATTCCTTTATCACAGGTTAGCTTTAGAGAGAGAGAGGACAAAGACCTATTCTTCAACTGTTTGTCCTCTCCCTTATGATCTCTCTCTCTCTTCCCAATTTCTCTGTACCTTTATCTCTATCCCCTGTGCATCTCCTTCTGTATCAGCATCTCTCTTTCTCTCTCTCTCTCTCTCTCTCTCTCTCATCAACTTCACTATCCCATTCTTTTTTCCCTCTCTATTCTAAAATTTCTCCATCTTTATCACCCTTTTTGTTTCATCTGAATATCGATTTCACTCTCTTTTTTTCTTTTTCTTTCTGTCTGTCGGTCTCTCTCTCTCTCTCTCTCTCTCTCCCTTCCCCTCTCTCTATCTCATCATCTTTCTATTTTTCTCTTTATGTCCTCCCTCCTTATTTCCAATTACATGTCTGAAAGGCCTGGGGCTATCAGTTCAGGAATACCAACCATGTAATTGTCACATCAGCTTGTCACACAACTCCAGTGATCGTATGAGATTACGTGAACGTGGGGGGCCCCTCATGATCCCCACTACATCCAATGCATACTCACAGCTTTTAGACCGGCATGGAAAGGGGGACATGTGCTGCCCCCCCAAAAGTTAAAACAAAAAAGAAAGAAAAGGAGAAGGTAGATAAAACAAATTATACCATCCCCTATCACACCTTCTACTCTCCATCTTGATCTCCAGCATTTCAGTGACCACATACATTTTACCAACAATTTATGATTTTCAGGGGGGGGGCGGGGCTTGATGGAAAAAAGTGAAGATCTGTCTGCACATTGTGAATTCACAAAATCAATGATCTGTCATATCTGCATTTTTCTATTTAAATCTATTTTCAAGTGCCCTCACACTTACGAGAGTGTCACCAGCAAACCTTTTGCCTGATAACTGTATGGCTGGTGGAACAAAGTGACTCTGCTGAAAACAGAAGCAGTTTGTTTCAAATTTCCATTTTTCAATGAAATGGTTTCTGAGTCTCCAGTATGCAAATTCTGTACACCTACTCTTCTGAACAGCTCAAGTGGTGTTCTTCCCAAAAGATGTGAGCTTAATTATTCTATACATTTTCAGCTATGCACAATGAAATCTACAGTAGATGTCAAAGTTGCAACACGGAATAGTACCATTCTGGTTTCAAATTAGCAAGAAAATCTAGCAAGGATCTGAAACTATTGTAAATACTAAGCTTGTTGACATATGAAGCAGTTAAATAGCTTTAAAAAAAACCTGGGAGTTTCAAGCATATTGTACTTTATGTTTTAGTACCTTAAAGTTGCTTGGACTTGATCTACAGATGACACTTCATGCAATGCTTGCGAAAATCTCACAGGCAGCCACATGACAGTTTGTGAGTCTTGGTGATTTTTTTTTTGTAGGTAGGCTCGCTTCCTCACATGTGTGCAATACGCAATATGCATGTAAGTTCGGTGGAAGGGGACAGCTACTTTGGCACCTGTTCACATATTTGCATCTAGACTGGTTCGGATATGCGAACAGTCAAACTGTCCGGTTGAATTTTCGCAAGCATTGCATAAAGCGGCATCTATAAATCAAGTCCGAGCAATTTTTTAAACACAAACAGGTAGAAAATACATGTAGGTCCTACTGTGTCACTCATCCCAACTGGCCATAAGTACACACAAAAAAACTGCCATTTTTTTCAAAAATGTGGTCTACTGTGAAAAGTCAGAACGAACCTTCAGAACGTAAAACATTGGAAGGGAGTGCAATTATCTCCTATTCACTCTCTCTTTACACCTATATTTTTGGCAATTTGTGGGGGGATATTCTACAGGCACAGACCCTAATCGACACTCTATTTAAATGCATCACATCTTGAGAGAAGCCTAGCAAGACTGCCTACTGGCTGTGTCAATATAAAGTGTCTGGAGCAGCTACAGTACACGATCACCACTGACCTCCTTTAGTCTCCTACTTAGACCTCTATAGCATATTTCGACAGACCAAAATTCGTGCCTGCAAACTGGGGGGGGGGGGGGGGGGGGGGGAGTGGCACATGTTCTGCGTAGAGCTACAACACTGATCCCAGACATGATCAGATATATCACTTCCCACCAGCTTACACTTTCTTGTCCCTGATTTGTGATACGGTTATAATCGAAAAAAGCTTGCAGGAGGAAGGTGTTAAAAATTAATCATCTGGCGGGGCACTGAGGCCACAAGACAACAACACCAGCTTCAGGCTAGCAGACCTATAACCTTTCACATCAGAAATCAATCTCTAGCAATAGATGATTAGAACATTATTGTCTAGTAGACTAGTACCTGTTTGCTTGGCACAAGATGAAGATACTGGCATATGCTGCATCTTTTGATATTTTCTAGGTTTATTCTGATTTGTCATTTGGGTTTTTGAAGCTGAAAAACTTTTTTGTAATCCTTTATTACCTGGGGTCAAAGGAGTTGTAGTCAAGACAACTCCAGAAAGAAAACTTACTTTCAATTGCTTTGAGCTAAATTCACTACCAGGAGAAGGAGGAGGAGGAGGAGGAGGAGGAGGAGGAGAAGGAGGAGGAGGAGGAGGAGGGGAGGAGGAGGAGGAGGAGGAGGAGGAGAGAGAAGAAGAAGAAGAAGAAGAAGAAGAAGAAGAGAAGAAGAAGAAGAAGAAGAAGAAGAAGAAGAAGAAGAAGAAGAAGAAGAAGAAGAAGAAGAAGAAGAAGAAGAAGAAGAAGAAGAAGAAGAAGAAGAAGAAGGAGCAGGAGCAGGAGCAGGAGCAGGAGGAGCAGGAGCAGGAGCAGGAGGAGATGGAGAAGAAAAGGGAAGAGGAGGAGAAGAAGGGGAGGAGATGAAAGGGAGAAGAATAAGAAAGGGGAGAAGGAGAAGGGGGAGAAGAAGAAGAAGAGGGAGGAGGAGAGGAGAAGGAGAAGATGGGAGAAGAGAGATGGCATCATATGTAGGATAAAATGATGGGGAATAGCAACATTTTCATGACTACAAAAAGGGGTAAACAGTGGGTATGGCAACAAGCTGAACAAAATAAATCAATGATGAGATCTTCATACCCGCTGATATGGTCTGTAATACCTGCAGATTGCACACATGAGATAGCAATGTACGTACATGCAGTATTAATGTCAAATCTATGTTGATTTTTATGATCATGCTCTAGATCCTACTGGATGAAAAAAAAAATCTATGATTGCGTCATGTCAAACAAACCAACTGTAACACACAAAGTGCATTAGTTCCTTTTGTGAATAAAGGACGGGTTCGGTTAGCTTCGCTGTAGGAACAACATGAACAGAGGGAGAAAGAGAGCTATTTTGGTACAGGTGTGTTGAATTCCACTGCCCTAGATTGGCTTTTATTGAGCGGGTAAAAGCCCCTGAGCCAAATAGCTCTCAAAATACCCTCTCTGCATTCTGAAAGACCATTGCACAATTTGCAGTAAAAAACATTCCTTCACAAAATGGATTTTGATGTATACTGTAATTTCTCTATTCCTTATGCTGGGTTATGGGACAGTCAAATGAGGCAATATGCTGTATAACACGTTTTTGAGGGTCAGCCTGAACCCAAAATGTGCCTATCAGAAAGAGAGAGAGAGAGAGAGAGAGAGAATAGAGAGAAGAGAGAAGAGAGTGGTTTGGTTATCGCAAATACCCACAAAAGTTCTGAGAAGAAAAAGAGCTCACAGAAAAATAAGGACATACAATCGTAATACTGAGGAAATATCTCACTTTCAAGCACCTGATCCCACAGGAGACCTTGTGAGCAAAAAGGTATTTTCTACATTGAAAACTGGGATACATACATTTACCACTTTACAAAACTTATCTATGATCTAGATGGCTGAATTACATCTTTCCCTTCTTTTCATGATACAAAAATCTACAGTTTAGATACTTTGCAAAGTTGGAAAGACCTTCAAGTACATGTAACTATCAAAAAACAAAAACAAAAAAACCATCCTCGATTTGAACATGTGATCAGGTGCAATTAGAACATGTGATCAGGTGCAATTAGGTCATACGTGTGCTCATCAAGTCCCATTTGTTTTACACGCACGGCTGAGATCCGTCACTTTGTGAAAACAAAATCACAATGAGTCCTTGAATTTTCACGAAATGACGGCAATGTTTACAGGTCGTTTTCTTCTAAAATATAAAAGGAATATGCAAATGATTGATAATGAACATTGTCCAGAATATGCCCTAAACCGGGATATAAATTTTTTTTCACCCATCATACATTAAAGAGGTTGAGACTGAGGTTTGAAACTTGGAAAGCGATTTACTTAAAACTAACTCTTTTATTAAGTTGAGTGATCTGTCACTTCGTGAAAACAGGGATGCAATATAGTTTCCATACATCATTCTTTAAATTATAGACATGGACACCGGCTTCAGAGTGTATTAATTTTAATAGATAAATAACTTTTGTATGGGTCTGGGAAAGTTGAAATAAAATATGTATTTCCCTGTGTATGGGCCTCTAAATATTTATAGACATTGACACTGGTGGACCAGAGTTCACAAGAAAAAATGAAAAACACATCATGATCTGTGACAGATGACAAATGAATGAAAATTCAAGAATGTCAAAATGGTGATAGTCTGTGTATTTATACTTTTTAAAGAGCTGTGCTGACTATTTTAAAGCTAGATACTCTTGAAACAGGAAGTTTTTGTAAACTGCAAAATTTTTCAATAGATCTTTCTTATGGTGCCGTCTGTCTGCCTGTCCGTGTCTCCCCTCTTTACATCCCTGACTCTATTTCCTCCATTCCCCCATCTATTTATTTTCTTCATGACATATTGCTCTTTAATGTTTTCCCCTCCCATCTCTCTCTCTCTCTCTTTATTCCCTCAATCTATTTCCAATTATCCCTAATGCATGCCCTACTTGGTCTGAATCTTTTCCTTTTCCCTGTCCACCTTAGCCCTACTTTTGTCTCTTTCTATTTCTCTCCCTCTCTGTTCAATTTCTCCTTTATCATATGTCCATTTGTGAGCAGCCCTTATGGCCTCTCACTATTCTTTTAGTTTTTTAGCTAACTAAAAAAGAGAAGAATATAGAAATGGCCCAAAATTTACCCACCTGAACCTCAAAACAGGGAAATGTTACTAGTTCCGCACTCCAAACAAGAGGTTCCGTGTGTAAAAAGTTTCTCTCTTTCCCCAACCCTCTTCCCCTCTCTCCCTCTCTGTTCTTGTGTCTCCCTCATGTTTTAAATAAATTCTATACTTCTATCAGTCTGTTCTCCTGGCCATTCGTTTTCTTTGTTTCCTAAAAATGAGCACCTAAATAAAATAAACCTAAAAAAGGAACCATAAAAGAACCAAACCCACTCTAGAAACATCCACATTTGTTTGACACACGTCGACTCAATCAACACACATCGATTCTCAGTGTCAATTTGAGAACTGCCAAAGAATTCATGATAAATGATTTACCTAATGTGAATGGTGCTGACGTTCCTCCACAAGCCTCTCTGACCTGTATGTGACTCCAGCCGTTCGGATATAACACACATCCAACTGCAATAAGAAGAGCTGCAAAATAAAAGAAAGAAAAAGAAATGAGTATTGCAACAAGTAATTGGAATTATGAAAAAAAACACACCAATGGTTCACAGCTTGGTTCTGTGTGTAGATGAATGATTTAATCTTAACCCATTCATGACAGAGGTCCACATTTTGTGGTTTGGCCTAATATCTTTTGATGCAAAGCCCTAAAAATCATACCAAATACATGAGCAGAAAGAGCAAAAAATTCTACACAAACTGTGCCCATTTTGGTTGCGTCAATATTCGTTGTTTGATGCTGAAATTTTTTAAAAGGAAAATAAGCATTAAAATCCTTAAATTGGCAATGTGATAGAAAGTTTAAAATCACTATTTTTCCCTGCAAATTGGCAACTTTTTGACTTCTCATCATAATTTCTGTCAATTTATATTCATTTCAGATACATGACGTTTTATAAGAAAAATGTAGCAATAAAATAAAAAGGTTGGTGTTGCCAATTTGAACAATAAAAGCTGATCAAATTAGGCTTTAAATAATTCCTGTCACGAATGGGTTAACCGCTTTCATACCACAAACATTTAAAACACGCATCAAACCATAACATGATATGAAATGTTTTCAGTTACAGTGTGTTGAAATCTTGTCTGGGTCTACAGTGTACATGTTATGCAGGCTAATAATCTTAAATCATTATGGTTCCATCAAGTTTTTGAAAATATATCACATGTCAATATTCATAGGACAATTTTTCAATCACAATGCATTTTTCACTAATGATTGCACTATTCTTGGGCATGTATACTCTAATACATGTATTAGGAAAAAAATAGAATTCCTTTTTCATAGGCCCGATGCCCCTGGCCCTGCCTCCTTAGTCTTTTGCAAGTGGATAAAACTCATTAAAGCAAAAATCCCCAAATAAAAAGAACGGAAGACCACTGCCCTCCCCTGCACATTCCCCCACTGACGTACCAGTGGATAAAATGAAATTACAATTACATGTATTTCTTTTTATATCTGCAAAATGAATGCTAACTGCAAAATATGAACATTGTGAACATACATGTACTACACCATACCATTTAAAGTCAGTATGACCATTTCACAAGTTACCACTTGATTTTGAAAAGAATGATAAATACCAAATCAAAATAAAAGTCAATGAAGTTGCACTTTTGCTTGTTCTTCAAAATGCTATATTATTCCATAGCTTGAAGCACAAATGTCCATTAGGGGCAGTAAGCGTGTACCGATATAGGGTCTTATAATAACCCTTCTAAAGAGAATCCAAATACTTAAAATAACAGACCAAATATTTGTACAAACCGTAATGACGATGAACAATATGAAAGCAAGCCCAAGTTCAATAATTCCTTGATTTTCCATCTCTTTTTCATTTTTCAAAGCTCCCTTTCTGTACCTCATACCAAATTCATCCATTGCCCCAAAGGCATGCTAACCAATGATGCATTTTAAAGACAGATTTGGAAACTACGCTGAGTACGATGCCGACAGTAGGTACTTTATGTACATAATCTTGACTGCAATACATTTTATGTAAACTTGAGTACTCATGGAAAAAAAGATTTAACCAAACATAAACTGAACAAATCTAATCTGCCAAGCAATGGTGATTTAAATGTGCATAAAAGCCACATAATAAGCATAGATAGAGGGAAGAAAATGTTTGCATTTCTTTACAGGAACTGGAGTCAATTCAATGCTGTAGCCTGCACTCATAAGTTGGTGTGCAAAACCAGTAGTGAAGTCATGCACAGGTATTCAGACTATATTTAATGAAGTCCTTTTTTAGTAAAATGCAATTTCAAGTAGGCCTTTATTCATTTGGATTAAATTGTTCTGGCTGAAACAGATGCTATAATGCATGACAATCAACCCACTGTTCACATATTCATCAAGGTTATTTTTTAAAAGCATATACTGCACTTAACATTTGATAGAAACACACAAGTGTATGGGAAAGAACTTTGTTGCATCATTTATTCTCACTTGCTCATCATTTACACAAAACACTGCTGTATTTTTTTAAAGGAGAATGCAACCCAGGCATCAGTGTGCTCTTAGTGCATGGAGATGACCAAGAAGAGTAAACAGTGAAAGTTTGAACAAAATCGGACAATCTGTTCAAAAGTTATGAGTTCTGAAAGTTTCAGTAAATCCCTATTACAGGGACCCTTGAGTTGGCAACTTTGCCAGCATCTGTGGTGTCATTGTGGATAACTCTCCATTTATTTTGTGTATAAATCTTCAACAAAAATTAATATTCAAGAAATTTCAAGTCAGGAATCAACATTATTCTTCCCAAAATGCTTGTAGAATTGAAGTAGCCATGTCATAATCAAACAACAAATCAAACAAATTTCTATTTTTCTTGAAAATAGAGAAAATTTGAAATTCTGTGTACGAAATGAATGGAAAGTTGTCCACAATGACATCACAGATGCTGGTGGAGTTGCCAACTCAAGGATCCCCATAATAAGGATTTATTTAAACTTTCAAAATTCATAACTCTTGAACGGATTGTCCGATTTTGCTCAAGCTTTCACTGTTTACTCTTCTTGTTGCATTGCAGTCTGGGTTGCATTCTCCTTTAAAAACAGCAAGAACGTACATGTACCATGTTTCACAAAGCTGTGCGATAAAGTTACGCATGACTTTAAGAATGACTTGAATATGGAAAGCCAAATCTGGTTCTCAATGATACATGTATTCAAATGCATCAGCTAAAGTTGATAGATGTATATTTACATTATTGTTATCAACAAAACATTTTTAATGTGAAGTATATTTTTTACCATCACTTCCATCGGGATCATGGGAAATACAGTCACACTTTGTTGAAACAAAAGTAAAAACTTTGGGAATTCCCTTTGGCTGTTCATAGTTAAGTCATTATTAAAGTCATGCGTAACTTTAACCACAGCTCTGTAAAACATCCCCATGTCTGAACAGGGAGATGTAAAAGACACCCCCTGGTCTGAATGAGCTGTCATTAAGTATCAAGATAAAGTTTACTGCAAGATACTTCTCCCAAAAAGGGGGCAATAAAAGGCATAAGAAAAATCTGTAGTGAAAGTGAATAACAAAAATAAACGTTACTACCCAAACTGAACAAAAGAAAAGGCTCCCATTTCTAGCACGAATCACTGTTTCACACAAACGGTGTCGAATCGTGCTATTTGTACATTTTTTCAGGTCAAACACTTCCTGTTTGCTCAATATTCATGGAATGTTTGAGCTGTGGTTACGGGCTGTCAGTTTTAGGTTTTGTGCCAACCAACCACAAAAGTATGCAATGATCCACACAAGTATTCAATCCGGAACATCGCTATTTCTGGACAGTTTTATTTTCTGGTTCTGTGGTTCAATGGGAACATGTGCGTGCAATTATTCGGGGGAAGTACATGTGGAACAAGAGTTTAAAAAATACTGTACTGATTATTTGTCCCTCTTCCCATTGTACTAGGTGTTTTTTTTAATTATTATTAAATCCATTGTCTTTCTGCTATAAAACATGTCTTCCTCCTTCACTGATTAGGAATGTACATAGAGCAATAGATAAATCAAAAAGGAATAAATGTAGTTCACATTCTCGGACAGTATAAACTTTCATTTGTGTCACTAAAAATAAAACCAATACGAACAAAAAAAAGACTTGAATCAAATTACTCTGATGTTCTGAACAGAAATAAAGTCTAATTTCCACTGTCCTGTCTGCTCGTTTATTGGAGATTACATGTAGGCCTATGTACTACAAATTTATCTTTTTTCCTTGGAGGAAATATGTTAGTCCCATTGATAAATCACCACTATACAAATATTTCAAGTGTTTTTACAGCCAATGACCAATGTAACTAATATATCTGGGTGCTGTTGCATAAAACTAGCTATTAGAGTAACTTTGCCATCAATGGCAACTTTCATGGAATACTGGATTTTGATTGGCTGGTGAGCAACATTACTATAATAGCAAGTTTTTATGCACAACGACACTCTGTTGTACCATGGTCCAGTAATTAATAAGATGCAGGGGGGAGGGGAGGGGGAGGCACCTGTTTCGTTAAATTAGAAAGGAAGGTTGGGTAAGGGAACGGACTAATGTCATTTCTTTTTTTTTTTCTTTTTGGGTTCCTTCCCTTTCTAATAATTTCTTTCTCTCTCTTTCTATACTGTATCATAATTTCATTTGTGATATCTTGGGAGGGGGGGGGGAGGGAATCCAGTATAAGTCATTGTGAAATTCATCTTCATTTCGGAAGAGGAAGCAAGATGGTCCAGTTCAATAATTACTACTTAGCAAATATTTCAAGTGTATTCATACATGTAGCCTGGTCAGTAATCTAATTGTCTGTTGTGTAAGCAAGATAGGTGGTTTAGTACAGAAGAGAGAACATTTTTCTCGTCTCCTAGCTATGTAATACCTTGGGAGAATATCATTCCACCTGCTGTTATCATCTGATGTTTCCGTTTTCAGGAATTATCGAGTTGCATTATTGAATACATGTACATGTATAAATAGGTTCATGAAGATTCGGCAAAACCATGCACTTGCATGCACTATGGAGTTAACTTGAATAATCTGAATAAAAAATTCATCAATTACTTTCTTACAATCAGGTTCATTTCATCGATATGACTATCAAATACAGTATATCCTCATGAAGATAAACAAAAGAAAGACAAATTCCAACACTGAGACCGAAATGAACTACTCAACATTTCATCCTATTTTTCTCATTCTACCTGGTCTCTGTGATTAATGAAAAGAGAATAAACAAGTTAAGTGGCCCAAGTCAAGAGGACCTCTAAACTGTTTCTATTTGCTCAAGATGTGTACACGAGTCTCTGGGCACCAGCCTCAAGTGGCGGCAAGTGCAAATATTGAAATGATAAATGCTCCAATTGATCTTGATGATGCTGCTCAGAAAAGTTGCATGAAACGGAATGGTTCGATAAGACACTTTAAAATAAAGGATTTTATATAACACCTAAATAGATCCCTGTCATTTGATTGGTTGTTTGATATTGATCATTTGTCCCATAGCACTATGAGGTCATCATTCGTGCAATTGTGGCTCCATTTACCGTGCAATCTTGGATCCATACGATTTGCTCCATTGCACGAATGCCGAGAGCCCGGCACACTACACGTACATATAACGCTTGCGTTTGCAGTGTGCACCACGAACAGCGCGCTAGCGTGTCGTGCTATTGATTTATTGCGATTTGATCTATTTTTAGGTTTTATATAAAACAAATAATGAATGCATTTTCATTCGTGCAATGGACAGAATATTTCATTCGGTGAAAGATGAAATTATTGATCCATTCAACTCGGCTGTGCCTCGTTGAATGGATCACTTCATCTTTCACCTCATGAAATATTTCTGTCCATTGCACTCATAAACATTCATTATTTGTATACCATACAATGAATGAATATACCAAGAAAGAAACCGAGATGTAAGTTGCAAAGTATGTACATGTAGTTATTCCCTATGATTAATAGAGATGGATTGTGAAAATGGTTTTATTGCAAATATTGCCTGTAAGCTTTAGCAATTTTAGTCTCGAGACTAGAGTACTTGCCAAATCATTTTTAAGCATCTAGTGAAGTAAGACCATCATTTTGTCAACTCTTTATGTGCTCCTTCTGTAATGTGAACAACGTAAATTTCCATTTGCTTATCTACAATTGGACAATAACATATCTGAATCTGATCCAAATAAATTGGATATTTTGTCTGTTTGGAGCCAGAAGGGCATTAAGTCTGTATAAAATGATATGAGTTGATGCCCTTTTGGCTCTGAACAGACGATTTGTACAACCTGGTACTCCTTCACACACATACATGTACACAAAAACTAATTTTTTCATATGCCCTTTAAAAAAAGCACCGCAAGAATGAACAAAATGTTACAACATCTTTATACACCAGTGCTCCTGCCCTTAATATGAACTTCTACTTTCATATTGACGGAAGCGGTAGGTTGTAATCTAATAAATGAAGCACCGGAATGAATCAAAATCTAATCAGAATGAATGAGTTGTGTGGTTTTCTTCTCAATTGAAACAGCTCTAATGCTGCTCTTTACAATCTATAAATTCCATCTCTCCAATTATGCAGCACGTTTTTGTCTCAAATTGGCATTAAAATAGCGAGTGTACATGCATGCATGTTTCTTAGTAGAGTGTTTTGACATTTTCTTCAGTTAGCCAGAAATAGCATGTTTACAGTAAGGTTCATGATTAAATGCATGCAATATTTAATAACCAGCTGTACATGTACATGTATATACATGTACACCTGTATACATGTGTAGCAAGAATGATTAATTCATTTACTCATGGGCAAACTTCAAAGAAAAACTACCTATAATCAAAAGAGAACTCTTTAAGAATAATATTTTGTGGAGAATGAAAAAAACAAAAACAAAACTGTTACATATGCAAATATCTTTGCAAAAGATACCTGTACTGTTTTCAAGATCGGCAAATTCTTTAACTTTCTTCCATTTTTAAAATGATTTCTGACTGATCTTAGAATTGACTAACAGGTACAAGGTTTGATAAATACATTTATGGTTGTACATGTATATCAGTAGGACCCTCCAATTTCTAATTCTGAAAGCACATTCTGGAAAATTTATATGACAGTCTGACTTTCAAAAATTACATTGTAGCTTTTCAGCATTTCCTGCATAAAGGCTTTTCTATGTGAGATTTTCACAGGGTTGCTTGCATTGATTCATGTTGGTGCTGTTCTTGTTGTTCTCCCCATGCAGAGCTTTTAGAGGACTTTACACAAGGAACTACTCCATAATCCTGTCTATTTTTCTCTGCTTTCAGTTTTACATATAACTAAGAACATACATTTAAACAAGCAATATCATCAGTCATCTCTTAGATCATCATCAAGTGTGTCTGGGACTAAGCATACTTTCAATCTCTTCAGAGACTTTAGAAGATGCTCTGTGAATTGGATAATGGTCTTTTGAGGGTACTCTCCCATTCCTCACCCCAAGATACGCCGCTGCAAATTAGATTTGACGTTTGATTCCGTGCTGAGTGCCTTCAATCTGCCCGTCAAATTATCCCGTCGGGCAAACAATGTTTCCCCGCGATTGCTAACTGTGTCACGGGCGGCCCGGGGATGGAACAAATTCGGTTAACATTCCACCAAAATAGCAAACTGTTATTCACTCCTGAAGACTTGATTATTCGAATGCGGGGAATTGAACTTTTGCGGAGATTAAGGGTATAATAATCCTGTGAAGTGGTAAGATGGATCAGAGAGGACTTGGGAGGGAGCACTAATCTTTTCAGTTTCCTCAAATCTGACGATGTAATGCTTTACATTCAGAAGATTGCTTGAGAAATGCAATTCAGATGACAAATGTTCCACCATATACAATGTACTCAACTCATATTCCAGTGAAAGAGGAAATAAATGACCTCTGATGGCAAATGGAGCAAGAAATACACGCAGTTTGAATCTTTTTGGATGTGTCATACTAAGGGCACAAAATCACAATTAACCCTCTATAGAGGCTTGAGCATTTTGTAAAATTTGTGTACTTCCATAGCATCCTTTCTTAGTTATTAATAACCTGGTAGATATCATACAATAGCATGAATAAGGCTAACCCTTTATAGATGTCAAGTATTTTCAAAGAAATTCCATCTCACCATCTCTAACAGTACAGTTTTGCTCTCCATTCACTTGTACGTCTTTGGCAATGCATGGACTGTTTTTCCTACACCTGTATCAATAAACATCTTTGAGAGTTGAACAGTACATGCACCTTTAAAGGAGAATGCAACCTAAACATTAGTATGCTTTCAGTGAATGAAGAAAAACAGGAAAGAGTAGACAGTGAAAGTTTGAGAAAAATCGGATAATCTGTTCATGAGTTATGAATTTTGAAAGTTTAAGTAAATCCCTATTATGAGGATCCGTAAGTTGGCAACTTTGCCAGCATTTGTGATGTCATCGTGGACATCTCTCCATTCATTTTGTACACAGAATTTTACATTTTTTTCATTTTCAAGAAAAATAGATTTTGTTTAAATTCATTGTTTTAGTATGACATGGATACATCAATTCTGCAAGCATTTTGCAAAGAATTATGTTGATTCCTGGCTTGAAATTTCACATAAATCAATTTTTTGAAAAATTATGCACAAAATGAATGGAGAGTTGTCCACAATGACATCACAGATGCTGGCAAAGTTGCTAACTTAAGGATCTTCATAACAAGGATTTACTTAAACTTTCAAAATTCATAACTCTTGAATGGATTGTCCGATTTTCCTCAAACTTTCACTGTTTGCTCTTTCTTGTTCATCTTCATTCACTAAAAGCACACTGCATGCCTGGATTGCATTCTCCTTTAAGATCAGGTACATAGACTGTATACCTTTAGATCAGGTGCACGATGTAATCAACCTTTTAAATATCTTATGAAATATGTCATTGCATTATTGTTAAAGTTCATAGTGAACTACATACTGCACATTACAACAAAGCACAATACATATACTCAGTAATCACTCTGATGCTCCGGCATTGATCACCGATGCAGTCTAGGGCTGTCGAAAATAATTTATACTGAAGGAGCATTTCGTATTTACGGTGGTTTTAATCTACATGAATCAATTTGGTTTCATTAAGCTAAGTACATGGTTTGATTAACTCCATATTTCTTCTTGTTTCTATCTCTCCTCTGTCATCCCATCTCTCTCTCTCTCTCTGTCTTTATCTTTCTTTCTTTGCAGTTGATTGTTTAGTTCTCTTGTGACAGTTCTTGTACTGTAGAATTACATAGCCTCTATCTTGTTCTTTCCAATTCTCTTTTTTTTCTTTCCTTCTTTTTTTCTCTTCCTTTGTTGTTATCTCCTCCTCCTCCTCCTCCTCTTTCTTCTTCCTATTTTCCTACAATACCTTTCTGTTGCTCAGTCTTAATGTCTGAAATGTCAACAAGAGCTTCTTCCATTTCAGTCTGAGATACATGTGATGTATAATTGCTTTTCTTAGTTGACTTTCTCCTTTTTAAAAGCAAATACACCTTATTCCATTTCACCATGAAATTGTCAACATCATTCGATCAACTTTCTCCTTAATCATTCTGTCGTGTCTTGTTACCAAGTATTTTTTTTCTTCCATATCATTTGTTTCCACCACAACTCATTGTGTGTTCCATGATGAGCTTATTACACATTCTGTCATGTGCTCTTTAGTTTGACGAGAAACATGTTTTGACAGACACAATCCCCAAACATCTCTCCCTCTGCCATGTCAAGAAAACATTCTACAATTCATGTTCACACTATATTCCAAACCCAATATTCCTAAAACAGTGCTCTGCAAACTACATCCTGCAACAAAATGTGCTCTGCAATTAATTTGTAGATGAATGTAAGAAGTCTGAACAGAGCTCAATGTTGAGCACTACTTACATGTACATTGTACATGTATACACTGTACTCCGCACTGTACAGGCATAAATTCTTTCAAGACTATTAAAATTCTCTCTCTGTGCAAATATCGGTATATCAAAATATCCATCTCTCTAAAAAAGACCAGTAAAACTGTTATTTTAACTATTCACTTATCACTCCATGCATGTTAGTGAATCTCATTGTACCTCTTTGAATTATGCTGACAAAATTTTTTTGATACAATAACAGAGACTGGGATCTGCATGACTTATCTGAATTGTCTGTGACGTCCAAGTGCCTGGGAAGATACAGTAATATCATGGACTTGAAACATTTATAGTGTATATTCATATCTTGAGTTTCATTTATGTATTTCAGTCTCAATAAGTAGAAATATTCCGTGGAAGACATTTTCATTACATGTTCTGGTTCAATATCCTTTAGCTGATGAATGTAAAGATGCACTATTTTTTCATCTGGGGAACTCCATGTCAGTTTCACTGAATGATCATGGCAGCCTGATTTCAATATCCCCTGCAAATGTCTCATTTGTTTTGAAAGACCTTATCTTCAGGAGGCTATTTCATTTCTGGATTACTACCATCCTTGACCCATATACATGTATTTGTCTGCATTTATCCTTATGTTACCCTTTTTCCCATCAAATGTACTTTTTATATTGTCCTCTGCAACTTTCAGACTTCTTAAATTCACTGCACTTCAATACATTACTGAAGTTAAGTAAATTTTCAGTCTGAACAAGTGTATAATGAAATACATGTATATCTATATGATGAAACGTGCTACATATACAGCTGCAAAACCCATGCTTAAGCATTGTTTGGAATGAAAATTACGAATCAGCATCCCAATGAAGTCTGAACGTCGTTTTATACATTATCCTCAATACTGTGGATCCAACTTAGAAAAAAAAGTTGCTTTCATTAAAAAAAAAAAAATCAGTAAAAATAGTTTTCTGAAAGAGAATAGGAAAGTTGATTACCAGAGCATAGACAAGATGAATTACTGTACATAAGATCAGTCTTGAAATATGTACAGCTCTTGGAAATATAATGGAATTGACTACAACTTACCTGAGAAAAATTGAATAACTCCACAGACTTTGCCCACTTTCCGTGTGACTAAGTCCCTCATACAGCAGGCTAATAGTGATGTTAGTCCTACAAAAATGGAGGCAATACAGGCGAGTCCAATCACTATTGTACAAATCTTCCATGTAAGGGTCGGGATGTCCCCAAACGTGGTATAATGTCCGCAGTCGAACACGTAGCTGTTCGGTGCTGTCGGGTAGTTGCAACGGCGGAAGACACCAAAATGGACGGGAACGGTTCCGTTGAGCATTTGGCCCCGCATCCAATAGGGCATGAAGAGGCCGATGGATGAGGCCATGGTAGCCAGGATGGACACGATGGACCAGAGGATCCCGACTGCCGTCAAACCGAAGGAGATCGTCATGTTGGTCTGAGTGGTCCTGATGCGATCTCGGCTCGCAAGGCCGGCGTGGCTGCCGCCCCCCACGGTTCCACAGCGATGGCTGGATGCAAGACTAGTCGCTGAACGCTTGATGTATGTGCCTGGTTCGAGGGATCTGTGTTCAAGGTAAAAAAAGATTCATAAGATATGTTATAAACACATGCTTTCATCTCTAAGTTTCTGTTCCAATCTTATTTTCCCTATGAAAATGGATTATTTGTACAAAACATAAAAGAATCCTATTAAGGGGTGTTCAGATATTTCAGACATTTCATGTGGCACCACTTATGTTTAATGAACGCACATTAATGCCTCAATTCTAAAATAAGAGAGAACTTCGTCAAAACTTGCACAGACAATCTCAAGATATTGATCACATCCAAATAAACTGCTGCAATATATAAAAATCTGGCATATTTCACCAGATTCTAATGACTCTTCAAGAATACTGTTTCTCTTCTGTAATACTTCAATAAGGTCTCTTATAACTCTCAAAATGTCAAATTTTTCATCAAGCTCACATGTGGCAGCACATACTACTTCTTATTAATTTGCACTTTTCACTTTCAAGATTTAATGTGACAAGAAAAATACAAGTCCAGAAAAGAAATAAATTGAATCCTTTTTCTCCCCTGAGGCCAGGAAGTAACTAGCTTGGTGTTATGAGAACACCCACTATGAGCACAGTGTGTCATCCTAGCCGCTGAAAGATGCCCAAAGCCAAGTTTAAGACGACCTGGAGTAAATCAAAACCAAATTTCACCCAAATTTCTCCCATTTTTAGGTCATGTAGTTTGTTAGGGTGCTATTTTTAGGGGTTTGTTGTTGTGGGGGTCAACCACGAGCAGCATAGGGGGTCAGTTTACAGGCTCCTTGATAGGCAGGTACAGGACACTCAATTACAAGACTGGCATTTGCTTGTATCACTTTATGCTAGTGGATATATACTAGTATTTTTTTTTTTTGGGGGGGGGGGAAGAAGGCTGCACTATCCCCAACCCCTCCCCCCCCCCCAAAAAAAAAAAATAGATAAATAAAAATAAAAATGAAAATAAAAACTAAAAAAAAATAATAAAACTAAAAAAACAATTTTAAAAATGGAAAAACAAAATTGAAAATCCAGGAATGGTCCAGCTGAAAAAAAAAAATGAAAAGAAAAAAAAAATCCTCAAGAAAAATGAAGTATAGCAATGAAAAATGGTCTAATCAGCTAGATATTCAAGAAAATTTGAAGCAGTGACAATGTTGAAGAGATAAAAATAATTGAGCCCCCCCCCCAAGAAAACATTCGGTCGTTTATTGTACAAGCTGACCAATATATATGTATGTAAGTATGTATTTATGTAAGTTATGTTTAATTCTGAAGGTTTTAAAGGTTCCCTAAAGCACCACCTATCAATATTGTAAATCATGATTGAATGTCTAAACATGTACACCAAGTATTTACTTTGTATTGTAATGCCTCATGTACATGTTTATGTATATTCTATGTAATTCAGGTTTTGAGCTGTCACATGGTTCTTCAATAAATACCTTTCAATCAATCAATCAATCAATCAATCACTGAAATCTCCTTAACATTGAAATGCAGACCTCTAACAAATTCAGCTAAAAATAAATAAAATGAAAAGAAAACAAACCCTATTGTAAATACTAATATTTAAATGGCTAACAGGCTTGCTAAAGCATAAAACCCTAGGGTTTCAGGGGACTCTGCCCCCTGAAACCCCCCCCCCCCACCCTTCCCCTCCAAAAAATGTTCTGCAGCCCCTACTATGTATGGCAACAAAACAGATAAAACCACACGCTGCAAAGCTCTATGTGTTCGATCTCCTCTGGCAAGATTAATAGTTTGGATTGTCTGCATGTAGCAATGTGACACGCTGCTGGGCTCACATCGTTAAAACATTGATAGATTATAAACACAGCACAATGCGCTGTACATTTTAATCACAGAATTGAAGCTGCCTGCGCTCAAACTGCAAAAATATAAGACTACATGTATACCCTTCATCCCAGGTAAAATATTCAAATCATACTGAAGATTTCTTGAACACACTGAGTTTTTGTTAAATACTTATTTCAAAATTCAAATCTCTTTGTAATATACAAAGAACAATAATATTAAAACACATGCTTTTCCTTCAATAATTCCTTTGATTTATTACCAGCCAAGAATTTTTCATCATTTAATGTAGATTACTGTAGGGGCCATAAAATCCTATAACATAGAAATATCGTATACGAATATCATTCATACTCAATAATTCAAATCCTCACTACCGAAGGGAACTGAGTGAAGAATGTTAATGTCTCATTTATTTATTTATTTTTTTTTGTTCAAAATTGTGTGTACAACTGCATTTTTGAACCCGTTACCCACTTGTTTCTTCTACTTTTCTTCTATAAGTTTTCTAATAAACAATCAAAGATAATAAATAACCCCTCAACCTAATACTGTCAGAAATAAGATATCACTTACAGATAATTATGCCTTCTTTCCATGGCCATTTCCAAAGCTGTTATTACATGTCGATCATTCCACGACAAAGAACATTCATTAATTAGCTAGCTCATGCAAGCGATTAAAGCTTTTCACACTTGTCTATCCAAACAACGTCTCTTCAAATGGCGGCCCAAAGCGGAACTATCGTTAACCCCCTCATAAGGTAGGGTGCATTCACACTCTACGGTTAGGATGTTTCTTTTCATGTTTCACTGGTAATATGTAAATGTGGACTGCGTGTGTGAGTAAAAGCATGGCCTAATAATTTGGTTGTTCCACAATTTTTGACATCACACAACCTGGAAATAAAACACACTTTGTGAAATACCATGTTTCTCCTGCTGAACCCCCTCCCCAAAACAATTTGACAACTCTCATCCCTCCATAAAATCATTTTTCTACCCCCAGAAAATCAATGCCATAATAATGTCCTTTCACACATTGCCAGTTGATTCGGAGTAAGAAACGCAAGAGACCATTGTAAAACTATTCAATGTCCTATATACAGTGAAACCTATGGGCCACCTCTCTACAGCAGCACCTTCCTATAATGGTCACTGAAATTGATCTCAGTGGAGATAAATCATGTGTTCAAGAACCTGTCTATAACAGCCAAATGGTCTATAAAGACCCCATTTTTGGTTTCCCTTGGGTGCCGCTATAGATATGTTTCACTGTATTTCTTTTTTTCTCTTTGGTAATAATAAAATAACTGACTGGGACATTAACTATACAATACCAACTATTACCATCAACCACATCAATGCAAACCTACCTAGAAAACATGTGTGAACGCATCCGCCCAGTCCTTGAGGGATCATCTACTCATCAATAAACCTCGTCAATAATTTCTTGCGGTTACAAAAGATCTGAATTGATCACAAACCAAACAATCGATACCGCAGTTTCTGTGGGAGGATGTGTCTTTTGTAGTCTTGTTGACATTTGATGGCTTTTTAGAAGTGTTGAAGTTTTTAAAGGTACATGTACTTTTCAGAATTTTGAAATGGTTTGACACAAATGTGATGGCTTATACATTGTTGGACTTGGAATGAAGTAAAGTAACATTTTTGTGTGTGTTCAAACTTTTATCAGAGAAATAAACCAAGTTCAGCACAAGAAAAATCGATTCAGTTTGAACAAAATAAATCACAATTCCATTTGTATAGTAGCAAAGTAACTTAAAATTTATGGATATCATAGTTTATCAAAAAGACTACATGTACATCAGAGTTTACTTTGCTTCCCATCACGATAATTAGTACTGATCTTTCAGTATCGGTACTACAATGTATATCATTTCAAATAAATTAAGTAGGTAAAGTGTAATTATCAACCATTCATGGGACTACTGTACAAGAAGAAATCAATATAAAGAGATACCTAAATTATTCCAAATTATTAAGTTAGGAAAGAAAAGCAATTCAAATACAACTTTATACTCTTAGAGAGCAATTTCAGTTGGTTACTGATTTATCAGTCAATTGTCGTCAGAAGTGTTCTAAATTGAAGAGTCATTTCACGGTGCTGCAGTATTGCACGTACTCCAAATAAAATGGATTGACAGAGAACAAAAGTAAAAAACCTAAGAAATCATATTCATCTGGCTTGGAAATCCGCCTCTAAAGTTTCATTGAAAATATAGAATTATGAATAATGAAATTTTTGCATGTCATTCTGAAAAATGTCATTGTCTCTTTAAGAGAGGTTGAACATTCATGCCCCTTCCAGTTCCAACTAATGATGCAAGATACGTCAATTATCGGCTTAAATGGATCTTTTAAGAATTCCTTTATTGTCGTCAAGGTGACGAAACACAAAAGCCTGATTGGTTTTAAAGAGAATCTGACCTCATTCACACTTTTGTTTCTAAAATTTTCTTGGAGAATGTTTAATTGACCATTCAAGGAAATGGTCACTGTAATTGATCTGTCTCAGAAAAGAAGAAGTCCAATAAATAGTACTGATAATCCATACATGTCCATGTATGTCTTAATAAAAAATGCATGGCCAGTTTTGATGTCAAATAAAACATACAAGTAAAAGGCTATGGAGAAGTGTATCAGTCATTGAGAAATAGTGTCACTGTGTAGATCTTTTAAAATAAAAATCTCTGATGCTTTAATCAGAGAGATGTACACCTGTATAAAAGTGGATCTAAAAATAACTGTTCCATTATTGGGGATTATAAATGCATACTTACTGATACACACAGTCACTAAAAAGCAAAATAAATGTCACATTCCTGTAATCTTACAAATCAGATTGTTATTATTTTGGGGGGTAAGGGGAGGGGCAAAGTTTGTTCTAAATAAAAAAAAAACTCTGACGATTGCCCTCCTCCTATGCCCCCTCCCATTCAAACTGGTCTCAAATGAAACTTTTGAATACACGCAATCTCTAGAGTGGAAAAAATAAATTGGGGGGGGGGGGGGTTGTTTCGCAAATCATGAGGGAGGGGCAATCATGCCCCGCCCCCCATGCTGGAGCATCTTTTATGGAAGCTACAGTATGCATGCACACTTTGTACACAATACATACTGCACAATTCAAAATGCAGGCCTAGTACTATAACTCCAACCTCCATTTGCTCTGCCTCACAATGTTTTGTGTCTATCTGTAAAATAAAATTATTTGCAAGTTACTATTGAATTAAAAGGTATGACTGAATGAAAACACATGATTATTAAAGGAGAAATGAAAAGTTTCAGTGAGCTACTATAAATTGTAACTCTTTAGAAACTAGAATAGTGTGTCCAGAATTATCACATACTCTTTGAAAGTGACTTGCATCAGGAAATAAATTCTTTAGAAATGTCAAGGCACGATAAATTACCCTCTCAGCATGTCACAAGTTTGATCAACAAACTGTATGCATACTCAGGCTCAGAGCATGGATTCCACCTGGTCAGAGCTCATTCAATGATACCTCCAAATGACAGGTTCAGCTTTTTTCTTATGTACTTTTGTCATATAATCAGGGAAGACAACAACATAACAGTTATCCAAACAGCAAAATATAAAAAGGCTAATTTCAACGATTCAGGAAAGAGAGACTTGGTCAAGAAAGACCGATATGCATGGTATATGATTCCATGTCTGTAAATTTGCATTTGTTTTATCATTATTTGTGTGGCTGTTATATTATATTTACTAAAAGGAACCATCCTGCTGAAATAAACTTAATCAATTGATTCAACAACAACATAGCATTTTCGACGAGGATGAGTAAATTCAAGTATTTCTTCGAAAGGACAAAAAGACCATAAACGACAAGATTCATGACTTCATAAGTTTCTTCCAAAATTACTGGTACTGCAGCTTCAGACAATACTATTTTGCATCTTATCATACATGGTTTGGCTCTAGGAGAAAACAAACTTTTCATTAACTCATTCGTGACAGGAATTATTTAAAGCCTAATTTGATCAGCTTTTATTCTTCAAATTGGCAACACCAACATTCTTATTTTATTGCTACATTTTTCTTATAAAACGTCATGTATCTGAAATGAATATAAATTGACAGAAATTATGAGAAGTCGAAAAAGTTGCCAATTTGCAGGGGAAAACGATGGTTTTAAACCTTCTATCACATTGCCAATTTAAGGATTTTAATGCTTATTTTCCTTTTAAAAATTTTCAGCATCAAACAACGAATATTGATGCAACCAAAATGGGCACGGTTTGTGTAAAATTTTTTTGCTCTTTCTGCTCATGTATTTGGTATGATTTTTAGGGCTTTGCATCAAGAGATATTAGGCCAAACCACAAAATGTGGACCTCTGTCACGAATGGGTTAATAAGATCTTTACCAAATAGAGACCACCACAAATCATTATGATTTGATTTTGAACTTTCTAAAGTTGCTTTCACTTGATTTGCACACTGATACAGATGGCGTGGCTTAAATAATAGATTCTTTTAATATTCCAAGCTATCAAACTATACAGTTACCTGTGGTAACTTAATGCCTTGATAATGTAAAAGAATTGAGTTTCAAAAAGATAAGATTGACAGGAAAGCTACTAAGACAATTAAGCTTGACAGAATTTAGAGCTCTTAAAAGCCTTTATCATCTCATATTAATCCTTTCAGTACTGTATTCTGTCCCAAGGCAAATCTAGATGTAAATGATGAGTTCATCATCATGCATGAACATCACACCCAAATCACCCATCGGTATTCATGAAAGGCTACCTTGCACTCAAATAAGTGACATACACCTGCAACTGCAAGTAGATATTCAAAGCTTTCCCCCTTAATTGGACAGAATGAGATAAAGTTCCATTTGTGCATTTCATTCTGTTAATCGGTTAATCTTGTTATCGTCGTGAAGGCCTACAATATATGAATGAAGATGTCTGAATTACAAACTCATGCATTGTATGTATGAAGCTGCCATGGAAAGACTAATATAAATATAACCCAGGAGTATATACCTACATACCATTCTTACTTATTTTTGAAAGTATGAGCAAGTTAATCTATGACAAAAAGCTTACCCCAGCCACAGGCAACAGCTAAATAAAACTCTCCACTTTTACTGATAAACAATGATAAACAAGGTGAACCTTCCACAATTAAAAGAGTTTTCATTCCTTCTCCGGTGCTGGACTAAACCCTGTAGTACAGAATGAAATTGGGACTATAGTGCGAATAGCAATAGTATAAGAGAGAGAGAGAGAGAGAGAAAGAGATAAAGACAGAGAAAGAGGGAGAGAGAGAGAAAGGAAGAGGGAGAATGAATAGGTGAGAGAGGGTGGGTTGGGACGAAAAGAAAAAAAAAAAAAAAAGGTAAAAAAAGGAAATACCAGGGCCTAATCTTGTATGGGATTCAGCCCGAATCCCATTCACTTCTTATCCTTGCATGAACGCACCATGCAGTCATGCAAATACGAGTAAACTAAATAGCTTCTCTGCTTTCCCAAGCTGTCTGTGTAACCGAGTATGCAAGATTTAACTCACCAAAGCATGCTCCATAGTATACTCAAACTGGCGCAGCCGCCGTGTGAAGTTGCAACTGCGCATAACTTTGGTGATCTGGTGTTGATTTTCAACGTAACGAGAGCTTTTATTGCTCGCCTGAACTTGCTTTAGTCAGTTTGCGTAACAATCTAGGGTGACAAATAGATAGGAAATTCATTCGATTCATCAATTCCTGCGGGTAATATTAGAGCACGTAGAGGTGAGCGTAAGCAGCTAGCATCTCCACAATACGTAATACGTATACTCACATTTTCTTTTGCATCACAGGAACTTTTATTGCTTGCTCACACTTGCTTTATAGTCAGTTTGCACAACAATCCACTGTGACAAATAGATATGAATTAATATGATTCATTAAATCCTTGGGGTGATACTAGATCCTGCAGAGGTACCTGGTACGTGTAATCTACACGTAGCATAATACGCACACTCAATTTCACAATATTGCTGATCAAGCAAAAAGAACCACTGGTAGAATTTTATTTTGCCAATTATGGAAGGAACTGTCAAATGATAACATCATCATCAATCAGTTTTATCCCTCTATAGATCTGGCTTTTGACTGATCGGCAGGTGGATCTTTTGTCGTGGAAGGTGATAACGGGCTTTCAATGTCAATCCAAGCCATCCGTCAAATCATATTAAAAGCACACTGACGATCATTATCTGTCCCCTCCCCCCCCCCCCCTTCTCTCCCATTTTCTCTTGATTTATCTTTGTATAGTGAAGAGGAAATTAAATTAAAATCTGTGATTACAAAACTAGCAGTACAAAAGAAGATATCTGTTTAGTTTATTTCAAAGTTGCCATCCATCAAATGATATTAAAAACACGCCAGTAATCTATCTTTCTCTCTGTGTCTCTTTATCTTACAATCTTCCTTCCATTCTCTGCCTCTCTGTCTTCCTTTCTCTCTATCAGTTTCCCCCTCCTTTTCATGCTCTTTCCTTTTTCTCTCTTTCTGAAGAAATGAAAAAGCACATCAAATTAAAATGAGTGATTATAAAAGCAGCAATATGAGATATGATATCTGCATCATCGATCAAATCATATTAAAGAACACCAATGACCCATCCTTCTCTGTGTCTCTTTCCTTCTCTTTCTCTTTCTATCTTCCTCTAGTTCTGTCTCTCCATTTTCCTCTCACCCTCTCTTTCCTCCCTCTTGTGTTTTCTTTTCTTCCTCTCTATCTCTGAATAAATGGAAATTATTAAATATCAACACTTTGTGAGAATAAAAGTGGCAATACAAAAATGTGATGAATGAAAAAACACATCAAAATCAACCTTTAAGACTATAAAACTGGCAATACATAAATTATACAAAAGATACATTTTAATCATCAATTAAATCGCATTAAAACCCACGAATGATCTATCCTTCTCTGGATCTCTTTCTTTTCTCCCTATTTCCTTGTAATTCTCTACCCCTCTGTCTGCCTGTCTTCCTCTCTTTCCTCCCTTCTTCTCCATCTCTCTTTCTCTTCTCATTCTGAATAAATGAAAACAAATCAAATTAAAATTTGGGATTGTAATAGGGGTAGTACATGCAGAAGATTATACATGTACATGTGTGCTTTCCACTTTTACTTCAATCCCAATCCTGGACATCCATCAAATCACACTAACCCGTTGAGCACAATTAAATTTTTAATTTCAGTGTTAGATGCATTTTCAATAAACCCTAGCTTGAGTTTATGCTTTTTCAACAAGTTAATGCTTAATATTCAACAAGTTAATGCTTCCTGTCTCTCTCTTTCAGTCATACCCCATAATATTACTAAAAGGAGATTCTTATATGGCGCTTATGTCTGGCACATGCTATTCTTGGTGCTATCATACTGTGACTTAGCCAAGCTGCCCTTACAGCACTCAGGCATTTCAACATACATGTAGTCCTTCCAACCAGATACCCATACACTACACCAGGGTGGAAAGTGGCAAACGTACATTGTAGGCAAATGTCTTGCAAAAAAACATACATAAGTGCCATGAAGGGACTTGAACTGAGGGCCAATGTGATCCACGGTCCAGTTATGTATCCACTAGACCGCGGCATCCCCTCTTAACCCATTCGTGACAGAGGTCCACATTTTGTGGTTTGGCCTAATATCTTTTGATGCAAAGCCCTAAAAATCATACCAAATACATGAGCAGAAACAGCAAAAAATTCTACACAAACTGTGCCCATTTTGGTTGCGTCAATATTCGTTGTTTGATGCTGAAAATTTTTAAAAGGAAAATAAGCATTAAAATCCTTAAAATTGGCAATGTGATAGAAAGTTTAAAATCACCGTTTTCCCCTGCAAATTGGCAACTTTTTTACTTCTCATCATAATTTCTGTCAATTTATATTCATTTCAGATACATGACGTTTTATAAGAAAAATGTAGCAATAAAATAAAAATGTTGGTGTTGCCAATTTGAAGAATAAAAGCTGATCAAATTAGGCTTTAAATAATTCCTGTCACGAATGGGTTAATCCCCCTCTCTCCCCCTCCCTTGAGCTCTCTCTGAATGAAAGCAAATCAAATTCAATTTTTAAAAAATATATAACATACATGTAGGTACATGTAGTTCAGACAATCGTATCTGCGCTTTCTACTTTTACTTCAATCCCTGCCATCTGTCAATGATCTGCTGACGGTCCTTCTTTGTCTTTGTTATCTTATATTTACCTATTTGTATAACCTATTTTTTCTCTCATTCCCCCTTCTCCTTCTGAATGAAAAGCAAAGCAATTTCACATATCTGATTTTAAAAAGGCAATAAGGAAACATTGATCAAAATTAGGTGATCAATCCAAGAGAGAAATTTTGAAAACATAATTCTTAGACTGACAATCTGCATCAATCACACTGTAAAGAAATGTGAGAAATGTGAAAAACCAGTTCACAGTTAAACAAAACATGTATTCCTCAATACTCTGTAATTCAACACATGAAATGTTTTCACTACTGAGTACTGAAGAGATTATCGTAACAATGCATTAAACAAATAATATTTCCGAGTCTTTACTGGTAATTAAAAAAAAATTACATTTGCAGCAATAAGAGACACTTTTATCAGTCACTCCATCAATGGAAACAACCTGTTTGTAATTAATTCCATTGGCTCACTTAATCATACCCCATCAAAATTAAGGGAATCATTTATATCAAAATTTGACTTTCACTCAAGACAGAGGCCTAAATACATAATTCCTTGCTCTGATACACTGGAAATAATTCTTATCCCCATTCATTATTCAAAGCACACTACACCATATGATATATCAATAGAATGAGGTAGTCCACAAAAGAAGCATGCCACTCTTTTCATGGATCTAAGAAATAATTTCTATAGCCTACTCCACAGAGATGAATTCAATTTCACAGGCAATATTACCACTCAGTCATTCCCTTTAAAATCAGGGTAGTCTGTGAATAAGATCCAGTTTCCATCCTTTGATGTTCAAACAATTATTTTTCATCACCTTTATGCGCATCCATGAATATGGTATTGCCTCGGTGGGACATGTCGGGGTATCACGCTTAGAGACTCGAGTAACAGTCACTGCGAAACATCTGCATCGTTTATTTCTCTTCACCTCTCGCCCGTGAAGCAAAATTCAGTCAATAACGCATGTGGCGTCTTGGATTAAAGGTGACATTCAACTTTCAGAAAAATGTGTAAAAATTGTGGTGTAAGGCACACAGAATGCTTATGAATGAATGTCTTCTCTTGTGCAAAACATAATTCATTCAATAATACACAGATCTAGAGTCTTTAGGATTATAAAGGTGGCATTCAGCTTCCAGTCTGAGGAGATAAATACATGTATGTAGCATGGCTAACAAGTCCTACAAATATCTATGAATGAATTCTTTCACTTCACCTCTCATGAGTAAAATGAAATTTGGTCAATAATACACATGGCATCTCAGATTAATGGTGGCATTCAGCTTCCAGTGTAAGGAGATAAATATGTAGCATGGCTATCAAGTCAGGATGTCTATGAATGAATTCCTTCATTTCACCTCTCGCGAGTAAAATAAAATTTGGTCAATAATGCATGCAGTGTCTAGGATTAAAGGTGATGTTCAGCTTTCATTGAAAGGTGGCAAAATTGTGACATAACAAACAAGTCATGAGAACGGCATACTAAATGTTTATGATTTATGAATGTTGTCTCTTCCCCTCTCTCCTATAGATCAATATTCACTCAGTGCACTGAGATTTAAGGTGACTGCAAATTTCCACTTGTAATTGGTAAGAATGCAGTTTTGCTAAAACACAAATAATAAAGTGAAATAAAGATTTCATCTGTTGACCACTATCCCATAACACTACATTTACCATATAAATGGTGAGAACGCAACTTTGGTAAAACTACAAATAACAAAATGAAATATAGATTTCATCTGTTAACCACTATCCCATGACACTACATTTACCGTATAAATGGTAAGAACGCAACTTTGCTAAAACTACAAATAACAAAATGAAATAAAGATTTCAACTGTTAACCACTATCCCATGACACTACATTTACCATATAAATGGTGAGAACGCAACTTTGGTAAAACTACAAATAACAAAATGAAATATAGATTTCATCTGTTAACCACTATCCCATGACACTACATTTACCATATAAATGGTGAGAACGCAACTTTGCTAAAACTACAAATAACAAAATGAAATATAGATTTCAACTGTTAACCACTATCCCATGACACTACATTTACCATATAAATGGTAAGAATGCAACTTTGCTAAAACTACAAATAACAAAATGAAATATAGATTTCATCTGTTAACCACTATCCCATGATACTACATTTACCGTATAAATGGTAAGAACGCAACTTTGCTAAAACTACAAATAACAAAATGAAATATAGATTTCATCTGTTAACCACTATCCCATGATACTACATTTACCATATAAATGGTGAGAATGCAATTATGTTTTTAAAAAATAAGAAAATAAAATATAGATTTCATCTGTTTACCACTATCCCATAATTCCGCATTTACAGGGTATTCAATGTAGTGCAAATGAGATTAACCCATTAAAGGGAAAGTCCACCCTAGAAGTTTCACTGTTTCAATAAAAGGAGATCAATTTGAACAGCATTTTAAAAAAGAAATGAGCAAAATTGGACAAAGAATAAGAAAATTACACTCATTTACATTTTCTAGTAAATTACTCTCGGCTCTGCAAATTGGCAACACGGATGACATCATATGCGAGCAGGTCTCCATTCACTTTGTACATGAAATTTCACATTTTCTCAATTTTCTTGGAAGTTACACATTTTCTTACCCCATAGTCAAAGTATGTTATGTAAAAAGCCATTCTTCTGAACAAACATTGATTATGGGGGTTAGAAAATGTGTAACTTCCAAGAAAATTGAGAAAATGTGAAATTTCATGTACAAAGTGAATGGAGAGCTGCTCGCATATGATGTCATCAGTGTTGCCAATTTGCAGAGCCGAGAGTAGTTTACTAGAAAATGTTAATGAGTGTAATTTTCTTATTCTTTGACCGATTTTGCTCATTTCTTTTTTAAAATGCCGTTCAAATTTATCTCCTTTTATTGAAACAGTGAAACTTCTAGGGTGGATTTTCCCTTTAAAACTATGTATAGGCCCGAGGTAATTCGGGCAAGGGTCTAAGGAAAATGTGTGTTATACTGAAATAAAATCGTGTGGGTTAAAGATGAATAATAATGATAATGAAAATGATAATAATAATAGCAATAATAAGTCTTGAATTAGAAAGAGAAGTGTACAATGAGAAGAGGACTTGTTTAATACCACATAAAACAGATGACCCTAGATTTCTGGAAGAAGTCCAGTTGCTGTTTAATATACCAACAGAACATCAAGTTGTTTAAAATGTGATGATAATAATAATAATCAATAATAATATAATAATAGTAATAATAATAGGCAATTGTATGGCGCTGTCTATCTAGAATTAGAAATAATCTATACTGAGTCGCACAAGAAAACACAGAAGAGATGAAAGAGTCCAGATGAATGTCCATGTGTCAAGTATAGTATTGTTAACCATTCGTGACGGGAATTATTTAAAACCTAATTTGACCAGCTTTTATTCTTCAAATTGGCAACACCAATATTCTTATTTTATTGCTACATTTTTCTTATAAAACGTCATGTATCTTAAATGAATATAAATTGACAGAAATTATGAGAAGTCAAAAGTTGCCAATTTGCAGGGGAAAACGGTGATTTTAAGCCTTTGATCACATTACCAATTTAAGGATTTTAATGCTTATTTTCCTTTAAAAAATTTTCAGCATCAAACAACGAATAATGACGCAACCAAAATGGGCACAGTTTGTGTAGAATTTTTTGCTCTTTCTGCTCCTGTATTTGGTATGATTTTTAGGGCTTTGCATCAAAATATATTAGGCCAAACCACAAAATGTGGACCTCTGTCACGAATGGGTTAAAAGAGATGTAGGATTTCAGCTTTCAGACAAAGATGAGAAAATACACAATCGTGTAACAAGTCATAGAAAATATAAAGGAATGTATTTCCATTTTCCCTCATTGGTAATGTAAGCCCTAATTCAGTCAATAATACATGCAGTTGAACGGCTGAGATTAAAGGTGACATGCCACTTTTGGAGGAAGGTGGTAAAATGAATCTGGTGTGGTTCTGTGGATAACAAATTCATGTCAAAGGTCAATGTAAACAGGGAGAAAAAAAACCCTACATGTATTTGATATCATTTGAGGTACTAAACATTAAAAATTCAAATATATTCCAAATATGTTGATATGGCCTATGGCAGGTGATAGTATGATTTAAAACAGGGGATTCACTTTTGCACTTTCTTCAGAATCCTAGTTAAAAGGATTGCTTGAAGAAGCGCATTCGGCTGCAAATTCGGGGTAGGAAGTGATCATTGGTATGCTTTGAAAAAAAAGTTGAAAAGCAAATTATTAGCTCTTAATCCTTGCTATGCAGCCTCTCAAAACTTAAACACATACATGTATAAGAGCTTAAAAGCTTTGGATAATAGGAGCTGCAGAAGCTGGGGGCTGCAGTCCCCCACAACTTCGGCTATAAAAACCCCCTATTAATTGTAAAAATTTAATACCGGTATCTATATTGTAAATTGCTTGTTTCATAGGCTTGCAAAACCTTAAAAACCCAAAGGCTTAAGGGGGCTCTGCCACCTGAACCCCTGCCAGGGGCCCTATATACAGCTCGCATCAGCCCCTGGACTGTTTGGGTGTCGGCTCCTCCCCACTCCAAAAAATGTTCCGCAGCCCCTGCATTATGCTTTACAAAGTGAAATGAAAGTTTTGGCCTTGGCTATCTTCAATTCTGAATCCTGTCTTTAAAGTACCTAAATTTTGTGTGTAAACTAATGCATGCAATTCAATTTAGTATGGTGATGCTTTTAAAAGTATGAAGAATATAAAAGATTGAGAGTTCACAAGATGAATAAAAATATTAACCAAATGAGTCCTATGACTATGTATACACTCAGATTTTATTTTAGTAGCATACTTTTCTTTACAAATGCTGCATACAAGCTTTTTTCCAAAAACTATCTCGCAGTCCATCTTCAATACAATGGGCACAGAGGAAAAGAAAGTCAGCTATAAAAGTAAGTCAGCTAAAAAAGTCACTCCAATTTCTCTCTACATTTTGGGTACATGTGCATTCCACTCAACTAAAAAGGTAAGAAAGATTTCTCATAAGGCGAGGGATTTGGCAATAAAACCGAAGGCAAACATCACCGTCCCGTATCTTTATGGATCAACGGAAACGATTCAAGAGCACTCCGTCTTTAATGAAGCATGCGAGCTGGCCAATATCTATTGATGGCGCAATCAGAAGAATTTGTATTCGGCACGACATCCGGCGAGAAAGCAGGTGTGTCGACAGAGAGTGGGGCGAGGGGGGAAACGACCGGAGTTTGTTTTGGGCTTTCGGGGTGGTATAATAGAAGATGAGAGAACACAGCCATAGGTGCATGTCTGTATTTCTTGGTGTGAGTTTAAAGGGGCAGGTGTACACACTGAAAAGAGCTCAGATCTCTAATGGGGTGGGATGTTTGGAAGTTCTCCTTATACTGGAGTGCATGTTTGTAATGGGAGACAGGTGCTATCCCATTTCTGATGATGATCTTCCTTTGTACTATTCAATCAATCTTATTTTCTTAATTCTCTATGCTGAATCAGTCCAGTTTTCTTAAGTGAAGGTGCCGTGGTACTGTGGTTCATTCACCAGACTCTCAGTCAAAGGACCGAGGGTTCAGAACACTCTCCAGGGAGAGGAGACAGTGCACCTTATGTGTGGAACAGATCGAGATCAAATCAAATGATCAAATACACGTAAAGCACTTCGCGGGAAAGTAGCATCAAGCCTAATATAAATGTAATCATTATCATTAAATTATTATCATTTTATTAATGGGAAGTTTTTACAGAATATAAACAAGAGAAATGGATCTATAAGTCAAAATAGATCATAACAATCATTCATCTCTTAGTGTATTAAAAGGCTCCTACATCCAAAATGCAATTAAGATGCACACAATATGCACTGTTTCTTTTTTTGACCATTTCTGTAAATATCAACTACACCTACACTACCTTTAAAGAGAATTTTCAGGCATCAATTTGCATTCCATACCTACATGTATGATAAGCCATACCTTTTACCAACAGCACATGAGCAAATCATACTGTTTATCTTCGAAGACCTTAGGTGACTGGGGATAACCTACGAGTCATGACAGATGGGTAGCAATTATCATACAGGAAAGTAGTGGACTTTTGCTGGGTAATGCCCCTGGTGGGAAATGCTGTCTGTCTTCTCCTTTCCTCCCAAGCAAAAAAAAAATATATATTCACCAAAACAAAAGAAGATATAGGAATTCACTAAGAAAATAAATAGACAGGAATTTAAAAACTGACTGTTAGAACTGCTTAATGAAATGGAAATGGAAATTGAATGGGAAACGGTAATGAAACAGAAATAGAGAACCTGATAATCTATTTAACTTTGAGTAAAAATTCCTGAAATTTGAAACTGCATTGAAAATGTAAAGTGATGAGGAAAATGCAAATGAAAATAAAAATGAATTGGAATGGGTATGGAAATTGAAATAGAAATGGTAATAGAAATAGAAATTGAAAAAGAAACGAGAAATAGAAATAGAAATGGAAAAAGAAACAAGAAATAGAAATAGAAATAGAAGTAGAAAAAGGAACAGAAATAGAAATACATGGAGAAATAGAAAAACATAGAGAAATTGGAATAGAAACAGAAATCGGAATTAAAACAGAAACAGAAATATAAATACACAGAGAAATAGAAATAGAAACATAAAGAATGTCTTCATCATTCAGGTTAAAACATTCTGCAATTCTTTTTTCCCAATAATTACTTCATCCCCATTCACTCCCATTGTGCCTAATACCAGTAACCCTTCTTTTGTCGTCCTACACGTACATGTACATTCAGGTCTATGTTTCTGGAATGTACTAGTAATTAAAGCATGGGAGATACATGAATGCATGCACTATGTATCGAGTGAGTGGGAGAACGATTGTGTCTAATCTATACATCGTCACTAATTGAGTGTTGTAACACAACCAGCCGAGTCAATGAACTGTCTCGAAATAGCACGCCGGTTGGACGGCTGGGAAATGGAGAAAGGCCCGCCGCATGTCTTGGGTGGATTATTGATATAGTTCCCTAAAAGTCCTTGACCGACACGAAACACGGCTAACGCAGAAGCTGGGGCTGGGGATGAAACATAAATTATAACACCCATATCGTCATGTTAAGAGGGAGCATCGTTTAATCAATATTGCTACGAGGAATGCATCATAATGGCAGGAAAGGGGTCTAGAAAAGTGGGATAGGTATCTGGGGAATATATCTAGTGAGCGTTGCATATAGGGCCTTCGTTAACCTCCTTTTAAGGTGACTGAAAGCTCACACAAGGATTCCTTAAACAGTTGGAATGTACAATCTATCTTCTCTTCAGTCAATTTCCCAGAGAGAATACATGTACAGGTAATACCAAAATCACAATGTATTTTTTCTTCTTTCACTTCAACATCTCTTATATGCTGATTCCTATTTCTAAAAGAAAAATAATCTTTTTACCATCTAAGCCCTTATCTAGTAGCCAGAATCAAACAGGCATACTTGGGCATGCAATCAAGAAAATGAATATGAAACAAGAAAAAAAAAATGCCATAAGAAAACGTCTAATTTTTGACAGGAATTACATTTTTTAAAAGCTGATTTAAACAGGAAATAAAAATCCTTAAATATACCAGGAGGAAAAAAAAAATTGTATGAACTGAATATGAATAAATTTTCAAAACATGATTCAATAAGGAAGAATTTCACAAAGCACAAGCAGGATCTTCGGTTCTGGTCAGTGGCGGCACCAGGATTGTTAAAGTGGGGGGGGGGGGCAAATGGAGGACAAAAGAAAATGTTGGGGGGGGGGGCAGGGGCAGTCAATTTTTTTTTTGCGAGTATGGAAAAATTGAACATGAAGTGCGAGTTTTAGTCGCCGGCGCAAATCCACTTTGAGGAGTGGGGGGGGGGGGATAATTGAATTTTTGGATTACATTTTTTTTCCTCTTACACACATTTTAATATCAATTTTGCGAGCGAGCGAACAAAAAATAACCGCTTTTTTGGTTTTTAATCGCATTTTCGAATAGATATTCTGAAATATGATGAGCGAGCGAGCGAGCCAAAAATGGCTATTTTTTTCTTGTTTTTAATCGCATTTTAGAAAAGAAAATTTAAAAATATGACGAGCGAGCGAACCAAAAATAACCACTTGAATATGATGCTTATGACAACATCTACTTATTTACAAATTACTGTATAATTTTTCTTTTCAGTCCTCAAAATTTCTGGGGGGGGGGCAACTGGGGGGGGGGGCAAAGCTTCTGAGTGGGGGGGGCAAATGCCCCCATGCCCCCCCCCCCCTTGGTGCTGCCACTGGTTCTGGTCCTCTTTTAAAATACTACTCTGTATTTTTCCACTGTATCTCACATACTGTGTTCTATTACAATCCAAATAACAAGAATCTGGTACATGAACAACACTGTAACATGACATGTTACCCTAGTGATGTCCAGAACTGAAAAAAATAACAGACAGGTGAAACTCTGCAAAGCAAAATACATGAACACATGCAGTACATTGTCAGTGGTGTCAAGTAATTCTCTGGAGAAATGAATTTCCATCCATTTCAAATACAACTTCAGAACAAGGGTTCATTACTACATCATCACCCAATTTTCTCCTCTTTCAAAAAAAGTGATAAAAACTTGACACCCCATCAAAAACTTACCGCATGGAAATGGGATAGCCATGAGTGCGTCCAATGCTGTTGTAGGTGTAGCGTGTGGTATCCATGTTGAGTGACAAGTGTTCTGAAGTTCCTCAAAGCTACACTTTCGACAAGTTCTTTTTCATGATGTTAAAGTTATGGCGGTGGATGCTGATTGGTGAAGAGTTTTGTTTTATCAGTAAACGAACACCACAAGAGTGAGAGTTGTACTTGTACATGTGTTCCTCAAACGAAATTGATGTCTTGCTGATTATTCTTTGTTTTTTTGCAGCACTTATCCTTCCATATAAATCCTGTCAGTGTCTCTAAAGTATTCCTTCATTTCTCCTCAGCTTCGATTTATAACCCTGCAAAGGTCATTATAATCACTGTAAAGATCTTTCACAACTGTAACAACAAAGACCAGACTATTAAAGGCACTGAATCATGCTTGATTCAATATAAATCAATACATCTCCGATGGGAAAGGCATCATAATGCACAAAATATTAATCAAACTGCAGTAAAAAAAAAAAATCTCAGTTATAATGGGTGACAACAAGTCCCTAAATCAACACAGCCTATAACTTTCCAGACACCATGAGAAGCTACATGAAGCTAATGTCGAACTGTCACTTGGAAAGAAATGGACACACGAGTACCAATTCCCAAGTATCACTATCAGGGTTTGAATGAATGAATTTTTGCAGTTGGTTCTCTTTTGAGATATGATGCCAGCCTAATCCAATGCCTGAAATATTAAATCTGATATCAACAAGTCAGAAACACCATGCGGTCAGCTCCACATATCCTTGGGCCACAATAATCTAATGAAAAGAAATCAAACAGACCACCGCTACCACAAAACCGGAAAAACCCCATTGACAAAACTATTGTTACCAGGCCTGACACAACATTTCTCAAAAAATGGACAAAAGCAAAGCCATGAAAAGCCTCTTTGGGCTACTACAGTACATTTTTTCATCAGAAATTAATTTCTTTAATCTCTTAATTCATTACAGAAAGGAAGTCTTAAATGTCAAAATATATGCAACAGAATTATTGATCAACAGTTGGATATAATCACATCATAAAAAGAAACCAGGACAATCATATCAGTAGAAAATCACTAAAGCACTACCTCTGCAGCAGGTACTGAGATCCCATAGAAAGGGAATGCAGTTTCCATTTTTAAAACTAGATTTGTAACGAAATTTATACAAAAACATAAAAATCAAAAGAGTTCTAGCAAATTTTGTAGACAGAAAAGTTATCTAAACTTAAATAATTTGGGGAAGATTAAACACCTGACTGCGAAGAGAAAAATCGATAAGCATGTTTCCCGCCTTATTACAAACTTCCCTTTACCCTCCTCCAATACTCATCAATGATCAATATTGTTGATAGAACCCCTGAGTCACAGTGCCAGAAAATAACAACCGGTCAGACAATAACCTTTACAATACCTTATTAGATTGAAGTAATCTCTCCATTGTAAGGTGTGCTTGTTAAAATCACCAGATGGATCGGAAAAAATCAAAGTGAAGAGGGGCGGAAACACCAGAACACTTCAGATTTGCAAAAATCTATACTTGTGTATTTTAAGTATTCTGCAGCTTCCTGTCAAAGTCTCAAAGAGTATACAAGAAGCCCTCTAAAAGAATATTGAAATAATGCTCTTATTACACAGCTTTCTTATTCAAATAATTTGATGGACTGGAATGAATCAGAGTGAGAATGAAAAAGAAACACTTTAGCAGTTCCACAAATTCATCGAAATCTTTATAGTTGTAGGTACATGTATCTTCAGATCACTTCAAGCTCCACAAAGAACATCTGTCAGGACATGACAGTAACCGTCACAATTAAAAGAACATTGTAGAGATAATCCTGAAATCACAGGGTTTGCCTGCTCAAAGCATCAGATGCATATATCATGGTGAAAGTGAAACAGTTCACACCAAAACAGTTCCATAACAAGGCAAACGCCAAGCGTTGTCTCGCCTGCATATTGCAGTCATGAAGAGACAGCATGTCAAAACTATGCTATATGACTTCTGAGGCTGTCAGCAGTTTAGGGGGTGAATTGTGGTTCTGACAGTTTACATATGCAATAATGGTATAGGCCTACTTTATCCCTAGGAAATCAGATAACACTAAGAATGCTGTTAATACTATGAAGCTATAATTATTTCCATGCAAGTAAGGAAATGAATGTTAGTGAAAAAGAATGTAACTGATAATAATGTGAGTAAAATTGTAAAATTAAATTAATTATTAAGGTGTTATGGCAAACTTATTGTTTGAAAAATGGTATGAATTTGGTGATTCCACGTCAAAGCTATAGAAAGTTATTAGGTGTACAACATAGCACAGTGCCAGTTATGAAAAGTTCATTAACCTTTGACCTTTGACCTTAATCAAATTCAACTCACATTCGAACTTGACCTGCACCTTCAAGAGATGGACCTCTCATATGAATTTGGCAATCCTACCTCGAAGGTATAGAAAGTTATTGTGTGTACAACATAGCACAGTGCCAGTCATGGAAAGTTCATTGACTTTTGACCTCTGACCTTATTCAAATTCAACTCATACTCAAACTTGACCTGTGCCTTCAAGAGATGTACCTCTGGTATAAATTTGGTGATCCCACCTCGAAGCTATAGAAAGTTATTGTGTGTACAACACAGCACAGTGCTAGTCATGGAAAGTTCATTGACCTTTGACCTTTGACCTTAATCAAATTCAACTCACATTCGAACTTGACCTGCACCTTCAAGAGATGGACCTCTTGTATGAATTTGGCAATCCTACCTCGAAGGTATAAAAAGTTATTGTGTGTACAATATAGCACAGTGCCAGTCATGGAAAGTTCATTGACCTTTGACCTTTGACCTTATTCAAATTCGACTCATATTCGAACTTGACCTGCGCCTTCAAGAGATGGACCTCTGGTATGAATTTGGTGATTCCACGTCAAAGCTATAGAAAATTATTATGTGTACAACATAGCACAGTGCCAGTTATGAAAAGTTCATTGACCTGTGACCTTTGACCTTAATCAAATTCAACTCACATTCGAACTTGACCTGCACCTTCAAGAGATGGACCTCTTGTATGAATTTGGCAATCCTACCTCGAAGGTATAGAAAGTTATTGTGTGTACAACATAGCACAGTGCCAGTCATGGAAAGTTCATTGACCTTTGACCTCTGACCTTATTCAAATTCAACTCATACTCAAACTTGACCTGTGCCTTCAAGAGATGTACCTCTGGTATAAATTTGGTGATCCCACCTCGAAGCTATAGAAAGTTATTGTGTGTACAACACAGCACAGTGCCAGTCATGGAAAGTTCATTGACCTTTGACCTTTGACCTTAATCAAATTCAACTCACATTCGAACTTGACCTGCACCTTCAAGAGATGGACCTCTTGTATGAATTTGGCAATCCTACCTCGAAGGTATAAAAAGTTATTGTGTGTACAATATAGCACAGTGCCAGTCATGGAAAGTTCATTGACCTTTGACCTTTGACCTTATTCAAATTCGACTCATATTCGAACTTGACCTGCGCCTTCAAGAGATGGACCTCTGGTATGAATTTGGTGATCCCACCTTAAAGCTATAGAAAGTTATTGGGTGTACAACACAATTGTTGACGACGACGCCGACGCCGACGACGCCGACACCGGAAATAGTGATACCTATGTCTCGCTCCGCTACGCAGGCGAGACAAAAACTGCAGTTGTATGCATTTCGCAGGTTCCTGCCGGTATCACCAAGGAACTCCTTGGTACATGTATCAAACACACAATGTCCATCAGGACAACCACCTTTTTGAATAGGTTGGTGAAGTAATCCTCCGTAAGATCTGGTTGCAGCAATCACCTGACGGATATAGGAACAAGTTCAGGTGAAAGCAAAGCAGAAAGCCAGAAATACATCAAAAGATTTGCCAAAATCAACAGAAGCACACTAGTACAGATGTGTTTCTGCAAGATTCCATTAGAGAGTGCTGAATACTCAATATATCATAGAGACAAATACACTGGCAGAAGTGGTACCTATGGTGGCCCTGAAGTACGCTCGACAACAGGTGATGTGCGACGTGAATTTCGCATCACTGGTCCTGAACTTCGCATCCGAGGTCATGAAATTCATGACCCATGGAGCAAAGTTTGCATCCCAAGTTGTGAAATCATGACCCGCGGTGCGAAATTCAAGACTGGGATGCAAAGTTCGCGCCACGGGTCCTGAATTTTGCACCGCGGTCGTGAATTTCATGACTTGGGATGCAAAGTTTGCGTCACAGGTCATGAATTTCGCATCGCGGGTCGTGAATTTTGCGACTTGGGATGCAAAGTTCAGGACCTGGGATGCGAAATTCACGTTGCACATGACCTGTTGTCGAGCGTACTTCAGAGCCATCATACATGTACATGTAGGTACCAGTACTACTATTAAACCAGGGCAATAACCTTTCTAGAGTATTAACTTTATTGTTCATGACTTGATGTAATCTTCCAATAAATCACCTGCTTGGTTAAATCACCCAACAGAGCAGAAGAAATCGAGTTGAGACCATAATGGAGACACTTAAAAATTTCTACAGATTGGCTAAAATCAACAAATAGATGTATTTTGGCAAGTAGCTGTCACTGTATGGAGCACTCATTTTGCAATCACTTGGAAATGGCAGAAGAGTTCCACTTTATGATGATACAGGGTAATAACCTTTCTCAAGTACATGCAGACTCCATTTTCGAAGACTTATGCAATCCTCCGATCGGTCACTTGGTTTGTTGAAATCAGAGATGGATTTGGAGCAAATCAAGGTGGAAATGAGGTGGAAACAGTTAAAAAACAGTTCAATTGTAGGTATTCTTGTATTAAGTATTCTTGCAGGTCAACGAGGCAACACAAAGAACATACATAAGTACACAACGTCATTGGAGTGTCTATGACAGATGTAATTTGCAAGTGAACAAATGAAGGAACACCCTCTGAAGTAAAGGGAGATAAATCTTTCTGCATTACAGTCATTACAATAGACAATCAATGTGTTCTCACTGGGGATCCACCATGTTTGCATAAGTGTTTCAGTTGCAATCAACTGTTGCTACATGTAGTTTAATAGATTAGAATAAAAATTCTAATATACATGTACCTTTTTTAAAGTTAATAATATAATAATGGCCCTCCAATAAAGCTGGAAGAATAGGCCTGATTACTTTGCTTTCATAGTTAGTTAAATGGATACCTATTTATCCGACTGCGAAGGAAGCATGTGTATGCTTGGTAGTAAGCAATCGGGGGACTGACGGCTTTAAGTCCCCTCCGAGGGACTTGGTAGTGAGGATTAATACCTTACCAAAGGGCACGAGCCACGAGCACATCCACTTGGTATCAAACCCAGGTACTCCCAGTTACATGACCACTGCTCTAGCCTCTACCAATAAGCCATCATGCCTCCTCCTCCTTCATGAGAGTTTTCTTTAACCCATTCATGACCGAGGTCCACATTTTGTGGTTTGGCCTAATATCTTTTGATGCAAAGCCCTAAAAATCATACCAAATACATGAGCACAAAGAGCAAAAAAATTCTACACAAACTGTGCCCATTTTGGTTGCGTCAATATTCGTTGTTTGATGCTGAAAATTTTTTAAAGGAAAATAAGCATTACAATCCTTAAATTGGCAATGTGATAGAAGGCTTAAAATCACCATTTTCCTCTGCAAATTGGCAACTTTTTGACTTCTCATCATAATTTCTGTCAATTTATATTCATTTCAAATACATGACGTTTTATAAGAAAAATGTAGCCATAAAATAAAAATGTTGGTGTTGCCAATTTGAACAATAAAAGCTGATCAAATTAGGCTTTAAATAATTCCTGTCACGAATGGGTTAAATTATGATTCACATTTTACAATACTGCAAAAGCAGTACTGCCCTAATGAGTATTGTTAAAATTAATAATGGAGGTCGATATTCATTGGCTTAAGTCTAGATGTCAGATGTGTTCCTGGTGTGATTTCAACGGGCACTTTGAAACATTTTTCAAAACGCTGTTCTTGATGCACCTGAACACCACTGTAGCCTTGGGTCTTACTCTTAGATCAACAATCAAATGCAGATAACCGTTACATTGCAAAGCCGATAATGGTCTTGCCTAGATTAGTGTTATCTCTGAGGTTTGGATAAGCAAGGATTGGATAGATTGTAGTGGCCAGATATATTACATCAGAACTTGTCTGGACAATCAATCTAACACCTTTGGACATGGGAACATTGGCCATCAATGAAAGAGAAAGAAATTCCATCATCACAGGAAACTGCACTCCATTTAATAAATTGAATTAGTGTATACAGGTCAATGTCCTTTTTTGCCAATTATGGAATTATCTAAAACTATTGCTGAGGAAGGATGGGATATTGAAGGCAATATTTTCAGTGCTGAGCAAGTTTCAGGACAGAGTTTTTCAATCCCTCTTCAGTATCACTGTGCAGCACTGAAAATCCAAAGATTTGCACGCTTACCAAAGAATTTTTTTTTTTTTACATCTAGATAACTGAAATTATTTAGAAAAAACTGTTTCCATAAAAATTTCCATCAGATTTAGGGTGTGTCGTGGGATAACATGCATTAAACTTTTTGAAAGAAATAATTCTACTTGTCTGTTTCAAGCTAGACAACTGGAAGCTCATGTCCATGAAGAGAAATGGAAAAATAAGAGTGGGCAAATAGAGTGCAATGGGAAAGGTTGACATTTGGAGAGGAAAATGAGGAGGAGACCCGGAGCATGACTGGCTGCTTTAAAAGCTTTAATATCTTGGGAATCACCATTCCCAGTAATGGTATCTTCATGGACAGCAACAGAGTATTATAATATTGACTGAATCAAGTCTAGAAAGAAAAAGGAGCTTAGAAAATGAAAGTTCCTTTTACAATGTCAATCTGTTTCCACTACTTTCAAATTTTGGGCAAATTGTGCTCAGCACATCACCAAGTATTTCTGCAATGTCATGTCATGCATGCAATCCAAGTAAAGATGAAAATCATTTTCAAATCTGAAATTTAAAAATGTTATCCAGCACCAAACAGTACTTAAAGAAGGAATGGCTCAATAAAAACGCAGTATATCAAGGCACTGAATTGGTAATTCTTCTAATGGCAAGCTGCAACGATACTTGACATAATGAGGCAACCATCATAACTGACAATATACCCCTCAATAGAAAATGGCAGAAGGAGCATACCACTACACGCCCTTAGCATTCCACAAATTGACAACCCTCAATCAACCGATGTAATCTACGATGGACCAGTGGCCCTGGTCCGTACTAGCTGGATGCAAGGAGTGAGATGATGAGATTAATTATCCTGGTATAAAGGGTCAGCATCTATCATCACGCAAAGATGTGGTCCTTATACCAGTGACAAATGATGGGTATATCAGATGTATCCCAGTCACTGGGGTGGATGCAGTGGGTAAAAGGAGTAAAAAAAAACCCAACCAAACCAACCAACAAACAAACAAAAAATACAAAAACTAAACTAAAAAACAAAAACAAAAACAAACCAAAAAAACAATGGATTGGTGAGTGATAGTTCTTAGAAACTCCAAAAGAGCTCCAGAAAAACTGAAAAAGAGCCCTAAAGACCCAAAGAAGTAAATAAAAATCAATTCATTATTTAAACTGGCAAGTTCAAACATGCAAACCAAAAGATCTGTAGACCTACTGGCTCGATGCATTACGAGGAGTGAGATGAGGAGATTAACTATCTTGGTATAATGGGTCAGCATCAATTATCATACAAAGATTCTGTCAGACTACCAGTCAATGACAGGTGATAGGTTAGCTGCCTGCCAGTCACTGGTTTAAAATGCTCTGTGGACAGCAGAGAAAAAATACACCACTGTATTTATAAATTAAGCCATGGAAAGCTCCCAAAAGATCTCTGGAAAACTGAAAAATAGCTCTGGTAAAAACTTAATAAACAGACAAACAACAACAAAAAAATACTTTAATTAACCTACAATGCAATAAAATTTCATTTTTAGTCCAGTCAACTAAAATCCATTTTCTTCACTGGAGGAAACACAAAATTTTGTTGGCCATTATACAAGCTTGACAACTGTTATCTTGGATGAGATCGCACTTTCAAAGAAACCCAAATCAATGCAAATATATCAAATGCTGATTCCATGTAATTTAAAAAAGGTACAAATCAAAAGATAGGATGCATAAAGATGTTCCAACAATCATTTTGGAGATTTAGAACAATACTTCCAACAAGACCATAAACACGCACAGAACTATAATGCACTATGGCATCAAGGATATGAAATCATGTTACATCGGATACAGCAGCTGTGATTGATGACAGTAGCATGCATATTTGGATGCTAACGACACCACAAAGACAAAGAGATCTGGTTCCTCCAACTGAAATTATCCTTTGTGGGTCGAAACTAATTTCTCCGATGGGCAAAATGAGAGGTAATCCAATTATTGCAGAATCCACGTTCATAAGTACCATAACATCTAGTATGTATATAAAACCAACATAATCTGGTCTATACCAGTGTGATCCTTCCATGAAAATAACACAAATGCTCTCCTAACTCTGTGATCATGACAATGATGTAGTCCAACACAATGAGTAAGCAGAAAGGGAGAGTGGATGCTCTACCATATAACATGTGTACCTTACACCAGTGTGCTTTCGGCCAGGAGCAGAGCGGAGGAGAGAATTTGGCATTGGTAACAAGCCAGCGCCTTTTGTGTAATGGAGCCTCTCTGGTCTGGTATTGATGCCAGCGAAGATGAGAGGCAATACTCCACCCTGGTATAGGTTTACTTCATCCCGAGAGGGGCGGGGAGGAGCAGGGACCAATGGTAGCAGAGGGGTACTGGAAGAAGGCCGGAGGTTGCGGGGACCAGAGGGGAAAGTAAGAGGAGACTCTCCTTCAAGTAGTCTTTGCCTAGATACCTTTTTGCTATTTTTGCCTCCTGCTGCTCATACCCTTGGGTATTAGTCTACCTTCTCCAGACTTGAAAAAGCAACTGCCAAGGTTACAATACGAGCAGGAAATCTCACTCCAAAGATGGGCTATGGGTAACAGATCACACACATACACATACACACAACTAATGAACTTCAAAACCAGAAGAATTAAATAACCTAAATAACTGTGTAGCCTAAAGCTATATTCAAAATAAGTTTCGGTATTTTTTTTTAAATTTGCATTTTTTATTAGAAAATTAAAAGAAATCACAATATTTACAAATAATTTACATAATCAGAAATTATGTACCAGTACATGTAATCTAAAACCCTGTATCTTTCACAAAATAAAACCTGAGCAAACACTGATGAAGCATATAGTGGAACATCTCTAATACAACATGTACACGGCAGGGGGAAAATACACGAGGGCACGGGGCGAATCCACCCCTGAAATGCCAAAAAGAGCCCTGAAAAACTCAAGAGAGCCCCTGAAATTCTCATAGGATCCAATGTAAATTGTAATACAATGTAGAAAATTTGGGTGGTTGGGCTCAAAAAGTAGCCCCGGAAAAAAATAACTTTTTGCCTGCTATATATTACGGTACTGTGTATGCATCTCTTGTGTGCAAAGTGAGGAATTAATGTTAGATAACTCCTAACAACACTTCACTACTAAAAATCATGATTCTTGGTCTAGAATCTTAGACTAGTAGCAAGCTTCCAGGGGAGCTGAACCGTGACTTGTGATTGGCCGAGAGTGCTGGTAGCCCAAACAGTTGGTATGCAAGAAATGTACACACATCACCTATATCTGGCACTGAAGGGCATTCCTATGGGAGATTCCTACACTCCATGTTCTACATTTTTTATTTTCATGCAAACAGTTTTATTAAACCGTAAACCGACTCTGTTCACACGAGTCATATTACTCCCATAATCAGTCCAACAAATGATTCATGTACTAGTTCTGGTAATCTTCCATAACCATAACTGGTTTGGAAGTACATGGTTTACTTTAAAACTCATAACACATTATGCATAACAGTAATATACGTGTAAGGTAGCTTTAAAGTTGCCCGGACTTGGCGTGCATAACATACACCAGAGAGACGTATATTTAAGAAGGCAGTATACATCTCTATGACAAACAGACTCTACCTAATTAAGAATACTGACTGCAATTTAGGCCTCTTTTGTTTTTCAAATTTCTGACTACAAAAATATCAGTTTTATAAAGTCAACTAGAGAAGAATAGAGAATGGGATAGAGCAAAAGAGCGAAAGAGAGAGAGAGAGAGAGAGAGAGAGAGAGAGAGAGAGAGAGAGAGAGAGAGAGAGAGAGAGAGAGAGAAAGAGCCAGACTGAGGAAATGATATTTATTGCTCCTTATAATCTAAACATTTAAGCACAGAGACTAAATATTAGCTGCATAAATTATTAGGGCATGGACCCAAACTTCAAGAGGGAACTTCAATCTAGACCTACAAATTGTCCATTTAAAAGGACAACCAACTTTGTGATTTACAATACAGGTACTACATGTACATGTGTATGACGGATGATATATATTTGCTTTGCCACACAAGGATTTTGGTAAGTTATAGCAATTCGTTCCATCAGTTGGTTACAATAACAACAAATACATGTATGATCAGTGATACACTATACCGTAGATCACAGAGCTACAAATCGGTATATACATGTACAGGTAATCTACTCAGGAAAAAAAAAGGAAACCACAAACACAAAAACAAAACCAAAAACAAAAACCATAAACAATACAAACAACTTAATAGCACCATGCAGTTTGTGAGAAGTTCACCCCCATTCTATAATGGAATTCTCCATCTAAACAAGTAGAGAATGCTTTAGAGTTGATCTGCATGTAAAGTGAAAAACAAAACTAGTATTCCTTCTTATATATCTTTTTTTTTGAGGGAGGGGGGATATCTAGAGAAAGGGTAACAACTTGCCGCAAAGTGAAACTGCTAGGAGGATTCTGAGATAAAGCATCTACAATGAGTACACTAGTAATATTGCAGTGTCTTGTTTGGCCGAACAGTTCATGCCAGGCTACAAAAGTGATGCATTTTTTGGCTTATATGCAGCACATCTTTAATGTAAAAATGGCAATAATTTGCACAGTGAGTCTAACAGTACAGCAAAGTACAATGTACTGCATGAGCTTTGCTTAAAGAACAAACATTGCTTCAAACTTGATCCACAACCTTGCCTTCAGGTGACTTGTGCTTCTTCAAATGGAACAAGAGGGGCTTTACCACAGGAGTAGGAAAGAAAAATATAAGCAACAGAACAGCATGGGGGGGGGGGGGGGGGGGAGGGCATAAGTTTCAAAGTAGCACCCTGGCCCTGTGTCTCACCCACCTTAAACTTATGTTGTTGCTGTTGTTTATATTTAATATAAACAACCCTTTCCTTGCTGCCTTTTTTCCTTATAATGGTCCATACAATATTCTTTTTTTTCTAAGAAGAAAGGAGAAAGAGAAGAGGACCTACCGGTAGCTGACTGCATGTCAAACTGCAAAGCTATGCAAATGCTCATATGGAACTAAAACAAGAAGCCTTGAACACTATTAATGCATCATCTGTTATATCTTGTCATCTCTATTCAACTATTCATTTAGCTATGATCATTCTATGGAGAAGTACAAAGACGATGTACATGTATAAAAAAAAAAAAAACCCAACCCCATTTCCTGTATTTCACGGTTGATTAATAGCTTGAGAAATGAAACGAACAGATCAAATGTTTGAAAAAATGCCAGAATCTTGTGACAAGTGGTAAGCTGAATCATGATGAGCATATTTCCATTTTGGGGCAAAATTCTAAACCTTACCATATGTCATTGCATGCATGACAGCTCCACTGGAGTAGCTAGGATTTATTTATTTTTATTATTATTATTATTTTTTTTTGGGGGGGGGGGGGGGCAAGTAGTGAGCATGCTCTCTAAGGGGGAGATTGCAGGAAGGGGCCTCCCACGCAAAGCGTAGAAGCTTCAAAGTTGCCTTGTCATCATTCCTTGTCTGCTCCTTTTCTTGCTACATTCCCTCACCTTTATCTCTTCTCGCTGAAGCTTTTATTCGGGGGGGGGGGGGGGGGGACCAAGACTAGGTGCAACCACCCTCACTGCCCCCTAGCTACACAGGTGTCCATAAAAATTTAGGGACAGTGCACAATACACAATGTTACATTGCAATAGATTCCTGTTACAAAATCTTTTTCATGATTTTGCCAAATGACAAAAAGGGGATACATGTACCTTACTCTTTCCTCCTTCCCCTTTCTACCCCCCCCCCTTTCACTCTATCTCTTAGTTGACTCCTACAACTTTCAAAAGTCTGCAAATAATACATGTACAAAATTGAAGCCAACAGATATTATCTGAATACATGTACATGTATTGCATATAACATTGGATGTAAAAATATCTTATGTTCAAAAATCTATAAAACCTGTTTTTCACAGTTAAAATTAATTTTAACTCATACAAGTAAAAAGGTAAAAAAAAAAAAAAAATATGGGCGGGGGGGGGGGGGGGGGGGTGGGGGTAATTTACCAAATCTGAGTGGGGACACAGGGAGGAGAGGTGTTGAAGGCCAGGCCTTTCTTTTCTTTGGAACATGTACAGTACTATTTCAAGAATACATGTAATGGTTTTGTTTGAAACAAAAGGGAAACTGCAAGTTTTAACATACATGTACATGTAGGGGATTTAGAGCCTATACATGAACACTGCATTTGTGCAACAAACACTGATAAAATGTTGAATTAATCTATGTTTCAAAACAATGAATATTTCATGAACACATCTACTGGTGTAAATGCACCCTTCGCGACTTTAGTTATCACTCTACAGGGGGTGGGACAGGACAGTTGCCATCTATCATTACTTTCGTAATGTTTTGACAGGTTAACGGAGGTGAAGTTGAAGGGCTCATGCTGGGCTAACTGCCAGCACTGTGTACATGTATAGTCTTCTAGTCAATTCAAAATAATAACAATTGAAAAAAATATAACAACTGACAGTATATAAAATGCAATCATTTCCCCTCTTTTTTTTTTTTTTTGAAAAAGGGAGTTCTTTGAAAGAGTAACACCCACAAAGAGCTCTCTATAATCCTTACAATGATAATATAAATTTCAAAAACAAAAAATGCAAATAACTACTTTATACTAGAGACAAATAACCGAGTTCCCTGGAATAAAACATACATGTAATTCATAAACATTTAAAACATGTGTGACATAGAGTCTAACAACAAATATGGAAAGAGCTTACTTTTGTATATACATGTACATGTATATCTTAAAAAGCGATATTTAGAAAAAAAAAATTAACAAGATAGCAGGGCAAAAACAGCTTTAGCTTTGGAAAACTCACAATATTAGAGGCCTAAAAAGTAACCCCCCCCCCCAGAAAAAAAATACATATATACAGATATACAGAGAGATGAAAAATAATCCTCATTTTCTATCTATAGGGAACTAAAAATAAAAAAAAAACACTTCCATTATCTATTTTACACTGTTTTAAAACATTCATTTTGTTATTTTTTCTGCTGCTCTTTTTGGTCATCATTTTTTGTAATTTCTTTTCAATCCTTTCTTTTTTTACAAAGACATGGTGGAGATATAATAGCAAACTTGTGAGAAAGCTACTTGTACAAGTATGCACATAAAATGTGAACAAATAAATTCACCCCTTTCTAATGCCTCAACTGGCCTAGGAAATCAAAGCTTATTGATTAATCCAATTATGCTACGAAGGTAGGTTTAAATTACCGCTGGATATTGACTCTGGGACTTCTTCAGTCAATTATCCAATCACTTTCAGGCTTGGTATGATATTGTGGTTTGGTTTTGATATTTCAGATCTGGTTGATAGAGACTGGACACCTGGGTGGGTTGTTCGGTTTACTTTGCAATTAACCTGCTGAGTACGATCTGATCTCATTGTAGTCCGCATTTTCCATTAACCCTGGAACGAGTTATCTCGGGCCTAGTATTCCACGGGTTAACTTAATTTTGGTTTCATTTTTGGAAACATTTGTGTACCTAATATAGCTAAGGTGAAGGCAGCCCACCCCCCCCCCCCTCCTTCTGAAAGGCAAAAAGAAAGGCAAAAAGAAAGATGAGAATTGGGGTAGAAATCAAGAAAAAAGGAAAAAAGGGAAAAAGGCCGGAGGGGAGTGGGATCAGGGAAGAAAAGGTGGCACTACTGAAGAAGTTCACACCCTCTCCATATTTTCATCAAATTTTGAGTTAGGGTTAGGGTTAGGATTAGGGTTAGGATTGGGATTAGGGTTAGGGCTAAGATTAGGGTTATTACCGGTAGGTTCTTCAGTATTACCGAAAGGTCACACTGTCTCAAATTACTCAATTCAAAAGCAAATATCATGCTTAGTTACATTGTATCTTATTTACATTCACTATGCATTTAGCTTATTTTCTTACATTTTTATCTTTCATGTTGTCTGAGGAAACTTGTACGTGTAAATAGGGAAATTCAAAATCTATATGAGGGATACAGCAAATCAATGTAATTAATTTCATTCATCAACTCATCATCACAACATAATCAGTTCACATCATCACCATCCAGATATCTGAATAAGTTATGATTTATTCTCAAAAATTCATATCATACCCAGGACATATGGGCAAAAATTACAAAGTGACGTTGTTAATGTTAATGTTATCCGGTTATGTTATGAATTAATATTTTTTTTTGTTACTTTTAAATTACCTAAACCTCTTGTAAAGAAAAAATAAAGAAAGGGTTGGGCATGTGTAAATAATTACACCATCAATAAGAAAATAGAGACATGTGAGATTTAAAATGTTTGCAAGTTTATTACTGGAATGGTTGCCAGGAGATTCAATCGGAAAAGCAGTAGATTTCACGCCTACCCCGTCCCTTTGGCAAAGGAGCGAGGAACTGAATAACTTTTCCCCTAAATTGGTATTGTGCTAATTAACTCAATCAAATAAATGCGTCCGGGAGTTGGTTCTACACTTTAAGGAAAAACAAAAACAAAAACAAAAACAAAAAAAACAAGAATATTCTGTTAGCACTCACCAAATCTGAGTTCGATATCTCTTCCTGTAATCTTCTAAATAATCCAGCAAAACCTGGAACTGTTCCGTCGGCTGGGGTACACTCGTGGAGCTATGAGACCGGAGCTCTCCGATAAATTCGTCCAGCACTGCCCGGGCGAAAGCTCGAAGTATTCACTCCTGCAGCGAGCAAGCAGCACAAAGCCATTTGACCAAATTAATCTGCCAGAGTCACCGCAGCCGAGCGGGTAGCTTTTCGCTTCAGATCAGTGTTCCCACCTGAGCGTTTTCACAACAGGTGCATGCATGCTTTCGCATTCTTTTCAGCTAGCTCCTCGAAAAAGTTTCGAACGATAGTTATTGCGCCATCTGTAGTTATATACATTATAGTTCATTTTTTTATCATTGAGATACTTCTTGTTAATTCAATGCTGCCCATTTCCTGGTTATTCAAGCTGAATATAGAGATTCATTTGCCCTTTAGCTTCAGACTTCAAATCAAAACCCTAACTCTATATTCTTACAAAATAAAAAAGGAGCACTCAAAGGTCAGAGAAATATTTTGACTCATGGGAAGTGAAATCTTAAGGAGAAGGTTGTAGAAGTGCATGAAGATTAAAGGGGCAACAATTTTCATTCTATCCCTTAGAAAAGTTGTGGAAGGTTTGCTAGCTAGCCCGCAGTGTTGGTCTCATGGGCAGTGAGTAGGTATGGCAACCCCGACCCATCAGGCGACTGGATGGAAAACTCAAGAAATAATCTACTTTGTTCTTTTTCAGTGATTATTTTATTTTGTTTCTATGATGGATGCTTTAAATCCAGTGACTGAAAGATGTTAAAAGGTAGGTAGTTCATACATTTTCTTGAAAAATGTTTTGGTTTATCAAATCAATTAAAATTGTTATTTTAAAATCATAATTCTTTTATTCTGTTCTGAAAAAAAAGGAAAGAAGAGAAAAGGCAATCGAGAGCAATCGAGGACCCTTGGAATACTATTATCATATACCAAACAAGAAGTGGTAAAATTGCTCCAAAGGAATTTCGTAAAAAGGAAATAACTGAGATAGCTTACAATGTGGGATGTAGAAACAAGATGTTCTCTAGAAGTACAGGTGTATTTCAAAATTTTGAGAGGACAGAGTTTACATGAGAGAAAGAGAGAGATAAAAGGATAGAGAAAGATAAAGATAAAGATAAATACAAAGAGAGAGAGAGAGAGAGAGAGAGAGAGAGAGAGAGAGAGAGAGGAGCAAAAAGGAGAAGGGGAGGTGGCTGAAATTATGAAAACAGTAAACAAGTGATCATAAATTCATAATATAATCTTTTTACTAGCAGACTCGAAAGAAACATACTCAAAACAAACTGCTACATGTACCTTTATAACTACTTTATTACTCTAATTATTTGTTCTCATTTACATAGTTTACACAAAAGTTATTTTTCCTTATTTTTATTCCAAGGTGTTCAAATAGTGTGATTCTTCTCTTTATGAATGTTAGACAGGTAATGTTTGTAATTAGAATCATATCGAGGGTCTAGTGCAACAAAGGGCTATCTGCATTTTTTGCAATTTCGATAAATCTTGAAATAAAGATTTGTTGCACTGACACACTGCAGCTTAAGGCAGATGACCATATCTATTTTGGGTGATACCCAGCTGTAGCCGATGGGTTCCCGTTCTCTACTGGATCATTTTAATTTCGAAATGTCATTTGAATAAAAAATGAAGATAGCCCTTTGTTGCCCCTCAATAGTTTATTTTATTTTTTTTTTTTAGCAAGACTTCAGGATGAGTAGATGAAAACTCTTGAAGAAAAAAATAAGAATTTTAGTGTCCTTATTAAATAGTGCAAGGCTCTCATAATTATGTGATACATTATCAAAATAGCACATGAGGTAATCTTTTAAATGCTGCTTACTCCTGGATTAAAAAAAGTAACAGGAATCAGTCAGTTGCAAAGATAAAATCTACTTATTTATAAAAATTTCAATTATCTTGATTAAAAAAAAAATCCTTGAGACTGTTGTTGATGACCTGCAACAAATAAAAAGTTGTCTCTTCTTTCCAAATGAATGTATGAATACTACAGTGTATAGTCAAATATGGCTGACAGATCAATTATTATGAATGTAAAAACCGTGAACCAAGACGAATTCATATGTCCGAAATATACTAACTTCTTTTTGTAAGAAATCTTACATTCCAGCTGCGCAGTATTGCTGTATAATCATTCATATAAAAATCATCAAATAACATTTTGTCAGAATATGAAATCAAATTTTCAAGATTTAATTCATGCCACCCCTTTGTTCCTGTTTTTTGTCACTGCTGAATTTTTTCCACAAAATGTCAACAGCATAATTTTGCTATAATCGAAATTGCTTAAAAACTTCATTTCAAAATACTATTCACAGACCGTTAAAATTATAACTTAGAAACCCCAAGTTTTAAAATTTGTTTAAAATTCCATTGTGGAAACAAGGTAGGTACACATAGAAATGGGTGCGCCTTTACTGGTGAGAAATACAAATGGCCAATATAAAAGTTACACTTCTGTAATACTTTAAATCTCATCCTCTGTGATGCTTTCACTCGAAATACTAACTTCCTAATTATATACACAACATACTGTACATATCATATTTACAGAAAGGTTAAGTTCTGGGTGCCATCGCATAAAACTTGCTACATGTATTATAGTAACTTTGCCATCAATGGTAACTTTCATGGAATACTAGATTTTGATTGGCCGTTGAGCAACGTTACCATGGTAGTTATCATTGATGGCAAAGTTACTATAATAGAAAGTTTTTATGCAACAGCACCCTGTACATACTACAGGAGTATTAGTTCTCATAATTTCTCTCGGTGGAGGAGTTTGGAAATCGTATCAAAATACATTAATGCACAACAAGAGTTCATATAGATTCATGATCACTGATCAGTACTACTGGTAATCAAATCAGATTTTCAAACTCAATAGGGAGAAGTTTAAAGAAAGATTTGTAGTTCATAATGAGTGCTGCTTTGAAATGATAGCCATTATCAAATATCTCTCAAGTGATTTTTGTCTTTCATGATAACATCAAATAGATAGAAAGAATTCATACGATACCATAGAATGAAATACTCATGCAGAGGGATTATAAAGAAAAGAAGATCAAAAGAAGAGAAAGAGAGTCAATAAGACAAGGGGTGCTTAAATACTGAATAAGGCAGAGAAAAGGGAATGATGGGAGGGGGGGGTGTACAGAGGGATGAGGGAGAGTGATAAAAAAAAAAAAAAGATCGAAAGAGAGAGAGAGAAAAAAAATTTGCTTTTTAAAATCAGAACTTATTCATTCATAAAATTTGACACACAGATCCCCTGCTGAAGTTAAAAACTAAAAATTTAACCATCAATAATAATAGTGTAGTGAGAAAGATCCTTATCACCATCACGATTTGCCTGTGGTTTCGGGGAATGCCTCACATTCCTCTTGGAAGGTGCATACCTCACCACTCTTGCAAGGGAAATAGACATCAATGAACCCACTTATAGGCATCTGTAGTTGTGGAATCAGCTAGGGCTCTACACAAACCATTTTCTGGTAGGGGGTCAGGGCTGAAATCCCTGGCTCTGTATGTCTGAGCCTAGTGTTAAACTCTTCAATTTGGGAATTTGGACCTAAATTTGGGGGATCCTTTTGTTCAGGGCGCCTGTAAGAGTCACCCCATGAATTACCAATCGCACTCACATTATCGATTATTCAACCTAAACTGTAGAAAAGGCATACCAATTCCCTAATTCATTTTCAAATAGAAAATCCGAGAAAGCCCGTGAAAAGCTTGCATATAAGTCTTTTCAACAAGCATGTAGTCACGCTTGGCACCTGAATTGTGAAGGTAATACTGGTTATATACATGTTAGCATTCTTTGCTCAACCACCACCTATCATGATATTACCAACTTAGGGAGACATGAGCTTCATATAAAAACGCTCTGTCATTGCAATTTGTCTGGAAAGTCATCGGTTTTAACATGAAGAAAGAAGGTTCCTATACACCTTTACTTGTGCCAAGGAATATGCTTCACCATTAGAGTTTATGGCAATATACTCATAAAAATCCATACATTATAGACAGTTTAACACCTTCCATCAATTTCTGTTGTGCTACATGTAAAAGTCATCCCTGTGATTCTGTACATATCAATGCACTCTGAATCTCAGTTTTACAAATAAACACTTGAACAAACTTTTCAATGAATCTCCAATGTTATTTTAAAGCATGTTCTCTCTTTATATGTATATGTTCTCTCTTTACATGTATATGTATCAATCTATTGTAAAAAAAAATGTTATGTTGGAGATTAACCCATTTGTGACAGAGGTCCACATTTTGTGGTTTGACCTAATAACTTTTGATGCAGAGCCCTAAAAATTATACCAAATACATGAGCAGAAAGAGCAAAAATTTTACACAAACTGTGCCCATTTTGGTTGCGTCAATATTTGTTGTTTGATGCTGAAAATTTTTTAAAGGAAAATAAGCATTAAAATCCTTAAATTGGCAATGTGATAGAAAGTTTAAAATCACCATTTTCCCCTGCAAATTGGCAACTTTTTGACTTCTCATCATAATTTCTGTCAATTTATATTCATTTCAGATGCATGACGTTATATAAGAAAAATGTAGCAATAAAATAAAAATGTTGGTGTTGCCAATTTGAAGAATAAAAGCTGATCAATTGAGGCTTTAAATAATTCCTGTCACGAATGGGTTAATACAGGAACCCTGAGGAAGGGTAAAAAATAGAAAAAAAAAATGCTCTCTCTTTATGCCATTATATCTGCTATATCTGTACAGGACTATAGCAATAATGATAGCATATTGCTTCAAATGCACAGTAGTATTCAAACACACAGGGGATGCATGCATAAAGATTGTTTAGCTTGTGCTGTATTGCATCCAATCTGTCTCTGTAAAAGACTATATCAACTCATCATCAAAGTGTACATAATTCAATGAATTTTGCTATCGGCAATCTCATGTTCAACTTAGAACAGCTATGGTGACATCACTTGACACATGTAAGGGAAGGTACTTTCTTCATAAATAATGCAGGACTGTCATAGCTGATTCCCGCAATGACGGAGGTTTCCTCAGACGTTTTCATGACAGACGAAGACTATGATGACGGCGAAGCTGGTATTCCATGATAAATGATGATGGTGTCATGTTGCACACTGCATCATAGCTCCAGTGGGTCGATGCAAGGGATCTTGGCGACCTCATAGAATAACCTGGAAGATTAAACGGAATATGACTGAAAAAGTTGATAAAAAGGAGCCACAGTTACATGTACAGTGGATCCTCGTTACAAAGAACATTGTTATAACAAACTCTCATTATAACAAGGTAATTTTGCTGGTCCCACTTCTTTGTATTCTATTGTTTATAACAAGGTTTCAATATAAAGATGTAATTTCCTTGGTCCAGAGGAGTTTGTTATAATGAGGTTCGCCTGTACAAATAAAACACATGTAGTTGCATAAACCCTGAATGGGTATTATCATTTATTAAACTTTGGCATACTGACATTGAAAATAATTTACATCGCCTTTAATTATAAATAGAAACAATTCAAACACTCCTAACAATAATGAGGGTCACTCAGAAGTATGAATAGAAGTGTAAAAGATAAAATAAAAAAATTGAAAAAAAAAAGCTCTACAGTCATCAGCCAATCCAATCAATTTTTTCCAATCCAATCAATATGTTCAATAAAATTGACGAAAAAGAAAAAAATCAAAATTCTACACTTCGGAGATATCACTTTTCTCATTTCCTCACATCTTTTTTTTTTCTTTAAACTTTGAGCTTATCATTCTGCAGCTACAGAGCATAAAGTGTTTGGTTTTAAATTTCAATCAACATCATAATTCATTTTCTATGGACATCAACTAGCAAGTTCCTGGATAATGCCTCACTAAAACGAAATAGGGACGATCTTTACACAACTTCCGATAGGCTTTCATAGATGCTCAAGGATCTTCGGTATACGTCCTGGATCTGTCCAAGTAACTCTTTTATAAGTGCTATGGATCTCCTGGAAGGAACATACTCATGAATACTATTGCAAATCCCTTTTTATTAGCTTTCTAAGCAAATTATGGTCATCCATTAGTTGGGGTCGCATTAAACTACCTCAGATCATCTATATCCCCTTTATCCATATTGCCTGGTAACCTTTATACAACCTCTGATAGGCCTTAGAAGACTAAAGATCCTTGGTATACATATTGTACTGTAAGTAAAAGTGGTCCAGTCCCTAATTCATGATTGGACCTTTTTTGTTCGTGGATAACATCAAGAGTATGTGGGAAGTTCTTTGACTGTCCTAGCAGGATGTACTGATTACCGCTAAGTATATGTTTTGTCCATCCCTTTTCTTCAGCTTTTGATCCACTTTGTATGGGGTTGCATTCAACTACCTCAGATCATCTAAATCCCCTTTGTTGATATTGCCTGGTAATCTTTACACAACCTCTGATAGGCCTTGGAAGCCTAAAGATCCTTGGCATACATATTGTACAAGTAAAAGAGGTCCAGTGCCTAATTTTGCTCATGCTGCTCCTACACTATGGAACACTATTCCATGTTTTATGAAGGAAGCTTCCACAGTGTTAAAGTTCAAAACCCTTCTCAAGACATTTCTGTTTAAAAAGGATTTTGAATGAGTTTTGGTCCTGCAAACTGCAACATCTACAGTACAATGTACATTTCCTTTTTCCATTTTCAACCCTCTCTATTAAAGCGCATAGAGACACTGCGGTAGTGATATGCGCTATATAAGCACTGTAGTATTAATTAATGACTGGACCTTTTTTGTTCGTGGATAACATCAAGAGTATGTGGGAAGTTCTTTGACTGTCCTAGCAGGATGTACTGATTACCGGTAAGTATATGTTTTGTCCATCCCTTTTCTTCAGCTTTTGATACACTAGAATGCATACCTTGGGGTTGCATTCAACTTCCTTTAGGGCGTTTATCAAAATCCCTCCTATTGTTCAAACTATTCGCTCAAGTTCTATTGATTGATTAATCCAAGGCTTTACGTTGTTCTTATTAAAGGGTATTTTGTACAAGCAACAGGAAACTACAATGTGAGCTAAAGTAAGGGTAGAAAGGCAAAACTTTGGAAGTGCATGGAGACACTATAAATTGATATCTCCATATGACTGCAGTTGCTTCAATAATGAACCTTACTATTACAATAGATACTTATTCTCAGTAATCACTGATTTTGTTTTGCTGAATTTTACCAAGGCTTAGGACTGGCTATCTAATCTTTACCCAATAACTGCATAATGCCTGAAAGTGAATTTGGTCAATAATTAATATGGCAAAAAATACTTCATCAGACCCGTTTCCATGACTTTGCATATGGTAACGACTGGACTGCATTGGAGCATTTAATATGGAACTAGTATTCCTTGAAACTTAAAAACTGACAGAAGGCTACACTTACGGATGCGAGTATTTATTACGGACAGTGGCAAGTTGTTTGTTAGGTGGTCTGTTCAGCATTGAGTTGAGCTGGTACATGCACTGCTTTAGGTCCTCCTCCTTGTAGCCAGAATAGTGTCTTAAGGTGGCATCCTAACAAGAACAAACAACAGAAGGATATGATGAGCAAATGGCAGGTACGAAAAAGTCACATGACTAAAAACAGGAAAACAGAGGAATAGTGCTCAACACATTGAACACTTCAAGTTCACATATAACCAACATTTGTGCATAAGTATTCACGATTATGCATCACCTGCACATAAACATGGATCAAAATGGATGCATTTCAAACAATACAAGTAAACTGAGGTAAACTATGGCAGATCTGTGCCATGTCACACTCACTAGTCTATGGTAATTTGAGAATTTCATGTCAAAGAGTTAATGACTATTTAACCTATAGTTCAGGTTATGGCTTTCATTCATATGATAACTGCTACAAACAATCACAAAAAAATGAAAATCAGTGCAATGAAATATACTTTTTTAGTATAATATTACATGACAAAACTTAATAATAGCTCAACACACTGGTCAGAGACTTACAGAAGCAAAAAAGAGAGATTGATTGTAGAATCAAAGACAAAGGCCCGAATTAATGAAATAGGTTTATACTTAAACCATGATATAAATTCAAACTGTGGTTTGAACCTCCATACCTGTAAGCATAGTAAGCGCATGTCCTCTAGTCCCATGGGCAGACAGTAATGAGATAATATATCGATACGCTTATTTACTCTTATTCTAGTCAACTGCAGAGGTTTAATTGTGTATAGACCATGGTTTGAATAAAATAAACCTCTTTCGGGCACAGAGTTGCAAAGTGAGTATGAGTACAGGACAAAGACAGAGACCAGAGATGACAATTTTGTAAAAAGAATTGCAGTATTATAAGGGATGAAAAAAAAAGTTTTTGGGGTGGAATAACAGTATTTTCACCATTTTGCTATAGACATGTGTAGTAATACAATTTTGGGAAAAAAAGTATTTTCCATGAAACCTGCAGTATTTAAAAAAAAATTAAAAAACAGGATAAAATACTGCAAAAAAAGGAACAGTTGGCATCTCTGAGAGACAATGGGAGAAGGACAAATAGAGAGAGTGGTATCTTACCCATGTGCCATTGTCCTTCATCCTGAATGCCAGCAGGAGAGCTGATGCAGCTAGGAGTGAGTCAGCTACGGTGATGAAGGAACTCTCCATTAAGGACAGCTCTAGGATAAACCTTGCTAGGGTGAGGGTTTCCAGGGTGGCATGGGCACACTGTACAAAGGAAGAAAACATAACGGTACAACACAATTAGCATGCGCCTGGTGCCACTGACCACTAACCAATTATCCATGTTTTGTACAATGGACCAATAAATACTACTAAATACCAAAATACTACATACTAAATACTAAATAAAAACCCTGCTGGCAACCAACTGGTTCACTCTTTCTTGCGCACGTGCCAGGTGGTCAATAAAAAAAATGTCACTATCATTACTACGAGTAGATATATTACAGTTCACTGAAAATGAATATCTACAGCTGAATTTGGCGACAACCTTAGTAAGATATCGATAAAGGTTGCCAGCAACACGAAATAGAAGTTAACCTAGAGCCCTGAAGTACAATCTTTAATAAAATGGGTACACAAATAAAATCACTACCATCCTGCAAACGAAAATTCCACAAAATATTTGTATGAAGAAAAAAATTCTGGTGGTACAGTATTTGGAACTCTACATGGGCTACAACCAGTAACTGCAGAGTGAAATTGTCAATGACCCCTTGTATTTAGAGACTGGATTATGTCAAAGGCACAAAAGATCATGAAAATAAGCTAAATAGTTAACTTTTCTTGTGATTGGCCTAAAAAAGAAAAAGAAGATTAAAAAAAAAAGAAAAAAGAAGAAGAGACATATCAATGAAAGACACATGACACGATGTGGTACAATGCACACAGAAACAACTGGACAGACAGTTGAAGGGCCATTACCTTTGCATATCTCCTGAGGAAGCGGTAGGAGAGTGGGACACCGAGACAGAAGTTGACCACCCTCAGCACTTTTCTCTCCATGTCTGTGAACTGTGTGCGGGAGTAGGCATCGTCACAGATGTACAGGAAGTCATCCAGGGCTGGAGGAATACGCTCCTATAAAGATTGTAAGGTGCCAAATCCACTTGAAATCAAGCATTCACAAGTATTAAAAAAAAAAAAAATAATTCACAAGTACACGACAGATTGTATATTCAGAACTCAACTGGCACAGGAGGGAGTTCAACCCTTTGAATACTACCTTAGAGACGGGAAACTTCAGCTAAAGTGTATTGACAATGTATTCCATACCACAATCTAATTGTATCCCAGCAGGCTGCAAACAAATATATTACGTTATATTGCTTTCGCCAAGTATGATCGTATAAACTTTCCCTGAAATTTTGTTAATCTCTTAACTTGTATGACCTTAGAACTTTGATGAGATCTTATCATGAAGCTAAAAAAGATTAAGAACTTTGAGCAGTTGAATGAAAGGAATGCAACCAACTTTGTACGCTTGCAGGAAAATATTGCTTTCAATACGTTTGGAAATTTAACTTTGCTCATCCTCAATCGTACTCACATCAAATTTGCAAGCAATGAAGAGTGATGTGGCCCCGAGGAGCTGCAGGTGGTCCTTGGCAATCTTGCTTTTGGCCAGGAACATGTCGGTGAGCTTGACGGCCAGGTAGAGCGTCTCATGATTCAGCTCAAAGTTCTCCTGGACCTCCACCAGCCAGTCGACCAGGACGGATCTCATGTGACGGGTGATGTCCTTCTGCTTGTCGAAGTAGTCATCAATCTTGCAGGAGTCCTGATGCAAGGAGATAAAAGAAATGCATTGCCAAGACCTAAATCCAACAAACATTTTCCATGTTTGTGTGTCCTTGTATCCTCATGAGGTGTGTAATACGTTGATAAATGTAAAGGTAGAATAACAATCTGTCTATTTAGTGGCTTTGGCTTTGATGATCTTCATGTTTGATTCCCATACCGGTATATATTTTTTCTCTTGGCAAAAACCTTTGGCAAACTGAATGCACACTGGCAATCTTTCCTCCATAAAGCCCAGCGCAAAATATTTGATCTGTCTGCGACCCGATTTTGGAAAATTTGTTAGAGCATTTGATATGAACATTCAGACAGGTAAAATCTTAAAGATCAAAGTTCTAAAAAGTAGTATATACATTTATATATACTACAATCAGAATTACGGGCTACTGTGAGCCTCCCTCTAGGAACAAAAGCGAATTCACTTCCAAATCATAGTGATGTCATCACAATCTTGCGATCAGGCTTGCATTTGACCAAAATTTTGATTCTAGTATTCCTATCATTATTCCGAACTTCAATTAAGATAATAAACTTTCATACTTAATGCGAAATGCCATTTGTCTGAAAATCAGGTCGTAGTTGGATTGTATAGTGTGCGCAGGGCTTTAGTCATACTTATTGATAATACTGTCACTAAAAATAATCAGCCTACCTCCTTCTCTTTGAGGTATTTGAATATATCTGCAGCATACGTTGGGGCTAGATGGGGGTCTCCAAAGTTCTCTGCATCGATGTCTGTGTACTCCTCTATCTCCTCCTCTTCCTCTTCTTTACTCATGATCGCTTCTTCCTCCACGACATCAGATTCTAAGGAGATGGCTGCAACCTGTACAAGGGGTCATGAACAGAACACTTGTCATGGACAGAAGACTTGAATTCTCATTTAATGCACACTTTGGGGCCTTCGAATGATATTTTAATAGGTACCAACTGACAGAAAACGAATGACTCTCTTTACCTTATTTGACTATTTTCCTGATAACAGGGTAATCACCAGGGACTTTTTTGTGGCGGTCAGTGAGTTAGTTAAGGGAGAGTTGTCTCAAAATCCGAAAATGTGCAAAAAGCTGATTGCGATGCCTTGGTCTGCAGGCCAGCTGAGAGTGTGTTGTGTCTTAAAGTTGGGCGCGGGCAAACATATTCATATTTGGGAAGGAGCTGGCTGTGAAATTCTTTGCGCATTTCATATAAATTGCTTATGCAATATATGCATATTTTTTTTCACTGAATCTGCCGGCTTAAACCACAACTGCATGCTCATATGTCAATGGCAAAACTAGTGCCGGGTGGGCGGGTGTGATATTGCACTGAGTGCCGGTCAGTGGTGGCAGGTTCCGATCACTGTAGTGACAATGCTGTCTCATAATGTTGCTTTTGGAATTTTCAAATATCTAAGCAGAATGATATAAATGGAAGAACAGAACATGCATAATGTTTCCATGGACTGTAAGATCATTATGTTTGTTTGACATCAACAAGTAAAATGTAGCAATGCTCCTTAAAAATATGGAGCATGGTACTACAAACTTAGATTGTATTAGTGATTCAGATCACAGTTCCTTGAAGTTCCTCACAAAGATGAAATTGTCTTATCATACTTACCGCATCTTTGATCTCAACACTGGGAGATTCGACCACCAGATTCTTCTTATTCATGGATTCCACAAAGTCTGCATCCTTGGAACTACAGAAATCAACAAGAGAAGGATGCTTAAGTTCAGAGCAAGTGGAGGGGGTGGGATGGAGTGCTTTGATGGCGCAAGGGTCAGTGACCCCTCTTACAAAGAAAGAGACTGAATGCAATGAATAAACAATGACGATGATGACTGATATTACGATATCATTATTTTCACAGTAGATATTACAAAATAATTAGTGATATTATGTCATTGCCAGGGAAAACATGCATTGCGAGTTGAGAGTATCTAATTCCGGAGCCTATTGATTGCCAAATCTTGAATCAATCATGTTTGACAAAACTGCAATGTAACCCTTGGTCCATGCCAGTCATGAAAACAGGCCCATGTTCACTACATGTTTCCTGGGTAGATTGATTGATAGATAAGAGATTAACGACACTACCAACACATGCGTGTCATATAAGTGTCGGACAGTTAATCTGAAAAGGTTACTATTACACAGTATAAATTACCCTAATGCGACTTTACAAAGTATATGAGCAGGATTATAAATTAATATGTTAACTACTTCCCCGGGATAACTTCCCTACTCTTTACAAAAAGAGGAGCAGGTCTTAGAGGAAATGAGGATGAGGAATTTGGACATCTTGTAAATTCTAGACAAGAGAGAGGAAAGGGCCTATACCTTGTGCTGGGTTTGCTGTCGGGCAAGATGGCCTCCACAGCTCTCTGCGTCTCTGTTCGGGGTATCCTCATGTCTTTGGGAGCATTCTCCTTGGCCTTTGGTACGGTCTTGACAGGGATGGACGACTTCAGAGGGGGCTTCTTGGCCAGCCCTTTCTTGGGCTGCCCTATTATATTTTTACTGCTGAAGGCCTGTTAGAATATGACAACAGCATTACAAAAAGCAAAAGAAAAGTAATGCTGAGCAAATAAAGTGACCACCTCCTTCAAAGGGAATAAAACAGAATGTACTTGACCAGTCTTCACCAATGAAATATAATCCTCTTGATTCTCCCAAAAACTTATACTACATTATGAGGACATTTTTTGTGTGTGGGAAAGAATGACATAAATTCATTATGATCAAATGCATAAAGACATATGGGCTGAATTTTTCAATTAATATCATGTAGCAATTTGAAGATATTGAATAACCAGTTGAAAATGGTTATGGTTACTTACATTTGTGATGTCGCCAAATGCTGCCCTCTTCTTGCTTGGGCCCTGAATTCCGCTCACTTCGTTGGATTTCCTCTTGGCCCTGGTGATCATTGGCAATTTGTCCTCCCTTACATGTATCTAATTCAGGAAGAAGGAAAGGTTCAAAGTACAATTATTTGTATATAATGATGGGTCATTCTTAATGTAAAAAAGTCGGACATTTTTCAAATTTCAAACTAATGAAAAAAAGAAGTTCATGAGGGGTCTTTTGTCATTGGCTGTGATGATTCACATCTCTTTGCTGTCTTATTGACCCATTTCATTGTTTTGGTTTTTTTTGGCCATAGTCCTTCATAAAATTTCAAGAACTAAATTCATTAAGTACTCTAATATATTTTCTTTGCTAACTCTAACATTACCTTCACTTCTTGTGCCACTGAAAAATTAACCAAAATATTGGCTAAAGGCTTTCGACATGGCAGCAGAAGACAAAATAACAAAAGAGATGAACAGCTTACCTGGGCAGCGATACCTCCATTCCTTTTCATATTGAGAGGCATATTGTGTGTGGAAAAATCTCTGAAGAAGAAAAAATCCCCAAATTTGGTTTGGGTAAATGTACGTTCAACTGTCTGGTAGGCCTTTCTCAGATACAATGCAGTCGGGTCCACGTTGTGCTGTAGATATGAAAAAGAGGTGGAGTTAAAAGTAATTCCTGCATTGATAACAACAAAACAAAGAGTACCTAACAGTGGAAGCTTAATGTAGACTGTACTGAACTAAATCAGATGTTGTAAAACTTAGGCAAGTTCTGGTCGTGAGATTGAATTGTGAAAGAAATTGTCTCGAGGTAATTGAGGAAGGTTGATTATAAAGCACTTAAAGGGGGTACCCAATGCTGAAACAATGTTAGCTCATTTAAAAGAACACGATTTTATTAGCAGAAAATCATCTGCCTAAATTTTTTTAAAAAGTCGTGTTGCCAAGGAAACCCCCAAATGTGGTAAGATTTCAGGATATTTTTGATCCCTCAGCTGTGACCCAGTTTCAACTGGGTACCCAATTTGACGTCAAAATGATGTCTAGCAAAATGATGTTCTAGCAAAATGCGCGCAAGGTATAATACATATTGCACAGTCTAGCGCGCAGCACAACTGCAATGCGAAGCTGGATACCCACTTTTACGTCATACCTCATACAAAAAATTTTGTATGCTGTGAAGGCGCTTTCACATATGAGGTGACTTTGTGTCGCCACTTATGCTAATGAACGTGCATTAATGCTTCAACTCTCAAAATTTATTTAATAAGAGAGCATTTTGTCAAAACTCATGGCAACAATTTTTGTGCTAACTTTTTAGGAATTTGATTGGTGCGCATTTCTTTGTAGCCAGGCAGCAAACAAAAATGTGTCCTGCCTCGGCAACATTTTTTTGTTGCCCTATACCCCGTAGACCTGTACACAAAAAAAATGTGTGCACACAAAGTGGCCCCACAAAGTCGCCTCATATGTGAAAGCGTCTTAAGGTTTATGCTGTAAGGTTTTGGAATCACCAAAATGATAAACAAGGCGTTTGCGATGTTGTGTCTCGCCCACTTGTGAAAATAACTAGAAATATCGCGATCTGTGATGGCACACAACAGAACTGTATCGAAAGCTCATTGTGAAATAACTGGGATGGAATAACATTTGATAAAATATGAGAAGGGTTTTTTATGAAATGGTACTGCATTTTCACGTGCATGTACTTTCCCTGCTTCTACTCTCATCCCTCTGATATGAGTAACATTGTATGATTGATATTTTACATGTGTGGAGTTGAAAAGTGTTTGTGGTTGTAGTGTAGCTGAGGGCTGCAGATGATGTAGTGTGATAATGAGCTTATAATTTAGAGAAAAGAAATACGAGAACAGTTATGTTTTGTTAAGAAGAAGGGTTAGTGAGTAAAATCTTTTATGGTATATTGAATACTGCCACAGGAAAAAAAAAAAGCATGCATAAAATTGAAGAGAACAGAAAACTGATCCCTCAGCCACTTTGCACTGAGTATTTATGTATAGTTTTAATATTCTTTCAAGTGCAAAATGTTGCCTGGCACCCGCAAGATAGACGCGGATAACCTGTCAGGGGTAAATTGACTAATTAGATCAGATTCAACACTGGACAAGAAATGACAGAGGAAAAGCAAATTCAAGAATTTGAAAACATCTGTAACATATGACCTCCAATGACCTTTCACCTTATCATGTGAAGTCCAACAGAATGATAACATGCACTTCCCCTTAGTGATCTGCAACCCAAGTTTGACTGAAAAGTGTGACACGGTTGCAAAGTTTTGTGTCATAAGAGAGTCTTGCACGTAAACTTTAACCGTTCAACGTTTGACCTGTAATGACCTTTGACCTGACCATGTGACCTCTGACTGGACCATAACATGCAGGTCCCCTTAGTGCATCTACAACCCAAGTTTGATAGATAAGTGTCACATGGTTGCAGAGTTTTGTGTCAAAAGAGAGTCTTGCACGTAAACTTTAATGTTTGACCTGAAATGACCTTTGACCTTACCATGTGACCTATGACTGGACCATAACATGCAGGTCCCCTTAGTGCATCGACAACCCAAGTTTGATAGATAAGTGTCACACGGTTGCAGAGTTTTGAGTCATAAGAGAGTCTTGCACGTAAACTTCAACGTTTGACCTGAAATGACCTTTGACCTTACCATGTGACCTCTGACTGGACCATAACATGCAGGTCCCCTCAGTGCATCTACAACCCAAGTTTGGTTGAAAAGTGAGTCACGGTTGCAAAGTTATGTGTGATAAGAGAGTCTTGCACGTCAACTTTAACATTTGACCTGAAATGACCTTTGACCTTACCATGTGACCTCTGACTGGACAATAAGATGCAGGTCCCCTTAGTGCATCTACAATCCAAGTTTGATTGAACAGTGTCACACAGTTGCAGAGTTTTGTGTCATAAGAGAGTCTTGCACGTAAATTTTAACGTTTGACCTAAAATGACCTTTGACCTTACCATGTGACCTCTGACTAGAGCATAACATGCAGGTCCGCTTAGGGCATCTACAACCCAAGTTTGGTTGAAAAGTGAGTCACGGTTGCAGAGTTTTGTGTCATAAGAGAGTCTTGCACGTAAACTTTAACGTTTGACCTGAAATGACCTTTGACCTTACCATGTGACCTCTGACTGGACCATAACATGCAGGTCCCCTTAGTGCATCTACAACCCAAGTTTGGTTGAAAAGTGAGTCACGGTTGCCAAGTTATCTTTCATAACGTTTGTGACGGACGGACGGACGACGGACGGACGACGGACGGACGACATTTGGATCCCTTAGTCTCGCCTTCACCTCCGGTGGGCGAGACAAAAATTACCAGTAACTCAATTCTGCTGAGAGTCACATGCACTGCACACAGAAATTATGCGTGTATGCAACTATACACAATTGTTTGGCCGAAACATTTCAGCTGCTTTTTTGGCATACGTGTATTTTGAATGTTAGGCCATCTGAAGAACAATCCTTTTGAGTGAACATTTCTACTATAATCTTCCAAACTAACATAAAAAGAATGAGAAAGCTCACAAATTATTTTTTACCTTTCCCAGATCTCCACCTTCTCTTTTAAAGGCATTGGCTAACTTTGTGAGCAGCTGATTTAAAAAATTCTCAAACTAAGATGATACATGTGTATGAGTATGAGTACTTGTATTTGTACTACTCAAAAACCCTGAAACCAACCATAACTTGGAATGAAAAACTATAAGTTAGACGCAAACCGTGATTTTATTAGCTTTTGTCTCAAGAGACAATAATCTAAGAGGACTGTTTGCCTGAATTAAAAAATACCGTTATCTGCCTTCCGTTGCATGATACGCCAATACACACAGTACTGTCCGTAGAGTCATACGCGCATGTGCACTCCTTACGTCTGGTCTGTGCAACTGACCCTCGTATATTTTTCAAACATTGGTTCACATTTCTAATATTCAAAAATACTTCTTTTTCCTGTAGATATCATACTCTGAAACTTTCAGACTGGTATTTTCACACTATAACCCGTATGTTTATCTCATTTTGAAGTAACAAAATGAGATTTTTTTAAATCATAAAAATGTTAACCAAGGCAATGTCTTTAAAGCAGCTTTTTCAGTTGGGTTCATTTAATTTCCTTTACAGTTAAAGATTCTTTAGAATAGAACCTGCATGACAGTCAGAGGCTTTTACCAGTGCAAGATAGGCCTTGAAACTTGACTGCAGAAATAACAGCATTTTTTTCCAGTAGATTTGATCCCACCCAAATAAGTTTTGGTATTCCGAAGGTTCGCTAGTCCGAAAATGAAATAAGGTTCATTAGTTCATTATTTTTGGACTAACGAACCTTATTTCATTTTTGTACTATGCTGGAACCTTCGGAATAACGAACCTTATTATTTTCAATAACATTAACAAACCTAATTTCATTTTTGGACTAACATTTGTAACAGACCTTCGGAATAACACCACAAATGTTCGGATTAACGAATATCTAGGTAAATGCAATTTGTGTGTTTCGGAATAACGAACCTACGGAATAACGACTGTCACCCGGGCCAAGAAAGAGATGGCATAGTATAGCCATAGATCTAGATCTAGATCTAGACGACTTATTTGAGTAGAGTACCGGCTCTGGTGTGCGGCCGCTTAAAGGGAATTCGCTGATTATATTTATTAATAAAAGACTCACACATAGTTCAATACCATCAATGCAGAGTCCAAATGGCAAATACCTGCTTATTGAATAGAGGGCAAACTTAAAATTATTGACCAATTAGTATTACGTGGTCAGTAGTGTCCATTTTTCAAAATGATGTTAGGGGTCCTGTGGGCGGCCGCCTATCATTTGGCGAGCATTTAGCGCCATATTTGTGATGAAGTAAACAAAACTAATATTGAATTTCATGCTTTACACACCATACTTTATGAAAAGTAATAATACTGTGTAGAAACCCATAAAATCTGTCAAAAGTGATGATCTAGCAAATGCCGTGACTAAAAAATGAAGGCAGAGTACAGTCTTCTACAAAAACCTGCATTTTGTGCACGTTTTACATCGGGTGGCCGCTCACAGGACCCATCTTGAAAAATGGCTCTGGCGAGCGGCCACCCCCATGCAACTTTTTCTCTGATGGTATAAATAAGAATTTCTGCAGCAAAATATGGACCATGAACTTCATTCTCTTATATGAAAGTCAAATCAGTTATCAAATTCAACAAATAAAGCTTAAGTATTGGCTTAAGTATGTCAAAGTTTCTTAACTTAAAAGTTAAGAAACTGCCATTTTTCAGTCAGTGACTGGTGTTGTCGACTTCTAATGATATTCAGTGAGACTCATTATGCCTACTACTTCACTGAGTATGTTTTTTGGTGCACTAAAACCTACCTGAGACTGTCCAAGGTAATTTTTGAAGGGATATCAAAAATATTTTTTAAATTTTTAGTTTTTATTCACCACCGGCCGCTCACAGGGGACGGCCGCCCACACTCACAGGAGCACATACTCTACTGTCTCTAGATTTTACTTATTTCAATTTTCATACATGTCATAAGGCTGGAATTAATCTCCCCTACAGTCATCGGGTAGTGAAGCAGCAAACAAATGACTCAGAAATGTGAGGACAAACGTTGTCTCTTAGGACAAACAAATGATCAGCTCAGGCCTCAGTTCACGCTCAGCCTCAGCCTCCAGAATCATGCAGCCCACACAACATCGATCGCACTGTAAAATGCCAATGCATGCACTGCATACCCACCACACCGCGGTACATGCATTCCTTCTATTCATTCATCACGCAGCTCACTCACTACACGAAATTAGACTCCGTGCATTTTGTAGTGACTTTTGTTTAAAAAATACGGATTTAAAAAAAATATCAAACTCACCTCAGTAACATGGACAGTCCAGCAGACCTAGCGATTCTTCAAATTAGCATGAGGCCATCACATTTAGACAATATTTTTCGCCGAATTTTAGACGTTTTCAAATTTGACGCGTTTTCTTTCTGGCACTGCAAGGCGTAACTTTTTGTTTATCATTCGCGAACGTTGATTGGTCCGTTTTTTCCAGCTCTGTGCATGCCTAGTCTTCAAATTGCAATACGTTATTTCGAAAGGTGGTCGTTTTTATCTGATAAAAAAACTGAAAGAGCAATACATAAAAGCATTCTTAATGGGTCATTATTTAAAAGAAAGGAAACTATTTCGAAAATTTAAACCAATGACTTCAAATCCTTTTTCAATTTCGGACAGGATCATAATTGAGACTCAAAAGTTCTGCAGTAAGGGGCAGCGACGTCTTGATGAAATCCTAAGTGATAATCGAGCTGGGACCACAGAAATAGAAGACGTCTTCTAGAATTTCTGTCGCTGGGACGTACATGTGATCGTGTGATGGGGGGGGGGGGGGGGGGGGGGGTAGTTCCGTGGAATAGAACAGGGGCGGCGCCGCGCCAGGGTATTTGATGGGGGGGGGGGGGGGAGAGATGACCCATAGATGAGTTTATTGGCATAAATAATCGTGATCCAAGTATCCCCTCATTCACTCTGCATAGTTTCACCGCCGTAAACCCGTTTCGAGGCGTGGGGTATGATCGAAATTTGCCGAAATTTCTTGCTCACACCACAGGCTCACACTCACACACCCTCTCGCCCGCCCGCTCCCCCTCCGCATATTATGCTGTTTGTTTATTTTTGCGAGCAAGCGAAGTGAGCGAGCCGAAAATAGGCCCAACCTTTCCTTGCTGTAAAAGAAGTCTTATTTTGTGATCAAAATACACTCTAGGCCTATCAAAATGGTAATTTGGTTATAATTATCATGATACCATGATACCATACCATATCATAGCTCATTGGTCCATTATCGTTTGCTGTACAAAAGTACCTCCCTGTTTCAAAATATTATGAAGCGAGCGAAGCGAGCAAGGACTCAAAACACTCTTCCGATGATAAAGTATCATTTCGTCATCAAAATACATCATGTGCAAATAACACATCTAAAATATATTCGGTCTCATCCCTTGAATGCCCAATTCGTTTGCTTTCCAAAATAATATTTTTTGTATGAGCGAGCGCAGCGAGCGAAGAAAAAATATAAAAAATATACTAAACTGTGATGCACACTCCCTGCAGAATTCGAAGATAGTGGGACACGTCGCTGCAAAAATATGATATTCTGACATCTGCTGCTTGGATAAGAGTGATTTCTGATCGAAAACATCTTGTTTCTAGATTTTATGAGCGAGCAAGAAAGATTTTTTTTTCTTTTTTAATATACTGAGACAAGGTTCTAGTATATTGTTACTCCCTTCTCGTGATTTAGTAACGTACAATAATATTCATCGGCATCTTCCGTTCTTCTCACAGAGGGTACAGGAATAGGCTTATGGTCACATGCAGGCCGCTATCTCCTGAAAATTCATTTATTTTAGGTCAATTTAGTTTACCGCTCGAATCCTTTCATCTATATGTCTATAACTTATTCATGAGCCCATGCAGAAGAATAGCATAAACTTTGGATAGAGAGACAAGATGCAAGCCTAAGATACAGAAAATGCGAGTCCTTCCAGATATTTCCTTAATTTTCATTCCTCTTTCCCTTTATTTTACAATGTTACTTATTCTTTAAAAAGTGTGTGTGTGTGTGTGTGGGGGGGGGGTATATTTGTACACGCCCTCCCCTTCTCGAAAAGGTGGGTCATATACCCCTCAACCCCGGGATTCACGATAATGGGCGGTTTATTGCGTCAGTGATATGGGGACTTCTTTCGAACCTGTTTTTTTTCGGGGGGGGGGGGGGAGATCACTTGAAAAATCACAGGGACGACCGCCCCCTACCCCCTGTAGTAACGCCCCTGGCTGGTAGAAGAAGTGTGCCCAGTTACGAATCTGTAGCAAAAACCGGTGGGGCGGGGGGGGGGGGGGGGGAGAGGCCTGGGGAGGGGGTTCAAGAATAGTAGGAAGGCTGTATGAAATGTTGACCTACTTCAAGTTTGTTGGCCTAAATCAGATTCTGATGAACACAGAGAGAGGGAGAGGGAGAGAGAGAGAGAGAGAGATAGAGAGAGAGAGAGATAGAGAGAGAGAGAGAAAGGGGGAGGGAGGGGGAGGGGAGGAAGGGAGAGGAAGAGATGGGGGTGGGGGCTGGGGGTTGAGACTCGTGAGAATTTAAAGGAAAGAAATGAAATGATGGGGGGGGGGGTGATCATGTTATATGTTCCTCCCCAGGGTGTTTCTTCTACTCGATGACATTGTCCTCTCACACTCGGCCCGTGCCCCCCCCCCCCCGCCACTGTCTGTTTTGTTGTTGTTGTTGTTGTTGTTGTTTTTAGAATTATAGCAGGCAGGCACAAAATCCAGTTCTTTGAACATACATGTATAGTAATTTACTAGTACATGTGTTAATGCTGATCGTGAAATGCGTGGAAGAGATTGACTGTTGTTGCCCTACATGGTATAATTTAATGTGTCCCCGGCCGCCCCCCCCCCCCGGGCCGCCCCCTCCATTTGAAAATCCTGGATCCGCCCCTGCCCATACCTCTGGCGTCCCCAGCCCCTTTCCCTCCATCACACTCAAATCGCATGATATATTCGTTTTGCATAAGTGAAACGAACAGTTTGGTCAGTAATTTCATAATGTTTTTTTAAATGAAATCATGACTTTTTCCAGTCAGGCCGCCTGCTTCCAAGTTGCATTGACGTCTCACGTCTCACACCATATTCCAATGTTACGCAAGTCGTAAGCCCCGCCCACACGCATACCGGATTTCATAACATTATCGGCTGTAAATATACGAAGTATGATAATCTGAAAGCATTTCTCCGAGCTGCACGACTTGGGAACGGAACATCAGTATTTCAGAGGTTGAAAAGGTCATCACTTTTAACATTTACAGGTATTTGATTAGTATATAAGCTTACGTGTTTATATCAGACGAGAAGTATTCGTTTATTCCAATTACATAATTTCTAGTCAGTCCCATAAACTGAATTTGGTGTTGGGTCGAACTGTTAAAGGTGAAAGTTTTTATTAATTATGGTGACGATAACCATGATAACGTATGACTAATTTGAAGATTTGGAATGAAAATAGTCACAATTGTGTTTGTATTATCACTTGAGAAATGAAAGTAATACTTGCACACTTTTTGTTAACAACTAATCATTAATCATGTTAATGACATGTAATGAAGTGGGTTCACTGCAACACGCACGAATCTTTCGCCTTATATTACAGAATTTTCTGTGCAGAGGACTGCTTTGATCGGAATGTATTTTCATTATGTTTTTGGGGCATGCTTAAAAAGCGTTTTGCTTTTTGTGGTCCAACCATATTTTACTGTACATCGATCTTGATATATCAATATGTATATTTCTTTTGTAATATGTTTGCTTTTTATGGTGAAATGAATTGAATACATTGACATTAGATTAATTTCTATAAAAAACTATGTACATGTGCAGTGAGAAATGGAGACCTTTTATCCCCCCCCCCCTCTCTCTCTCTCTTAACCAACTCACCCATTTGGTTTAGAGGTCGAGTTTTAGAGAAATAAAGAAAAAGAAAGGTGTGATCAGTAAAGATGATACCTTTTAAAGCTGCAGTATTAATTTTGATGGAAAGAAAGAAAGCCAAAGTTTGAAATATACTACCGGCTTATTTACAAGTAGGACATACAATGAAGAAAAGACAAATCATTAAATTGAAGGTTTGATGCAGAAGTACACAAACAAGCAGAATATTAAGAGATAGTAAATAAAGAAGAACATAAAAAGGAAGGGAAGTTGGATGAACTGGAGAAGAAGAGAAAGCAGGAGGAGAATTTGGAGAAAAAGCTAGACCAACTACATAAAGGCAAGGAGGAGGAAATAGGGAGAGGAAGAAGAATGAAAAAGAAGAATGTTAGTGAATTACTGACACTTATACTAATGAGTAAGACAATGGTGTCTTATTTCCTTCTGCGCAATATCTGCTTTAGTGATGAACTATCAGTGTACTCTGACGAAATGGGCTCTAAAAACGTGGAGATTAGCTGCTTCATATGTAAACAAGCCTTAAATGGGCAAATTTTGAACCGTGCTCAACTATAAAGCCATTTTGGTTTCAAAACGGAATTGGATGGGAGTCTGCCATACTTTTCCCTAAATCTGCCAGTTGATATGTGGTCTTGAATAATAAAGCAGATGTGCTAGGCTTTTTCAACACTGCACATAGACTTAGTTGTGGAAGGTCATTTTGAATTTGTTTCCCTCTCCATGCAGTCCCATTCATTCAGATCTATGTTGTTGAAAACCATCACAAGGAAGGGAATTCAGCTGCTCCAGGGTTTCTACCAGCAAACCAGACAGACGAGATTCATACCTGGTGTCACACTTACAGCTACAGCCTCCATTTTGAGTTGGTTTGTGGTTACAAACCTGCAGCCCAGGATCCAAGATCAGCAGCCCAGGATCCAAGATCAGCCTTCAAACTCTGCAATCCATATATCATCATCAAGAAAGTCAACTCACTTTTCAGAAAGGTTAGCAACTAGTCCAGGCCTGCTGAACATTTTTAAAAGTTGAGAGAGGGAAGGGGCTGAGATAAGGTCAGAATTAGCATTCTGTGAATGAGGGTACCATTTTTTGTTGTTGTTGTTGAAAAATTACTTTAAAAATAAGAAAATATTATACCACTTGGATTTCAGAAGATCAGTGTTGTGCCCCTAAATTTTCCAGGTAGCTGAGCATGCAAACAAGTATTATTCATTGCAGTTCCTCGGTATTTTGAAACATCTCCTCAACAAGTTGATAACTGGGTGATAAAATCTAGATGTTTGAAATTTTGATTCTATAGAGTTATATGAAAATAGATAAGCTGCAACCCAAGAATTAGAATTCATGTGTGTTGCACTCAATTGTAGATTGGGTTTAGTGCATTTTTCTCTTGACTTTATTCTCCTGTATTTCTTACCAGCACCATGCCAAATATCAACAAGATGCGAGAGGAGGCCCTCTATGGCGTGTTTATAGGCGATTCCCTTTCCATGCCCGTCCACTGGTACTACGACACAGATGATATCAAGAGAGACTTCAATGGCTGGTTGACTGGATTTGAAGCACCGCGCAAGAGACATCCGACTAGTATCTTGACTATTTCTGCAACAGGTAAATTTATTTAGAGTTTTGATTAGAGTCTATATTTGGTTTAGAAGAAACATGTGACCACTGTTGTAACAGTATTTAGCATTTGGTCGTGATAGGAGTATGAACTCAAATCTCTTTTCCTCAAGAACTTTGCAAGTGTAATGTTCAAGCAATAAGCAATTAAGGAATATAAACTAGTATCTTTACTATATCAGCTGCATAAAATTACATTCTGAGCTTGATTGTACATGCAGTTCGTGCATAATTACCCACTCACTGTCATGTCAAGCAACATCTTACTCTTATCATTGCAATATCTTACTCTCATCATTGCGATGTCCTCAATAACTTAGTAGATCTAGATCTGTGTGACATATTCTTGCACACGATCGGTATATAGATAATATAAAAGTTATGAAAATCATTGATACCACAACTTCAGGAGTAAATTTAAAGAAATTTAATGGGATTCATCACCAGTATATAATCTTACTTGCAATTCTCGGCAAGATTTTCAGAAAGTAAATTGAGACCCCTACCTCAAAGATAAACCCGAGTTCTGTGACCTGCAATTACAGTGCGAAAGAAATTGTTTCAAAGTAATTTGGAAAGGTTGATGTGGAAGTGAATAAAATTGGTGTATACCCTGAGGTTTTTGAATTCTTACAGAGGGAAGAAATAATCTTTAGTTTTGTTGAAAAGCAGATGCCATGCACACAGAAATGAGTACGTGGGACTACACAAATGTCTGGGTCAAACACTCAAGCTGTTTTGCGCCATATATTTTGAATATGAGGGCATTTAAAGAGCAGTCATTTTCAGAGAATATTTCTACTGAGAAAGCAAGCTTCTCTTCAAACTTCTCTGACATCCCTTAATTATCAGCATGTTAAACTATTCTACTCTTTATCCACTGATTGTGCAGGTGGTGCTGGAAGGTCAACATTCAGTGGAAAGCAGAAGAGTATTATAGGAGATATCATCTTGCATGACAAGCTGCAGTACTGGACCAAGAATGATAGATCAGTACACTACCATCAGGGTAAGATAAGGGCCCTGTTTCATGAAACTTGTTATCAGTAACAACTGCCACATTTCTATGACAAATTTGCTCACAGCCTCTCAGATGCAAGGATTTCAGTAGCTTATAACAGTTACTGTAACTTGTTATTGATAACAAGTTTTATGAAATGGGGCCCAGATTTTTGCAATCCTACCACTGCCACCAGGACATTTGACAAAAGAGAAATACCAAACAATTCTTAGTAGGGTTCACTAAGTTTAATGCCAAGACTGTGACAAATGTCACTCGCCACAAGAGGGTGTTAACAGAGATCAACAATATGCAAACATGTATCAAAAAAGGTTACTAAACTATGGTGGTACTTGGACAATCTAGTGATCTGATCTTGTTCTGGGCTTTATATGGGGTTACCTATAGTTTTTAGGGTAGAATATATAGGGTATAGTTAGATTTAGGATTAGTGTTTGAACTATGGTTAAAGTTTGACTGTTTAGGTGTTACAAAATGACTGCAGAGCTGAGGTATGTATTGTGTAACCACAAAAACCTGTCACATACCTGTACTCGAATTCTGCTCAGTCCTTGACACTGTTCTGCTTTAAAAATACAGTTGTTGCACCGATGAAATCTATGTGTTAGATGTGTAAGGTACTTCATTGATGTTTGTATCAAGTGCTTATACCACAAATACCTTACTAAACAAATTTGGAACATTTTATTTCCGGCTTGTCAGTGATTTTGGAGACCTGCAACAAAAATTATTATAGGTCTGCCACTGAATCTCATTTCATTTCTCCACAGCATTTTTAGGTGAAGCATTCTTTTTCAATGTGGGAATGAACTTTTACATAATATTTCTGTTGCTACTTGTTATTATTACTAAAATCTCCATTAAAAAGTGTTTATGATTTGTAATTTTTGACAGGTATGGCAGCTGGTGATAACACATTGAATGCTCACTGTGCGTTGAGGGCAGCAATTCAAGCCTCCAGCGACTCAGACGCCTCAGAAGACGCTGTCCTTTCCTCCATCATGACCGACTATGTACGTTTCATGACCACACCCAACACCCACAATGATACGTATGCAGAGTCCTTCCAAAGAGAGTTTTTCAAGTGAGTGGAAACAGGTGGAATATCACTTTTGATAAGATGCCTTAATTTACATGGTGTACAGGCTTGAACAGGGGTATTTTACATCGTTTAAGTTTTCTTCCCCAGAATTGGCTGTTATTTGATTGATGAATGCCATACACCTCTATATCTTTATCTTCTAACAGGAGCTGGGATGCTGCTGGAAGCCCTACCCAACCTGAGGAGATCATGTCATTTGTAGAGAAAAGGGTCAAACGGCTAGAAAACCAACATCTCGATCATAACATTGATGGTATAGGTGCTCTTGTTCATCCTATTCCTCTTATCATTCAGTGTGCTGATAAACCAGTAGATGTAGCTGCCAAGGTAAGTACTAGATCTGATTTATATGTTTTTATTATGCCTCCACCCCGTAGGTGGTTGCCGGAGGCATTATGTTTTCGGGTCGTCCGTCCGTCCGTCCGTCCATCTGTCTGTCCCGTTTTCGTTCTCGCGATAACTTAAGAACTGTTTGATGGATTAACTTCCAACTTGGCTCATGTATGTATATGGGAGGGACAATGATCTTATTAGATTTTGGAGTCTCAAGGTCAAAGGTCAAGGTCATAGAGGTAATAATACACATAAAAATGGCTTGTTCTCGCGATAACTTAAGAACCATCTGACAGATTGGCTTCAAACTTGGCTCATGTATGCATATGGAAGGGACAATGATCTGTTTAGATTTTGGGGTCACAGGTCAAAGGTCAAAGGTCATAGAGGTCATTATGTACATAGAAATGGTTCGTTTTCACCATAACTCAACAACCATTTGACCGATCAACCTCAAACTTGGCACATGTATGCATATGGGAGGGAAAATGATCTGATTCAATTTTGGGGTCTCAAGGTCAAAGGTTAAAGGTCAAAGGTCATAGAGGTCATTATGTACATAGAAATGGTTCGTTCTCGCGATAATTTAACAACCATTTGATGATCAATTTCAAACTTGATTCATCTATGCATATAAGAGGGACAATGTTCTAATTTGAGTTTGGGGTCTCAAGGTCAAAGGTCAAAGGTCATAGAGGTCATTATGTACATAGAAATGGTCCGTTCTCGTGATAAATCAACAACCATTTGACAGAGCAGCTTCATACTTGGCACATCTATGCATATGGGAGGGACAATGATGTGATTAGATTTTTGGGTTTCAAGGTTAAATGTCAAAGGTCATAGAGGTCATTATATACATGAAAATTGCTTGTTCTTGCGATAACTTAACAACTCTGTGATGGTTCATCTCCAAACTTGGCTCATGTATGCATATGGAAGTCTCATAATAGTCTCATTAGATTTGGGGTCACAAGGTCAAAGATGTCATTTTATACATGAAAATAAAAAAATTGACATGAATGTGCCATATATTTCCGATCTTGCAACGGCGGAGGCATAAATTTCGACCATGCGCGGTCGAGGATCATCTAGTTTTTTAAAGGTGATTGAGATGTGGGGCCTTGATTTGCACAGCTGACTGTTTTCATTTCATTGTAATGTCTTATTATCTAGTTATATGTGGAATTGTGAATAGCATCAAAGTCTGGCCATTTTGAATATTAAATTCTTCAACAATCATCGTTATTGTGACAAAATAATTTTTTTATTAAAAATGCTTTATATTGACTTTAGTGTGGCATGAAATATCATAAATAGGATTTACAACTTAGTTAGCATTACCTGTTAATATTTCAGGAAGGAAAGTGTAGCCATTCTTGCAAGTGCCAGAAAGAAAATTTGAAGACATCTAAAATTCGACGGAAATATTGTCTTAATGTAATGGCCTCATGCTAATCTCTATACTAAAATTCACTTCACTGCACTCAAGTGTTTAATAATTTGGGCATTATTCTCTCTGCACTTCTGGTGATTTCTTTTGACCACAGCAAGCAGTCAGACTGACCCGAATGACCCATGCTTCGGTCAACTTGGATCCGTTTGTGGATGTCTACGCCCGTACTCTGCATGGTGTCCTCAATGGGGCGAGCCTGAGAGATAAGATCAGCGAAGCACTCATGATGCCACCTATCGGCAATGTTAGGCTACCTATGCTGTTTGAAGAATACTCCAAGAAAGCAAGAAAGTGAGTGTGATTGTCAAATGATTATCAACAAGATTTATTAATGATTGTTTGTGTATAGATGTACAGTTTGATTTAAGCTCATTTTCCTTCTGAATCAGGAAAAGGATCATTGATACTTTAGGGGCGTTTTCTGTGTCCTATTATTATTATATATGTTGTACACATATTTGTAATTTTGAAAGAATTAATAAACCTAAATGTATGACACTAAATACATTTTATTAGACAAAAAAGAAACAAACTTGCAGGGAAGTTTTACACAAAAACAGTCAAACTTTGATATAGGGGACAACTATATGTAACAGTTTTTGTACTGTCAGTATGTGCAGTGGATTGTGATGGAATCAGACGAAAAGAAGTTTACCTTTCGGCTATAAATCAGATAAGAAAGAAATGTTAACAGTTCTTTGCTGTTTTCTGTTTGTGTACAGAAATGAGAAGGGCTCAGAGAAGAGGTTAAAAATCCACCAGGCTCTTATCAGTCACTTTAAACTGTTATAATATTTTTCATGTTCTCTGTGTATGCAAAGGTATGAGAAGGGGTCTGAGAAGAGATTAGAAGTCTACCAGTCTGCTGTAAGTCAGATGGGACTAGCTTGCTATATCAAAGGAGCCATGACATCCATGTTTTTCCTTGCCTATGAATTCCATGATGACTTTGAGGCTGGTGTATTAGCAAACACGAACTGCGGAGGTAAGACTTGAAAGAGTGCATTGCATTTTCTATCATATTTCCCTGGCTCTCTGAAAAAAAAACAACTAAAGAAACATCGATAATTAGGAAACTTGTGTGGGACATGGGTGCACAAGGTATTGCAGGTTCCATAGTTAGTGGTATAGTGTTAAGAAATAAGGGGTTGATAGGTCTGAAACCAAACCGATCCGCAGTGCCCTTTAGTAGGGATCAACTTTATCACCAAGGTTCATGTGGGCTAAAATCTGTGGATCCATGACTACTTGAACATCCTCTTAGAATCTGTATTAAAATGTCCTGCAATTTAGAAGAATTATCAACTGCTTTTCAGTGCTCGTCAAATAAAATATGAAATCCTATCTGCCTTTAATCTTTTTGATCAGGAGAGAACTGTAACCGAGGATCAGCCCTTGGGGCTCTTCTGGGAGCGGAAGCAGCACGGACTGGCAAAGCAGTACCAGAAAGGTTGAAGTCTGGACTAAACATCCTTAAACCTGGAATCCAGTCTGTTGTAGATTCTTGGTGATTGCAATAAATGGTAAAATTTGCAGTGTGATGCCTGTTGTTTTTACTACCCCTTTTTTTGGCATGGGGGGATTGGGAAATTCAAAGGTACAGTTCAATTATCTGTTGTAGAGAACTTTTGTTCAGGCTCCTGTCAAAGGATATGTTTGTATGTGCAGTCAAAGCTTCTTAAGCAGTTCCCTTTGTAGAAAGACTGCTTGGCTATAAATAACATTTTTGTTTCCCCTTGAACTTGTTTACAAAAGGAATGCATATTAAAGGAACCTGTATTTAAAAACCACCTGCTTCTAAAGGCCACTTTTCCTTTCTCTCTTTAATAAGTGATATATATATATATATAGTTTGATAAAACTAGTGGTATGGGGACGTGTTAACTATTGGGCTTTATTGCATCCCCGTAAGAAAACTATTGGTATGGGGACATAGGGTTAGGGTTATGGGGACATTTTGGTGTCATAGAACAAAAGAATGTCCCCATAGCAATGTGTTTATAGGAATATATATGTTTATAGGAATATACATATACATATGTCTCATTGTACATGTACCTGTATCATGTATGTATGCAGTTCTGCAGCGACAGAAGGCTTTCTTGCCAAGGAATTCTACTTGAAGTTTATCACGAATGTTGATACAGATTTGTTTGAGTGTTTAGAAATTGTTTGCAGTCAATCTGAATTGTTTCTTCATACAGTGACTGCTTTTGTAGACAAGTAATCTCAAAAGGATGATATAATATGAAGCACCAAGGCTCATGTAAGACTATACAAAATATTTTTTTAATAAACTATATCCTTATCATCATTTTTTTTTTGTTTACTCATAATGTCAATCTATTTTGAATTTTCAGTGAAATTTATATTGTTGAGTTGTCATTTGAAAAAATAAGCACTTGTATTCAGCACTTTGTGAACAAATTTTTGTGATTTCTTTTCTAGGAAGAAGGGACTCACTTCAATGGAGCAATCCTCATTGACATGCCTTACACTGAGACAAGAAGAAATCTAAATTTTTTTTCCCCTAAAATTTATAAGAATTTAATACCATCATCTTTACATTTCAAATAGCATCTTGAAGTGTTCAATTTTTCTGCAGAACCTGATAGGTACTTGTACATCCTAACAAGATAGCATTTTTTACCTGCTGAAAACTAAGCCAGAGATAACTTTGGCTAGGGTCTGTTAACATTGCATTTTATTTTGGGATCAAATCCTTTTTGTTTTGTTTTGTTCAAGTTTATTTTGGAAAAAACATTCAAAATAACAGCCAAAGGCTAAAGCAAATTGAATTTACTTTAAAAATACAATATGAAAAAAATGAACAGATAGAATACTAAAAAATACGAGATAGAAATAACATTACTGTAAACATTCAAATGAACAGGGAAATTATTATGACAATCAAAATAAGGGAAATAAAGAATAGAGCAGAAAAGAAGAGAAAAAAAAAGGGAGCAGAAATCGAAAAGGCAAATAAAATGTAACTATTGCACAAGAACATTTACTGAAGTACAGTTGTGGAATAAAAAATTTAATTGCAATTGAGTTGAAATTTAGAATTTTGAATAATGTAATTTACATTATCTTACAGGAAAATCGATTTGAATAAGAGAAATGTTTATTAAATTGATTATACAAAATCAATTTAGAGAGTTCATGATGTTATCAGAATCAGCATCTACAGGTTATAATGATGCATAATGAAGTGGCTTATATATGTATTCTGATGTTTCTTCAGACATTTGTAATGATTCGAAGTATTAATATCATATTCACATTGTCCATTCCTTTGTATTAAGCAAGAAAGCGCTTTCAAATGAAGTAGGATTATTCAAAGACTGGTTTATAAATTTGATGTGTATTTTTGACTAATGTGGGACATCATTGAAACTATCTATTACTTTAATATCTCTTGATGTATTCTTGTGGTTATGCATTCCACATTTACTTACTTTGGGTGCTTCCACAATTGTCTTGAATTTACTTGTTAAACTTGAAGTGATGGTGGAAGCAGGATTTTTTTTTTTTTTTTTTTTTGCAGGAGGGGGGTGGGGGAGAGATGGGACAATGGAATGAGACAGTGGAATTATTGTCCACTTTGGATTACTTCCCCATGCCCTTGCTATCTCTTTCCAGATGCTTTTCATGGACATTACTCTGTGAGTGACCTATCCTTCATTAATTCATTTTTTCCCTTGTCTTTTCTATTTGTCTTGTGGGGTTTCTTCTTCTATGATGGTAAGCAATAATGTTTGTAGTTAACTAGCCCAAAGTCATGTTCTTGATTGTTGGTTGTTTATGTACACTGGTGGATCGGGGGGGGGGGGGGGGGGGGGGGGGGAGGAGGAATCAGCCGCCCCGCCCCCCCCCCCCCCCCCCCCCCCCATTTTGGCGAACTTTTTACATTTTGCTTGTCATCGAATGTTTAATGTTTGTAAAGTGAGTTGAAGGGACTCTTAGTTCCCGTTTCATTTGGCAACAACCAAGGTTTCCTTTATTATTGTCAGTTTCTCTTCAAAATTGTCATTGCATCAAATTTTCTTTAATATCTATCCCAATGGACATGTTTTTTTAAAATTTTCCTTTGCAGGCAGCTTATTGGATCTTTACAGCTTCTCATTAGGAATTGGTTCCTAATGAGAAGAATTTCAGTGTTGAGATTGACAGAGAGGTGTATATCTTTTGTAAATAAGTACAACATATACAAGAACTTTGGCAACTCTCATAGAAATAAATACAAGGCACATGAAAGCAATTGAGAGAATAATAGCATAGCTCTAGTCAAAGTTCCCCAGAGCTGTCCTATCCTTTTCAACATTTTTGCAAAGGTTGAAAAAATGTCTCTGCCGGGAATCAAACCCGGGTCCTTGGCTTTGAACAGCAATGCCTTAATCACTAGACCACGGAGATAGGCCAGTGGTTTCAGCAACTCCAAATTCGTTTAGCCGACAAATCAACATATTCAGCCTTTGCAAAAATTTCAGAAAGGGTAGGACAGCTCTGGGGAACTTTGATTTAAGCTACGCTATTATTATTCTCCTAATTGCTTTCATATATTTATATACACATATATATGCGTGACACACTTCAAGTGTGTGCTTTGACAGAAGCTCCAAAAATGTAGAATGTAGATATTCAGTGTGTTGCTTCTTATTTTCAATAGCATACAACGTAGCTTTCACTTTGAATTCTTTGTATCTGTGTGTGTTTTACTATTCAGGTAGATACGTGGAGTGTACCAAAGAATACATGTATATCTTGTTTTCTTGTTCTTTTTCATAGAGTACGCTATATCAGATATAGTGTACACATAGAGAGCAAGATATAAAATTATCTTTCAAGTTCAATTTTAATATGTGCTCGAAGTGCTGATATTTATTGAATGTATTTGTTGTTGATGTTCCAATTAGAATGTATTTTTCATAGATGTGATATTGTTTGTTTCTGTATATGTCAGCGTTGATTTCATTACACAGACCCATTCAGGTTTACACGTAATCATGTGCACTGGTAGAATGTAAATTTTATATTGATAACTTTTTTATTATTTGATGTTTGTAACAACGTTCGTTTCCATGAATAATATGTAATTATGTTTTATCTACACGTGTCATGTCTGTCATGCTGTTATTTGTTGTATACATGTAGGGGAGGAGCAGAGTTCTTTTTTGTCCACTTTGCTGGAAATTTTGCTATTTTCAAAAGGATGATGATTTCCTATGAAATCATTCAAGCAGTATTTATTATAAAAAAAACTAAACATTTGCCCTTACTGAGGAGAAAAAAGAAAAGACTGCAAGATGAATTGAGAGAGAAGAACAAAGATGAGTGAGAGATGGAAGGAGTGACAGATAGATAGAAAAGGGAGATGATAGAGAGGAGGAAAGAAGAGAGAATGGAGGGACAGAGAAAGATGATGGAGAGAAAGAGAGAAGAGGTAGAGGCAGAGGAAAAAAGAGACAATACAGAGGTGGGAAGAACCGAGAAAGAGAGAGAGAGAGAGAGAAAAAAAAAATCACTAAACATATACAACACGCTATAATTCACCTGTATTATCACTACTTTATGTACATTTTATCAATGTCATCACACTAGCCAGTTCATTGTTACCTCATGTCCCTAATGACCTAAGACATCTGCAGATATTTTAACCCATTCGTGACAGGAATTATTTAAAGCCTAATTTGATCAGCTTTTATTCTTCAAATTGGCAACACCAACATTCTTATTTCATTGCTACATTTTTCTTAAAAAACGTCATGTATCTGAAATTAATATAAATTAACAGAAATTATGATGAGAAGTCAAAAAGTTCCCAATTTGCAGGGGAAAACAGTGATTTTAAACCTATCACATTGCCAATTCAAGGATTTTAATGCTTATTTTCCTTTAAAAAATTTTCAGCATCAAACAACGAATATTGACGCAACCAAAATGGGCACAGTTTGTGTAGAATTTTTTGCTCTTTCTGCCCATGTATTTGGTATGATTTTTAGGGCTTTGCATCAAAAGATATTAGGCCAAACCACAAAATGTGGACCTCTGTCATGAATGGGTTAAACATGGAGTGGTCCCTTTCTGTGCACTTAGAATAGTCACTCCCAAAGTGACAAAGGTGCCTCATGAATGTCTTACAGTTCCCATTTTGAAAAGAATACTTCCACCTGGGTATCATGGAATGTACAATGGGTGCACAGTTATTAGCACATGCAAAGTATGTGTGTCAGTGGGTTTTAGATATTTGTTCCAAATGACCTTCCCCGCTCATGCTCGGATAGTATTCATGAACTGGATCATTATCAATACCATTATCAGAATCTTCACTATCATCATCATCGCCATCATCACGATCATCATCATCCTGCTCCTCCTCATCATCGAATCGCCAACTACATATCTTGTTAAATTCAGAATAAGAATGATAAATTTCACCCAAGGCGATGATCTTATCAATACCACCCCACAGACGTACCAAACAGATACAAATTTTACAAGTATTGGTAAGATGACTTTGTCTAAATTTATTCAGCAGCCATGATCACATCAATTTGGTAGTACGAGTTGATTCGAAAGAGTTGCAAAGGAGGAAGCACAGTGCACCATAAAACTTAGTTAAGATTATATGAATGTATCAGAAATTCAGATTTTCAAATACTACTATCATTTCTTCTTCT
>CM057169.1:18369905-18407253 GCA_029962745.1 Echinometra lucunter
CCTAAAATCTCCCGCAACATTCTACCCTTTCCATTACATTCTCCACTCTTTATCTCTTCATTCCCCCATCCTCCTCCCTTCCTTCTTATCCTCTAACTCACCTTGATTAGTATCTATGACAAGCCCATTTGAGGAGCCCTGTCATCGGATCCATCAGGACCATTCAGCAACCCCACCCCTGCAGTCTCCTGCAATGATCTCCCACAACACCTCTCCACCCTCCATTTCCCTTCTCCACTCTTTCAATCTCTTTACCCTCTCCTCCCCTACCTGTTTCCAACTCACCATGATTAGTATCTATGATGAGCCCATCCTGGGGAGCCAATCTGTTATCTGATTCATCAGGACCAGGCAGCAACCCACCCTTCTTCAATCCCCTAAAGTCTCCCGCAACATTCTAGCTTTTTCCATTACATTCTCCACTCTTTATCTCTTCATTTCCCCCATCCTCCTCCCTTCCTTCTTATCCTCTAACTCACCTTGATTAGTATCTATGACAAGCCCATTCGGGGAGCCCTGTCATCGGATCCATCAGGACCATTCAGCAACCCCATCCCTGCAGTCTCCTGCAATGATCTCCCACAACACCTCTCCACCCTCCATTTCCCTTCTCCATTCTTTCAATCTCTTTACCCTCTCCTCCCCTCCTGTTTCCAACTCACCTTGATTAGTATCTATGATGAGCCCATCCTGGGGAGCCGATCAGTTATCTGATTCATCAGGACCAGGCAGCAACCCATCCTCCTTCAATCCCCTCGAATCTCCCACAACATCCTACCCTTTTTCATTCTGTTCTCCACTCATTTAATCTCTTCATCCTCCCTCTCGCCCTCCAACTCACCTTGATTAGTATCTATGATGAGCCCTTCTTGGGGAGCCAATCTGTTATCTGATTCATCAGGACTAGTCAGCAACCTACCCCCTTCTCCCCCTTTCCCTCTGCTCATCTCCATTGCTTGGTCTGATGAGGTGGTAGAAGCACTCTCAGAGGAAGACCTTACTCTCTTGGCTGGATGACCTGGGAGAAAGACACCAAGTTTCTTTTCACTTAATGCTTATAAATCAATTTGAAATATACAGTACAATCTTCAGTTAATAAAATTCTGCATTTATATAGCACCTAATACATCTCTTTGAGATGTGTCTAAGCACTTTACAGAAATATTACCCTGGTCATCGGATTCAGGCTTGCCTGCGCACAATGTATGCACCTTCTCCACTCTCAAGTGAGCATTCAAGCTAGGTGCCATTTTACAGGCACTCACAATGCTAAACAAATCCCTTTGTTTCATAATAAAAATGAGCATAGTAATCCTAAGGAATGGATTTATTTTAGCTTCAAGAACTAGATGAATCCTCGACCACGAACGGTCAAAATTTATGACTCCACCATTGTCAGATCAGAAATATGCACACATGAGCCAAGTCTGAAAATGATTCATCAAATGGTTCCTAAGTTATCCCGTTAACGAGCCATTTTCATGTGTACAATGACCGCTATGACCTTTGACCTTGTGACCCCAAAATCTAATCAGACCACCATCCCTCCCATACCCACACATGAGCCAAGTTTGTAGTTGATCCGTCAAGGGTTCTTAAGTTATCAAAAGAACGCGCCATTTTCATGAATATAATGACCTCTATGACCTTTGACCTTTAACCTCATGACCCCAAAATCTACTCAGATCATTATTCCTCCCTAATGCATACATAAGCCAAGTATGAAGTTGATCTGTCAAGTGGCTCTTAAGTTATCCCAAGAACGAGCAATTTTCATGTATATAATGACCTCTATGACCTTTGACCTTTGACCTCGTAACCCCCAAATCTAATCAGATCATTGTCCCTCCCATATGCATACATGAGCCAAGTTTTAAGTTGATCTGTCAGATGGTTCTTAAGTTATCGTGAGAACGAAAATGGGATGGATGGAGGACGGACAGACAACCCGAAAACATAATGCCTCTGGCACCCACCTTCGGTGGCAGAGGCATAAAAACACCGTGCCATTATTAGATGAAACATTACGGCACACCAACTTAATTTTTTTTGGGGGGGGGTGATGCTTGCACCTCAAAATACACAATCAGTTTAAGTTCAACAATCATTCAATTCATAAAGTGCAATTACATAAATTATAGAACAAATCACAATATTACAATGTATGACTGAGGACACAGCATAGAGAGGCAAGAGCCTTAGTGGTGCTGCCATTGAGATGAGAAGTTGCTTAGAAACAGTAAAGGCATATGAAACATGTAACTACAGAGAGAGAAACTAGAGCCGATACAAACCTATAGATCCTGATGAAGACGTGGAGACAGAATCATCTTCTCCTCTGTCAATCCAACCACTCACCTCCCCACGATTGCGCTCCTTTTCTGCTTCCTGCAATGTTCCAAGACAACAATGAAATGATCAACGAATAGACTTGTTTACTAATTTCATGCACAGTTACTGAACAAAAGTTTCCCTTGACAACTTAGAAACTTGCATGAGGCTTGCCTGACATAGTAAACAACTGATGTATGCAAACAGGATTCTATGTATGCAGATGCCATTATGCAATTGCATAACAGGTGAACTGAATAGCTGGTAGAGAAACCTGCATAAATCTGACTAACATTAGTAAACAGGTCTACTGATAACAATACATACATAGATTAACTTCTTCTATGTCCAAAAAAAATTTAAAACGAAGGGACTAATATAAATCAATTGACCCTAAATGACCTTTGACCTTGACTTTGTGACCTGAAATTTGTTCCGCATGATTTGTATTACTTGCTAAACCTTGTGGTCAAGTTTCATGGAATTCAAACAAATGCATTTGAAATGAGGGGAAAAATTCAAAAATCTAACCTTAGATTAATTTTTTACCAATGTAATTCAAGTAAATAGACATCAAATGACCTTTGACCTTGACTTTGTGACCTCAAATTTGTTCCACATGATCTGTGATACTTGACAAGCCTTATGTACAAGTTTCATGAAAATTGAAAACATGCTTTTGGAAAGAGAGTATATCTTAAAATGTTGACGCCGCCATCGGAAAAGCGACGCCTTTATCATGCTCTTGCTACGCAGGCGAGACAAAAATCAGAATCTCTGTATACAAAATGATAAAGGAATAATCTACACCTTCAAAATTCAATCCAGAAATTTTCTGCAAAAGAAAGGAATCTAGAATAAACAAGAGAAAATGGCAGAATATCTAGCACTTCATCAACACTTTGGGAGATGGGTCAGCTCTGCAAACAGAATGAACTTAACAATCAGAAATGAAGGAGGACAAAATAAGAGAACTGATGTCAGATGCCACAATTTCAGATCAATCCTACGGGTTGAGTGATGATTAATGAAAAATGATATATGTAGAAATGTCTTTTCAATTTCAATTCCAAATTCTGTAATGAACATAGAAAAAAGTTACTAAAAAAAATCTGTATCCCTTTTCACCAAGTGTCCAAGAATGAAATCAAGTAATATTTGAATAATACTTTTTGCAAGATATTGCATATGTATCTAAAAGTCCACTCTACTTCACATCCAATTGCTATGTAGAAAGGTGAGTGGCAATTTTCTGTTGAAGTGTTTTCCAGTGAAATTTTGCAGATTGCTTATATTTTGCAGCCAACGCGGTCATCCGGTTGAAGATTACTTTCAGTTTTATTTTTCTAAGTGAAAATTCATTACTAGAGCTCAAAATCAGCTTTGAACACCATGACCTGGTGATATATAAAAAGACTAGATGAATCTTTTGAAGAAGTCCATATATGAGACCTCCGCTTACTATTAAGGGAACTGCTGTAGAAAGAGTTAGTAATTATAAGTATCTGGGAACAACCGTATCTAATTCACTTGACTGGTCATGCAATGTCACTTTACTTAGGAAGAAATGTAATCAAAGAATGTACTTTTTGAAAATGATGGGAAAGATGCATGTAGATAAGACTATTCTGATCCTGTTCTATAGGGCCTTGATTGAAAGCATAGCTATGTACAACATAATATGCTACTTTGGTAATGCAAACCAAGTAGATAAGAAGAAATTAGATAATACAAGGAGAATAGCAGAACGTATAATTGGCACAAGTCTGTATCCAATACCAACTCTTTATGAGGAAAGAGTAGTAGCAAAGGTCAAACGAATCCTGAACGACCCCACCCATCCGCTTCAATCTAATTATAATTACAACAGATCAGGCTTTCGACTATGTGTGCCGAAGACTGCACGAGTGAGAACTCGGCAATCATTCATACCAAACTCCATTCACCTGTACAATAGCATGTCTCGTAGACCCTTTATAAACACGAACTAATTCTGGTCACTTGCAACCTGCGTACCTGAGCGGTACGCTTGGGTACGCCACCCCCCCCCACATCCCGGGTCCTTCGCGTCCTTTCGTCTGGCCTTTGTCGTTGTTAACATGTTTATCCCCACATTTCAGAATCTTCCTCTCCTCTTCCTTTTCTTTTTCTTCTTCTTCTTTCTCTTCTTCTTCTAATTCTTCTTCTTCTTCTTCTTTACCTTCTTCTTCTTCTTCTTCTTCTTCTTCTCCTTTTTTTTTCTTTCCTTTTCTTTTCTTTTCTCCCCCCTCAATGCTGTAATTGAACGTATGTCATATTAACTTTCTGCATTCCTATTTGCAATGTGTAATCATGTATAATCGCCGTTAGTTTGATTTATTGTTTATTGTATTTACCTAAGACAGTTTCATCTTGTTAAATGATTTGATACCAGTGAAAAACAATTTTCCATGTAATATGGACAATAAATACTCAATATCAATATCAATATCCTCCACTGCAGACGTTCAAAATTTATGCCTCCACCATTGCCAGATCGGAAATATATGGCACATTCATGTTTGTATTTTTATTTTCATGTATACCACCTTTGACCTTGGTACCCCCAAATCTAATGAGACCATTATGAGACCTTCCATACATGTATGCATACATGGGCCAAGTTTGAAGTTGAACCGTCACAGAGTTGCTAAGTTATCGCAAGAACAAGCAATTTTCATGTATATACAGGTAATGACCTCTATGACCTTTAACCTTCAAACTTGAGACCCAAAAATCTAATTAGATCATTGTCCCTCACATATTGATACATGTACGGGCCAAGCTGCTCTGTCAAATGGTTGTTGAGTTATCGCGAGAACGAACCATTTCTATGTACATAATGACCTCTATGACCTTTGACCTTGAGACCCAAAAATCTAATCAGATCATTGTCCCTCCCATATGCACACATGAACGAAGTTTGAAGTTGATCCATCAAATAGTTGTTGAGTTATCGCGAATACGGACCATTTACAAGACACTTTTACCTCAATAGTAACAAATGTTCAATTGCCCTAATATAGGAATCATTCCTGCAAATAAGGAATGTATGATGGGGACCCTATGTCTGCGCACCTAACATTTCACTTGAAATTGACAGGCTTTTCCCTTGGTAATGGCTGACCTCATTTTAATCCTCATATCCTATAGATAAATTGTGCCAAAAATCTTGTTAAAATTTGAGTAAGAACAATGTCATTTTCACAAGAAAAGGCAACGGTGTCAATTCGACACTAAAATAAAACGAAAGGTTCCCTTGTCTGCGCACTCATTCACTTTGTATGCTGTTCGGGATTTTTTGCATGAAAGGTGGCATTTTCAAGGCATGTGAATACAAATACATCAAACAGACGTTTTTCACCAGGTTTTCCTCAATTTTTCACTGATTCATTTCATTAAAATTGATAGAATGCTGATGTGTTCATTGCATCTTTTATGATGTTAGAATCGCGCAGATACATGGAGCACACAGACATGGGGCACCAAACCATACATGTATACAGGTTTTAACCTTGAATCTCTTCCGGTATCTGTGGACAGTCTGCTTGTTGCCTTGGATGACCAGAAGGCGGTTGAATCGTTCCTTCAGGTGGTCCCAGTCGGGACTGTGAGGCATCCCTCGACTCCACAGGGTCTCCTCCATCTCCAGAGCCCGGTCAAAGTAGCGCCGAGCATCCCGGTACTTCTTGGAAGCCAAGTGGATGGCACCCACAAAGTAGAGGCTGCGGGCAGTGTTGGGATGCACTCCTTGGAGTGTCTGGCGACCTTCTAGGGCCCGTAATGCCAGTGGGAGGGCATCATCATACCTGAAAACGATGCAGAACGATGAAAAAAAGTATGCAAGGGCTAAGGGTGATTTGTCCCCAAAATGTCAAAAATAGCCCTCGTAAGTTGCAAAATACTCCCCTGTAAATTGCCATAGGGTTCAATACAAAATATCATTTGGAATGAACAGAAGTAAGAAAAATAGCTCCCGCACAGAAAATCTTAATTTTTTCCCTCATGCAGAAGAAACGTTATTTCATTGCTAGTTGATATCTTTACTTATAAACTTCATGTAAATTAAAAGTTTATTTTTCTTTTTTTTAACACAATGTTTTGGTTTTTAAAAGAACAAATTGCTCTACCTGGATACCTACATGCAACCTGCTAACTACATGTATACATCACCATCAAGTGCAGCATTGTAAAGTCAAATCATTGTTACTCTGAATAAAATTGCAATAACCCGTATTTATTTCAGTAATGACACGCCAGGGCATGTTATTTGTATTTCTTGATGTACAAGAATAAATTTTATGATTAAGACTTTCATGTCATTCATGTCATAAGTGAGAGGAAAGTTGAAACATGAGCAGCTGTCTTACTTTTCTTGTGCAAAGTAGCTCATGGCAATATTCTTGAGAGTGATGCAGGTGCCCGGCGTTCCATCCATTCCAAGAAGACGTTCCAATTCCAGAGACTTCTTGAAGAATTCTATTGCCTGGCCAAACCTGGACATCTCATGTAAGCATGCTCCAATATTCAGTTGGATGGTAGGGGCGTCCACATGTCTTTCCGAACCAGTCATGCGAGTACACATGTCCAGAGCTCTGCGGTAGTAGTCGATGGCTCTTAACATGTCCTCATGGATGTAACCCATGCCTTGCATCTTGGCAGCTGACTGCATGGCTTGGCCCAAGACGTTCAGGGTTCGTGCTGTGAGGAAGTCGTCTCCAAGAATCTCCTTGCGTATCTTCAAGCACTTTTTCAGCTGCTCCAGTGCATCCTCTCCTTTCAGACGTCGAGTAATAACGTTCCCTCTGAAGTGGTAGAGGGTGGCATAGCTGAGCTGGACAGAGTGAGATGTCTGGTCAGGAAGGTCTTTGAGGATACTCTCTGCTTTGTCAAAGAGAGGCATGATGGCTTCCACATCAAAACCTAGATCCACAAGGTGCTGGGATTCATGGCAGCAGAACTCTGCATACAGCTGTTTCTTGCCCTCTTTCTCTGCCCTATCCTTGCAGGTTCTGTAGAAAGACAGTCTCTCTTTGGGCACCATCATGAGCTCCACAGCCAAGTGCAGCCAGTTGTTCTCTTCATCTGAGGGGAACTGCTTGGTCTTGAAGCACTCAAGCACATACATGAAGTTGGCCTTCTCATCTTGCTTTGTTGACAGTGCCTTCACAAAATCTTTCTGGAAAACTGCTGCAGTACGTTGTATTTTCTTTCCAAAGTGGCTCATAAATCTTGCTTCTCCCTTTTGATATTCTGCTGCTAGTGGATTGTCCGTCTTGGTACACAGCTGCTCCAGGAAGGACCTGAGAAGCAGGTGAATACTGTATCTTGCAGATCCTGTATTACTCTTTCCTTCCACTTCCACAACATCACTCTCCAGGAGACTCCTGTATTTCAAAGCCTGCAGATCCAACTTAAGACCAACACGATCCTTGCGCTGGTATTCCAGAATATCCTGGGCTGCCTTCATGTCAAATGTCCCTGGTATCACAGACAACCTAACAAGATTGCGCTGGTAGGTCTCTGGTAGTTTCTGGATAGTGTTCATCAGGCTGTAGGCCAACTGGTCATCTTTTGCAAGTCCAAGATGTGTCAGGCTTCCAACCAGCCTCTGGGCTTGAACATCATCGTGGCGTGACAAGTGCTTGATCATGTCTCTGGGTGTGATGGTTCCATCCTGGAACCGACTCGCCACCACCTTCAAGGCCAAGGGAATCTTTCCGCAGAGATCAGCAAGGACACGGGCATCCTCGTCATCCACAACTGTCTTCCCGGCATGGTACTTGATAATCTCCATGGCATCTTCGACATCGAGATCATTCTCACCATCAAGTCGGAAGCAGTGCAAGTGCTGGCTGCTGATTCTGGTGTGCTCCAGACCGATCCTGGATGTGATGACTATTTTGACTCGAGGATTGGCCAGGTTCAGCATATTGTCCACCATGTCCACAAACTGACTGTAGGATTCATTAGGTTTCTCTTGGGTTCCAGGATTCAGTGGTTTGTCAGCATTGTCCAGGATGATGACAGCCCCAGCTGTTTAGAAACATGAAGAAATAAAAAAATCATCTCATAATGTACCAAAATAGAATTCCACTTATAGTATTTCAACCTTCAAGATCAGAACATCAAGACAGAAGGATGAGCTCTACTGTGCCACTACCTTTATAGAAATTGTGGTAAATCAACTTCAAAGTGTTAAACAGCTTAGGTTTAAAGATTTGCGGTCAGGTAAGACCTAAAACATCTTTCTTGGAAACAATCTGGCCTAAAACATCTTTCTCGAAACAATCTTCACAAGAGTAGTCCTTTTTAATTCAGGGAAGAAAATATAGCCAACAGTCCAAACATAATGTCGCTGGGCGACGAAACCTTGTATCTTGAAAGTGCTGAAATGTCCAGGAGAGCCAAACAACATGGCTTCCTTAGCATGACAGCCAATGGAGGAGGTCAAGTTTCATTCATCAATAGTGGCCCAATCTTTGCAGATGGGCATGTGAGGGTTTGAAAATACATTTTAAGTGTTCCTAGCTATAAGGTTAAGAAAAGACCTGAACTTCACTCAAAATTGAGATATAAGGTTTTGTCATCCCGGCGATGATAAAGTGCATCAGAGATGGATTCTGCGGTGGAATTTTCTGCCCACGGCATGAAAAAAAAAAGTTCAGACTGAACTCACAGTGCTTTTTTGGGTCATAGTGCTCAAGGTAGGCATAGAGCATGTCAGGTTCATAGCTGCGACACTCCACACCAAGGGCATGCATCACAGCAAAGAAGATGTCTTCTATCATGGGAAGCTCTCGGAGGTCTACGAAGATGACCTGGCCATAACGGATGAGGCGGTAAGTGGCTTCCTTCGCCAGACGAGTCTTTCCCGATCCTGGCATTCCACTTATACCGATGCAGTGAATGCGATCATACTCTTGGTCCAGTATGCCAACAATCCTGAGTAAAAAAAACCCAAACAAAATCAACCCATAGAGACCTTGAGCATTTTCTCACCTGCAGGAAAAAGCAGTATAACTACTGACGATAACTTGTTTCTTTAAGGATCTTGGTATTCTGCTGATCTTAAAGCACACCATAATGCATGAAACAATCATATATTTGGCCAAATATGGATGATTCTGAGTAAGGTACACGTAGCTTAACAAAACAAAATGGTTGAAAAGACATGTGAAGAACGCAAACAGCCCTCAACCCTGTATGACCACCGAAAAAAATTTCGTGGCTGCAGCAATTTAGGAGGAAATAGGATATTCCATAAACTGTGTATTTCATTAGGCAGCCAGAGCAGCGTTTCTACACCCAAACCTTTCACAATATTGTAAGATACACATATTATCGTGAGAAATCAAACTTTTGTTGTTTAAACCGTATGTATAAGAGTGTCCATGGGCAGTTAAAGAAAATGTGCCTTTGAGATATTCAAGTCATTACAGTTTTGATTGATGAGCCAACCAGGCAAATGACTTGACAATGTTAAAGCCTGGTCAGATATAAGGGGGGGGGGGGGGAAACTGCAGGTTTTGTAAAGCGTATATATTTTGTGTAAAAATGAATGGCACTGATGCAATAAAGGATGGTGCTTACAATGTCTCACACTCATTCACTTCTGTGTTATAAAATGCGCTTACAAACCCCCTTGGCCCCCCCCCCCCCTTCACAGTTTTTCCCAACATACATGTATCTGAACAGGCCTTTAACAGATGTAGGTATGTCCAGTCCCATTATATTCTACAACTTTCTGAAGTGAGATGCAAACAACTTTTGCATGTTGCCATTTGCAATCTACTCTTTCTACCAGACACATCCAACATCAGCATCTGCAAATGTAGGGAAACTGCAAATATTGCCTAATCTCTACCCAAGGTTCGGAAAACTTCGGAAAAATGATTAGGGCCTAAAGTTACTTGTAAACAATTATTCAGAATTTCAGAAATATTGTTAATGTAGCTTCCATGTGCTGGCTACCTATAAAATTTTACTTAATGTTTTGTATTATGAACCATAATCAAGGTGACTTGAAGATTGTCATCACCTCAGTCTGATTTGTTCACATTTACTAAGCTCCATACACTGCACATGTACATCAGTACACATTTGTCATACGTTTCTCGGTGGATGGTTCTCGGTCAAGGACTGATTTTGGGAAATCCCCTTTCCTCCTCATCCATTAGTCTTCAGGCTAAGGCCCTTTTACTTTCCAGTAAAACCTGAAGATACATCTTTGGACTGAGGACACAGGCATGAGGGCCCTAGGTGTTTGGAGAAACCAACTGTCATGTGTACTAGATGGCCTGTAGAGCCACCTGCATCCTAATTGTCACAAATTAAAAGAAGCATCACATTTTCATGGTGTTTTTTGGTCTAGACTCTAAAACCAGAATTCTACACCAGTCTCTATAGGAATAAACTGTATAGCTAGACCAAATGTGTATGTTGCCCTCTTTTGGTGTTCTCGTGCATATACATTTTTTACCATAGAATTCTCTTCTGGTGCACTTTACAGCCCTACAACTGGATCAAACCAGTTCAGAAAGAAACAAAAGGCTTTCTAGAAGCGTCTATATTCATCTGGGAGGGGCTTTTAAGGCCCAGTACAGGTGGAGCTTCTTAATTGGTCCTTGACCATATCCCTCCGCACAGTCTCTGTGAATATTCATGATCATGGTGGCAGTGCATGATATGCACACAGCACCAACTGTGATGCATGTATATTTAGAATGCTGTTTTTGTTTGTTGCTAAAAAGGTGTCAGGCCCGACATAATTTACGGACACGTGTATCAGCGGCCATTGCTTGGGATTTCATCATCAGACTGGGTTTTTTCCACTGACCCTAGGCTTTAAAGACAAAATCATGCTTTTGTAATGAGTGAACATTTTCTGTTAACATCATGGATTCTCTGCTGAGTAATTAGCTAATTATGAAATAGAAGCAGTAAAATCAAATTGGTTTTTGGTCTAAATCTACTTGAGCTGTCACACACATACATGTACACTGAATTATAAACTGTCGAATAAGCATACATTTGATAATCCTATGATCTACCCTAATACTCAAATTCAGAGGAGGTCAAAGTAATGGAAAACATATACTCAAGTCTAAGAACTATTTTTCAATGTACTCCTGGGTTCAGAAAGCCTTACAATTAAAATGCCTTATAGAAGAGACTTTACGTAATTAGGGAAATGACAGTCATTCAAACTGATAGTGAATGGAAGTCTTAGGTACCCGTACTTCATCGTACAAAGTGAACTTCCATAGGGAAGTTCATTATTTCCTACACAAACAAAAGGTTCCAGCCAAACATTCAAAGTGCATTTTCCAGCAGGTGAATGGTTCCGTTTATCAACATTATCAAGGATGGATCTATATTTAAGCCCACGTGCAATGAATAATGGTAATAATAATAATAATAGTTGGGTCTTGTACAGCGCTCATGTCTGTCAGAATTGACACTCCTGGTGCTCCACTGTTATTACCCCGGCTTTAGCATGGCTGCCATTAAGGCACTCTAGCATTCCAAGGGAATTCTTCCTATTAGGTACCCATTTACTACACCTGGGTCAAGAGTGGCAACTGTAGATTAATGTCTTGCCAAAAGACATTGGTGCCACGGCAGGACACAAATTATCCGACAGCCTTGTGATCTACTCCGGAGACGTATCCACCAGACCACCATACTGCAAAGAAGGCAAGCATAGATTTTTCGATAACATATTGAAGGAACATATTAGGCTTTACTCTCCATCCTAGAGATTTGCCAACTGAGGATCAATACCTAATACCATGTGGCAATAGGTTTGAACCTCAGACCTCTAAGTTCCAAGATTCTCCGCTTTATCCACTGAGCCATCAAACATTGTTTAATAGTCTGGCCCGATAAGCACAGAGCACCTGTACAATGCCCTTAATGACCACAACAGAAACCTTGTTTGATATATGACTGATCTCACAGATCATTACCCATGTTGTGCAAACTCAAAAGGCAATTCACTTGCGGCTTTCAATTACAAGGCTGTTCAGCTATTAATTAATGGCTATGCTCTAACTGTATCTTCACTAGTCTTTCTTAATCCGTTAAACACGATATGATTTCAATATAACACACATTTTCCACAGACCCTAGCCCAAGTTATCTCAGGATTAGTATTCAACCGGTTAACCCATTTACATTTAAATCAAGAAAAAAACACTTTGCCTGCTTTGAGCCCCAACTGTCGCAGCTCAGCAAAAATCAAAGAAATTGATTTGTATCCCTTGCTTGAGAATGTGATATAAAGCTCCCTCATTTTCATAGATATTTATCAGGAAAATAACCTCTTGGCATGGTCTCTCATGAACCAGTACCCCTACAGCTAAATTTTACCCTTCTGCATTGAACACAGCCACACAGACTGCAGTCAAAACACATGAGCACTACAACTGCAAAGCACTGATCACATACAATGTATGCTACACAGCAACAGCTAAATTTTACCCTTGTGCATTGAACACATTGAACAGACTGCAGTCAAAACACATGAGCACTACAACTGCAAAGCACTGATCACATACAATGTATGCTACACAGCAACGTGTGTCCATCCAAAATGATTCGTATAGGACTTCTATATATTTTTAGTTGTAAATGTGAGTGTGTTGTTCTCTTGTTTTCATATCGGTCTGGGAGGGGTATCATTTATCGTCCAGTTTGTGCAAATGTAGGTATGTCCAGTCCCTATATATTCTACAACTTTCTGAAGTGAGATGCAAACAACTTTTGGATGTTGCCATTTGCAATCTACTCTTTCTACCAGACACATTCAACATCAGCATCTGAAAATGTAGGGAAACTGCAAATATTGCCTAATCTCTACTCAAGGTTCGGAAAACTGCAAAATGATTAGGGCCTAAAGTTACTTGTAAACAGTTATTCAGAATTTCAGAAACATTGTTAATGTAGCTTCCATGTGCTGGCTACCTATAAAATTTTACTTAATGCTTTGTATTATGAACCATAATCAAGGTGATTTGAAGATTGTCATCACCTCAGTCTGATTTGTTCACATTTACTAAGCTCCATACACTGCACATGTACATCAGTACACATTTGTCATACGTTTCTCGGTGGATGGTTCTCGGTCAAGGACTGATTTTGGGAAATCCCCTTTCCTCCTCACCCATTAGTCTTTAGGCTAAGACCCTTTTACTTTCCAGTAAAACCTGAAGATACATCCTTGGACTGAGGACACTGGTATGAGGGCCCTAGGTGTTTGGAGAAACCAACTGTCATGTGTAATAGATGGCCTGTAGAGCCACCTGGATCCTAATTGTCACAAATTAAAAGAAACATCACATTTTCATGGTGTTTTTTGGTCTAGACTCTAAAACTAGAATTCTACACCAGTCTCTATAGGAATAAACTGTATAGCTAGACCAAATGTGTATGTTGCCCTCTTTTGGTGTTCTCGTGCATATACATTTTTTACCATAAAATTGTCTTCTGGTGCACATTACAGCCCTACAACTGGATCAAACCAGTTCAGAAAGAAGCAAAAGGCTTTCTAGAAGCGTCTATATTCATGAATCATCCGGGAGGGGCTTTTAAGGCCAAGTACAGGTGGAGCTTCTTAATTGGTCCTTGACCATATCCCTCCGCACAGTCTCTGTGAATATTCATGATCATGGTGGCAGTGCATGATATGCACACAGCACTAACTGTGATGCATGTATATTAAGAATGCTGTTTTTGTTTGTTGCTAAAAAGGTGTCAGGCCTGACATAATTTACGGACACTTGTATCAGCAGCCATTGCTTGGGATTTCATCACTGGGTTTTTTCCACTGACCCTAGGCTTTAAAGACAAAATCATGCTTTTGTAATCATGAGTGAACATTTTCTGTTAACATCATGGATTCTCTGCTGAGTAATTAGCTAATTATGAAATAGAAATAGTAAAATCAAATTGGTTTTTGGTCTAAATCTACTTGAGCTGTCACACGCATATATGTACACTGAATTATAAACTGTCGCATAAGCATACATTTGATAATCCTATGATCTACCCTAATACTCAAATTCAGAGGAGGTCAAAGTAATGGAAAACATATACTCAAGTCTAAGAACTATTTTTCAATGTACTCCTGGGTTCAGAGAGCCTTACAATTAAAATGCCTTATAGAAGAGACTTTATATAATTAGGGAAATGACAGTCATTCAAACTGATAGTGAATGGAAGTCTTAGGTACCCGTACTTCATCGTACAAAGTGAACTTCCATAGGGAAGTTCATTATTTCCTACACAAACAAAAGGTTCCAGCCAAACATTCAAAGTGCATTTTCCAGCAGGTGAATGGTTCCGTTTATCAACATTATCAAGGATGGATCTATATTTAAGCCCACGTGCAATGAATAATGGTAATAATAATAATAATAATAATAGTTGGGTCTTGTACAGCGCTCATGTCTGTCAGAATTGACACTCCTGGTGCTCGGCTGTTATTGCCCCAGTTTTAGCATGGCTGCCATTAAGGCACTCTAGCATTCCAAGGAAATTCTTCCTATTAGGTACCTATTTACTACACCTGGGTAAAGAGTGGCAACTGTAGATTAAAGTCTTGCCAAAAGACATTGGTGCCACGGCAGGACACAAATTATCCGACAGCCTTGTGATCTACTCCAGAGACGTATCCACCAGACCACCATACTGCAAAGAAGGCAAGCATAGATTTTTCGATAACATATTGAAGGAACATATTAGGCTTTACTCTCCATCCTAGAGATTTGTCAACTGAGGATCAATACCTTACCATGTGGCAATAGGTTTGAACCTCAGACCTCTAAGTTCCAAGACCCCCCGCTTTATCCACTGAGCCATCAAACATTGTTTAATAGTCTGGCCCGATAAGCACAGAGCACCTGTACAATGCCCTTAATGACCGCAATAGAAACCTTGTTTGATATATGACTGATCTCACAGATCATTACCCATGTTGTGCAAACTCAAAAGGCAATTCACTTGCAGCTTTCAATTACAAGGCTGTTCAGCTTTTAATTAATGGCTATGTTCTAACAGACAAGCATCATATCTTCACTAGTCTTTCTTAATCCGTTAAACACGATATGATTTCAATGTAACACACATTTTCCATAGACCCTAGCCCAAGTTATCTCAGGATTAGTATTCAACCGGTTAACCCATTTACATTTAAATCAAGAAAAAAACAAAAACACTTTGCCTGCTTTGAGCCCCAACTGTCGCAGCTCAGCAAATATCAAAGAAAATGATTTGCATCCCTTGCTTGAGAATGTGATATAAAGCTCCCTCATTTTCATAGATATTTATCAGGAAAATAACCTCTTGGCATGGTCTCTCATGAACCAGTACCCCTACAGCTAAATTTTACCCTTGTGCATTGAACACAGCCACACAGACTGCAGTCAAAACACATGAGCACTGCAACTGCAAAGCACTGATCACATACAATGTATGCTACACAGCAACAGCTAAATTTTACCCTTGTGCATTGAACACATTGAACAGACTGCAGTCAAAACACATGACCACTACAACTGCAAAGCACTGATCACATACAACGTATGCTACACAGCAACGTGTGTCCATCCAAAATGACTCGTATGGGACTTCTATATATTTTTAGTTGTAAATGCGGGGTGTTGTTCTCTGTTTTCATATCGGTCTGGAAGGGGTATCATTTATCGTCCAGTTTGTGCATAATCAAAGGACAGTATTCTACCTTTAAGGGTCACGAGCAAGGAGGGGATTTCCATGAGGTAAGGGGGTATGGTGCAATAGCTGATACCAAAGGGGATTTTGAAATATGATCAACAGGTGCCACGTTGTCTCCGTATGTTTCTCTTTGTTTCCTGGGATTCCCAGGAAGGCTAAATATAAGAAATCTCATGATCATGGCGGAATCGGAAAGGTCTCCATCTTTGTCCATCTTACACAGATCTATAGAAAAAAATAAATTTGACGATTTCAAATGAAGAAGAAAAGAAAAGCTATGAATTGTACCTGGTACCAAGAGGATTTTGCAATATCATCAATGGATAAATCCTTGCCCTCTTATGCTTCTCTTTATTCTATGGGAATCCCAGGAAAGCTAAATATAAATCCCATGGCGGGAAAGATCGCCATCTTTATCCATATAATGTTGATCTATCAAAAAATATCCAGAATTTTTTTTTCAAATGAACAAAGAAAGACAACCTAGGAATTTATCCTGCCATCTAGCTGATATCAAGGGGATTTTTAAACCATCGATGGATACGGCCTGGCCCCCTTATGGTCCTCTTTATTCCATGGGGATCCCAGAAAGATTAAAAATACATCTGATCGTGGGAAAGGTCTCCATCTTTATCCATCTCAGGTAGATCTATAGAAATGAAAAAAAAAGAACCCGTTTAAAATGATGAAGAAAAAAACTTTTGAATCTAACCCATTACCTCCTGCACCTTCAATATTACAAACTCCTGATGCCGTCAAATTCACAAATATGTATCAAAAATATTACTTAGGTAGCAAGCCAAAAGGCTAGTCCATCCATTTTTATCGGCTTCTCTACGCCCTGGTATTCACATCGGCCTTCCCAATTCCCATTGTCTTGTCTAAGGAGGAACGAGAGGATTAGAAGGGATTAGTGGATCAAAAGATGCTGAGCGGGAATCCTGTTCTCAGCTATGGTCAGATTGGTCTCTGACTAATGATAAGAAGCCTTTGATTTGTAATCATGGTTAATGTTTACAAAAAAAAATTTGATCAAATTAGCATTCCATAGTTATCTAACTTCAAATTTCATGGCTCTGTTTTAAACTTTAATAAGAAATGGCCTGCTTACAATCTCAAACCCTGGACTGTTTAAACCAACTGTGACACTGAGAATGTTTAGAAAAATGTCAGAGTGAGCAGTATCATTGAAGGTTTCCTCTCCCCAAAACATTAACAGACAGACCTCTGAAATTCTTATGTAAATATAATTACATCTAATTTAGAGTCATGACTAAATAGAGCATGCAGGAAGTACTTTGCTGGCACTCAAAGTGACTTTTGGGAAGTTATTCATTAGTTGACAATAATGTCAATGCCACCTCAGGGGTTATGCTAGGTGACTGTTGAATGACAGCTTCGTTTTCATCTAAATTGGGCTTTTACTAAACCTTCGGGTTGCGGCTCGCTAGGTATGGTGTGCCAAGTGTTAACTAGGTTATTAGGTACAAAAACTACAAGCAGCGTAGGCCTACAGTAAACCACCAACATATGCATAGCCACCCCCACAAGCATACTCTGGCAAAGTGGTCCACCTGCCATCTGCTATGCACGAAGCGACACGAAGTGCAGTGTTTGTAACGAAACAAAATCAACGGCCCGGGCGAATTGAATACAGTACGCTTGAGAAATATATAAATCCTTTCTGCTTATTCATATTGGTAGGAGGATTTTTTTGCAAAATCGCCTGTTGCATTTCATTTTGTAATGAAATTGTCACTGTTCATGAATTCTATAAAGAAATTGAGTTTTTAGTGAATTTTTGACAGTAAATTGGGTAGTTTTGGACCAAATAACTTTGTTAACACTTTGCACCCCAAGCAAAGCATGCCACAACCCGAGTGATTTCCAGCACGCTGCGACCCGAGTGTTTAGTAAAAGCCTCTAAATTGTCTTGAGCCCAACATGCACTCCACGATCCAACCACAATCCGATTTTGGAGGAATTCGGAATAGGATTGGATATAGAAATTTGCACAACTTAAATCTTCTGGCTTGAGGTTCTGAATAATGATATGAAAACTAATTTCCAATTCTTTATCCACCGTGAGCACTCTCGTTGAAGGGTCAAATATGCTGGAAATCGCAGCGAATCCTAGAATTTCCGGCATTGGTCTTAAGTTTTTTATTTCTGAAGTACTGATACGAAAATCAGACTTCAATCCTTTACTCTTACTATGCACAAATACGGTGTTATGGTAAACAACCAAAATGTTGTGGGAAACCAAACAAAAATAGGCCCCTGCATGTACATTTATACAGAGCCTATGTATGCCTTTGCACACATTTGCTCGCAAGTGCATTCACTGATTTCACGACATGGGATGGGCAAGGTTGCTGTTGTGCATAGGAGTTGCTGCGTTGCCCATCAGTGCTCCCATTTTAGGTCGAATTATGGTGAGTCGGGACTTGGATACAACTTTGTACATGAAGTGACTTCATAGACAGGTATGGGGAGACTGCTTTTCAGTGGTTTTTTTTGCCAATACACATGACACATGTTGCTTGCGATAAGCGAAAAACGTATCACAAAACCCCTGATTTCTTGATTTTTAGCACGTTTTCGGCAACCCTGTTTCTTAGCATTAGACTGAAGCCCTGCGTGCTTTGGAAAAATGGCGCTGATTCCCAATTTTTGACAATGGAATTTAACAACAGAGGTGAAATTTTTGGAGGTGACTCTGGAACTTACTTGTGGTGACAATTTCTGTGTATGTAATCATGAATTTGTGTGTGCTGCAGCCATAGAATTTGCTGGTCTGTCTGATCATGGCACTCACTGAATGGGCACGGTTCTCTATGGTCGGAATTCACAAGGTGGTTTAAATTAGACCATGGTTTAGGCAAATTTTGTGGTATAAGTGCGCTTGATTTAGCGTGTACACTAAGAAAGGTCCAATAATAAAAGCGCATGTGTGGCAAAGGGCGCTAGATTTACACTTGTTACCATGGTTTAGACCACGGTTTCTATAAATTAATCTCAGCATGAATTTACATAAACTGTGGTCTAAACCATGGTAACAAGCGTAAATCTAGCACCCTTTGCCACATGCGCGCGTTTCTCATTGGACCTATCTTAGTGTACGCACTATCTTAGTGTACGCACTAAATCAAGCACACTTATACCACAAAATTTGCCTAAACCATGGTCTAAATTTGAACCACCTTTATGAATTCCAGCCTATATGTGTAAAGCTGATGTTTGTTGGCGTGTGTTTCAGAGAGACCCGCATTTGTTCCTGAAAAATATGGTAAATGCTGCTGACAACCATCCTTTGAGGTGGGCATCTCTATATAAAGTCATGAAGATGTGCATAAAGCCGGTATACTCTATACACCAAATATTTTGCGGACATGAATTTTTGTGAATGGGACTAGTCAGACCTTCTTGCAAGTACAAGGTAATCAAATTTGTGATCGGAAAATTCTAAAATCAATGATGATCCCACATACGTAATTGAAATTTTCAGTGTTTTGTACAGAGAGACAAAACAACTTACAACTACTAAATTACTACTGTTGCTCATGGCTATTAAACTGCAGCAGCACATACTGGTACTAAACGCATAGGGAGTGATGCTCTGATGTGATCTTGCAACGTGCTCTAAAACTAGTAAATAAGCATTTGATCTTGGCAATATCACAGCTTTGTGCTGAATTTGCAATCCATTATTTCACTGCAAAATTCGTGAAAATAAAACTTTGCCTTACAAAATGAAATTTCATACAGCGATGTTCTGATGTGATCTTGCAACGTGCTCTAATACTAGTAACTAAGCATTTGATTTTGGCAATATCACAGCTTTGTGCTGAATTGGCAATCCATTATTTCACTGCGAAATTCGTGAAAATAAAATCTTGCCTTACAAAATGAAATTTCATACGGTGATGTTCTGATGTGATCTTGCAACGTGCTCTAATACTAGTAACTAAGCATTTGATTTTGGCAATATCACAGCTTTGTGCTGAATTGGCAATCCATTATTTCACTGCAAAATTCGTGAAAATAAAATCTTGCCTTACAAAATGAAATTTCATACAGTGATGTTCTGATGTGATCTTGCAACGCGCTTTAATACTAGTAACTGAGCATTTGAATTTGGCAATATCATAGCTTTTTGTTCAATTGCCAATTCATCATTTCATAGTGAAATTCGTGAAAATAAAACCTTGCCTTACAAAATGAAATTTGGCCGACAACATCCTATACTAAGCGGTTCTAGGACAACTCCCCCGGGAGGACAACACCCCCGATACGATTCCCACCTGACAACTCCCCAAGCACAGCTCCCCCAGTCCTCGGGGGAGTTGTCCTCCTGGGGGAGTTGTCCTGATACGATACTAAGCATTTTGGCTAGGAACACTATGAACTCATTTATAAATGATATAAATTATGTAAAGAGAGATTTAGGCAATGACAAAGGAAATTAGGGGGTAAGCTCAATATTATTAGAAAATTCTACACATGTTCCCTTCCCGCAGAAGGAAATAGATGTTTACTTTGATAGCAAAAAGAACAGGCGAGAATTTGATTGGTCCACAGCTTTCTGTCGCCTCATATCCCATTGACTTGTACACTAAAAATGTTGCAGGGGTTTGTCGCGTCATATCTGGACAAGTCTTTATATGTAGTTACTTGGCTAGAATAGCCCACCGCACACTATACGATCCATCTGTGATCCAATTTTGGAAAAATTTGTTATAGCATTAGATATGAACTTTCAAACATGTAAAATCTTGATGATCAAAGTTTTGAATAGTCGTACGAATACAAAAATCGAAATGCCAGGCTATTGCAAGCCTCCAAGTAGGAATAAAGCGAATTCAATTCCGAATCGTAGTGACGTCATAGCAATCTTGCGATCGGCTATGATTTGCAGCCATTTGGCCTTTACTCCGATCATCAGGCTTGCAGTTAACCAAAATTTCGATTTTAGTATTCCTATCATTATTCCAAACTTTAAATAAGATAATTTTACTTGTTGAAACTATCATATCACCATTCGTTCGAAAATTGGGTCACAGTTAGAGCGTACAGAGTGTGGTGGGTATTATATCCCTTACGACAGACCACGTATCACCCTCTGTAGCTTCCCAGACCTCACCTATCCATGATCTCCTTCCTGCCAAAGAAGGGTCCCTCCAGGAGGGAGGGGTTGCGGAAGACCTGGCGCACCACCACCTGGCGCTCCCTCTCATAGTTCTCTACCTGGTCGATCAAGTCGTTGCGTGAGACGTACTCTAGCAGTGTCTTCAGGTAAGTGGTGTCCCCATCGTGGATTAGGTTCTGGTTCTCCAGCTCATCGAAGAACTTGAGCGGCTCGTCAATTTTCTGGTATGCAGCTCCTAGTCTGTCCTGTCGATCCAAAATTTTTAGAGGGGAAAAATTAACATGGAAAAATGGTTAAAATGAGATCACGACTACAAATACATGTACCTCTATGTATAATTTTGAATGTAATGTTGGAATGACTTTTAGAACATTACTTGAAATGAAAATTCTTTTTCTCTAAAATGCGAATGAATGAGATGAATTCTCGACTGCACGCAGTCAAAATTTATGCCTCCACCTTTCCCAGATTGGAAATATATCACACATTCATGTTGATTTTTTTTAAATCTTGAATCATGAATAAATCATTTTATCACTCTGAAGAAATTAGCTAAAAGACTATTGTTACTGCAATAAATATCTGAAATGACAGCAGAGATGAGAGATCTTGAGATCCTAAAATCCAATGAGGTCGTCGTTACATGAAGCAAGTTTGAAGTTCATCCATCAAATGGTTCTAAAGTTAACACAAGAACAATCAATTTTCACATATAAATGTCCCCTGTGATCTTTGACCTCATGACCCCAAAATACAATCAGACTGTGATCCACCCACATTGGATCTAGCTACAAAGTTTCATGAAGATCCGTCCATCACTTAGTGAGATATAGTGTTCACAAGCCACTGTATAGTTATATCAACCTGTGACCATTGAACTTTTGACCTCACGACTCCCAAATCTAACCAGATCGCAGGTCCCCCACATTAGACCTAGCTACAGAGTTTCATGAAAATTAGTCCATCAGATCTTGAGATATTGCGTTCACAAGCTATATGAACATACATGTGGTTAGATCAACCTGTGACAGAGACTCTTTGACCTCATGACCCTAAAATCTAATCAGATCTGTTCTTTGGGAGATATTGCATTCACAAGTTCGGATGGACAGACGAATGGACGGACGAACAGACAACCCCAAAACATAATGCCTCCGGCACCCTTTGGGGCAAAGGCATAAAAAATCCTGATAAAATATTAACCCAATGACTACTGAACTCTGTCATTTCCATGGACTTTACAGGGTCCACACACTGGTTAGTAGGGGAGGGGCAACACAGTGCCATAGTGGGAACCGCAAGTCAAAATCTGATTTCACACGCATACTTTCAATTTTGCTTTTCAACATGAACATTTGTACATGTACATGTACCAGTATTACGTATAGCAGAGAACAGAAACCACATTTGACCTGTGATGTCATGCGTATAATTTTTTAATGACTGTCATGTAATGATATTTGCACTCTACCATCCCTGCACACAAATGAGCAAATTACATGAATCTATTCATCCAAATACACCAATTTTTTTCTCACTGTACACAACAATTACTAGGGGAATAGATCAAAGGCATTGCCATGATTAGGGGAAGAGATCCATGGTTAGGGGCCCCATGGTTAGGGGTCCCAACTACAAGCTTTGCTTCTCAGGGGTCCAAACCTTTCATTTATATATGTATTGTATATATTGCATCAATGTCTGTTTTAACGATTGGTTAAATGAAATTGAATTGAATCAAGGAATTGCCATGGTTAGGGGAAGAAATCACATGAATTGCCGTTGTCTGATAATTAGTGTTTAGTGTTTAAGAGTACAGGCCGAATGGATTTTACCGAGTACTGATGAATTGTACCAGTTGGTAAATTTGCATAAGTGGCCTCACCACTGTGAAACGAGAGGACATCTGATATTATCAAGAATGGGACTAATATCTGATTATTAGCATTGTTTTGATTGCCACATATCTCCAATCTGCACCTGAATTCCACTTTTTAACCTTATCTGAATTTTGTGCCCTACATGTACATTGTAGTTCACAAACGGTACCCGAGATAAATCGGGGGATATAAAATGGCTTTTAACCCATTCGTGAAAGGAATTTTTTAAAGCCTAATTTGATCAGCTTTTATTCTTCAAATTGGCAACACCAACATTTTCATTTTATTGCTACATTTTTTTTATAAAACGTCATGTATCAGAAATGAATATAAATTGACAGAAATTATGATAAGTCAAAAAGTTGCCAATTTGCAGGGGAAAGCGGTGATTTTAAACTTTCTATCACATTGACAATTTAAGGATTTTAATGCTTATTTTCCTTTAAAAAATTTTCAGCATCAATCAATGAATATTGATGCAGCCAAAATGGGCACAGTTTGTGTAGAATTTTTTGCTCTTTCTGCTCATGTATTTGGTATGATTTTTAGGGCTTTGCATCAAAAGATATTAGGCCAAACCACAAAATGTGGACCTCTGTCACGAATGGGTTAAAGCATAGGCATATACATGTATACTAACATTTTTCTTGAAAGTACCTTAAAAATTAATAATTCTCCCTTTTTGTACACTTGATAAAAAGAAAGAACAGCATTTTCGTAAGTGGCTTGAAAATGAAAATATGAATGCAACTTCATGTCCTGTAAACCACCATCGAAATCAGTCAAGTTCATGGCTTTACATGGTGATACATACAAGCACCAAGTTTGCAGTTCATACCTTAAATGGTTTTTGGATATTGCATTAACCGGGCTAAAACCTAAAATTTCAGAATTGACCTCCATGACCCTTGACATAATTATGTGACCCAAAATCTAAAGAGATCATCTACCTATGGTGACACATGCGAGAATCAAGTTTGAAGTTCATATCTCAAAGTGTTCTTGAGATATTGCATCAAGACTAAAACTTGAAATTTCAGAACTGACCTCTATGACCTTTGACATATGTATCCCAAAATCTAATCAGATCGTCTTCCTGTGATGATACATACCCACACCATGTTTGAAATTCATACCTCAAATGGTTCTTGAGATATCGTGTTAACAAAAAAGCGGGACGGAGGGATGGACGGACAATTTTTAAAAATGCCTCCGGCACACCTGTGGTGGGCGAATGCACAAAAATGAATACTACAGGTCCACTAATACATCCTTGAGGAACATCTATACTGGACACAAAGGCTTAGTAGGTTCAATATACTACTATTACAATAAAAATCATCTAGCTATTAAACTATACCAAATTATTTAGGGGAAAGTATGGGGACTGTTCAGAAGCAATCACTTCTTATGTCTACTTAGGAGAACAGCTTGAAAAATCGTAAAGGAACATTGCTTTCAGAACAGCTTAAACTGCCAGTTAGGATTCTGCTGTACCACAGCCAATAATGGGACAAAAATCACACAAAGAAGTATAAAAGGTTTAGAGAGGGGGTCAATCATCACACATAAGTAGGAGAGAAGATTTTATCTTGTGGGTTAACCCACAAGACTGACAGACCACGAGATGTACGGTCACCAAAAAATGACAGCTTACTACACTGACAGCCCAGTACACAAGAAATGTCTGTCTACTGGCCTTTTGAAAAAGTTGTTCTTTTTGGAAGGGTGCCCACAAAACCAACAGCTATCAAGACTGACATGCCAGTCTCTTGCCCAGTGGCTAATGCCCACAAGAATGATAGATCACGAGACACACAGTCAATGAAACAGTTAGTCCAGTAGACTAGAAATGTCTGTCTTCTGGCCTTCTAAAAGTTGTCAAAGGGCCCATGAAACCGAAAGCCAACAAGACTAACATGTCAGTCTCTTGAGCCTTCTGACAATTTTCCTGAAGGTTCACTAGTACTAGACTAGCATTGCAAATCTCTAAGGCTGTTCGTCTCACAAGATGTCAGCCCATACATCATTTTAACCAGAATGTCAGCTACCTTGACAAGAATCTTGGCCCTTTCTAAGTCGGATTTCTCAAATTCATCAGCAAGCAATACGATCATCCAGCGGAATCTACTGATGGATGTCAGATCAGCAGCCATCTTGAGTCGGGATGTTTTAAATCAGGAGTCCTCTGTCGTGCCTTTGATGACCCAGGGTCACATCTGGCATTGTAAAAGCAAGAAAACATTTGATTAATTAGAGAAGACTTGAAGTTTAAGATCAATTTTGATTTGTCATTTATAATGGAATATCTAAAAGGGAAAAAGTCCCCAATTTCTTCCCATGCTTTTGTTGGAGTTCCAATGTGATATCCCACTACCAAACACTGTGTACTGATCATAATTTTCATGAATTTTGGCCACAGCACAGAAAAATTAATCATCTTGAAATGATTAACTCTTTCCACGTTACTCGATTTACTGACACGTATTGTTCTATGAACTTAGTTTCAAGATTTGAATTTCAATTTCGTTTACATTATTTGTTAGATTATTGGCTTGAGCACACATTATTATTGATAAGAGTACTCTTCAAAGCCATGAACTCCACTAGTCTCAGTTTCAAACCACAGGAAAAGCTTACAGGTATTCTTAGCCAAAAGTTTCCTCATCATTGCCAATCTTGGGCTGGATTTGCTGTGTATGGCAGGAATGCTGATTATGTACATGTATTTCAAAAAAATTGTGTATGATAATGAAAAACTGGGAATTTTAAGCCCTGCCATGGATAAAACAATATCATGGGTATGCTGGACTGCATGCATATTTGGCATGACGATTCAATGCAAAGTAACTCATGTCAAATATGTTTGAAATAACATGGCATTTCAATAACTACTTTATCTGGCAACGTTACTCATGGTATTCTTCCACATACATGTAGGAATGAAAATAAAGGGAAAGCTCATGAATTATCGATCTTCACCAGAACGTAATCCTCAACTACATGTATTTCTCAATTTTCTACCACATAATTCAATTTCATACTGACAAATACACTGTAACAATAGCAGGTGAGTGGACCAGTCATGACAACAATGAGATGGGAGAACGAGAACAATTAAAGAAAGTATTTGGGGCTTGTAAGAAGTATATACATATTTTTTTTTTTTTGGGGGGGGGGGGAGGGGGGAATGTCAGACATATTGATTCCTTATTTCCAGCCTGCAAAAATTCCCAAATTTCAATTCCTTATGAAATTTTCTCAAACTTTTATGGACCTCCTTCTCTGATGCCATATTCTTACACTGCAGCCCAGGGGCCACATGTGGCATGTGAGATGATTTGAAAATTGTAAAAATCAAAATCCCCCTTTAACGCTATAAATGCATTATAACTGAATTAAAGTCTCAAAAATTATGCTCACTTGCTCTGCTCACTAGCAAAATATAAATCTATATGACATACGCTCCTGCGACAATTGCTCCCGTCTTAATTTCTCCAAAGACATAGGGTTAGGGTTAGGATTGTGATTGGGGTTTTGGCTCAGAATAATGTGAGGATAAGGATTATGTTTACTGTTAGGTTTAGGGTTAGGTTTTATTTTTGGGTTAACAATATTTTCCACTGAAGCCAATTGTTGCTGGAGCAAACTTCATGGAACCAACATGGATATCTATTCACATGTCCAACCATGCATGACCGTAAAAACATCAAGATGAAGTACAGAATAAGGATGATAATCATCCATGACAACTTATCTAACAGAAAAAAAATTGATGAAATGGATCTATTCAACTATTTGTTTGTGTAATGAGGGAGGGGTTAACCCTCATTCCTTTTATTTTTCAATGACTATTTACACTCACCACTTCATCATATTCATTTTCTGGCAGTAAGGTTTTAATTTACAAGTGTCGTGTTTTCATCTGTTCATGATGATATACATACATTTGATGAGGAATTGTCAAAATTTGTGCTCTCTTGCTTCACTTGCTTGTATTTGAAACCCGACAGTTAATATTCAGGTCAGAGAAGTGCATCCCATTATGTACATACCATTCTTACACAATGGAAATACTTTTGGCTTGCAAGACAAATTAATTAAGAACCCATGCTCTAGAATTATCTTGAGAATACACTTTCTTGCCTTTATGTAAATTCTGTATCGGTCTACATTGAAGAGCTGAGGTCATTTACAATGCAGCCCTATTTATTTGAAAAATTATATAAGAGATCGAGTGCTATACATGTACATATGCTACATTATCAAATGCCACAAATTCTTTCCTCTGGCTAAACAATGATAATAATTATCCTCTTTGTTTATGTTTGCAAATATCTGTGTCAAATTGATGGATATACATGTACTGTACAATTATGATGGAATTTGTTTTGAAAATAAAGAACTCTGTGGAAGGGGGGGGGGAATGCTTTTCTCTGGAATATTCTGTCACTTTATATACCATTTACAACCACTGATGAAATATGAACAGATCAAATACATGAAATTTGTTCTGCCAATACAGTTTTTTAATTTTATAATTTTCCATGCACTGTAGGTCTTAAATCATTGCTGCACTATGCAAGTGATACATGTGCACCCATAAATGTGCAGAGCAGATACAGAGCAGATGACATCTGACCCTTACCCCTTGACCTTGCATTTGCATATGAATGGAATATGTATTGCATGTCTGTGTACAGCATACAGAGTACAGAGTACTCTGTGCACTGTGTACAAAGATCTCTACCACACAAAGCTACATGTATTATGCTCCATTATCCTGCAGTGGAGAAAACAGAGCCTACCCACTGCTTGATGGTGGTGTTCCCTCCCTCTCTCTCTCTCTCTCTCTCTCTCTCTTCCTCTCTCCTCTGTATCTCTCTCCCATTCTCTTCCCTTCTCTCTCACTTTATTTCAGGGGGGATATACACAAATATTTCCAATCAGCAAATGCAATGTTCATACCAAATACTAACTTGTGTTTTTATTTCACTTTAGACAGAATAAAGGAAAACAATATGTCACACAAAATGTTAAATCCAGTGGAACAACAAGATGTAGTGCACACACCTATTGTTGAAGTAAAGTCTACAAATATTTTGTGGTTATAGTCTTGAGATTAAAAAAACAAATTTTTTAATACAACATTTTAAGAAGTTATTTCATATACTTCCTACTTCAGATGAAGTCATGGTTAAATTGTAAAATCTTTTGATAGCATCTGTACAAAGGGAATCAAAATGCTGATCATTCAATTTCAAGTCTTGAAAAATAATATGCTCATATAAGCACTACAACTAATTTTTTTTTAAAGAATAAAAATGCTTTTTTGCTGCTGAATCATACCCACAGACATCAGCCTTAGCACTGATAATTTATTTCTCTGTTATTCTACAGCACTACCTAGCTAGTGTGTGTACTGCTACGAGCAGTATTTGTCCACACACAGCACACCTGTGAATGTGCCATGTATTGTCCAATGGGCGTGTTATTGACCTACTTGGCTGGGTATGAAAGGATTTCCTAAATGCTGTATTTAGAAAATAAAGAGATGGTAATTATTGTCACCTTTCTTTAGAATGTAAAATATATTGAGCTAAGATACTGATTTTCTTCATTCAGTTTGAAAAAAAAGAGAATGGCTTTGCATATGAAATTGGATACTACTGTGATTTTATATGCACATGTACAAAACAGGTATTCTCTTTTGTGGAGATTTTTACACGAAATCTTTGCGGACATTATTCTTTTTCTGCATTTATCAGATTGGATTCAACCTCTTCATTATGTTTCTACAAACAGGAATCCACTCCCATAAAAATAGTATTTGTGCTCGAGAAATTGATTTTTTTAGGCTACATAAAGGAACCTTCATCCTCATTTATATGCACTCTATTTTTCCTCTATATTTTAATACCATCCTATATTTCCTCCTATTGTAGCCCTGCTTCAAAGCTACAAACTAACAATCCTTATCTCCACCCTCTTCTTTCCTCAAAACTTTAGTTTTTCCCTCTCCCTTTATTTCTCTATTTCTTTCTTTCTCTGTATCTTCCTCCCTTTTCCCCTTTTTCTTCCTTGGATGTTTTTTTTTCCCAGTCTAATCAAATAAAATTTTAAAATCCTTGAATGAGACTATACCTCTGTGCAGTGTTTTCTAATTCTGAATCCTGCATGTACATGTACGTTCTAAATGTGTGTACACTGCAATACATGCACACACACTCTGAAGCTTTTGTTCGTAGCAATGACCTTGGGGCACTGCCTCCTATTCAGTTTAGCATGATAATGGCAATGTACAAGGTACAGTGCTACACTGTACACATAATGAAATTAAAGGAGAATATCAACCATTTTATGTCATAAATCAACCATATGATAAAACTAGCATAATGGTAGCCTAACTGGCCATATCATATTGTGATAAAGGGTTTGCATGCTGAATAAATGCCATGTGAGGTGTAGACATTCCACCTGCATTTTGCTATGAACAATCAGACAGTAGAGTGAAATGAGATTTTATAAGAATAGGGAGAGACACAAAGAGAGACAGAGGGGGAGAGAGAGAGAATTTAGATCAAGGATGCACAGTGGATATTAGTGATTTTTCTGAGGGAAAAAAAATAGAAACCTTAACTAGAATGCATAAAAGAGAAAAAAAAAACCAATTTGAATGAGAAATAAAGAAGAAAAAAAATTTATAACAAAAGAAAATAGACTTCACTGTACAAAAGACAAAATTCTCATGCTAGGAAGGTTATGTGGTTTTTTTTTTCCCCTGGCTGATATCTTTTCCATATTCAGGTACAGCCTGGGGGTTATTGCAAAAAACTGTCCTCTTTGTGTTTTTACCTACCGACATGTCATTGAAACATGCAAAATCTATAGCTTTCTTTGATTGGATTTCTTGTAAGTTGCAAAAGGTCCAGCTTTTTTTTCCGATGAGAATCCACACTGTTGCTACAATAAAAGGATGTAAACCTTCATGCACTGCGTCTTTAAATCAATAATAAAAAAAAAAATATGATTCAAGATCTTTACCCTCCTGCTCTATTTTTACTGTAAGTACTCATTCTATAATTGGTCATCACCATTATCATTAAAAGTCATTATCTACACAATCAGCAACAACTTTAGCATCATGAATCAACACCACCATAATCATCATCATCAACATCATCATCATCATCCCCACCATTATCACAATCATCATCACCCCTATCACCATCATCCCCATCATTATCACCATCATCCCCACCATTATCACAATCATCTCCACCATTATCACAATCATCATCATCATCATCATCCTCCCCATCATCATCCCCACTATTATCACAATCATCATCATCCCCATCATCATCCCCATCATCATCATCATAATCATCATCATCATCATCCCCATCATCATAGTTATCACCATTACCATCAATAATGTTATCCTAAAGAAGATAGAACATATTTCGGGCTGCATGTGGCCTATAATCACAGTCAGTCAAAGTTGAAGCTGCTTTGGCTTAAAGGAAATTGCTTAAACTTGAAGAGGGAATGTTTTTTTTTTTTTAAATCAAATTATTGAAAAATCAAGACTTGTTTATCCTTTTAGTTTATTTATAATACTCACCACCACAAATAACTTATGTACTTCTGTAAAAATCTACACTGCACAGGGTGGCATGGGGGAAGGGGGTAAAGAAGAGTGATGCAATCTTGCAGTAGAATCATAATGGAAATATTTAAGATGTGAACAATCAAATAATTCTAACACACACATATACAAGCTTTTCAATATGCACTCATCAGTGTAAATCGCATGAATGAACAGAAAGCCAAAAATCGAAACTGTAATCATTTCAGTAATTCTGTGATACAAGCCTACTATTTTGTTTTCCCCCAACAGCCAATTATATTTGCACGTATTGTCCCCTTGTTTTTGTCTTTATTCTTTTGATTTTCAGCTTTTTCTTCATTCATGCGATTTTCTCTGATTAGTGCATGTCGAAAAGCTTAAGTGTATGTGTGTAAAATTCTATTTTCCGATTTTGCTGTACTAAACATCTATTTAAATAATTTTAAGCTGAACTATGGAATGACTTACCTTATGTTGTTAAAGAGGCAGTAACAACAGATCATTTAAGAATAGATTAATACTTGTTCAATAGTAGTTTCAGTTACGTTATTTTGAATTACGTTATGTCTTTTTCTCCCACTGCATTCTTTTCTCTTAAATCAGTATGTTTTCCTTTATTCTACAGCACATAATGACTCAAAAAGTGATACAACGTATGCACTATATTATATTTCACCCAAATTTACATGGAAAGTGCTGGAAATCAGGGGAAAGAAAAAGGATCTAATGGGTAGTGGGGGGGGGGGGGGTCTGGAAGAGCAAAATACATACAGACAGAGGGGGAGACAGACAGACAGACAGCCAGCCAGAGAGAGTGAAACAAGGGACAGGACAGAAAAAGTACAACTCTTAGAGTAGATGTACATAACTATGTACAGAAATCAATCGAGACAGCAAATGTCACACATACAAACCAAATTATTATATAAGAATTTTATTAGGTGAACAAAGGAAGTCATATTCCAGACTCTACAACAGAAAAATGTAACAGTATACAGTACATAAATTCAGTAACATTTATCAAGAGTTGAATATAAGGATATTTTTCTGTCAAGGTAGGTGTGGAAAAACTGAAATACGAATACTTGCCATAATGCCTCAAGACTACATTCACTGATGAACAAGTGACTGTCTCGAGTTATACCCCTTTCAATAAGATTATGTATAATTATTTTATCGACTTTTGATATGTTACACACCTACACTAACAAAGTGTCTTTTCGCAATTCAACCTTTTCACTGAACATAAAGCCATGCATCATTTCTCTCATGGATGGGAGCTTGAAAGGAAGTTTACCTCTTCAAAAAGATGAAATATTTTGAAAGAATAAAAATGTACTGCTAAATGGTGGACTACAAATCTTGGGGGAAGGGGGGGGGGGGGGTCAGTTTTCAGCATGCAATAAGAAAAGGAAAAACAGTGATATTAAAGATGCAAAAATGGTAAATATGTAGTAAACAGAAACATGTTATTCAAAACTAGGTTGTAGAGCAATGGCACAACAACAACAACAAAAACAAAAAACTTTTTTCACTTTAAAATATCAAGCAAGAATATTCAAGCTTTGTTAATAGATTCAAGACATTATAGGCTTACTTTTTAATTGATAATTTGTCCTGAACGATTCAAGAATAACAGTTTATGTAAAGTTCATAGTTATAAGTTAAACTGTCTTTGATGACCACATGAAACATAGATCAATAAGAGGCATATCCAACAACATAGCGTCCAACTAACACTAACAGAATGTAGTCTATAACTGTTAGACTCTACAAGAAAAAATTGGTCTAAAAATCATCTTCATGATGATGATGATGATGATGATGAATCAGAATAGTAACTACTTAACGTGTTAAGCCTTAAGTTTTAGTTAGTAGCTAGGTCAAAGAAAATATTATTACAACCCCCCCCCCCCCAAACTCCATGTCTAATCTCAAGCTACACATCACTGCCCAAATTCAGAACCAAGGTTCAATGACACCTGTCTGCGTTTTATGACAGAGTCAAACAGCTGTAAACGACCACCTGAACAATCCCCATTCTATAGGAAGAAGCCGCCGGGGCTCTTGCGGCATGCAAGACCAGGTCAACTCGCATAATTACACAAACAGGTGGCTTTTCCAACATTCTTTTGTCAGTCCCGATACCCTTGCACTAAAATATACATCCAAAATACACTTATGTGAAGGAGCTTACCTGTATCTAGAATTTCAGACAAGTCAGAAGCTTTAAATCACTACCTTTGTGGAAATCTTTCCAAAAGTATTAAAACTTGAGTCCAGAAAGCTCATCCTCCATTTTGATTTCGTTCGTAAACTGAGCATGCTCAGTGCATTGGTTTGTTTTGGGTGTACGACTTCTCCACTGAGCTATCTCGGTAGACGAACATGTTTGGTGGCGCCAAATTACGTAACATTAAAAGTGCATTTTAAGAAAATGCTAACATCGTGATGATTATCATGACTAAAATAAAAAACTAGACAATAAGTTCTATAAGGATTTTACATCAGTATTAACAAGAATGCATTAATTTAACAAATCGGCATACATATCTGCTAAAGTACATGTAAAACAAACTACAAGTCTACTTAATTGCAACAGATGGTTGATGACGGTTGCCAGTCGCGTGGTCATTGTTCAGAAAAATAAGACGCGGTTGAAAAAAAAAGGACTGAGCCTCTGGCTCTTTACAAGAAAAGCTGATAATGGATGTGACGTAACATCATAAGAGGCCTTTGTGTGTTCATCCAGTACATCTGTAATATCATCTTGCCTCAGTGGGTTAAGGAGTATGGTTATGATGAATTAATTGAATCGCCATCACATCTTCTCAGCCGCTTGCTAGAACATCGTCGCAAGAAGCAATCCAAAGCTTGGTCCAAATAGTTCTGACGCTTGCCAAGAAGTGGTGCCCCATCATTGCAAGTGGTTCGGTGCAATGTGCAGTTCCTTCACATTCACATTTATTCTGCACAGGACTTGCTGTAGCCCGACTGTTCGAAGGAGAAATTTTGCTGTTAGAAGGAGAAGTACTGATGTCGATGTCCTGAAGAGAATCGTCAGCAATTCCTTTCTCTGAAGATTCATTTTCGAATTTTCTCTGCAAAATGAACATCATCACTCCGTTTTCCTCTCCCAGGAGCTGATCCCTGAACCTTCCGTCTATGATGAGAGGCATATTCTTTTTGAAGATCTGTAATTAGAACAGAAACAAACATGCAACTTTATGAAAATAACCCATTGGGATCCTAAACACACAGTATAGACTTTGTGTTTCAGATCAACATTAAAAGTAACAGCGAAAACAATTATCCTTTCACACAATATTTTTGTCGTAATTTTTGTGCAGTAGATATTTCAGAACATGTCTATTTCATAAAATAGGCATGGGAATTAATAATATAAATGCAGTTTACAAAAAGAAGAAGAAGAAGCCAAACTGAAGGATGTTATTTTTGTCCAGGAACACTCCCTGAACAAACAAGTGATTACAAAATTTGTAAATGAACACATCTGGAAAAAAATATTGCATTGAAAGATTGTGTAAAATCGAATGTCCAGTTCCAGAGGTCTTTAAATATATCCAAAAATACATTTCATGAAATAAATCAGCCACGATAACTAACTTTTCATGTGCTTGCTAACACAGTCAATTGTGTGGGCGGGGGTGGGGGGGGGGGGGGCGACAACAACCACAACAATAGAGGAATATTTCTGTAAAGCGCTTAGAGATATACGAGATCCAGAATATTATTATTATGGTATTTGAGGTTGTCTTGTGATAACCTTGGAATAAAAAAAGGTTTTCTCAGTTGCATTAAACTCGATTTCATATTAAGTAGCTCAATCTATTGTTCATTAAATATAATCCTGCAACTATTAATACAACAACATCAAAAATGCTTCCATCAAAAGTTCAGTCACGATAGTGCAAATATGATTCTGAAAGAAACTTGGTTATCTAAAAATAAAGGACAATGCAGTATTTATAGAGTAAATTCATAATTTGATATAACCGTGAAAACAGTGACATGAGAAATGAGGGGAGTACATAGTAAGTGTACAGAGAATGATTTCTTCTCTTTAAAGTTTGTATATGTAGGGATCTTAATTGTAAAATGTAAATATGACTGCGTATATCACGTTAAGAGGAATAACCCCGATTAGTATTTTGCTATTTTGTTTGTTCATTTGTTATAAATAGTTTTCAATGAATTTTTAAACCTGTTTAGTGAATATATGTGTCACGGATGTATGAAAATAGCAAATGGAACTGAAAATAATCAAAAGTCGAACTGAATTACATACGACCCGACTTAATTGTGGAAAAGACATAATTCAAAATGATAGGAAGCCATAGGTACTTCACTATAATGTTTCTGTATAAATTTAGATTACGTTTTTATTTCATCTCATAAGTTAACATAATTATGTGTTCAACATAAATCTAGAATAATATTCTACAATTTGCCAAGCACTTGAAATACCAATTAGAAGATCATTCTACATCTTACAAAAATATTGGAAAGACAGAATTCTGGACGGGCAGTCATTGAAAACCTGAAAGAAGAAGTTGCAGGTTATTGAAATGCTTTTCTTCACCGTGCGTTGCGTTTTCTGCATATTGCACGTGACTGCCATTTCCGTCAAATCTGATATATACTACACATTCTCATGAACCATATATCTCAGAGTTATTAAGTTGGGGGCGGTTCTGGATATTCATGATTAAAAAATCATTGGGATTTACCGAATAAATCATTTATCAGTGTTTTCATCGTGCACTTCTCATTTTAAAGGAACAAAAGACGAACACATATTGATGTATATTCAACACAATAGTTGATACAAAATATATTCCAATCCACGATATTGTTATATATCAAAGTGAGGTACACTTCACATATGCTTTTATGGATGAACACAATTCCTACATTAAACAATTATATCATGTATTGCATTGCGCACCAACGGAACGGAATATGTATATATATATAGTCTATTCTTTGTGGTGTAAATATTCAATGATGCCGTAATGCATAATCATAACTGTATGTCATCCGTGCGCAACATAGTACATGTACTCGTGATATACCCGGAGGTGATATATAATTTTCAAAAACACAGTTACATGATTTCTCTTAAGAACTCACCGGAAACATTGCAATCGCTCAGATGACGGGGAAGACAGTCAGATAATTCTGTTCTTGAAGGAATGGTGGCAATTCAGCTAACTGTCGTAGATTTTCTAGGCTTCCTGAATCCAACAGAGATTTGTTGACCGCCATTTTTTTTACTGCGTGTCTCTTCCTCTGTGCGCTCTCCAAGCGACACTGGTAGTCAGTTTTAGTCTGTCGCACGGCCACAGTCGTACAATGTATGTGGAAGCAATGGTACAAAAATTATAATATTTAGCGTAGGTTGAATCTAAGGTCACACGCTATTGTAACTTGATATATACCTGCATCACTTTCAACGTGTACATATCATTATCTTTGCAAATGAATTAATTTGATGGACGTATAACTCTACACCATCGCTTCTTACACGAACATTCTAGTCAAGAGACTGTAACGGTCGTATCAGGACAATGGATTGTGTTTTTCAAAATATTATTTGGATTTACAACGGAGGGTATGTACACAATGCGGGTTAACGATCACATTGATTTTGCTGACGCATTATGTGGAAATTCCCAACCGTTAGTAGTTCGTCGACCTTGTCTGGATTGCGCGCGAACAGACAGAATAAGAATATTGAATTGAATAGAATCTCTCTTTCACAACTTTATGATGGTTTGATGGTTAAAACATACAGTAGTACCCTTTAGAGACTCCGTCAAAATGTAGTCAGATTTCTTTCAATCCCAACGATAATAATGTAAATTTCAAACTGTTTCATTTTCCTCCATCTGCAGGGATCTGTGGAGTTGTAAGAATTTGGTAGTGAACGAAAATACATTATTGCACTTATCTTCTGTTTTATTTTCGAAAAAAAAAGTGGATCGGTCAAAAATGTGTGAGATTTAAACTTCGTCGTGATCTGAAATACCTGTAATGTATTCATTGTCTGCTTTCATTTAGAAAAGGTAGTTTTGAGAGAAACTGCTCTTCACTATAACTATGAATCTCTCTGCACGTAAATGATGTAGTTTTTAAAATCATTATCTCTTTCCTTTACTCGAACCTATTTTTGTAACCTCAAATTTATGAAGGATACTTTAAACAAATATCTACATGATAATCTGACTTAATATATATTACATTAATCCTAAAGGAAAGGTTTGTATACTTCTGTGTCGGAAATGATCACAAACTGGGATTATTTGAATAGGGTGTAAGGGGCTGTGAGTGTTTCGACTCACGTTTTCCTCTTTTTTTTTGTTGCTGTATCCTTGCGCGGTTTCTGGAAAATAAGAGCAATCCTCATTATATATAGTAATACTAACACTCATTCAAAGATCGAAATAGCAGGAGCAGATCTGTTGTCTCGTTGTTCTGTAAAAAATATTTCTTTAGTTTTTTATTTAAAAAAAACTTAGAAATAAAAGAAGAATGGATGGAAAGGTCGAATTAGGAGATATAAGGGTAGAATTTGGA
>CM057169.1:18407753-18440336 GCA_029962745.1 Echinometra lucunter
CAGTAACATTTATCAAGAGTTGAATATAAGGATTTTTTCTGTCAAGGTAGGTGTGGAAAAACTGAAATACGAATACTTGCCATAATGCCTCAAGACTACATTCACTGATGAACAAGTGACTGTCTCGAGTTATACCCCTTTCAATAAGATTATGTATAATTATTTTTATCGACTTTTGATATGTTACACACACTACACTAACAAAGTGTCTTTTCGCAATTCAACCTTTTCACTGAACATAAAGCCATGCATCATTTCTCTCATGGATGGGAGCTTGAAAGGAAGTTTACCTCTTCAAAAAGATGAAATATTTTGAAAGAATAAAATGTACTGCTAAATGGTGGACTACAAATCTTGGGGGAAGGGGGGGGGGGGTCAGTTTTCAGCATGCAATAAGAAAAGGAAAAACAGTGATATTAAAGATGCAAAAATGGTAAATATGTAGTAAACAGAAACATGTTATTCAAAACTAGGTTGTAGAGCAATGGCACAACAACAACAACAAAAACAAAAACTTTTTCACTTTAAAATATCAAGCAAGAATATTCAAGCTTTGTTAATAGATTCAAGACATTATAGGCTTACTTTTTAATTGATAATTTGTCCTGAACGATTCAAGAATAACAGTTTATGTAAAGTTCATAGTTATAAGTTAAACTGTCTTTGATGACCACATGAAACATAGATCAATAAGAGGCATATCCAACAACATAGCGTCCACAACTAACACTAACAGAATGTAGTCTATAACTGTTAGACTCTACAAGAAAAAATTGGTCTAAAAATCATCTTCATGATGATGATGATGATGATGATGAATCAGAATAGTAACTACTTAACGTGTTAAGCCTTAAGTTTTAGTTTAGTAGCTAGGTCAAAGAAAATATTATTACAACCCCCCCCCCCCCCAAACTCCATGTCTAATCTCAAGCTACACATCACTGCCCAAATTCAGAACCAAGTTTCAATGACACCTGTCTGCGTTTTATGACAGAGTCAAACAGCTGTAAACGACCACCTGAACAATCCCCATTCTATAGGAAGAAGCCGCCGGGGCTCTTGCGGAATGCAAGACCAGGTCAACTCGCATAATTAACCACAAACAGGTGGCTTTTCCAACATTCTTTTGTCAGTCCCGATACCCTTGCACTAAAATATACATCCAAAATACACTTATGTGAAGGAGCTTACCTGTATCTAGAATTTCAGACAAGTCATAAGCTTTAAATCACTACCTTTGTTGGAAATCTTTCCAAAAGTATTAAAACTTGAGTCCAGAAAGCTCATCCTCCATTTTGATTTCGTTCGTAAACTGAGCATTGCTCAGTGCATTGGTTTGTTTTGGGTGTACGGATTCTCCACTGAGCTATCCTCGGTAGACGAACATGTTTGGTGGCGCCAAATTACGTAACATTAAAGTGCATTTTAAGAAAATGCTAACATCGTGATGATTATCATGACTAAAATAAAAAAACATAGACAATAAGTTCTATAAGGATTTTACATCAGTATTAACAAGAATGCATTAATTTAACAAATCGGCATACATATCTGCTAAAGTACATGTAAAACAAACTACAAGTCTACTTAATGCAACAGATGGTTGTAGACGGTTGCCAGTCGCGTGGTCATTGTTCAGAAAAATAAGACGCGGTGGTTGAAAAAAAAAAGGACTGAGCCTCTGGCTCTTTACAAGAAAAGCTGATAAGGGATGTGACGTAACATCATAAGAGGCCTTTGTTGTGTTCATCCAAGTACATCTGTAATATCATCTTGCCTCAGTGGGTAAGGAGTATGGTTATGATGAATTATTGAATCGCCATCACATCTTCTCAGCCCTTGCTAAACATCGTCGCAGAAGCAATCCAAAGCTTGGTCCAAATAGTTCTGACGCTTGCCAAGAAGTGGTGCCCCATCATTGCAAGTGGTTCGGTGCATGTGCAGTTCCTTCACATTCACATTTATTATTTCGGCACAGGACTTGCTGTAGCCCGACTGTTCGAAGGAGAAATTTTGCTGTTAGAAAGGAGAAGTACTGATGTCGATGTCCTGAAGAGAATCGTCAGCAATTCCTTTCTCTGAAGATTCATTTCGAATTTCTCTGCAAAATGAACATCATACACTCTAGTTTTCATCCTCTCCCAGGAGCTGATCCCTGAACCTATCCGTCTATGATAGAGGCATATTCTTTTTGAAGATCTGTAATTAGAACAAAACAAACATGCAACTTTATGAAAATAACCCATTGGATCCTAAACACACAGTATAGACTTTGTGTTTAGATCACATTAAAATACAGCGAAAACAATTATCCTTTCACACAATATTTTTTGTCGTAATTTTTGTGCAGTAGATATTTCAGAACATGTCTATTTCATAAAATAGGCATGGGAATTAATAATATAATGCAGTTACAAAAAGAAGAAGAAGAAGCCAAACTGAAGGATGTTATTTTTGTCCAGGAACACTCCCTGAACAAACAAGTGATTACAAAATTTGTAAATGAACACATCTGGAAAAAAAATATTGCATTGAAAGATTGTGTTAAAAATCGAATGTCCCGTTCCAGAGGTCTTTAAAATATATCCAAAATACATTTCTATGAATAAATCAGCCACGATAACTAACTTTTCAGTGCTTGCTAACACAGTCAATTGTGTGGGCGGGGTGGGGGGGGGGGGGGCGACAACAACCACAACAATAGAGGAATATTTCTGTAAGCGCTTAGAGATATACGAGATCCAGAATATTCATTATTATGGTATTTGAGGTTGTCTTGTGATTAACCTTGGAATAAAAAAGGTTTTCTCAGTTGCATTAAACTCGATTTCATATTAAGTAGCTCAATCTATTTTCATTAAATATAATCCTGCAACTATTAATACAACAACATCAAAAATGCTTCCATCAAAAGTTCAGTCACGATAGTGCAAATATGATTCTGAAAGAAACTTGGTATCTAAAAATAAAGGACAATGCAGTATTTATAGAGTAAATTCATAATTTGATATAACCGTGAAAACAGTGACATGAGAAATGAGGGGAGTACATAGTAAGTGTACAGAGAAATGATTTCTTCTCCTTTAAAGTTTGTATATGTAGGGGATCTTAATTGTAAAATGTAAAATATGACTGCGTATATCACTTAAGAGGAATAACCCCGATTAGTATTGTGCTATTTTGTTTGTTCCATTTGTTATAAATAGTTTTCAATGAATTTTTAAACCTGTTTAGTGAATATATGTGTCACTGATGTATGAAAATAGCAAATGGAACTGAAAATAATCAAAAGTCGAACGGAATTACATACGACCCCGACTTAATTGTGGAAAAGACATAATTCAAAATGATAGGAAGCCATAGGTACTTCACTATAAATGTTTCTCTGTATAAATTTAGATTACTTTTTATTTCATCTCATAAGTTAACATAATTATGTGTTCAACATAAATCTAGAATAATATTCTACAATTTGCCAAGCACTTGAAATACCAATTAGAAGATCATTCTACATCTTACAAAATATTGGAAAGACAGAATTCTGGACGGGCAGTCATTGAAAACCCTGAAAGAAGAAGTTGCAGGTTATTGAAATGCTTTTCTTCACCGTGCGTTGCGTTTTCTGCATATTGCACGTGACTGCCATTTCCGTCAAATCTGATATATACTACACATTCTCATGAACCATATATCTCAGAGTTATTAAGTTGGGGGCGGTTCTGGATATTCATGATTAAAAAATCATTGGGATTTACCGAATAAATCATTTATCAGTGTTTTCATCGTGCACTTCTCATTTTAAAGGAACAAAAGACGAACACATATTGATGTATATTCAACACAATAGTTGATACAAAATATATTCCAATCCACGATATTGTTATATATCAAAAGTGAGGTACACTTCACATATGCTTTTATGGATGAACACAATTCCTACATTAAACAATTATATCATGTATTGCATTGCGCACCAACGGAACGGAATATGTATATATATATAGTCTATTCTTTGTGTTGTAAATATTCAATGATGCCGTAATGCATAATCATAACTGTATGTCATCCGTGCGCAACATAGTACATGTACTCGTGATATACCCGGAGGTGATATATAATTTTCAAAAACACAGTTACATGATTTCTCTTAAGAACTCACCGGAAACATTGCAATCGCTCAGATGACGGGGAAGACAGTCAGATAATTCTGTTCTTGAAGGAATGGTGGCAAATTCAGCTAACTGTCGTAGATTTTCTAGGCTTCCTGAATCCAACAGAGATTTGTTGACCGCCATTTTTTTTACTGCGTGTCTCTTCCTCTGTGCGCTCTCCAAGCGACACTGGTAGTCAGTTTTTAGTCTGTCGCACGGCCACAGTCGTACAATGTATGTGGAAGCAATGGTACAAAAATTATAATATTTAGCGTAGGTTGAATCTAAGGTCACACGCTATTGTAACTTGATATATACTGCATCACTTTCAACGTGTACATATCATTATCTTTGCAAATGAATTAATTTGATGGACGTATAACTCTACACCATCGCTTCTTACACGAACATTCTAGTCAAGAGACTGTAACGGTCGTATCAGGACAATGGATTGTGTTTTTCAAAATATTATTTGGATTTACAACGGAGGGTATGTACACAATGCGGGTTAACGATCACATTGATTTTGCTGACGCATTATGTGGAAATTCCCAACCGTTAGTAGTTCGTCGACCTTGTCTTGATTGCGCGCGGAACAGACAGAAATAGAATAATTGAATTGAATAGAATCTCTCTTTCACAACTTTATGATGGTTGATGGTTAAACATACAGTATGTACCCTTTAGAGACTCCGTCAAAATGTAGTCAGATTTCTTTCATCCCAACGATAATAATGTAAATTTCAACTGTTTCATTTTCCTCCATCTGCAGGATCTGTGGAGTTGTAAGAATTTGGTAGTGAACGAAATACATTATTGCACTTATCTTCTGTTTTATTTTCGAAAAAAAGTGGATCGGTCAAAAATGTGTGAGATTTAACTTCGTCGTGATCTGAAATACTGTAATGTATTTCATTGTCTGCTTTTCATTTAGAAAAGGTAGTTTTGAGAGAAACTGCTCTTCACTATAAACTATGAATCTCTCTGCACGTAAATGATGTAGTTTTTAAAATCATTATCTCTTTCCTTTACTCGAAACCTATTTTTGTAACCTCAAATTTATGAAGGATACTTTAAAACAAATATCTACATGATAATCTGACTTAATAATATTACATTAATCCTAAAAGGAAAGGTTTGTATACTTCTGTGTCGGAAATGATCACAAACTGGGATTATTTGAATAGGGTGTAAGGGGCTGTGAGTGTTTCGACTCACGTTTTCCTCTTTTTTTTTGTTGCTGTATCCTTGCGCGGTTTCTGGAAAATAAGAGCAATCCTCATTATATATAGTAATACTAACACTCATTCAAAGATCGAAATAGCAGGAGCAGATCTGTTGTCTCGTTGTTCTGTAAAAAATATTTCTTTAGTTTTTTATTTAAAAAAAACTTAGAAATAAAAGAAGAATGGATGGAAAGGTCGAATTAGGAGATATAAGGGTAGAATTTGGACTACGGAATTATTACAATTTGCCAGGAATAGAAACAATCCAGACGCAGGGTAAGATACAGTAATTATTACAGCAAGTTATTCTACCTCTAAGGAAAACCATCTTAGTGACACAAAGTAAAGCATTTCCGTTCGAGGTGAAAGAGTATCTAAAGAAAATACAAGACGATAGAAAGTACAAGCATAATTGAAAGAAAAATACATATCTTGTCATTTAATTAATCAATTACAAGTCCTGCGAAAACGGATTTTCTTGGTTTCGCAATATTTTCACCTTTAATTAGCAAGGAAGACTACGTCCATGTCCCAGTCTATAGTCGCGCAAGGAACGGATTCTGAAATGCCGATATAATTGTCCAGTGATTACAGAATAGCATTTAAGAAATAAAATCATTTTTCCTGCATGGAATAATGACGTCATTTACTGAATTTGTTGTCGTTGCCTGTTATGTAGATTATCCAAAAGCTTTGCTTTAATTAAATCGATTATGTCCCTCATTTGGATCCATCATGCATTTTTTTTATCTCGGGTGAGGTCGACGATCAAGAAACTCAGTACTTGGGAACAAATCTTCACATTTCTGCTTTAAATTTGTTTTCATAAGTGCTTGAGGAAAGTTCAAAATTCCGACACCAATTGGTCGAGTTTGTTTAAAATTGTGTTCTTAGGTACTATACATGTATTACCAATTTTTTGGACAGTGTGTTGGTTTTTGGCTCGCAGTAGCTGATGATATATGGTATTGATAAAAGTAAATAGGAATAGTAATAAAAATGATGACGAAGTTGGTAATTATGATTGGGGATGGCAGTGATGGTAGTATGAATTACGTAGAAATATTAGCGATAGTGGCGAAGATATTGAAAATTTTGATCATGAGATGATAGTTAATGAAAATGATAATGGTAATCAACATCATCATCCCAGTAGCATCAATGATTTCATTCCACACTGCAAAAACGGTGGTGTTAAATTGGTGTTAAATCAACACCACTGGTGTTTATACAGGACAGTACCACCATCAGAGTTGTCCTATATAAACACCTGTGGTGTTAATTTAACACCAATTTAACACCACCGTTTTTTTGCAGTGCATCAATGATACAACATTCGAACCCTTACACTGACAATTGATAGACAACCCATGAATGATATAACTGATTGTGATATTTTGTAGTCATCATTTCCTTTTCTGTAAAACATTTCCTCAGATTTGTTTTCAAGGCCTATAAAATGTTTCATTCGCATTCAACTGTAGGCATGTCTTATTGCGCCATGATATTTATCATTCCAACGTTTTATTGTATTTCCAGGGGCTCCCTACTTTCTTGACAGTGGTCAGGTTGATTATCTTGCCAAACCTAACCTGAAACTTCAATTTGTGGTCTGTGGCAAATCAGATCGACGTATTATTGGACAGGTGAAGCGAGGACCAGACTGTTCAAGATACAAAGCCTTCTTCATCTCTACTCCCGATCCAGGTTTTCCAAACCTGCGAGGCACACATATTAAACGTAATGCTGATGTCGTGATTCCATCACCCCAAAAGAATGTTCACGAAGGAGATTGGTACCTAACTGTATGGTACGAAGGAGCATCCAACTTGAAGGCAACTTCGCGGAAGACTGTCTATTTTTAGAGTAAGTAAGGGAGTAAGTTCAGCTGTGATATCTTTAAAGATCTTAAAGAAACTGCAGATAAATGGATGAGAAACTCTCTTGACAGTTACAAGGTGCAAAATGAATCTTAAAAAGGTAATTTCTTTTGAGACTTATTCGATAGAAATTAAAATTAAACAAAAAATATCACAAATATATAAAATGATATAATAACTGGCAAGTATTTTCTATACCAATAAACAGACTACGGATTGAAATGAAAAAATTAATGTCAAGAGCGATGGATACAGTTTACAGTGAGCTAAAGAATACATGCATATTCTTGCAAAATAATGATGAATTTGAACCTTTCATTACTTTTAATTTGTAAACATATTTGCAAGGCACAATGTTGTGTATGTTTATGTGGTATTGTTGGGTTTGTCTTGTCATTTTAATCTGATCTATAAATTCACTTTCATCACCGTTTATTCTAGGTTGACCGCTGGACATGCTTAAAACATGCTTTCTGGTTGCTACCAGCAAGAAATCTTTTGCATTCCTACCAATGAATATAGTGTATTTATGTGTGTATGTTGTTTTTATAATTACTTCGTTGTAATAAAGTGAACTTGAACTTGAGCCTGACTAGATATCCATATTTTTGGCGTTCTTTTCGATCTTATACTAGACTCGTATTTATCTCTGCTTTTTCTCATTGTATAGCTAGACAACGGATAACCCGACCGCTGATGTTTCATACCATGGAAATATAATAAATTTACTAGACGAAAAGCAGCACTCGCTTATATCGTTACGCGAATGGCATTAGGCCCCGCCTCTTTCGGATCATTTGAAGGTCGACCTAAGCACCCGTTTTTGTTGAATTATTCATATCTACTGTGCGTGCGGGGCTGAGACACAACTTCCAAGCAAGGGAATGATAGTTTTCATGTAAAATATCACTTCATTAATTGTGTTAATATGATACAATCTTATTACTTTTTCAAGATGAACAATGATTTTTTTAGAAGACCCAGTTCTCTTTCTTTTTAAAGATATAAGGAACTTTATCATTATTTTGTTAAACATAAAGGCATGTATTCAAAATGAAAGCGATTGATTTCACTTTCCTTTCTTTGTAAATTCTCCTTATTTCCCTTTTTATTCCTCTTCTGTTCTCCTATTCTCCCCTTTCTTCCCTCCTTGTAATTGCACCCATCTCTCTTTGCTCTTCTTCTATAATCTATTTCTTCTGTCCAATCGATGGCTCACCCTTCTCCTTTTCTTCTTTCCCTCTCCTGCTATTGCCCGTCTTCTTCTTCTTCTTCTTCTTCTTCTTCTTCTTCTTCTTCTTCTTCTTCTTCTTCTTCTTCTTCTTCTTCTTCTTTCTTCTTCTTCTTCTTCTTCTTCTTCTTCTTCTTCTTCTTCTCCTCCTCATCTCCTTTTTTCTCCGTTATTTTTCTTTTCCTCTTTTGTGTAAAATGCATGTCCAGCTTTATCATGCTCATTCTCGTAGGCTATACCTGCCAATGAATACGTCAAGTGTTTTGTTTAAGTATTATAATAATTTGTTTTATTCAAGTATGTTTGGACGGAAGAAAGAAACAAAAATTCTCGATTTGAATAAAGTGTAAATAAAAGCAGCTGGTGCAGGTACAGGTACAGGTACAGTTCAACTTCAAGAGAGAACAAGTCGCAACTCCATATTTTATATGAATTATCCTTATTCTTCATTTAAATAAGATTAATGCGACGTCTGTAATGGTAATTAGACCTTAGAGGAAACTTATTCTGGATAAAATCTATACCTATTATGTGTATGAAAACATGTATACAAGTTGTTTTTTTTTTAACAGTATACTGTAAAATCATCTTGCCAGATTGGACTGTGCTACAACAAATAAAACTCTAATGGAATGAAAGATTTTCTAGCAGATATTACTGTCATAATTCATGTAAAATTATGATATAATTGTAAGGTTAATTTGAAGCCAGATTTCATTTTTATAGAAACATTAGTGGAAAAATCGGGTTATCTGAAGACAGAGGTATTTTCTTTACACACTATTCATTCTCTGTGTTTTTTCCCATGCCTGAGTACTATTATTCAATTTGAAACATTTGTCATGATTTTTTTTTTCAAATCTGTTGTGATCTATTCTTCATGTTTTTGTTGGTTTCATTTAGTTATGAGTAGAAATAAGTAGTAACAAAGTAGGTACATGTTTTCCGTAACAATTCATATGTCGAAAGTAAATGTAATCGAACATGATAATTTCTATGAGTTAACGATAATGATTACCATTGGTTATTTAATTTTTGTAATGTTCTCGTAATATATGTACTCGTATAACCAAGATTTCACTCATTCTGAAGTACAGTACTGAAAGACTAAGCAGGTGAATACTTACACACACACACACACACACTCACACACACACACACACACACACACACACACACACACACACACGCACCCTCCCCCCCACACACCCTCACGCGCGCACACACGATAAAAGAGCAATGTAGATAAAAATCCCTTGTTCAGGGGCATAAGTACCGCGCCGGGGATCGAACCCTCGACTGACACACACATCCTCACATACACCCCGCACACTCTCGCACACACCTGCACACCCTCACGCACCCACGCACGCAGTTCACCACATGCAAAGCTAGGCTTTAGCTGTGAGCGTTTTAATGCATTATATAGGCGTGTAGCCTTGGTTGTTTTTTTGTTATTGAAGCTTGAAAAAAAAAGACTGATTTTTTTAAAATTCTTTCTTAACCGAATATGGTGACTGGCTTCATTGAATGATGTGTAAGGATAGGGAGATATAGTAATAACAGAGAAACAAAACATTGAAATCTAAATATGTGTTACAATATTATAGTTATTTATCTCTTTTACAGTGCTGAAGAATTTCTTGAAGAAAAATTACTGCGGCCTGTACCATGTACCAAAGCAGAGACAATTTCGTTTTATAAAGATCGGGAACGGGAAAACATTGGTTGTTTATGATATGTAACTTAAAGAAAGATTAGTTTTCTAAACTTCCTTCTCAACCAAGTTTGTGTAATTTTCACTAGATCTTTTATCTGTCTACAATTCCGATTATCGGGGGAGGGGGGGGGGGTCAGCGTTCAGCCTAAAACAATACCACAGACAGGTGATCAAGAGAAAAAACTGACGAGTGTCTAAGTTCCTTTCATAATATATGAAGATATCATTATTACTGCAATGAAGCATATATGAAATGTCGCTATTTTTCTAAATATGAACAAACACCTGTGCCTTTAAAATGCATAAACTTTTGTCTCATGAGTGTCTCACTCCTTATTTGTTTTCGGGTCTACATTCGTGAAGGGTAAAAGAAGAAAGAGGTATATAGAGACAGGAAAAAGAGAGAAAAATGAGATAGGAAGATAGATAATAAATAGGAAGGAAGAAAGAGAAAGAGAGAGAGAGGTTGAAAAGAGACTTAGGGCGAGACATAGAAGGTAGAATGAAGGATATCTCTATGTAAGATAAATGGGTTATGAGAGATTGAGAGAGAGAGGGAGAAAGAAGAGAGAAAGAAAGAAGAGAAAAAGAAAGGAGAGAAAAAGAGAGAGAAAGGAAAGAGAGAAAGAAATGAGACAGAGAAAGAATTGAGAGAGAAAAAAGAAGAAGAAGAGAGAGAGAGAGAGAGAGCTGGGACAGTGAAAAAAAAGAAACCGAGATATGTTTTTGAAGATTTGTAAGATACGTACAAACTAAGAAAAAAAAGGTTCAATTTTGCACCCTTCAAATGCAACACCAGGAGCTCCTTCATGGGTGCAACTTTGCACTCAAAGAAGCATTATGCACCATTAAGGGTGCAGTGAGCTACAATTTGCATAATTAAGGGTGCAGAGTTATACCCTTCAGGGAAGGTGCAAAGTCGAGCCCTTTTGGATGCAAAAATTTCTGCACCCTTTAAGGTGCATAATTGTACCTTCAAGGGTGCAGATGGGCACTTCGAGGTGCAGACAAGTACAAAAGAGCGCATCTTTGCACCTTTTTCATGTAGGGTGCAAGATTGCATCTCCAAAGGAGCTGGTATTGTTGCATTTGGAGTCAAAATTGCACTTTTTTTTCTTAGATTGCACATCAAGAATTAGGTTACCGTCTACGCACAGGGAGTATAAAGAGGAGAGATATTTGAATAAAAAGCGAGGGGACTTCATGTAAAGAGTTGTGTTTAAATATTACATGATTTTCAATCCGTCATGGCAGCATGGGGGTTTCATGACCTTCAAGTTTATGGAGTTGCCTACAAAGCGACTTTTTTTAAGAATAAGATTCACATGATATGTAAATATAATATTATTATACCGATTTCAAAAATTGATATCACATTTTGGAAAGACGTACTTTTAACTTCAAATGAAAAAAAAAACACAAGCAACATGCAAAGGAATCGGTGACCCCTTGCCAGAAACCGCGAATTCTTCCAACGAAGTTACTCACCAGTCTGCGATGTTTGAAGTTTTGGAAAATCACGTTGTCCTTCATGGCTAGTCCCTCCCCCAAAGTACCGTGAATTGAAAAAAGGACGGAACTATGTTTGATAAACCACACGAGGTGTATGTATAAATGAAGCTAATGAGACGCATCTCTTGCCATTTTCCCCACTTGAACTCCGAGTTTGGCGAGACGATTTAACGGAAATGGCAAGTGGGATAGAAACCAAGCTAGTAGACATTGACTGGAATACCCGCTTCATTAAGCATCAAAGTGAAGTGGAACTGGGAACAGATAGGAGAAGTAAGTTTTTAATGATTCTCATCGATATTTTGGAAGATATGCGATGAAATGAGCAATTTGTGCTACTTTGACTTAAAAAAAAGACTAAGATGTCCTTTTTTCCCCTTCATATTCTCCGCCTGTAGAACATGATTATGCAATCAATTGTCTTACCTCTAATAACATAATTTCTTTTCACAGTAATCTTAGCCGGCGTTTGTGTTTAAGCTTGATGTTTTGTTTTGTATGTAAGCATCCCTCGGGATAATATTACAAGTTCGTTTTTCATGTCTATTTCGATTTCATGAAGCATAACACAAGGTTAAAACTAAAAATAATTGATGAGGTTTTTTCGGCTATATTCGAGAATATTCATTACTGAAATAATCCTGAATACAAATTAAAGCTATGATAGTATAAAGACATTGTAGGCAAGATAAAGTGTTGCGATTTTTTTTTTAATGCAGGTGTTAATTATAATAGGTTTCTTTAAAAAGATTCCATATTAATCTGGTATTTACACAAACAAAAAAGGTTAGACAAAAGTATATGACATGTGTTTATATAATTATTTAAGCGAGAGCATTGATGACGCAAGAGACAGGGACATATAGTTCAACTGCAGCTTTATCCGATCAAGCTTTGTACACTATGAAAAAATATTGGGTAAAATTTTAACCAGCACGAGGGTAATTATATATATGTCCAACCACCTTTGGGCAATATTTTTACCCAATGCGGGAAGCACATTGTCCAGTTCAACCTTGTTCAACCTTGCAAAAATTCCCCCCAAAATGGTAGGCCAGCTCTGTCGAACTTTGATTCATGCTACGCTATTATTCTCTCAATTGATCTCATATACTTATATATATGTATATTTTTTAAAAAAACTTTAAAAATCTAGGGTTAGGGGGACGTATAACAATGTGATTTATTCCGTCAGGCGTAATGAACAGTGTTAGGGGGACATGAAGCACGATTATGGGGACATTTTGATGGCATAGAACAAAAGAATGTCCTCCTAACAGTGTATTTGTAAGAATAAATATATATACATACATACATATATATATATATATATATATATTGACAGAAATTTGACAAATGCAAACAACTTTGGCAACTCCCTTGTATATAATAAACACTGAAAGAAATGATAATTTATTTCTTTCAGTATATATATATACATATATATATTGCTAGTCAAAAATTATTGGAACACCTACGAAAATTTAACCACATTGGATTTTTGGATTGTGTTTCAGTATTTCAATCACACATCCACGTGTTCTTGTTGTTGAATTATGAAACTGGGTATGACCAAACAATCTGGAATATCTGGGTCATTGACAAGTCTATTTTTAGAGAATTGGAGTATTTTTTACTGTAAGAAAGTGAACCACTAGGGATTCTGCACAAAATTTTGAAAACAATGGTCTTCAGTTATGCGTGACCCTGGAAACAAGTTACCATTGGAAAGGATATGAATTATCCCTTTATAATTATGATATGAAATTCAAGACTCCCAAGTCCCTTGGGCTGTCGGTCTGTGTATGACCCTTCTCTGTACCGGAAGCTTAATTACGAAGCTCTTGAGAGAGTCTTTACATAATATGATGGTTACCTCTTGTCATTTCCTTGTCAGAAATGCCGACTTTTGATGACATAAACGAAGGGACCGTTAATGCTTGGAGTGGACAGAGTTTTTATTTAAACTTTAGAGTTCGTGGGAAGAAACACCATACCCTGTTAGCAAGAGTCAAGAGAAACGGTTACTACTCCCATCCAAGAACGCTTCACCGTGGGACTGGAAGTAATCACGAGACTCGGGTATGCGATGTCAGAGTCAGGGTTCCCAATGCAGACCCTTCGCAACACGGTGGATACTGGTATCTCGTCATCTACTATGCTGACAATGGAGCTCCGGTTTTATCCCGTAGACGGGTGATATTTGAATGTAAGTAGATGTTTCTCTAGTTGAGGTGGATGCATCCCAGGTACATTTCATTCATAACATAAGCATTTATTGTGATAAAATTTTTACGATAACCATAAATTGAATGCCCAGTGGGAAAAGATTAGTTACACGATGTGGCGACAGTGTCATAATCGATACACTTTACAGGCCTACATAATCACAATAATGTACATTGCACCCGATGATATAGGGGCCAACGATGCCAACTGCATGAGAGAGGGACTAAAACTCGCATAAACTAAAGTTGAAGTTTATGAACATATTTCGTATTAAATTAGGCATTCCCTAGCACATTTAAAAGCTAGATGAATATTAGACTTTGAAAGAAATACCATTGTCATTCTTCACACAGAGTAAGTCCAGTGTCATTGTTTGTTTTTCTTCTTTGAATTGTGTTATTCATAATTATAATCATGATAGTGTAAAGTCAATCAAATACAGTGAATTCATTTTCACTATGCGAGAGGAAATGAGAGAATAATGGTTGGGACATATTTTGTTTATCTGATGTTTGTTTTAATTACGCATGCAGGATTCTCAGGACCGTGATCAACCCAGACCGGCCGTGAGCCTGACCCTGCCCCATCATGATCGGTGGATGTGTTAACGCATAATGGTGTTTGAAATGAAGAAAATGTAACAATAAAGTTTGATGATGATTCCATTTGTATTTTTAGAGGGAGTTAAAAGGCCGGAAATTACTAGACAGACTGATAGAGAGGGCAAAAAGTACAATCGTACATCAATGTTAGAGGAGGGTTGAAGACAGTGGCGTACCTGGCATACCTCGTCAGGGGGGTGGGGGGTGTAGGCATGGGCGTACAGATACACCTTTTTTCAAGGGGGCTGATTGCCTGAATATCAACTTCACAGTTTTTAATTTGCGAGCGAGCAATTTTTTTTTTTTTTTTTAGCCTTTTTGGTGTGAAAAGTGCAGAAATTACACATTCGGGCATAAAACTACCCAAATATGAGGATATTTGGGCACCTCGCTGCCCGAATATCGGCATTTTAAAAATTCTTGGGGGGGGGGGGGCTGCAGCCCCCCCCCCCGCCTCATACGCTTATGGGTGTGTAGTTCTGGAAGGGGGAAAAGGTTCCCAAGGGGGTGCCCAATAACACAGTTGGGATCTTGCTGGTATTGATATTTGCTATCGGGCGATTGCATTTCATTGGTCGAAATCAATTTTTTTTAAATATCATTCCAGAAGTCAAATGTATTGAATCTTGACAAAATCAGTTTCTCGATATATTTCTGATCAAGTGGTAATTGCAATGTTTATATTAACATACTTCTTTTATTCCTTTTTGAAGAAGCTGTTTACATATTGTGTTCCCAATTCTGCACATTTGGAGATGTAAAAAGATGTATTTGACATTGAATTTAGTTGTATTGATTTGCATTTGTTTCATTTCCATATACACAGTCAAAACTAAAAAAATATGCACCCATTCACTCATTAAAAATAAATGTAAACGTGAAAAAAAAATATGAGACAGTAAAATGATATATCACTAGATATGGGAAGAATCACTCACTGGCAGGAATGCCAGAAGGTTGAGGGAATTGAAATGGGAGGAAGATAGATAGGCGGACGGAGAGATTGGGTACATAGGGTAGAAAAGGTTCTAATAACCAGAGGAATGTGGAAGAATTTTATATCTGAAGAAATTATAGCAAGACAGTTTATAGCAGCTAGGTCAAAACAATTAATCAGGAAGAACTTGTAACTCTGATAATACTTGATTACAGGAAAATTGTTTAATGGACAAAACAGTTTCAGCAGACAGCATTAGTAAAGTATGATAAAATTGTTTAATCATTTGAATCCCCCCCCCCCCCCGAGCCAAAAATAAGGAAAAGAAAGTATGTTCAAGTTTTAAGAGAAAATTTGGACTTCAAACGTTTCATGTACTTTTATTCCTATTACAGTATTCATATATTTATGCAAATTAATATACCATAGTCAAAGAATAACAAATACTGAAAAAGTTTGTTCTTCTTTTTTTGCATTTGTTTTATCTGTAAATTAAGAGAAAGTGGGAGAGTTGTTAACCAGTTGTTAACCATTGACTTGAGTGTATATAGTCTGTGTCTCATGCTTAATGTACACTCTGTTTCCATTGTTGACGTTGTAATGGACTCGAGGGTAATGCCTGAGGGCCCTCAATAAACCATGCCAGCTCAAGAAGTTGTTTTACTGTGTTTGGATTTGTTTCGCAGCAGCAACAACAAAAATACACACCAGGTTGTCATTTTTCACAATATCCATCCTTACATGTACATGAAAAATAGATATGCATGCAGTGAACAACTTCCTGGTATAACAAATAATTAGGACAAATTTCAGTTTTAAAAAGTCATAAAAATCCACTTGAATGTGTCCAATACCAATTCCTTCAAAAACAGACGCGTATGTGTGGTCGGGCCAGCCGGCGTAGTGCCTGGCCTGGTGCTGGCGCGGAGCGGCGGCGCGGCGCAGCCTACCAATATCCAGCTAGCTAGGCCGGCGTGGCATAGGCCCCGTGGTTATGCATAAACATTTGGCCTCTCACGTCGTCTGCAGCATGCAATATCTATCGACGATCTCGTGCTACTAGTACTACTACTTCTACTACTACCGTACAAGAATAGCGGACAAGAAGGTGAAGTACAGTCCCCCCCCCCCCCCCGTGTCAGTTTGTTTTGTTGTGATGGGGATTCTTTTTTTTTCTTCTTTTTTGCTTGTGACTCGTCAGGGGGGGGCAGTCAGCCCCCCTGCCCCCCCCTCCAGTACGTTAGTGGTTGAAGAAAGAAAGAAAGAAAGAAAGGTCATGATTGATGAGATGAGTGGGAGAGATGGAGATAGAGAGAGAATAACTAGATGAATAATCAAAAAGAAAAAGAATGACTGTTCTTGAAATGCGAAGAAAAATAAGGGATATGCGATATTATGCGATGATGTTATGAGAAAGAGGGGCGTAAAGATGGAGTCTTAAGCAAAAAAAAAAAAATGTTACAAGAAATGAAATGCAAAAGTGAAGTAATGATAATAAAGTAATTGAATGTAATGAAGAGAAGAGATGAGAGGATGAGAAAGCAATAAGAAAAGGGGTAAGTATGTACATGATGTAAGGGATGATAAAGAGAAGAGAGCGGGAGCGAAGGGGAGATATCGAAAGGAAAGAAAGAAAGAAAGGAAGTTATTATATAAAATGGATAGACATAGGAGAGAAGAGAGAAGGGGAGAAAAGGAAAAAAATGTACAACCCACAAGTATTCTTTTCACCTAGCCTGTTAAAAATCTATATGACTGCAATTCCCATTTCATATCTCACTATGTTCTTGTTGATTCTCCCCTTCTTTCTTCCCTCCTTTTGAGCTCTCAAGCATAATGATGGTGAGGTACATGTATGATGGGATGAAAAGCAAAAAAATAAGTTTTACTGTCGCACTACCCTAACAAGAAAAAAGGAGCATAAGATCCTTTAAAAAAAATCAGAAATTTTGTTGATTTTCTCGAAAGCGAAATCTTTCTATCTGCCTCATCTATCTAAGTCACATTAAAAGATACATATAATCAGCATGTTAAGAACTTCATTTCCAACACTTAACCCCTTCTTATCAAATTATGAATATTAATGAGTGAGTATATTTACATTTTAATCAGTAAGGCACTCAGAAATGTTTCAACACATTCAGACATTACACATCTTTTCTATTTTCCTGTATATTTCGCTAGATATTATTCCAAAAGCTTGCGCTGTAATGAAAGAGAAATCTATGAGGCACCCACATGCTGAAAGGTGATTTTTTTTTCAGCGCTCGGAATGTCTATTCGAGCAAAGACCTCATTCCTAATGCTTAAATAGGCGTGTCACATTTGCTTATGAATAATGCATTATTACCGATGTCAATCAAACAAATCTGTCGACGATCATTTGGAACTACTTTTTTCAATAACTATGATTTGTTTAAACATAAGTAGGACACTCGTCACTTTGAGAGATAAGCGCTGAACTAAACAGGTATATTCGCGCGTATATCGTAAAAGCTGTATAGTAGCAATTATGGAGGTGATAGATACTAAAGTCTCATGGAAGGATACCACACCCCCTGAAGGGGGAACGGAATTGACTAGAAATTCTGACAGATCAGCAGGTAAATATACAAGCTTCATAGGTATTTAGCTGTGATTCTTAGGAAGTAAGCGAAGTATTTTTTTGCAAATATTATAACACGGAACATCCAAACTTTTGATTTGCACAGATCCTGAAAAGTGGCCCTCTTTATTTCGAAATAAATATCGGCTTATTTAAGTTTAAGATCTCTACCAAATAAACGAATCATAAGTTTTCCGGGACAAGAGAAACGGCTGGTAAAAACATCAGACGTCTATTTCTAACACGTTATTGGATACGACTGATTTCAAATTGGTCACCGTAAGATAAATCATTTTCGAATTTTAAGTCTAGACAATCGAGAACCTCATTGAAATAATTCTGTTCGTATTGAGATTCTAGTTATTTTCAGTTTTCAAATGAAAACTATACGATCAGTTTCCTATACATATTACCAAAATTTGTTTTGATATTTTTCTCCAGAATGAATCTGAAAATCCATGAAATTTCTTAAACTTATGGTTCCTGGTTCGGGATTTCTAGATGTCATTTACCCAGGGAGGATATTGTTCAAGGTGGTGGTGTAGAGTCAAGTGTTGTGTTTGCAGATGTAATTGAGGCATGAGAATGAAATTTTTGAAATTAATTTTGTCTTTGATATTTTTTTCTCAACAGACCCTACATACATAATATCACTGCCTGGATATAAGCCCAAGAAAAATATGGTGGTCAAGGAAAACGAGGATTTTGACTTATTTATATGCGGAGGGGGGAAAGGAAAAAGTACCTTATATTTTGGTGTCTCTTTGGAGAAAACCAAATTCGACCAAATCATCCACCATGAAAAACTTCCCGCCGCATATACGTACTTTAAAATCAAAGTAACATTAAAGTGCACGGAGAAGGAAGAGGATCAGCCGCAGAAGGTTTATCTCATGTTCTATCGGCGGGACGACAAAGGAGGGTTGTACAACATATCTGCAAGCAAGAGGGAATTCAGGGTGGTAAGTAAAAAAAAAAAAAAAAAAAAAAAGAAGGAAATCCTCGATATTTGTTGTTGACAGAAGGACACGAGGAATATGAATTTTGGGGTTTATGAGGCTTTTTATTTTAGGACAATGGTAAAGTTTTACTTGGGAAACTATAGGTTTAAAATAATTCTCAATCATGAAAGAAGTCTCTTAATCCTGAAGGTATAAATTCAAAGTAATTATTATTATTATCACTATTATTATCATTTTTATCATTCCATTCAGAAAAGAAAAACAAAAAACAAACGAACAAACAAACAAACAAACAAACACCAGTACAAAACAATAGTAGATTGGACAATATGATTATGAAAGGTATCAAAAAAATATAATCTGGTCCAGGTAAATTGGCCATTTTTTTACGTTGTCTCTAGTGCGTTATTACCATGCTTTGGAAACGAAGCAAATATTATCAGGCGTAATTTATTTAGATAAAGGGTTCTAATTTAAAAAAACATGGGGGCGTGATGGCGTAGTGATAAAGTTTCATACCCGGACTCGCGTTTCCGTTTTACACCACAGCCTAGGCAGTTTTTCGATTAATTGCATCAAACGTGCTGGTTTCAAAGTCTAGGTTTCGTTTCATCTGTTTACACGCGCCAAGTATGAAAACGAAATGTTACGTATCGGCGCGCGATCGTGTACGTACGTACGTGTGTACTTTCTGCATGCACTGCATATATATATGCGCATGTACTGCACTTCACTTGATTTGTCTACTCGTCGATTATGTCTCGTCTAAGTTAGAATCTTAATTCTAATGTAGGAGAAAGAAGGATGCATGGAAAGTAGAAATACATTAAGAAAAGGGAAACGAATAGATAAAAGAAGAAAAAAGAAAAAATACATAGAATTAATCTGTTCTGTCTTCATGTACTTTTCCTCTTATCTATCCTCCCTCTCCATATGTTTTTGTTTTGTTTCGTTTTGTTTCTTTCATGTTTCCTTACGTATTTCATTTCGTCTATCTTCTCTTCCCTCATTCTTTTATCCTTCCATCTATCTACTTCTCTTTCTTTTCTCCTTCAGATTTAGGTCATGCTCAGCGCAGCTCGCTCGCGCACGTACATGATTATAATGCATATGCAGTGGATATTGGCGTGGCTGTCGTCTCTTCACGCACTGCACTAGCACAAGGTTAAGGTACGAGTGCACTGCGTGCATATGGTTCAACGTGACGCTTTGGAATTGGTTAGAACGAACTACGCTACGCACCAAGTGTGCGCTGAGGACTTAGACTCTTTCACCAGAGCACTTCTAGGATTTTTTTCGCGAAACTGCCTAGGCTGTGGTGTAAAACGGAAACGCGCTACCCGGACATTGGCTTCAGGGAAGGGCAGGGGTGGGGGGGGGGGGGGGGGGGGGGGCTAGATATCCGCGTCAGTGGTGATTCATGTATTCTAGAGAACAAATAACTTTGCCGGTCCAACAGTGTCCAAATTTGCAAGTGTGTGTCATAATTTGTAATCATGTAATAGTAATTAGTTTATTTTATACTTCGCATCAATCTTTACCATGTTTACATTCAAATAAAAGGCCAGTCATTTCTCACATTGTAATTTTTTTTTCATGTGGTTGGGGCAGGTGCTCCTTTCCCACCCTTAAGATATGTGTCCATATGAATTTTTTCTTCCGTATGTGTCATCCTTTTTTTGCTGATGTATTTTGTTTTTCTTGTTGATTTCTTGGGTGTTCGGTCTCATGAACTTTCTAATTTCATGGGCTACGGCGGCCTTTGGAATGTCCCTGTGTCCTCGAATCTCTCCCGATCCACAGATAAAGGGTCATTTCTATACATGAAAAAAAGAAAAGAAACAATTTTCCATTCATATTATTCCCATCTCGCAGACTCGCACCTCAAGTTAATGGCGGTTGTACGACCACGACACCCGCTGTAGCGACAGTCTCTCCCCTTCAATTTCATACGAATACTGGGGAGCGTTTTATGAAGAGTCTTGTCGGTGATTTTCACCGACTAATTTGCTCTCAGCCAATCAAATGCGAGAATTTTCAGTAACTTATAACAGTTGTCAGTGAAAATCACCGACAAAGCTCTTCATGAAACGCTCCCCTGAACTGTAATCCTTGATTAAACACTATAATAAACCCTAACCCTAACCCTAAACCCATCCTTAAACCCCGTTGTAGCCCTGACCCTATAATCATGTATCTTTGACGAAATAAGCCCGGAACAATATTGTTGCCGGAGCATACATAATATGTACGTCGGGTCACCTCTGACATGTTTGTGGGCTGCAGATCAGACCTAACCGATATTAAACGAGAGATGATTTTATATAACGGTATATTCAATTGATGTACATCCCGAAAGTCTCACCTTCTTATCGGTAAGCAGGGGCGGCGTCAGGGTATTTTGATAGGGGGCAAGATGACCCATAAGTGACTTTATTGACGTTTTAAGTGAAAAAAAAAATAGGAGCATTATATAGTGAAATGATCCCACCCTCTCTTTTCCCATATTGTTCTTTCTTCTTTCTCTTCTTTTTTCGTCTTTTTCCCCCTCTTTTTTTTTTTTTTTTTTTTTTGATCCTTGAAAAATCACAGGGGGTGACCGACCCTGCCCCCAGTAGCGCCGCCGCTGTCGGTAAGCACTTTACTTTGAACAAGATACTCACCATCTTTCAATTCCTATATGCTATTTCTTCCCTAGGAACAGTCCTCGTCCTGGTGCTCTATACTGTAATCATGGCAATGGGACACCATCAAGAGCTTGAATGCTGGTTTTATGCACGAGATCGCAACTCTCACTACTGGGGTACTCAATTGATTTTCATCTTTGTAAAACTATGCTATTGTGAATAAGATCACAACCTATATTCTTATCACTGTCGATTTCACCTGGTCACGAAAATGTATATTTTATGTCTCTTCTTATGTACATAATTTGAAAATTAAAGCATATATGTGTCATTGACATGACACCGATTGATACCGCCTTGCAACTACTTTGGGTTTATAAGCATAGAGCAGATAGGGGGGGGGGGGGAAGGGGAATTTGAAGCTATCGTTATTTATACAAAGCGACTGCATTTTTGTTAACGTTAACACGTGTATCAACAGTTTTTTATACATGTTATATATCATTCTATTTTACACTTTGGTACATGGTGTTATTTTTCCTTATTTGTACATGGTGTTGTTATTTTTCCTTATTTGTACAATTATGATATTCATAAGAGTATAGACAAACGGTTTGAGTTAAGTCGCGTTATGATGATATATAAATGCTTTCATAACTTAGCACCTTCTTACCTTCAGGTAGGCTTAATCAAGCCTAATGTTGTACATGAGCATCATACAAGGCAAATAGATAGTGGATGCTTACGTGTACCAAGATTTCACACTGATTGTCATAAGTGTAGCCCAATTGTATCTTCTATATTTGAATGGAATAACCTGGACAATTCGATAAGAACAGCTCCCTCCATTAATTCATTTAAGAGATTGTTTAAACAAAGTTGTAACTTGTGAATAGCTAAGGCGCTCATACACTAGGAGGTACGTGCTTACTCAGAAATATTAACATGATTTATGCACAATGGGGCTAATCAATATTTCCCTCTTTGGTTCTGCAACTGAACTAAGTTACTGATTATGTTTATTCTACAAACGAAGTATTCGTTTGTGCCCCATCTATCATTTCTTTGTATATCTATCTGATATTGTTATAGAATCTTATTCTTAACTATTCTGCATTTTGGTGTAAATATGTTCATTCAGGGCCCCATGGAAGACCACTAATTATTGGTGAATGCGCTACCCTGACAAAAGTTTTTGAAATAAATGAATAAATAAATGAATAAATAAATAAATAAATAAATAAATAAATAAATAAATAAATAAATAAATAAATAAATATGTAATGTTTTAATAAGTGTAATTGCATTGCCATGACCCCTTTGAAAGGGAAATATTCATTATTGAAAAGCCACCCAGTGTAAAGAAGAATGTATTTACTAAAATGAATAAACAAATAATATGGAGAAGCTGCAGGTTTGTGATAATGAAGTGCTAGATTATATAATGTAATGAAAGAATAACTAAGTGCTTTTAGTTATATTAAGATATAGTATTTTCAAAGTTTTACTTCGCCTGATGAGTGGAGAGTGGTCATTGTAGTTTAATGTCTTCTAAAACGAGCTCAATAGTTTTTTGGTCCATAAACATAACAAATTTCAATAGAGCCTAAATTCATTGGAAAATACTTTAAATGCTGAATTGATAAATGTTTCGAAATGTCTTTGTAACTAATATCCCATTATCATCAAAATTGACCAAATTACTATACTGAACAAAAGAAGAGTTCAAAGTTCTTAGGCGTCAATATAACATACTGTAATATTGTTTGGGCCAACTGTGGTATTACTAAACTCAACCCTATACTTTCCCTACAAAAGAGGGTTCTTCGTATTTGTACATGGCCGTCTTACCTTTCTCATTCTGATCCACTATTTTTTAAGCTTAAGACATTAACGGTCAATAAATATTTTTCAAGTTGCAGTCTTTATGTTTGAATATAAAACGGCCGACTTCCTTCCTCATGTCAACATTTTTTTAAAATCTGAGCAGTACAATTCACGGGTACCCCACCCGTATTGTTGATAAATTTTACCTGACAAACTCCAAATTATTAATAACACATATATCAATTGGACACATGCATGGCCCTAGACTTGCGGAATACTCTGCCGGCAACTGTTAAAATGTGTTCCTCACTTTATTCTTTTAAAGCGTCAAGTCTTGTATCACTATATTCAAATCCACCACACTGATCATTTAGACTTATTTTATGTATCACTTATCGATTATTCATTCTATCCATTCAACTCATATGATTAAATTTTGACCCCACCACTTATGTACTTACACTGCACTTGCACTTGCACTACACCCTCATGACTTCTTCTCTCTTTTTTTTTTCAAATTGTAAGTTCTATAATGCTTTTTAATTTGAGGCCACCATCGATATCAAGAAACTTGCTCATGATGACGGTGCGTTCTCTAATTCTGTTAATTGTAAATTGTTGATTTCCCACTTACCTCTTTACATACTTTCTTCGTATTCAGAAGTAAACTGTTTATGACTTATGTGTTTATATTCATATGTATATATTTTTCTGTAATGATTGATTCTTTGGTTTAGAACGCAGAAAGAAATTCAAACAAACAAACAAGTGCTAATCCGTCAGCTGAGAATTGTAGATGATCAGAATTGTTTCTCAGTGTTGTACCGTAAAACTCTACTGACGTCTTGAATCATGAGTCATAGAGATGGCGCCTTTAGGGCGGACATCTGTCTTCAAAACAAGAGGGTAAAGTGTGAAAATTATCGTCGGACAAACAAGAAGAAAGGTAAACCCCCACCCCTACCCACCCCCCCCCCAAAAAAAAAAAACCCAGACAAGCAACAAACTAACAAACAAACCTCATTCTTTCTGGGTGCGTTTTTTACTCCTAAATTATATTTCTAATTACAGATTACCAAAAGGGGATGGGGGTGGGGGTACGGTCCCCTTCCTCGGGATTTGAATACAGGGCTACTACTGCCTGTTAATTAGCCGTACCCTCACTTTATTTAACCAAAACGATACAGAGTAGCCTACATAGCCTGCACTTATTTGCAATTGTTATTTGATATCTGTGCTTTTTATGGTTGTTGTAGGCCTATACATGCTATAAATGGACGACTTTGATCTGTACGATGAAATGAATTAAACTCTGAAGAAAAAATGAAAACGGAAGTATCGATATGCAGAAAATTTAAAGTGGCTTATATGCGTAAGGAAAGGTGAAGAGACATGTGGACAAAAAAACTCCAACAACAATGAAACGAGAGTATGAAACAGAGAGAAAGAGAGAGAGAGAGTGAGATGAGTAAGAGAGAAGAGTAAGAAAACAACGGCGAGACAGAAGGAAAGGGAAAGAAAGAGGAAAGAATAAGTACTAGAGTTAAAGGTAGTAGCCCACATTTTGCAAGTGGCATCCAATCTGCACAAAAGTTTTATTTTAATTTTTTTTAAGCCACAGAAAAACACTCGTGAAGTTTTAGATCCCATTACATTCCCGTTTAGGACTGAGAAGGAAATATTCAACACAAATTTTCTTTTATTTTCTTTCTTATGTAAAGGCGTCTTCCTGACGCTTTAAGAGTAAAACCATTCTTTTTTTTTTACTTATTCTTTGGAAAATTATTGTAAATTTGATAACATGAAAGTTTTACATAAATATCTGTTATTCAAAATTGAAATTGGCTTGCTTCTCTTCAAATTCTGAAAAAATATTGTGTAAATGCGGCTACTATCTTTAAGTGTTCAGAGAGTAGTAGAGTAAGATGTGTTGATTGATTGAGAGAGATATAAAGAAAGAGAGAGAGGGAGAGAAAGAGGGAAGAGGAGAGTAAGGAGACAAGAGAGAGGGAGAAAGAGAGTAGTAGAGCAAGAAGATTTGCGAGTATTCTGGTGATTATAGATTATAATACAAAGAGTAAAAGATGTTTAGAAATCAATTACATGAAAGAGAATATATCATCAAAAAACATATGAATTTATGGGGAACGAGTGTCAGTGTTTATTAATTTTCATTATTATTTCCCAAAGTTGTAAAAAGGGAATAATTGGTGACTTCTCAAGATCTTCAAGCTTTGAAATTTGGTGGCATTAGTCCCAAACTAAATATTGAAAAGAATTTCGAGTTCATGAATACTAGAGAGGTATTGAAAAATTTAGGGAATTTATTTACCAAAAAATACATGATTTAAATTGACAATCTACACCTTCTCATTCTACCAGATGCTTTTTATGGTGACCCTGAAGTACGCTCGACAACAGGTCATGTGCGGCGTGAATTTCGCATCCCAGGTCCTGAATTTCGCACCGCGGGTCGTGAATTTTACGACTTGGGATGCAAAGTTTGCGCCATGGGTCATAAATCTCATGACCTCGGATGCGAAGTTCAGGACTTGGGATGCGAAATTCACGTCGAACATGACCTGTTGTCGAGCGTACTTCAGGGCCACCATAGCTTTTGCATTCTGCATAAACTCACGAGATAATTCCAGGCCCCCAGACTTATTATACTAATATATTTGGTTATTTAGTAAGAGAGGGAGGTGGGAGAGGGTTGGGGGGGGGGGGGGGGGAGAGAGAGAGAGAGAGAGAGAGAAAGAAAGAGAGAGAGAGAGAGAGAATGTGCTACATTCTAAGGTCATTTTACTAAATACGGTAGCTATTCCATGTATTGTGAATAGACAAAGTAAATGCCTCCATTAAAAAGTATGTAAAAAATAATCCCCGAATCTAAAAGAATTAGAAGATCCTTTGAAGACTTTTGTGAAAAGTTGGAAGGGTTCATTTCCGTCAAATAAAGTCTGGCAACTTTCACAAAGTGCTGATTGACGCCATTAAAAATGCCAAACAAACGCTACAAGAGATACAAAAGATTATCGAGTTTAAACAATGGGGTCCATTCGACAAAATCTGACGAGCTTGCAATAAGCAAAAGTGAAATAAATGACAAATAGGCAGAAAATAGATAAATGCATAGATAGATTAACGAAAGAATAAATAAAATCGTTTGCAGGTGGCGTACAATTTAGATGAAAAAGACTATGAGAGGTAAGGGAGAAGGGGGTCAGACCACGTGATCCCATTGGGCTGCCCCTTATATGCTAATATGTATACAAGGTTTCTTTGATTATAAAGCAGAATACTTGCTGCAAATCCAACATAATAAAACCAGCAGATAATTATGATTCCCATTAAGATTGTTAGTAGGACTTTCATGCTAATTTCACAACATACCTAAATATCCACGTGCTTGGAAATATTTGGAAAGAAAATTTGGGAAATTCAAAAGAATTTTTGGAGACATTGTCATCAGATATAGATGTAGGGATCTGTTCAACATCAGGAGACTTCCAGCAAATGTCATGATCAAAGTGAACTTGTCAGCTCTGACACTCTACTTTGCCGATGACTGTGCCCTAAATGCAGACACTGCAGCAAATATTATGCATTGATGGCAAGACCTCTGCTGCCCGCAACAATTTTGGTCTAACCATCAGCAATTAAAAAAAAAAGATAAAAACATGGACGAATGATTTGCAGCAGTTAATACATTTACTATAGCTGCAGACAACAATAAGTTCTGTGCAAAAAATGGCCACGCATCTTGCACTTCGATTAGTATTGGGTATTTTCTCATCACAAATTAATGACAGCCAATCATTCTGTTTGTGGGTGGGACCATGGCGGAACTACTTTTTTATTCCACGATAACCCCAACCTCACTTATAATAATGCAGTACTTCAGAAGGAACCATCAGTCCGTCTCATATCGTTAAAAGTTAGGCAGGGGAGAATATAGTGGGGCATTGACATCAAATATAGGTGTGTTGATCTGTTCAGCCCTACATCAAGACACCAGAAGCAAATATTACGCAGCACAGTTTTGGCAAGTTCTCTGGTTCTTAAATAATACAATATAACATGGGCAGCGAACCAGAGGAAGTAGAAATTATATGGAAAGATTCTTTTCAAGCGGTAGAAGCAAGATGGGAAACGTCTGAAAACGACTATAGTAAGTCATTTCAATAATTTTATGAAAACTTTGCTTTGCTTTGATATATATGCCTTCCTATGCCTAACTTTCTTCTCAGCTTTTCCTCGAGTCCATTTACTGTATTTTCCTTCCTATATAAAATCGATTCCTATATGCATATGCGAAAATCCTATTATATGTTCCTCAGTACTTACATATTTTAATTTTCTTTCACTGACTTGTGTTCAGTTATTGGACGTTCCAAACACAAGCTCTGTTTTAGGGGTTTTCTCCTTTTTTCTGAATTATTTACTGTATCGTACTCTATGTATACAGCATTGTAAAAATTATTATGTACACCTCGTTTTCGCATTGTACTCATGAATCGGAAATAAATGTTAATTTCAAATTTCAAATTCAAATATATATATGCATATATATATATATATATATATATATATATATATATATATAATATATATATATATATATATATATATATATATATATATATATATATATATATATATATATATATATATATATATATAATATATATATATATATGTATATATATATATATATATATATATATGTATATATATATGTATATATATATGTATATATAGTTGTGACAAGAAGGAGGCGGCGGGACGTTGCTAGTATGTTCACTTGCCTTTATTGAGTCGAGCTTTCGACCCTGTGACAGGTCTTCCTCAGGGCTTGGGGTACAAAACAAAAATTAACCAATTGCAAGCATGCAAAGAAACAACGAAATGAAAACAACATTATTACACAAATACAAACGTAAATAACAGAAAACGGTGTTGGCAATTGCACAGGCTTTTAGGTTACAGTTAAATTAAAATTTACGTTTGTATTTGTGTTATAATGTTGTTTTCATTTCGTTGTTTCTTTGCATGCTTGCAATTGGTTAATTTTTGTTTTGTACCCCAAGCCCTGAGGAAGACCTGTCACAGGGTCGAAAGCTCGGCTCAATAAAGGCAAGTGAACATACTAGCAACGTCCCGCCGCCTCCTTCTTGTCACAACTACAATTTTCACATACGATGCAGCACCTATCACGTACGTGGCAGAAGCACTTTCACATTATATATGTATATATATATATATATATATATATATATATATATATATGTATATACCCATGTAGTTTAACTACGCCCAATTATCCAGGGAGGAACGAGGTTGTTGTTTGTGCTGGATGTTAAAATTTGTACTTGTTTGAGTGGGCTAAATATGGTTGGCAGGGTTCGAATCGGGTGGTTTAGATTTTAGAAAGTAACTCATTAAGATGATTTGGATAAGACGTTAGAGGCTGTGCTCCTTGAATTCATGTATGAATTTTTCTTCATTATTGTCTTTACTATAATTAAACGCTATTTTTCAAACTGAATACTAAACGGTTAAGCTAAACGGTTAAAAAATTATAATAATGTAACTTAACCAAATAAGTAAAAAGAGACATATGTTGTCTTTCTTTCTCCGACAGACACACCACATTTTCTCGTCTCTTCTGGCGATGGAAAACAGCAAGCCAAGAACAACGAAAATGTGATACTTCAATATAAAGGAGGTTGCTACCAAGGAAACGATGTTGGAATACAAGTAACTCATAATGATCAGCATTCACAAGCATACTGGCTTCATCGGAAAAATAAATCCAGATCTGGATTTGTTGATTTCACCGTTCGGGTAAAGATACCAAACGCGACAAAATCTAAACATGAGGGATCATGGTTCCTTAAAGTATTCAACGTATATAGCGATGTTATTGGTGTACTTGTCTATTCAGAGAGGGAACTAGTTTTCTATCAATATTAAGGGAACTGGGATCCTTATGAATTGGGGTGATTTATGAGAATAAAGGAACGACGCCACATTCAAATATTTCATTTTCAAAACCAATTATAACCAATTGACCATTTTAATGAATATGTATTATTCATATAAAAACTACAAGTGGCGGCGATTTCATGTCATGAGAGGGGGGGGGGGTGGAAACACGGAAACCTTCGCCGAAAATCTGCGAAGATTATTAAGTTCTTATTATTATGTTTGAGGTTTTACGTTATCAAATTTGTGAAAAATGGTGAAACAATTTCCTTGCGTCAGTTGTCTTAAAGGTGTAAAAAATACTCAAAGAACTTTACAATGTACTGTCTGTAAAAAGTGGGTTCACACAAAATGTGCTAAAATAAGTAACGATTTATATGATCCTACTCAATTATTTTTAGACTGGCAATGTACCAATTCTTTTCAATTACTTACCTTTTTCATCTGGTGAATTTGATAACATTCCATGTACTGCTCATACTAACAATAATGTGAATACCAAAACTCCTTGCTTATCTGAAATAGCAAACCCATTGCAATTTGACTACTTACAAAGTAAATGTCTCAGATTTATACACTTGAATATTCGTAGCCTCCTTCGAAATATTGATGAAATAAAATTGTTATTAGAATGCAACAAAATACATGTACTAGCATTGAATGATTTAGCATCCAAGATTCCTATTTCTTCTGGAATAGTGTCAGAACAATGTAACTTGGATTCATCTTTTTATTTTACAGCAGTAACGGAAGAGGACGTTTTGAAAGAGATTAAATTATTGAAAAAAAAAACCTTCTTCTGGTATAGATGGTATTACTACTCAAATACAAAAAATGTCGGCACCGGTCATACTTCCATCACTTACTTATTTGATCAATAAATCCCTTCTAGATAGTACGTTCCCACATAAATACAAGATAGCAAAAGTTGTTCCAGTGTACAAATCAGGTGATAAAAATGAACCTTGTTAAATATTTAGCACGTCTAAGACATTTTATAACAGAAAGTAATTTAAAATTATTGTATAATTCAGTTATTCTTTCCCTATTTGACTACGCTGATATTGTCTATGAATCCACAAATAAGAAATATACTGAACGTCTTCAAAAAATTCAGAACAAAGCTGGCCGTATTATTTTGAATGTTAAACGGCAAAATCGAATATCTAATAGAGAAATACACCAACGACTCGAATGGAGTTCATTACAATCACGAAGAAATATTCATGTATATACAATGGTATTCAAATCATTGAACGGTCTGGCTCCATTATATTTAGTATATTCATTTCAATATCGTAATTACTCATATAATTTAAGATCTGTAGGTAATGTAACTATACCCAAACCAAATACAGAAAATTGCCGTAGAATGTTTGTTCACGATTATATAATGACTTACCTTTAGATATGAAATTTATTATACATTTTACTACATTTATTACTTCTCTGAGCTCTAAGATTTCAAATTACATTGCTCTCTGAGCAACGCGTTGTTTGTTTGTTTGGTTTTTTTTTTTTTTTTTTGGGGGGGGGGGGAGGGGTGTATATTCATGCTTGTAGCTTTTACCCATAACTTTGAATTCTGTTTTATGTCCCGTTTTCATTACTTAATATTTTGTTTTATATAGTTCTTTTCTGCTTGTTTAAGATGTTTGAAATCCAGTTTGTGTTATCATTTATTACGTTCTGGACACCTAGGCAGAACAGGGTGGTAATAATTACCACCTTGGATTGCTCATGAGTGGGCAATCCAGCCATTCATATATACCCAATAAGTATTTTATTTTGTAACTATGTCTGATGTAACATTTGTTTGTATTTTACATGTTTTTATGAATGGAAATAAATACAATACAATACAATACAATACAAAAACAATAATCCATGTATTATAAATTCACTGGCTAAGTTTAAATAATTTCAATATTAATATACACTGGGTATTATCGTCTGTTGAGAGCAGAAAGGGCGTTAACTGTACATGATGTTTATATCTAACGGCCTCTTGTCTCAGACGATATATGGTACTATTATTCTTATCAACTGATCAAACTGATTTGTATATTATGTTGTAACCCATGTCTCTGTACGATGTTTACCTAGAGCTAATTAGAACTTTGGTACTCTGTACGGAAAGTAGTGTTGGAGGTCAGCTGACAGTTACATGTATGTTCTGTATTAGCTTATAACATTCAAACTTAGCTTTCAAGTGCGCACGCACTAAAAACCCATGCTTAGTTATTTGTTTGTTTGTTTGTTTGTGTACGATTAAACATTAACACCAGTAGGGGATCTGCATGTTTTATTTTTGCTAAATGAAATTGTTTTCCTTCAAAATAATTCAAAAACTTTCTTTCTGTCATACGACATTCTCTCAGGTATATGTCCAGATGAGAAAAATTATTATATATGGTGTACTGATACAATTAATTTTAATATACTTTATATTGGGGGAGCATGCAAAACAGGGGGGGGGGTGAGCAAGAGAGTAAGACAATATGAGAGAGAGAGAGAGAGAGGGGGGGGGGGAGAACAGAAACAAAGAAAAATAAACAGATAATGAAATGAGAAGGAAAGGCCTCAAGCATGTTAAGCAACAGTAAAAGAGAGATGGAGAGAAAATGAATGTAAAAAGGAAAACAAGCAGACAAGAGACAACTTTAAAATGAGAACAGAGAGACGAAAATATCAAAAGAAAGAGATTGAAAAATCGAGAAAGAAGTTTTTAATGATTTAAAGTGTTCGTTAAACTTCAGTGCCAGTTTATGGTAGTTTATTGGGGAGAGTATTATCACAATTCTCCCCTTTTCTCTCTAGCATGTCTATTCTCCATTTTTATCTCTCTACTATTGTCATCTCTATCCCTTCATTTTATTTTTTCCTCTTTACTATCGGTCTCTCTCCTCCCATATCTTCTCATGTCTCTTCTATCCACCTTTCTCATCCCTCCCTCCTCCCACCTCTTTCTCTCTCTCTCTCTATTCTCTCTCTCTCTCTCTCTCTCTCTCCCTCTCTCTCTCCTCTCTCTCCCAGCACTCTTACTTAAAAGACTTTAATCTTCCCAAATGAATGCGGTAAAGTTT
>CM057169.1:18440836-18454883 GCA_029962745.1 Echinometra lucunter
TCCCATCACATTTACAGTAATATGAAGGAGCGTAGCAATCGAGTGAAAAATATAAATTGAACACATTTCCACATTAAATATGAACTACAAAAGTTTCTGACATTGTTTCGTTTTGCTGAAAGCAACAGACCTATATATTTAATTCCATTAATGTTTGGGATGTAGATGAAGCCGTCTTCTTTCAACTGTGACATTTTAAATGTATTATTTTGTTATTACTTTTTAAAAGTCTAACTCTTAGCATTATTCTACGCGACAATATTTGACATCGCATTTTTATTTTATGTGCAATACATTTAAATTTCTAGTGTAATATCTAAATAATCATAATCTAAGTACGAGCAGCCCAGCTATTTCGTTGCAAATCACGTTGAGTGTTAATTTCAGTTCAATCTTACCCTGCGGTGGAGTGCTCAATTCCGTTCTGTAATCTGGAGAAATAAAACCTTCATTCCACCGTCTGTTCTGGCCTGTTTCACTCATGATTGGTAATTTTAAAATTAACTTTGTTCGGAATGAATCGGCTGATGGTTTGTCGAATTCTTATTCTGCTAGTTTCGCTGACTGCTTTAGTAGTGACCCCCAAATTTCGCGCGAGACGACTTAAAACCAATTGGAATAATGACGCCCTTCTGAATGGCCAGGGTCATTCATAAGGAAGGGTAAAACAGAAAGTTTAGAAGCGGGTTTGTTTTGAGGAAAGAAAAATTTGATAGATACTCACAAATATAGATCAATGGCTTATTCTATTGTTTTCCATGCAATAAAAATAACTTGGGCTGATCTTACAAAATCATAAGCTATAGCTGGGCTTTTAATTAGCTAACTACCCGTTAAGAATGGAATAACTAATCGCATATTAATAAGTGTAGATTGCATGAATGTGGGAATACCCACAATGTTACGATTGAAAAAGGTAAATTAAGAGAGTAACTTAATATTTTTTTCGATTCATGTGTATCTTAAGTTTGTTCAGACTATGCGGCTATGATTTTTACTTCGACAAACATTTTAAGTAATAATATGTAGGTTTATGATGTGGAACTATTTTGTCAGGCGTAAGAATATCCCCTTTGCCCATGTTGCATGGGCAAATAAATGAAATGAAATATGCAAACAGACTTCTGTGTTGTCGAAATACCAGTGGGTAAAAGAACGTTTTTGAGGGGGGGGGGGGGGGGCTAGAGGGTGGTTACGTAGCACGCAAAGCTTCTATCTGTAGCTCCGTTTGCAGGGTGGTTTGAAAAAAAAATTATATGTGCTTTACTTAGGAAAGATCAATGCGATATGTAAATGCAGATTTTAAAACTGTTTACAAAGAAGAAAGAATGAAAGAATAATGCGACAGAGCACAGGTGGTGTGTAGTGTACATTGAGTATTCATGTCGGGAAAACAGGTATAGGGAACAGGGTGAATTATCATGCAGAAAATATGGGTCCAAGATGCCAAGAAATATTGCAGGGGCATCTGGCACAATTTCAGAGCAGCAATTCTTTCACATGAAAATATTCAAAAATAATGAGTACCGAGTATACGATACTGTTACCATCGAAATGAAATAGGAAGTGAAGAACATACAAATGATACAAGGAGTTGTCGCTGTGTGACTGAACCTCCAACTGTAATATATACTGCTGTTTCACCTAGCTTTGTTTCATACATTTCTCTGTTTTATTTTCTGTTTTTCTTTCCCTTAATTTCCTGTTTCTTTCTTTAGTAATCCACGTATAAAGTACAAGAATTGCTTTCTTGTGGATTTATGTGTAACCTAAAATGGCTGTGGAACAATGGCACCACTTGCAGATAAACCAGTTTGAATGGTAGGGGGCGCTCTATCAGTTGCACGGCGTATAACTTCTTGAGTCCCGAATGATTCATTGCTGCTATCTAATTCATTTTTTCGAACTTCAGGACTTCGTCAGAAAGGAAAATCTTGTATTCATATTGTGACAAGAGTTTTTCCAGAATAATTCAAAATTTCACTTCATCCAAACGGCTATAAGAAATCTTAAGAAGATATGAAACTGGTGAATTGTGCTGCCAAAGTCCATTTTGCAGACAAATCAAATCTTAAAGGCAACAGAGGAACAGGGTAGGGGGTAAGGTGGAACACAATAGTGAGCATGGGGGAGGGCACGGGCACTGGGGAAAAATTTAGTGGAATGTGTTCAAATGAAAAGTTTAGATATCATCAAGAAATTTCCTTTGATACTCAAAGACTTTATTACCTTTGACGCAGAGCCTGTTCGTTGCTATTTATCATGCCATAATTGTAACATATGATTTTTGTACTTTTTCAGCCTCATGCGCGGAAACGAGAGGCGCCCAAAATCTGAAGGGAAAATTTCCCTGGCTCCTCCGCACCTTCTGGCTATCATCCTGGTTCACCGGCGTAGATCCATTTCCAGGAGTGGAGGGGGGGGGGGGGGGTGATCTGAATCTTTTGCCGAAATTTCCAGAGCGAACTAAATTTAAAAAAAAACAGCACAACACATGCACACGTTGGTATCAATATGCATACAGAGCATTAATTCATTTGATACACGATAAAACGGCAATGTAGATAAAATGCCTTGCTCAAGGGCATACCGTACCGGGGATCGAACATCCCTCCTCTTTTTCCCTTTTATTATTATTATCATCATTAATATTATTATTATTATTATTAACATTATTATTATTAATATCATTATTATTGTTACTATTATTGTTATTATCATCATTATTATCATTATTATTATCATTGTTATTATTATTATTATTATTATCATTATTATTATAATCATCATTATTTTTATTATCATTATCATTATTATTATCATCATAATTATTATCATTATTATTATTATTATCATTATTATTATTATTATTATTATTATCATTATTATTATTATTATCATCATTATTATTATCATTATCATTATCATTATTATTATCATTATTATTATCATCATTATTATTATCATTATTATTATTATTATCATCATTATTATTATTATTTTCATTATTATTATCATTACCATTATTATTATTATTATTATTATTATTATTATTATTATTATTACTATCATTATTATAGTATCATTAATCCAATCATTATTTTATTTGGATTATTCATTATTCATTTAAGTCATTCCTGTTCATTAATTGTCATTAATTGTCATAAATCAATTCCATTATCATTATCATTAATATTATTGATTAATATGATTAATTATCATTATTATCAAGGAGGTATTAACATTCACTCCGTCTTTCATGCTGTCATTCAGCAGTGCTCTTCCTTTCATTCATTATCATTCACATAATTTGTTTTGATGTTAAATAAGAGGGGAAAATGGTGTATGTTAATTTACGATATTTCTGTTTAAAAAAAGAAAAAAATATCTTATGTCTTGTGTTATATTGGAAATAAAACCTGAACTTGTCTTGAAAAGAAAAATATGTGTGTGTGTTCGCAGACGTATAATCTGGTACAAAATACGTCTGGGACCGACCTTTAACGTCACCATCCGAAAGATGTGACTGAGACTCGAACCTGGGTCCAGATCAGAGTCAGTTTGTAGGAGAAGAGCTGCACACGGATGTTACCGCTAGACCAACTCCTGCTTCTACATACACTCGCACACACACGCACCTCACACACCCCCTCCCCCACACACCTTCAACCACCTGACTGATCCAAAATTTCAAGAAGTGACTGATTAACATATAATTTCCTCTTTGAAAAGCGGGGGTAGGCTATATTTGTACACACCATGCCCTCCTGTCTAAAAAGTGTGTGTTTGGGTGTGTGTGGGTGAGTGGGTGTGTGTGTGTATGTGTGTGTGGGGGGATATATATCGCCATCCTGGTGGGATTCGCGCCAATATACTGTGCGGCAGTAACTAGATCGCTCCATATATTTAGAGGAAATTGAAACAGTTTCAATTGATGGTTTCCGGAATATCGGACCCCCCAAAAAACAACAAAACAAAGAGCAAAAACAAAACAAAACAAACAAACGAACAAATAACTAGCAAGTTTACAAACAATAAATATGTATATATATATATATATATATATATATAAATCAACAAAAGAAATAAGGGATTGTAATTTCCCCGTCTATTCGTCCATGCAGAGTATTAGCCTAAATTTCAAAGCTTTGGGTGAAAATTGAAAATGTTTTGGCCTTCACTTTTCTGTGGATCCATTCTGGGAAGAAATTTGTGAAGAAATACTGGACAATGGTGGGTTAGGAAAAATGAATAGGAAAAGGGTAATAAGCAGAATGAGCTCTCCCCCAGCCAATAGGCCTATTCCCAAATGCTATACATGTGGTATATACAACGCAGCTTTCTGTATTTTCATTTTTTCCGATCGAGGTAAAGCCACATCAGTACAAAATGAGAAAAAAATGACAAATTTATGTCATTCATTTCACTGGTATTGTCAATGATTGTATTTCTCTTTATTTCATCACTAAAAACGCCGATTCAATAAACAATATCACCAGTGGCGTAGACAGGTTCTTACACCTGGGGGGGGGATGATTTGCCGTTCACGAGAAATCGACGATCAATTTCGTATACACATACACACATACACGCACACACACAGGGCCGTATGCAGAAATTTTTTGCCTAGGGGGCAAGATGTGTAAAAATTTTCTAAGAAACACGAAAGCGAGGGAGCGAAGCGACCGAGCTTGTCACGGGGGCGCTTTTGCATTTTTAAAAATGAAATTGAAGGATTTTGTGAACACTTTTGATGAATTTTGTGAAAATTTTCAGTAAAAAAATGTAAGTTTTCAAAATTTCGGGGGGGGGGGGCAACTGCCCCTGCCCCCCCTCCCCCGCTGCGTACGCCCATGCACCCACTCCCCCCACACTCACGCACCCACGCCCATACACCCGAATGCACAGATATGTATAGAAGATATACGCACCGTGACAAACGAATATAGAATGTGGACTGACACACATTATTGCATATTGGCGCACGCTATTTATCTTTTTTTTTTTATAAAAAAATCTTGTTGTTACACCACTTCAGAAAAACGGCGCCGAAATTACCCTAAAGTAATATAAATAACTACATAAATCAGAATAATGATCGATATAGTTATGATAGTAATCGTCATTTCAGTCACATCAACGATGATGATGATGATGATAACTATCATTATTATCATAAGCATAATAATAATAATAATAATACATTACTAATTATTATTATTATTATTATTATTATTATTATTATCATTATTATTATTATTATTATTATTATTATTATTATTATTATTATTATTATTATTATTGTTGTTGTTGTTGTTGTTGTTGCTATTGCTGTTGTTATAATAATTGTTCTTAATAGCATTATTGCTGTTCCTATCATTTCTAAACATGTTAATTCAGTTTAATTGTAAGCAAACATCCTTCCCTAAAACCTGGGGGGGGGGGGGGGGGGGAGAGATGAGTGTACATGTATGCATCCCCCCACCTCACAAGGTCGGGGGGGATGCATACCCCTCATCCCCCCCCCCCCCCCCCCCCGCTGTCTACGCCCCTGAATATCACACAGAGGTAGGAAATTATCACATGGAAAAAGAAGAAAAACCACAAAACAATATTAGAATGAATGATTAAGAAATTTGAACGATTCTCCAGTATAGACTGCAGTTTAACTTTATTTTTCAAATTTCGCCACTTAACAGTTTAAAGAGAGGGTCCGCTGCAAGTTACATTTACTTTTCCAGATAAGGCATTCAAACGGGGGGGGGGGGGGGTATGAAAGCTTCTTTCTACGTTTGCTACCTTGCCGCTTTCATTTTGGGATCAATGTACAGTTGCAAATGCATTTGAAAACGCCCTCTTTCCAACCCAAATGTACGAATTCAAACGCACTGCAGCTGTGTATAGACTAATTCTGTTTCAGAACACTGTAGTTTAGGTTAGCCATAAGTGGGAGGCTTCCAAAAAAGAAGAAAAGATGATTCAATGGGTGATGCAATGATTCAGGCGCGTTGAGATGTTAGTGCTTTTGTTAGGCATGCTTAAAGCCCCCCATTTAAACATTAGCATAGAAAACAACACCCAAACCGAACAGGTCTATAGTAGGCCTATGCTACCAAGTTTTGTGAGCTTACATGTATATAATCTACAGTGTAGAGGTGGCTCATAAAACGCCTTCTTACCTCATATCATTGCTAATGTTAGAAGCTAGCCTTTCATCCAAACTTTATTATCTCTAACACTTTATGAAATTAACTGCTAACAATATACTAACTGCTCTCCCACTGAATTCAAATCGAGATGTACGTTGCCAAGGGTGTAATTAGTTTGCTGAGTAATATTTAAGATTGTGCAAACAACTCAATATCCTGCTATAACCGTGTCATTTATTTATTTTGACAATGTTACCATAAATTTCTTAATCAAGTGTTAGGTAATATTTGACGATCCAAATATCACTCTTTCCTTCTATCTTTGTAATCTATCCCGTCTTCATCTTACTTCGTTTCCTTGAAATGATGACGATTTATAATGTCTATGACGATCTATGTTCATGATATTAACATAATTTATTTCTTTATTATTAATTATTATCATTATTTTTATTATTATCATTATTATTATTATTATTATTATCATTATTATTATTATCATTATCATTTTTATCATTCATTATTATTATTCGCATGTCTTCGGCGGAGCACCGCTCTAGTCTTCGCCACCTTCTTTGTAACTTTAATACTAAATTATGTACACGACTTAACTTGATTTGATTTGATTTGATTTGATTTATTTTTCCGTTTCACAATATATACAAACAAAATTATGAATACAATCTCATTGAGACAAAAGTAATGGAAATGACATAAAATTAAGAATAGAACTATACTGAGATACTTCAAAATAATACTGACCAGACTGAGAAAACGATATAGCAAAACGGAGGGGCAAATTCCTTACATAGTACATAGGGTCATAAGCGAATACTAAAGCAATACAAAGTAGAAGATACAAATCAATACCATAATCAAAACAATTGAGGTCACACAAATCTAAAATAGATTAAAAAAGACAACAAAGAGAGGAAAAAGGTTGGAGATGGATAAACATGATAAAGAAAGAGTGTGATATAAGAGAGGGGGGAAGGAGTGTTTAGGCATGAGTTGTTGACAAGTAATGACTGAGAAGATACTTCTTAAGTTTACGCTTAAATGTGTAGAGACTAAGGGAGTCTTTAATTTCGTTGAGTAAAGAATTCCAATAAATTGGTCCTGTGAAAACAAACGTGTTTTGGGCGAAGACTGTTCTCGTGAGTGGTATATTAAAGTAGTTATGTTGTCTGGTAGGATAGGTATGCATAGAAACATTTTTGCGGAACATATCAGCAAAAATATCGGGTACATCGCATTTTTCTAGTTTATACATAAGTTGGCCGAGTTGGAAATGAAAAATATCATTCACTTTTAACACATTATTTTCACAAAACAGAGTATTTGTATGAGATCTAAAATGTGTTAGAAAAATAATCGTAAGTACTTTTTTCTGTAGGAGAAGTATTCTATACAATTGCGTTTGTACTGCACTGCCCATGCTAAAATCCCATTATTAATATATGGCAGAATTAAGGAATAGTATAATATGTGAGCAGAGTAGGAGAAGGAAGAAAAAATTTGAGTTTATTAATAATTCCACCGATTCGTGGAATAATTTTGCATATGTTGTCGATGTGTGGTTTCCACGATAATTTGTTATCAATAAGAATTCCTAAAAATTTGGTTGTAGAAACCATTTGAAGTACACTCATCAGTGACCTTACGCAACAGGGAGGGGTAGGGGCAGAGGGGCAGTTGCTTCCCCCCCCCCCCCCCGAAAATCCTACCCCGCTTTGGATAAAAAATTTCCAAAAAATTCCGTCAATGTGTGCACCAGATCGTTCAATCCATTCTAAAAATGATAAAAGCTTCCTCTTGTGCAAAGGTAAATACACCATCACCGTGCGCGTCTCTTTTTTTTTTAATCAAGCGAGCCCAAAATCCCGTTTTGAATACTTTGAAATAGACTACAAGTATAGGACTTGTAGTTTTTTCAAAGTTTTACCTTATTTTTAATTAAGCAAAAGAAGATTTAGCACCCCAACCTAACCCTAACCCTAATACTAATACAACTGCCTAGTTTCGAACCACGAATCTGTTCAGTGAGAGCGGACTGACGTTACCAACGCACCAGGGACACTTGTCGGTAACCGTGCTAGCTATTATACAAATAATGCACAGATGTGAGTGTGTTAGTGGCGATGCAGCGCACTCGAGGGTATTTACAATGTGCGACAAGCACGAGGCGCTGCGCCGAGTGCTTTTGCATAATATTGTGAATACCCGAGATGCCTGCATCGCCACTAACATCACGAATTTAAATCTGTGAATTATTTGCTTTATAAAACGGGTTCGGCAGTATGACTTTGTAGTGGAATATTTGTTTTAAAATCCTCCAAATTTCCTCGGATCGCATAGACAAAGAGGCAACATCTGCTTTCTATTTTGACATCACAAGCGTAGCCAGTGTGATGCGCCCATGAGAAGGCGCATCAAAATCCTTGTGCTACCTCGCTTTCAGACGTACCAACTTATCGTATATTCATACGACGTATGGATGTAGGACGTATTGATATGAGACCTTTCAGACGCAACGCCCCGTTCGATAGGGGACTGTAAATTCGACGACAGCCTGAAAGTCAAAGGACCTATTGGAAGGCCATTCGTAGTCCTTCATGACGCCTATACCACGAGCATTGTCCTTCGTCAAAAAGTAGATAGCGCCGTTGAAATAGAAAAAGTCTACGAGTGTCAGACTGCCAAAATCATTCGTCAGTTCCTGGGCACTGGTCTTGTCAATCTTGCCACTTGTGGCGACATCCTTGTAGAAAGTTCTCTGCTGCCCCAAGTCGCAGAAAAATATACGACGTACGCTTCCTGTCAAAGATACGATTATCCCAAATTATATTTGTTTGGCTTTTAATTTCGAAGAATACTTCGCTTGTTGCATACCAAACGTAACTTTCCTATCGTAAGCATGGCAGGTGACCATGGTGACTGCTTTTTGCGATTTGGAGTTGAAATATGAAAGGCACATCATACTATTATCATTCTAAAATGAACTTTTAGCCTAATATGGGGTTATAGAAGTTATAGGATGACCAAAATAATCTAGATGCTCCCATTTAAACAAAATATTACTTTGGGAAATTCTGTATATGAAGAATGTTGTGAAACCAAAATCTTGACCTCCGCACGTTAAGTGCATACAGTTCAACAAGCCAACTTCGCTGATTGCATGTGCGTCAATTAAGAGTTAAGGGGAATTAAGGGGCTGCAGGAACTTTAATTGATCAATACTTCCAAACAAAGTTGTTCTTTAGTTTCTTTTTAAATGTCTCCTTTTGGAAAGTAGCGCTTTGATGTTTCATTTGTTATGCTATCAGATAGAAATACATCTATATTAATAAAATGATCTTATTGGTAGTTGTAACGTGTTTTGAATTACCTAATCTTCTAACTTTATGAATACAGAATACATATTAGTAAGGTCGATGCTGAGTTGCATTGTGTTTAGTTTTCTATTACGATATAGCAATTCACTGCTTCCTCCGCTGGTTAGGATTGTACGATAAACCTTTTGGTGTATAGTCCAGTAGAGGTATCTGATAGCAAAATGAACAAAAACAGGAACAGTTATGAAAAATAATGAGAAGAATAATGATAAAAACGAATAAAGATAATAAATACTTTTCAATAAAGATTAGGCTAATGCTAACGATGTAGTAACAGACAATAGCAAAAACAGCAATTCTACTATTACCACGATTACTATTGCCACGACGGCGAGGACTTCTACTACTACTACTACTACTACTACTACTACTACTACTACTACTACTACTACTACCTCTACTACAACAACTACTACAACAACAACAAAAACAACAACTACTACTACTACTACTACTACTACTACTACTACTACTACTACTACTACTACTATCACAGTAAAAAAATAAAATTAAACAACTTGTATAAATTTTATACAACCTGGTTTAGTACATGAATTGATCAGGTATTGTATAAAAGTTTAAACAAGTGTTTCTAAAAGTTTAACAACTATGTTCAATTTTCTAACAATAAATATTAAAAACTGAAAATTGCTGTATAAATCTTTGAACAGTTGTTTAAATTTTTAAAGAATGCCTGATCAATTCATATAGTAAACCAGGTTGTACAAAGCGTTTTTACTTTGATATACTATTACATGTATAGTACTACTGCTACTGCTGCTGCTACCACCACTACCACCACCAACACCAGCACCACCAGCACCACCAGCACCAGCAGCACCAGCAGCACCAGCACCAGCAGCAGCAGCAGCAGCAGCAGCAGCAGCAGCACCACCACCACCACCACCACCGCCACCACCACCACCACTACTACTACTACTACTGCTACTACTGCTACTACTGCTACTACTGCTACTACTGCTACTACTGCTACTACTGCTACTACTGCTACTACTGCTACTACTGCTACTACTGCTACTACTACTACTACTACTACTACTACTAGGCCTACTACTACTGCTACTACTACTGCTACTACTGCTACTACTGCTACTACTGCTACTACTGCTACTACTGCTACTACTGCTACTACTACTACTACTACTACTACTACTACTACTACTACTACTACTTCTACTACTGCTACTACTACTACTACTACTGCTCCTGCTACTACTATTACCACAGTGTAGTAACTGCTACTACTACTAACTTCACTGACTTTGTAAAAGAAAAATACGGAAATCCGCCGTTCCGCTTTTTCTGGAACACCCGGGTATGTAAACGGGCACAAAGTTTCTTCTGACCAATGATGCAAAGACAGCTACACGAGCCGGTGAAATTATGCAAAAGAATTTCATAATCTTATGAGGTAAGAAATCTCGATTTACTGAATATGGCATATGACATAAGATTTCATAAAACGTCGTGTTGCGTGACTTAGGAGATGAGCTCGATTTTTTTTTTTTTTTTTTTTGGGGGGGGGGAGGGGCAAGTCTTAGGGTTGACCCATAATGTTATGTGTACAAAGGCATTCAAAATGACGTTTATACATTGTCTTGTATTCATTTTTATTGTAGATAACTATTGCAAGCGTTATTTTCCCTAATGAAATATTAGAGTGTATTCATACTTCTGAAAAATAAAGTTGAACGGTGAAGTTATTCCATATGCATTACAAATTCCTGTGCAGTTAATGTCTTCATTTGGTAAATCAAATAATTCACTTAAGTGTCTGGTATTCCCCACATGTGCTCAACTCACACTGATTAATATGCCCCCCTCCCAACCGGGAAATGAACATCTGTTCTGATTGATTATCGCCCATGCCCATATCTAGGGTCAAATCTGCGGCTAACATATGTATTTTTAATCTCATCAGAAGACATTCAATCACATGACAATTAAAACAGCATAAAGGTACAAATAATCTGGTGAAAAATTACATTGTTTTTTTTTGTGGATGATTACTGAAATGTGATTTTAAATAAATAATGAAAACAGAAACAATTCATGATTATTTAGGGATAAACAATCACACCTTACTTCTACAACTTTTTATCTATGTCGGCTATCAAAATTAAAGGACATTTTGTCTGAGTGTTACCAGCGATTATTTCAATTTTGTGTGCAACTCAAATAATGTAAAATTCATGTCTTATAATGGTCTTCCAAATTCCAAAATATGGTTAACATGCATTCCTTAGAATGCATCAACAATTACAGTTTTGAACATTGCCATTTCTGTGAAAAATAGTGAAAATAAAATCATAGAGTAGATAAGTGATGTAATCTATATTTTTTTACAGAGTAGGGGCTGTAATTATCACTTCCTCACGCTCTTCTCAATAGCTTTGGAAATAATTTCGCACCCCGGCAATTGATTTTGATTTTTATTGTTTACTTCTGCAATTACATCATTCGTATATAATACATTTTCCATAACATAACAAACATAGTATATTGAGAACTTTTTTTTGGCATGAATCATAACTAAATGTACTAAAATTATCATTACAAACAAAACTGATCTCATACCAAATTAGTTAACATTTACAATTTGCAGGAGAAGGATTGTCATCATAAGCAGATTGCTTGAAAAAATGACAACCCCAGGTTAGAACTCATTGATTAATATAATACATTAATACAGCAGAATCGATAAACAGTACATTTCATGAAAAACAGCAGTAATGTAATTTGAGCAATGAAGATGGAGATGATAAGGATGAAGATGATGGTGAAATGGTGAAGATGAAGGCGATGGAGAGGATGATGGTGATGATGCTTTAATGATGACACATCGACACAGAAATTTTACTTCAAATATTCTGATATCAACATAGATTTAACGTTTGCCTTAAATGAGTAAAGAGACGAGGATCTTTTTATAGATTCAGGTAGAGAGTTCCACAAATCAGGACCATGGTGTCTTATGGATCTCTGCGCAATAAGCAATTTGGGGTTGATTAAATGGAAATTAGAAGAGTTCCGCGTAGGGTATGAATGGATAGATGTGTTCATAGTATAAAAATTGTGAAATGAAGGTGGGAGCATGTTATTTACGTATTTGAACATAAGCAGTAAGCTTTGAAATGAGTTTATGTCAAAAATTGTTAGAGTCTTTAGTTTATGGAATAATGGATTTGTGTGTGATAAATATTGCGAATTAGTACAAATTCGAATTGCTTTTTTCTGTAATAAGTATATTATATTAATTTTAGTTTTTGCACACGTTGCCCAAACTATATTGCAGTACGATATATACGGCAATATTAATGAATTGTATAGTAGAACGAGTGTAGTATGAGGAATTATGTTTTTCATTTTGTAAAGTACACCTACGTTTCTGGAGATGTTAGTAGTTATACAACGTATATGTTCATTCCAATTTAAATGTTCATCTATTGTGACACCTAAAAACTTTGTTTCTTTTTTCCTTTTGAGTGGAATATTATCTATGCTTATGTCGTATGGAAACTCAGTAATATGTGAACTTGTATGCGTAAAATACATAAAGTTTGTTTTGTCTATATTAAGTGAGAGCCTATTACATTTAAACCATTGTTATCAGCACCGGCGTAAATCCTCTTTGAGGAGTGGGGGGGGGGGGGGGGACGGGGGATGATCGACTTTTTTGCCGATTTTTTTTTCTGTCGAACTCACACTTTAGTATATACACACACCCTCACCCATCCGCACCGGACCCCCTTGCACACATATTAATTTCTATTTTGCGAGCGAGCGAAGCGAGCGAGCCAAAAAAATCATCACTTTTCTGGTTTTAATCGCATTTTCAAATAGAAATTTTAAAATATCATAGTCGTTTAGGACAGATTATCAATAATTTTACTAACTGATTAATCAAAATATCATTTCTCCCTTAAAAAATGTATGCATGTGTGTGTGTGTGGATGGGGGATATTTTTTACACGCCACCCACCTCTCGAAAAAGTGTGGGGGGATATATCCTCCCCATCCCCCCCCCCCCCCGGATTTACGCCAATGGTTATCAGCGTATTTTACAGATACCCACCTACTACACACCTGGGTCGAGTGTTTTATGCAGAATGATGCGATGCCAAAGGACATCATTAGAATCTTGTGATTCATGAATGGGAAACAAATCACTTTTCCATAAATTACATTTCATTATAGGAACAACAGGATAATTAAGAAAATCTACGCAGTTAACAGCGTTACACAGTTTATTGCACAGGTCAACCAGTTCTGTACATACATAAATTATTTTTCTCTTGTAAAGTTCGTTAGCTCCTTTTCTAAAATTTAGAATATTGTAAAAAGCAATTTATTGTATATTGAGATAGCATTTTAAACGGGAGCCTCTGTCTTTATCTGTAAGTCGTATCGTAATATAATTGTTAATAGGTATATTATCGACCGAAGTGTTTGCAGCTGCATGATATCAACATTACACCAGTA
>CM057169.1:18455383-18573655 GCA_029962745.1 Echinometra lucunter
CAGAAACCATTAAGATAAGACCAAAACACGATAACATTAAAATTAATTACTCTGCCGTTTTTGTTTGTTTTAATCATTTTTTGTTTAGTTTTATTTCAAACTAAAATATCTGCGTCCTCCGTCAAAGGTACCCAAAGGGTAATCACACTGTGTTTTTTTTCTTTCTGAGCTAGATGTATGCTGATGATCGAGATAGGAACCACTTTTGCTTTGACGTTGGAAGTAGCAAGTCAGAGAAAGGTAAGGTGCGATGTCTTATGAAATTTTTAGCAAGCTTCGGTACTTTAATAAAGCTCGTTCTGTTTCTATGTGAAGAAACAGGATACGATCTGCCAGTATGACAAGGTTTATCACCGATTTGTCATATTTTTCTTAATCTTAAAACAGTAGTTCCTGCATGAACGTATTTGAAGCAAGAAATCCCTGAACTGATAAAGTGTTTGTTTTATTGAGACCTGTTCGCTTACCTTTAGATCTATTCTGAACATTCAAGAATTCACTTGTAGTATCAGGAAATATTCTGAAAGGGTGAAGTCGATCTCAACGCAACTGAATTCATGCGTTACCTAAAATGAACATTCCTCTGTCTTTGCCTTTTTTATTTTGAAAAAAGAAGTTGTGAATTTTATTGGAATATGCTTCATTAATTCTCCCAGAGTACAGGTGTAACTTAAGTATTTGATCAGTTGGTCATCATCAGTTTTCAGTTGAACTTTGAAAAGAAATCAATAATCAGGTTTGTTTTATAGCAACTAAAGTACACAATAGAAAGCTACCCCGCCCACCCCCACCCCCTCCATAGGCCATGACATGACAAACATTGTCGACTACCTTTCAGATGACTGCCTGGTTGATTTCAATCTTTGTCGTCGCCATTGTTCTCGCACACCGTCCGATACGCATATCGGCAAATCCAACCCACAACGCCAATGATGTGGTAAACGGAGGCAACGATGATGCCATCATCGAGACCGAGTCTACCCCAGCCGGCATCCGTAACTTCGTCGGTATCGGATACAACATCATCGATGGAAATCCCGAGGGCGGCGATCTTCTTGGAGGAGTCGATCCCGGTCTTTTAACGAATCGTCCCATCTTGCAACTCACGTACGACCAACAGGTATGTCAAATGAAATCAAATTAGATGAAATATAATTTATTGAAATGATATACACAATTCTGAATGTTTAAGCCCACCGCACACTATACGATCCGACTGCTACCCGATTTTCGAACAAATGGCATTTTTCATTAAATATGAGAGTTTAAACAAGTTAGATTATCTTATTTGAAGTTCGGAATAACGCAAGGAATATTAACATCGAATTTTTGGTTAACTGCAAGCCTTGTGGTCGGAGAAAAGGCCAAATCGGCTTCAAATCGTAGCCGATCGCAAGATTGCTGTGACGTCATTGCGAATTGAATTCGTCTTTATTCCTGCAGGGGGACTCGCAATAGCCCAGAATTTCGATTTTGGTGTTCATACGACTATTTGGAATTTTGACCATTAAGATTTACATGTTCATATCAAATGCTATTACAAATTTTTCCAAAATCGGATCGCAGACGGATCGTATAGTGTGCGGTGGGCTTAACAAAAGAATGAAGTGATTCAAAACAGGTATATACGAACTAGAAATAACAGAAGTGAATTCTCAACATCATCAAGATAGAAAGGGTCTATATAATAAGGCTTCATTAAGAATAATGTCTTGCGGGTCCTGCAATTTCCCCAGCATTGCCAGGTACCAATCTAATTATACACCTAGGGGGTGTTTCATAAAGCTGGTCGTAAAGTTACGAATGACTTTACGAACGACTTGAATATGGCGGGCTAAATGAGATTCCCAATCAATATAAATCGCATCAGCTATAATTATGTGAAATATGCAGACATAGATTAACATTTCTACTGTTTATAAACATTTTTACTGCGAAGTATATTTTTCGCCACAATTTAATCAAGATTATGGGAAATGCAGTCACACTTTGTTAAAGCGTCCGGAAAAACTTTAGGCATCCCATTTGGCTTGTCATATTCCAGTCGTTCGTAAAGTCATTTGTAACTTTACGAACAACTTTATGAAACACCCCCCTGGTTTGAGAGGGATATGGGCAAAACATCTTATCAAAGGATGTAAGAACAGAGCGACGTCTTGACGTATTAGGGAAAAACCATTAATCCCATCGAACACGGAGAGTCCCTTCCAATGCATTATTACATGTGCTAATTGAATCTGTGGAGGCAGTATGTATTTATTACGTGTTCTATCTCTTTTGCTGTCTCATTTTTAGATCATATCCCAAGACGGGTTCCTGCTTCCGGACCAGGTCTTCTACACGATCAGACAGAGTCTGGATAAGACACAAGAGACCTTTCATGGAACTAAGAGCTATGCCGAGAAGGTCCAGAATGACATCGAGGAATCGCGTATGGAAACTGCTTCTTCTTTGCTTTCTTGTTAACATTAGATTGAAATCCACTTTTAACAACGTAGAATAACGTTCACAAAATTCTCACCGAGGCCTTTCATTTTACACCGTGACTCACCAGGATATACTAAAATCATGTTTAGAATGAACGTTAAGCTAAAATCGGACAGTTTAAATGGAAATATTAATTTAAAAAAATAATAAAATAATCATACCCGGTTATGAGTGGCCGCCTAAAGTAAGTACATACATGTCTCAAAATGCCTGCAGATTCCAATTTTCAAAAAGGTGCATATAACCTAATAATCTTATGCAAATATTGGTTGTTTTCTGGTTGATTTGCTCTGAAATCTTTTCTCTTTTGGTTAAAGAAGTTTATCTCTAGATATGATACTGATCGTTTTGAATTTCATTTACTTGACTAACTTTCGCTTCTGTTATATTTACAGATAACGTTCAAGGCATATTCAGCAAGGTCAAATTTTCGGGAAGCACGCGTAAGTGTTGATTTGTTTCTGATACCTTTTTTTAAAAAGAAACACTGAAGAGTCTGGAGTGATCTCTGCTCAAAATTATGTAAATGCGATATCCAAATAAGAATAATTTTGAGGGCTTTTGTATTGCATCCGTTGTAGAGGATGAAGAAACCAATAGCCCAAACCTAACCAAATACACAATGTAAACACGATAAAAATGAAACGTAACTTGAACAATGTTATACAAAATTTGTTGGGGCCTTTTCTTTATCCCTATTTGAATTTGTCCATGTATTTAAAAAATATATATATATCTCTAAAATGAACTAAAATCGAAAGCTCCCTCTTCACTCTCTCCCCGTCCCCCCCCCCCTCTCTCTCTCTCTCTCTCTCTTCCTCTCACTGTCTCTCGGCCACCTGTCTAGAGTCCCTCTGCCCCCCTCTCTCTCTCTTTGGTCTCTGACTCTTTGCGTCTCCCTGTCTCCGTCTCTCTCTCTCTCTCTCTCTCTTTCTCTCTCTCACACATATTTTCTCTCACCCACTCTCCTTTTCTCAATCTGTTTCTCTATTCCTCTCCCTCCAGGCTACTCCGATGTAGCTGCCAGCATTGATGCATTCCGCTATGTCTACAACGAGGAGAGGGAAGTAAATCTTTACGCGGAGGCCCGGTACCGATTAGAATTGGCCGACTCTGAGGAATGGCCGCTGGACGAAGGTTTCGTGGCAGCAGCATGTTCAGAACTCACTCCAACTTTCGACAACACTACTTACTTTCAATTTATCGATAAGTGGGGAACGGTAAGATTTTCGTTTCTACAACACATGCTGCCGCGGCAGTTTCTCACACTAATCAGATACCTAACTTTAACCACGTTACCCAAAGACGCAACCCTTCACGTAGACTATTAAAGCCCACCGCACACTATGCAATTCGACGGCGAACCGATTTTTGAACCAATGGCATTTTGCATTAAATATGAAGTTTTATACAAGTAAAATTACCCTATTTGAAGTTACCTTATAGGAATACTAAAATCGAAATTTTAGTTAACCGCAAGCCTGTGGTGGGAGTAAAGGCCGAAATCGGCTTCAGATAGCAAGATTCCTACGACGTCACTACGATTCGGAATCGAGTTCGCATTTATTCCTGAAGGGAGGCTCGCAATAGCTCGGAATTTCGATTATAGTATTCATATGACTATTCCGAACTTAGATCGTTTAAGATCCTACATGTTTGAACGTTCATATAAAATGCTATGACAAATTTTTCGAAAATTGGATCGTAGACGGATCGTATAGTGTGCGATGGGCTTCACACTTCGTCTTTGACGAAATAACGCCTGGCGCACCATGGAGACATAGAATATGTAACGAGGGAGTTGAAGTCAAACATACATGTATAGACCTATAGGCCTAAACATGAGGAACACAATGAAAATACAAAGTACAGTACTGTCCGCGTTCTTTGTAGACTTTATGATTGTTTATTTTTATAATCATTCATTTCCAAAGTATTTTTATTCTTTATTCTTTCAAAAGAATGAAAAGTCTTGGATCCCCCATTTTTTAGCCTCATTATTCTTACAGGCCCTATATTAGAGAGTAGCCGATTGAATCTGATTCAGTACTTTAGTGTCTAATTCTAAGATCTTATGCAATCCTGATGTATGAAAAAATGGAAAATAAAAGGATACGCATACACAGGCTTTGCAGAGTACTCGTTAGTTATTTTCATAAAACCACCTTCAAGTGCATATATGGAAAATATTGTTTAAATGTTTTTGTTTGAATTGATTACCATTTTAGCATGTTGTGACGGAGGTAGACCTGGGATCCAAATCGGCAACACGATACGAAGAAACGACACAAGGATTTGTGCACTACGCTCACTCTGAGGTAAGTGGGATGGCGTATATCTTGACTCATGAGTCCATCCACGAACGGACATCTGCATTATAAAATTTAAATAAACCATTTTTGGGAGAGAATGACGCAGGAGTCCTATTATTTTCTTTAAAGTTCATCTTCCCTTTTCTCTCTTGATTCTTCAAATTAGTTTTTTTTTCTCCCTTTTTCTTTTTTTTTGGCCTTTTGATTGGGGAGGGGAGGGGGCATGGTCACGCACCTTTTCTCGTATAGCTACACCACTGGTGGTATGTAGTTAATATGTCAGTTAATATTCTTCTCGGCAAACAGATTAATTCATTATTCACAAATTAGTCTGTTAGTTTTCAACGCACAATGGCACATAATTGCTAAAAAAAATAGTAACTCTTATTTACCCAGGGTAGCCACTACAGCCTATCAGCTGATCTTCCAGCGGGCCCTGCATATCATAATATGTTATTATTACCCTTCTCCATTCTTATATGCCGAGCGCCTGGCTAGAAGGCAGAAGGTCCCATTTTTGTAAGTATTTGGTATGTCTCGGCCGGGGATCAAACCCACGATCACCCGTTCATGAGGCGGACGCTCTATCAATTGAGCCAACATGCTCTATCAATTGAGCCAACATGTACTCAGATATTAACAGGTATCTGCAATCACCTTATATACAATATAATTTAACATATTTTAACCAGTTAATTGCAGGTACACCCATGTTCACGTAATTCTGTTTCATTCATTCCGTCACATATATGTCTCTGGTAGCGTATCTTTCCAAGCTAATCTGTTTCATTCGCTTCCTCCACATGTACATGTAGGTCTCAGGTAGCGTATCTTTCCAAGCTAATCTCTTTCCCGGGTTCAAAGGAGGTGTGGTAGTCGATATGGAACGGTTCAGCGACGGTTTCCAGATCGGAATGAGTTTTGGTTCCAAAACACACACGTTTACAGCAGGAGGAGAGGAATACCCAGGTACTGCATGCTGGATGTCCATAACCGGTTTTTTTTAAATCCTTCCAAAAATGCGACGAACTCGACAGGTTTCTCTGTATTGCCGGCTTATCTCAAATAAAAGTGACCAAGTGAGGCCCTGATTTCAATATTAAATTGAATCGAATTGGCATAACCGAGATGGTTCACACATCTTTATGAAACTACAAGGACAAAAAAGTGCCAGAAATCTGCTACCGGACTGTTTTGTTGTGGTATAAAGGCGAAACTGAAAGTTCTCGCCTCTCATACGGGACATTTTGGATTGAGCCTTGCTCGGTCATGTCGGTACTATCATATATTATCCGACATGTTGGTCAAGTGTTTTGCCAATATCCTCCTGACCCAGGAATGTTTGGATAATATTAATGGCAGGTCTCGGACTTGTGCTAGAAACAGCTGAAGCATAAATTGTTTAGGCTACCGTGGATAAGCTAGACAATATATATATATATATATATATATATATATATATATATATATATATATATATATATATATTTAATTTTTTGTTGCACCCCCCCCCTCCCCCACAGAACCGATTGGGATGTGCTTGAGTGGTATGCACGAGATCTTCGACATTGCTTACTGGCGACGTTTCGATGATTACGTCACCAATGGACGATGCGATCCAGGCTGGATCAATCATCTCGATGTCATTGCTGCCAACATGGAGAATGCCTTGAAGAATTATGCAGTTTGGAAGAATGCCCAGGAATCTAAAGGTTATTGGTCCTATTGTTTGAATCAAACCATTTTCTACCCTGGCCTTGTAAGGGGATATTTTCTAAACTTTGGGCGTAGATAATAGGAAAAAAGATAAATGGTAATATTTCGGTACTTCGTATCTAATTATAAGATTTTTCTAAAACTTGGTTGTCACACATGTAACATTAGTTAAATGGTTAAAATGGTTAAATAGTTGGTTAATTTACCTGACTGCTAAGAAAGCATGTGTATGCTTGTAAGTAAGCAACCAGGGGACCGACGGCTTTAAGTCCCCTCCGAAGGACTTGGTAATGAGGATTTATACCTTACCAAAGGGCATTAGCGCATCCACTAGGTTTCGAACCCGGATACTCCCAGTTACGAGACCACTGCTCTACCACTGAGCCACAGCGCCTCCACACCGTTTTGGGGCTACTGGGAATATTCTGACTACAACCACGACTACTAATTTTACTGCTGTTGTTGCTACTTCTAGGACTAATAACGAGCAAAACTACTACTAATACTATATGCAGCTACAAATACTAAAAATGTTACTTTCATTACTCAGTTTCCGATATCGTTTTTTTTTCCTTTTTAAAAAATTATCTAATTATCTAACTGATGACAGTTAATGTTAAAACTGATGACAGTTAATGTAAAAATGTTACTTTTATTACTCAGTTTCCGATATCGTTTTTTTTTTCCTTTTTAAAAAATTATCTAATTATCTAACTGATGACAATGTAGATCCACTGGTTGGCATCCCCATCACGTGGCCCAAGGGAACATACGGACTACCCATGCCAGAGGTAGGCTGTCCTGAGAACGACTTCACCTGGGCAGAAGGATGGCGGTATCAGGACACTGAGGGCGTGTTTGCTGACAATAGATGGAGCAACCCTTGTCATCTCAAAGGTTTGAAAATTTCGCCTTCCTGCTGTCAGCTTTCTAACATTGGCTCCCCCTTTCATCTCCTTTTCTGATTCCACCTCTCCTCTCTTTCTTCTCTCTTCCATTCAGGCATACTCACAGTCATAAGCGCTCAGGTTTTAAGAAAAAAATGAAACACTCCTCAAATAATTATGCACACTCCTGTGTCAAAGCACTATCTTCATGTTTTCCCTGACATAGAACTTCTATGCTGTCTAAATATCTTTGCTTTGCCAATTTCATACACTTTCATCAAGGCAAATTCAGAAATTGCTAAAGCCTTAACATGCTTAAGGTACCACCAGTAAATCATTATATTCTATTCGTCACTTATATTTCCGACAATTGACTCAGAATCGGTATATTGACAATTCGAACGGAATTCACACAATGTATTCAAGATGCTGGTGAAAAGCCTACCGCTTGCATTTCCCGGCAGTCATTTAGAAATTCTTACGTTTTTTGCAGTGTTTTCCGTGTATTTAATGGCTTGACCGGAAGTTCTGTCCGATGCTTCACTGTTTTTTTCTTTTGTTTTTCCCCAAAAGGACCATACTGGGAGAACAACATGTATTCCAACTTCTGCATGAAGACTAAGGCAGAGGAGGACATCTATGACTGGCCATTCCAGCCAGGAGTCTACTGTGTTTATAAGAAAGGATCATGTCCTGAAGGTACATGCCCCTTAACCATAGGTCAATGTATTGACGTTTTAGATGAAGAAATAGGAGTATTATATAGTTGCAAGCCAGAGGCCTCTCTTTTCCCACCCTCTTCTTTCTTCTTCAGCCTCTTTTTTCTGCTTTTTTCTTCTTTTTCTCCTCTTTTTTCTTTTTTTAAAAATCACTTTAGAAATCATAGGGGGCATTCGCCCCCCTGCCCCCCCCCCTGTAGCGCCGCCCCTGCATTTTCCATTGACTACAGCCAGAGATTTATATCGGACTGGGTACTCAACGGGTCAACAGACTAGACAGAGTAACGTAATAGCCTGCATTTCTATTTGGTGGTAACGCTAGACCGATTTGACTGAAATTTCCAGAAGGTTCACTCTGCAAGGAGCAAAACCTCTAAGCCTTGCTGTAATGCAATTCTAACATACCTTGCGGGTAGTCATGGTAGTAGGAGCATATAAATTTTTACTGTGAGAAAAGGAGCCCCGTTTATGCAGGAACACCTAACGTATCATTGTAACCGTGGTACAAATTAGACTTGAGGTTATGCTCTCTGTTTGAGACACTGGATGGAGGAGGAGGGGTGGCAATGGAGACATGGGGACACACTCCAAACCTTAAAGAAAAAAACATCAACGACAAGCGAAAAAAACCCCCACGAAAAATAAAACTCAAAGCTATTCAGTTCGAGAACTTATTGATAAAGAAATGTTGTTAGATTTAAAAATCTGGCAACCAGTCTTCACGCTTGTTGACTGTGAGGAAATCTGCATTCTGAAGACCTTTTTATCCGACTTATACGAAGTGACAGCTTCTGTCTTCTTTCTTTAATTTCTTTATTATTTTGAATCCAGGTCTGGAAGACGGCTTCGTCTACTGGGACGACGACGAACCTCATTTCGCGAATGACAACGCCATATGGGGAGAGATTCCGGATGGGCATTATGACTACAACACGCTGATCTACTACTGCTGCCGGACAGACGGATACGCAAGCAATCCCATCTATCTCCCCACTGACAAGCCCTTCTTTCTGATGAAGTACAACCACCAGTGCCAGGAGGTAAATAAAAGACAAAGTTCCGTGACCACGGTGACACAAAGCTTTAGGATGAGCATATGATTGATTTTTTGGTCATTAATTGGTCATTAATGATTGTGGACAGTTTACAATCAATTTCTAACCTTTTTAATATAGGGTCCTGATGTGGCTACAGCTATGAAGACTTATGGCCCACAAGCCCGATAGCCCATCATGCACCATATATTTAGTCTCATGGAAAATCTGTAAAATAGACCGACAGGCCACTACATATTAGCCAAAAAAATAGCTGTCTCATGTGCCTTCTGTTCATTATAAGAATCACGAGACCGAACCCATCAAACTGATCGACATTCGACGAGAGCGACGAGATCGACGTTTCGTACTTTTCGTGTTCATGTATTTCGTCTGCCGTCTTAATATCTAATCCCTGCCTGTAAACAAGGATGTCTTAGTCTGATATTTAGTGTCTAGGCCTATCTTACATAACCTTGCAAGAATACACCCAAGGTCTGAGGCACGATGCAACACCCATTGTAAGTGAACTTGAAACGTAAAGGACACACTAGCGCTCCTCTGAACAAACCTTCTTTCTCTCTTAATTTTGATTGTTATAATCCTCACAGGTGTACGGGATGAAAGTCACTCCTGAGTACTTCCGTTGGGATACCACTGACGTCGGACCTGACGATGATCACGGTGGCGCACATCCCTACCCGGGAGTCGTCAAAGGCGATGACATCATAATCGAATATTGCTACTACGAACCAGAAGACTAGATATATGTATACAAGTTGGGTTGTGTTTATCCAATTAAATTGTACGAGAAAATATGTTTTAGTATTGCCGTGCTTAAAGACATTGATTAACATTGTTATGATTTTAAAAATTCTTGTTTTGTTACTTGAAAATGGGATAAACATAGGGTTATAGTGTAAAAATACCAGTCTGAAAGTTTCAAAGTATAATATCCACAGGAAGTATTTTTAAGTATCAAAAATGTGAACCAATGTTTGAAAAATATACGAGGGTCGGTTGCACAGAATAGGCATAAGGAGTGCGCATGCGCGTATGCGGGAGGCACATAACGGCATTTTCAAATTCAAGCAAAGTGGTCCTCTTAGTGATTGTCTCGTGAGACGAAGGATAAGAAAATCGCTGTTTGCGTCTAACTTACACTTTTTCATTCCAAATTATGGTTGGTTTCAGGGTTTTTGAGTACCAATACAAGTACTCATACACATATTTCATCTTAGTTTGAGAATTTTTTAAATCAGCTACTCACAAAGGTAGCCAATGCCAAAGGTACGTTGTGAGATTTGGGGATAATAAAGGTTTAGAGGAAATTGATTCGGCCTTGCTGCTGCACGCGCGCGCGCCCCACATACTTTTTGTTTGTTTTTCCGTATTTTTATTAGAGATTTCATTCCAAAGTACATCAGTACATATCATTCAAAATAAATAAATCAATATACATACAATTCCCCATTTCGTTTTCATAACATAACATTTAAAATAAGATACATATTCATTAATTAATGAGCAAAGAAAGAAAATAAGAAGGAATGAAATCAACACACACGGAATTTACGCCGATGGCTACAAGTGATTTTCAGGACTCCACAGACTAAAAGAAGGCCCTCGGCAAAAATGAAATCAACTTGTAATTGGTCAATAGCATGCTGCCCTAAAAGATATTTTGTTCCTCCCATCTTGTGGTAGGATTTCACCTCTGAGCACTTTGTGAATACGGCATCGTATCCCCGGGATCGTATCATGGGTATATTAATGATGAATGATTATTACCGGATTTCGTATTTGACAAATTCATTGTGAAATAAAGAATAAAGAAAGGAAGTCCCCCGCTATATAGATTCGATTTTTTTTTTTATATATTTCTTAAAAAGTATGTAGAAACGGAATGAAATAATAACTGATAGAAAGAAAGAAAGAGAGGTGGATATTTAGAGAGAGAATGAGAGGGGGGGGGGGGAATTTTACAACACCTGAACAGTGAGATGATTTTAACCCATTCGTGACAGAAGGTCCACATTTTGTGGTTTGGTCTAATAACTTTTGATGCAGAGCCCCAAAAAATAATACTAAAACATGAGCAGAAAGGGCAAAAAAAAAAAATCTACACATACTGTGCCCATTTTTGTTGCATCATTTGTTGTTTGATGCTGAAATTTTTAAAAAGGAAAATAAGCATTAAAATCCTTAAATTGGCAATGCGATGAAAATATTAAAATTACCCTTTTCTCTGCAAATTGGCAACTTTATGACTTCTCATCATACATTCTGTCAATTTATATTTATTTCAGATACATGATGTTTTATAAGAAAAATGTAGCAATAAAAGAAAAATGTTGGTGTTGCCAATTTGAAGAATAAAAGCTGATCAAATTAGGCTTTAAATAATTCCTGTCAAGAATGGGTTAATATGGAAGATTCGTTACTCGTCCATTCATTGATAATGTAGTTGATATGCATCGAATCGTTGTCCGTTTCATGTCTCATTAACTTTTGAATATGGGGATTAAATGTGGGTGCGTGTGTGGGTGTCTGCGCTCGCGCGTGTGTGTAATTGGGTTTTTGCAGACGTGCATCTGTTTTTTTTAAATAATAACTACTTCCATCATTTTTATCGTTATATATGATTCATGTTTATATTAAGTTGTTGAAAACATGATTTTTTTTTTTTTTTTTTTTTTTTTTTTTTTTATACAAAATCAGATATGATTGGTAAATTACAGTTGCTGGGACTTGGTGTATACTATAGATGGCGCTTCACGCAATGCGGGGCTAGAGTACCTACATAAAGAGAGTAGCGACAACCCAAGATTTGAACGCCATTTTGTTTCCCTGTTACGCAACATTTCTATTCAATTCCGATAAGCAAACGGGTGTTCGAAATAGAAAGAATTTGAACGCCATTTTGTTTCCCAAGAAGTAGGACGTCTATGTCGCTACTCTCTTTATGTAGGTACTCTATGCGGGGCCATGACATCGATATAAAATGATGGGCCATGACAGTTCCTCAGAGCCCCCCCCCCCCCCCCCCCCCCCCCCAGTCGGCAGAGATTGTGGTATGATCCTATGGTATGATCGAAGAGTTTTATTTTTATTTAATACAAAGCAAATCGTCTCGCTCGCACTCACTCTCGTGTGTGATGTGATGCGAGATGCATAACATACATACACAACACACACCGCACACACGCACACCGATGGGAAAGTCACTGTCGCAATGCAGTGTGAGACACTGAGGTAAACGTGTATCTCGCACAGAACTGCATTTTGCAAGCTTGGCGTGTAGCGCCATATATACTAAGTCCAGGTTACTTTAAAAGGAAAGTGTACACTGAGTTGAAGGATCAAACATAAAGCAGCAACATTGAGTTCGTCTGATTACTAATAAAGTTTAATTTTTTCAGAAAGTATTTGCTCATAATATCCATTGTAAAGGCAGTATGTCCCCAATGTATATATACATGTATATATATATATATATATATAAATCCTCAGCCACCAAAGAGGGACATTCTTGATAGTACTAAGCACCAAAAAAAAAAAAAAAAAAAAAGAAAAAAGAAGCAAAATAAGAAAGGAAAGCCAAAATTCCCTGGGAAGTCACTGCATTGTTCATTCATCCGTAGTGTTCTTGATTTTTTTTATAAAAATGGTAAATATCAACATTCTTGTCTTATAACAGATTCTTATCAAGTCATTAACTGACCTCTTATTTTTGTAGCACTCAGTTAAACCAAATATATATCAGCTGCTTCCCTTTAATATAAAGGAGCAATGTAGCATGTTTCGAGTCATATAGTAAAAACAAAATACACATAAAATAAACGACTGACTGTCAATTTCTGTACTAAGAAATTATGTAAGATTAAAAAAAAAAGAGAAGAAAATAAACAACTCATATCAGAGAAAAAAGAAGATAGAGAACAGGCACCTGGCCGGAAAAGGGAAAATAATTATAAAGAATTATGTTTTATGTATGTTAGACATTTGTACACCAACGCCACTTGTATTTTATCATACGATCCATCATGCTGTCGATGTTATGTTTCACTTAAAATGCACGTGATCAATAAAGCACAAATTACAATTACAAACAAAGCACACAAGCGCGCGCATATTCAAAACCATCTTTCTCTGTTCCTCCTTAAATTGATAATATAGTCTTAGCATAAATTTAAAAAAACCCTCTAAAGAAGATTAAAGTCAAAATTATACTGGATAGTTTTGAATTCACAAAGTAGGACCTTAACCCACTGAAGTGGGGTGTTTCCCAAAGCTGTGCACAAAATTACGCATGACCTTAGAATGACTTAAATATGGAAAGCCAAATGGGGTTCTCAAACATATTTAATGGCATTAAACTAAATTTAAAATATCTATGTAGATTAGGTTAACATAATTATCATTAAAAAAAAAATATTTAAAATCTATTTTTTGCTAACAATCTATTTCAGATTATTAGAAATACAATCACACTTTGTTAAAACAAGAGGAAAAACTTTGGGTATTCTATTTGGCTGCTACAGTTACCGGTATGTCTTTCTTAAAGTCATGCGTAACTTAACGCACATCTTTGTGAAACATCCCTCCCTTGTCTAGTCAATAAGCTTCCCCTCCTCCAGTTGCCGTCAGTTATTCATATTTCCTGCTTCCATAGTTTGAACAGAATAAAAATTGTATATAACATGAACTGAAGACTCAGAATTTTCTCTGACTTTCGGTTTCTGCTTATGTATAAGCTTGGCCTAGAATGTGCAATTTCTAGCATTCTAGAACAAAGATACTGCAAATGTGTGACCCTCATTGAAAGCAGTTTTTTAACTGAAGAGGCTACCCTGCTTGAATAAAAGTGTAAATAATAATTTAAGAAAAATAAAAATGAAAATAAAGGAGACTACAGCTATGTGTTTGAAATCTGTGGATAGGCCAATGTCGAGTCGTGTCTATCCTCTGCAGCTATGCTATCTGATGTTTTTTCATAATGCACTGTGGCGTTTCTCTTCGATGCATTTCGATTTTGTAACTTCATGGCTGCTCTTCTGGCCTCTACCTCACCCAACTTCGGTTCCAGGAGAAAAATTAAGCTCGAAACCAGAACGATTCCACCAGATATGTAAAATGGATAGTCATAGGTACCGGTAACATCATAGGCCCATCCTATCAAGAATGAAAAAAGAAAGAGAATGCACATTTGTGACATGTCTTACCATCGTTGCCGTAAAAAAAAATCAGGAATGCTTATAAAGATTATTCCTATTCCAGGATTAATTGTCTCAGTCTGTCTATAATTTCAAGCTATCTCGCATAATTATCGACTTCCAGAATTTCAAAATAATTTTTCATCAGATCATTCTGACAAGTTTTTTTTAACACTACTGAAGCATTGACTAGAATATAAAACAAATAAAAGTAGTATTCCCGATGTCAATTTATTTATTCATTGTCATTTGTTACCTATGTGACACCTTGTGACCCATTACCTTTAACTCTTTTTTTTTTCATTCAGATTTTTTGCGGAAAGAAAGAGCTACTCAATCTTTATGGAAAATAAGAGTGAGAATGAGTAGGGGAAGAGAAGAAGAAAGATGGGGAAAAATTATATCATGACAGTCTATTGTAACAATGACGACATGCAAAAAAAAAAACTTTTTCATTTCTTTTCTGGCGTGTTTTCTGGCGTGACTCCATAGTCCAATTCTGCTGGCCCTATATGCCGAAGCAATATAAATACATACATGCATGAGATTTGTCAATGCTATGAAAGCAAGTTGCTGCAGCATGTCTCGACACTCTTTTGCTCTCAGCAGTTGACATTGCTCTGTTCCTGCTAAATGGAAAAAAAGCACAGTTGGAGAAATGCAACCTACCTCCTATGAAAGGGCCAATAAACCCTCCTGTGCCGTGTGCAAGGAAGATTAAACAAATGGCCCTCCCCATATGCTCCTTTCCCACGTAGACTCGACTCAGGACAACTTCGAGACTAAAGACCGTGCCAGTGGACACACCGATCCCAAGAGACAATACGGCATAGATCCAGTAAGCTGCTGCTACTCGGTATAAAATGACGCACAGACCGGCTGACGCCATGGTAAACATGTATAGGTTTTTCGCTGATATGCAACCGACGTCAACAAGGAAACCATTTCCCGCTCGCCCGATGATGCTACCACAGCCGACAAGGGAAACGAACAAGGAAGCGGTCTGGCTGTTGACTCCGCGGTAGACTATGCTAGCGTGTAGGTGGCTGAGGATGAAGTTAAAACAGAGGCCGATGGTGAACTGTGACATGACGAGAAGCGACACTCTGAAACTATGCAACATCACCGGTAGACCTAAGGTGTAGCACATACTTGTACAGGAAGATTTCGAGTTCAATTTGTAGTTGAGGACTTCCACGACGTCGCTGGTATCTGAAGGCAAGAAGTCGTCGTCAAACGTTTCCTTCTCATTCCCAGTTCTTTCCACTTTTTGTCGACCATCTATGTTTTTTCTCGGCTCTATTCTGCTCCGTTCGCCATGTTTTGCGTGGTCCAGTGGTTGAATATAGACTTCGAAAATCTTATCGTTATCACTTTGATTCGCTAACTCTTTACTATCACTTGCTCGAACCTTGGAGTCTGGGATAGACTCTGAAACTTCTACTTTGGTACGTGTGATAAAGGTTTGAGCCTCGGGGTCGTCTTCCACCTTAATATGCAAGGAATTTCGCCGCAGCTCATTTATGGGACGCAGGAGCATGCCGCAGATTACCACGTGGCTTAATATTCCCGAAGAAAGTAGCATAGCACCTCTCCATCCGTGCAGGTCAATCAGGTACTGGGTCAACGGCGGCAGGACGACGACACCCAAAGCCGAGCCAATACTGCAGATACCCCAGACTGTGCTATAGTTCTTTGTAAAGTAGGAAGCGACAGCCACTGCAGAACCGGGGTAGCAAGATCCAGAAAAAATCCCTGTGAATAATGTATTTAAAAAAAAAAAAAGACTGATGAAAAATTGACAGAAGATTCATTCAAATATTAAGTTAATCGGACGGGGTGCTGAACTAATTCGGCTGACACTTTCTAAATGCTTTTCGGAACTTAAACTAATTTTTCGAAAGGGTAGCCTATCCTCCGATGTCTAAATTTTGGTCAATCAAATTTATAAATACGGGCGGATCCAAGATTCAATTAAAATAGTTGGGCAGGGCATGATTCCTAAATATTTAGACAAACCTAAAAACTTTTGAAAGATAAAACATAAGAAACGTTATCTAAGGAGGTGCCGTGGTCCATTGGTTAAAGGCGCTTGACTGGAGACGCGAGGATCGGGGGTTCGATCCCCGGCACGACACTTATGCCCTTGAGCAAGGCGTTTTATCTACACTGTTCTTTTATCGTAGAGCAAATAAATGAAAGTGCAATAGGCATATTGTTACCAACGTGTGCATGTGTTTGCTTGTTTTAAAGAGAGAAAAAAAAAAGAAAGAAACATTATGTTATGTGAAGTGCCCTTTGGCACAGACAGCTATTGAAAGCCCAGGAACGCAATGGGGTGAAAATTTCTTTTATACACTCGAAAGTGGGCCTCCTTGTGGGCACGGGGCCCTCATGACCCCCCTCCATTTATAGTCTGCAGTGTAGGAACATACCTGCCATAAATCCATATGTAAATCCAAGGAGTATTCTTGAAGACACAAAACTGCTGATAAATATTGCTAGGGCAGCCATGAAACCGCCAATCATCACCACCGATCGGTACCCGACAATATTGACTACGGTTCCTGATAAACCGCCTGTGAGTGTAAAGAAGGACAATTTCAATTTAAGTGCACTACATTAAAAGCAATGTATTTATTTTTTCATCAAGTCATTTTCTAAAAATTCGAAGAAATTACCCTCTATGTGAATGGTGCTGATTAGAACCTTTTCTTGTTCCCCACTCTAAAAAGGTTGAGTGAAAATTAACCCAATGTGGGGCAAAGGGGGAACATGCATGTTTGTTGGGTAAAAATTTGTCCCATATTAGGTAAAATCCATGTTTTATGGATGAATTTTAATCCAGCATTGGGTAAAATTTACATAGTATTTGGTATCATTTTAACCAATATTGGGTAAAACCTTATTTTTAGAGTGCACATTTGGAACCTTTGAAGGTTCTTCAAAGAACCATTAATAGCCTATAAAGGTTCTCTAAAGGGTTCTAAAGGGGCCTTTAGAACCATTACTAGTTGTACAAGGAACCTTCTGGGTTCTTGAAAATATAAGGAACCCTTTTAGAATCCTTTTTTCTGGAGGTTCCTAATACGGGACAGAAAAGGGTTCTAAGGGGCTCATTTTCCCATAACAGTGTGCATATGCATTGTATTATTTTACCCTTAAATGCTTGAGCGCACTGTATACAACCTCGCCTAGACAGTGTGTCCCAGAAAAAAAAAACGAAACCGAGATGTATCGATGTTTAATCATATCTTATTACGATTAATAACTAATACATATTTGTAAAGCTTAGACCTTCGTCTTTCGTCAGATACCACTATAATATGATACATAATTCACGCATGAGTGAACATGGTGAATGAGAACAATGTGAAGCAGGGCTACCAAAAAGTCATATGCATGTAATAATACCTGAAATTCACAAAGAGATAGATTTATATATAATTATATATTTTTTGTTATTGTGATATGAAAATGAAACTTCTCAACAGTTCATTTTCTGCTCTGTAGTATGACTCCTCAGTGGATAAAAATGAGCCATTGATGACTAAGCTTATACGTGTAAAGTTATACTTGCATTTCCATGATTTATGAAATGAATCCGTTTGCACCCGTTGCCTGTCCTAGCAGTGAAAAAGAAGACAAAAGACTTCATGCATGGTTGATCGTCAACAAAATGGAGTGGTGAGTACAAAACCTCACCAAAATGAAAAAAGCTAATTGATTATGAAGTAGGTTTTCTTTAACCTTCTTGACCATGCAGTTAACAACAGATCAACTAGTGTTTCTAGTAACAGAATGGGGACATTCTGGGAGCCTTCAGCAAGTTGCTGATGCTTTCCAGCTTCGCTTCCCTGATATAATGCAAGGTTCTAGCCAAATTAAACATCGATTAATCTCGGTTTCGTTTTTTTCTGGGAAAAGCACTGTATAGGGCAGGGGCTAGTATTGAATACAGGGCCCAGAGCAAAAACTCGAGAGGTTACCCTGAGTAAAACAAAACAAGACAAAAACAGTTTTCATAATTTTATTTACCGTGAAATATTATATCGTGAAGGTCAGTGCGGGTCATAATTGCCTGAATTGGTTCTCTGAAAATGGAAATTTTCCCAGGAACATAGTATCAGAAATCCCATCTACACTCAACCGCCCCCCCCCCCCTCCCCCGTTTTCTTTGTCTCTGTGCAATGAGAGAAATGGTGCCTTGTTTAGTCCACTTTATTCCCTGAGCACTAACTTGGACTTATATACTTCATTCAGGCAACTCGGGTAGTGCGCCCCCTTCCCCTTAAAGGGATATAGTCACATTATATGGGGCTCTGATTGAGTATATACATCTGCTCAAAGTTCAACAAACTTTCTAAACTTCAATGTTGTCGGCTATTCTCGGTGCTGCGTGTTTGTTCCGTACTGAGTATGTATAACACTTCGCGAGCGCAGTATATGGTCGAGGATTTCCGCTTCATCCCGACTATGGACCACGGGGCTCGCTAACCATTTGCGATCGAAGGATGCGAATTTCGAAAAAATGGCAAAGTCCAACAGTCGTATTTTATGCTGCAAAAGATCGCAAAAACATCGTGGGGCTTCGGAAGCGTCGTCAATTGCTCGCGGGCGTCGATTTTAGGTCGGCTGGATTTGAAATAAGAAATGAAATTTCTTGCGAACATTTCCCGCATCCCGGGTCGTGTTTTACTCGTGCTTTGTTATCAAACATGTCTTAAAAGCTTTGTCATATGCGCAGGAGCTACTCAAAACGTGCGCGATGTTCACAAAGTCTTCGTAAATCCCCAACCAGCTCACTACAGTTTGCCGAATGTCTCACGCAAGCAGCGAAGAATTTCGCCCGTGATTTTTTGAACATTCGCGTTGTTTGCCTTTAAATCGCGTGTTCTTCACTTAAATTTGACTGGCAGTAGGGCCTTCTTCAGCCATGGAACACACGACATTCTAATATATACGTCGTGAGAACTTGGCACAAACTGCGCAAGAATGTTGCTAGACCTTCGGAGAAAAAGTTCTCAAAATTTTGGACCTTGCCATTTGTCAACATTCGCGTCCTTCGCAAATCGTTTTCGTGCCCCGTGAAAACCGCACTTAAATCCCGTAGACTCAGCACTACAATATCCCTTTAAAAGCTCTCCGCTTTGCTATATGACGGGCTATATGATCACTTACCGATATGATAGAATAGGACGACGACACTGGCAATGGCGCTAACCTCCGCCATGGAACAGTTAAAGTGTTCTCGCCAAGCGGGGAGATAAAGCCCTGTGGTGGACAGGCATCCGTCTGCGATCATTATGGTCAGGGCAGATGCCATGAGCACTACCCAGCGCCAGTGCCTCTGTAACCCCGGCATCTCCGGATCAGTGATGGGGATTCTGTTGGCAGCAGTATGCCTGAAATAAAGGATGTACAATATAATTATAGATAGCTATTCTTGATGTAGCATGTGAGCTTTGTGTTTTGTTTGCTCTGTGGGGGCGGGGAGGGGGGGGGGGGGCTGTTAACACGATAATTTTGTAAACTTCGTGAAAATTGAGAACAATCCTATGTGTGTGGATTTAAATCAATAAACTTTGAAACGTGAAACTAGACCCAGTAAGATCCCGTAACTGCTAGCTATATGCGCTACTGGCAAATGACCGGGGGGGGGGGGGGGCGTGATTCTTGTGTGTGTGTGTGTGTGTGTGTGTGTGTGTGTGTGTTGGTATGTTTGAGTAGGGTCTTGTTGAACGGGATGGAGGCCTCAAACATGTCAAACAGGGGTGTTGAACCAAAGCACAGAATCATAATCACACAACACACATATCTACACAACACACATATCTACACGCACACACCACTAATAATGATCTTTTTTTTTCTGGAGAACAGGGGGCCTCTTTGGCTCTCCATTACCAAAGTGTTACTATAGTAACTCCTTGCTACTACAGAGCCGGATCCATGATTTTTCAAAAGAGGGGTCGGTCGGCTTTTTAGGTGTCTTTTTTTACCCGGATAAAGGGTTAAACAGCATTTTCACGTGTATTTACCCCAAAATTTTGTTTTTTCTGCTTTTCAAAAAAAAAGGGGAGGCGATTCGGCCACCCCCTGGACCTGCCCCTGGACCTGCCCCTGGACCTACCCCTGTACTACGTACGCCTGTGCTGGAGGAATGTATATGCATATTAAGTATCGGTTCGTTTGCCGCTGGCCTTAAATCACTAGACAATATGCACTACTGGTGACCCTGTCGATCCTGTTTTGTCTTGCTTGACATGCTTGAACTCGTACTTCGTGAAGTTTACTGTAAGGGTGTAAAACATTTCAAATTTTATCCCTATTCGATTTTAATAGTCCAACGAAACGTTATCTTTTTCGAAATTTTATTGAAACAGGAATGATAAGATGAACTATAATTTCTTTGGAGATGCCACATGAATATACGAATGGTGAATCGACGGTAATGATTATTAGTCTCTTAAGAGATAAATATCAAAAGGGACCGACGTACGACATTGACCTTTTTGTTTGTATCAGTACAGCCGTTATAAACGTTCATTTCATGTACATGTATTTAAGGGAGCAAACTCCAACGCCTATAATTGTGCTGACGTCACTGGCGTATTGATTGGGGGGCTGGGGGTGGACCCCCAATAAAATTCAAACGTGGTTTATTTCTAATCCGATACCAGTGACATGTTGCTGAAATGACATGATTTTTTTCCTGTCCCCCCCCCCCCCCCCCAAAAAAAGAAAATTGCTCATTACGCCACTGGCTTGCGTAATAGGACAGTGATTAGATATCAGTTCTGGCGATATTTGCTCTAGGATTTATTTCGCCATAGACACCGTCGATATAGGTTTAGGGTTTAGGTTTATAGGCTACAAGGTTTAGGGTTAAGGTATATAACGTGGTCCAGGGTTAAATAGAAGCTCTTTTTGTACAAGGATAAGTCCTCAAGCAAGTGGGCCTTGGGACTATCTAGGCATTATGCAGTCCCTGTGCTAAATGCTGTGAAATCTGTACTCGTAAATGCATTCCAAATCAAAAAGGACATTTATGCAGGTCACTGAACTGCATAGCGACATTTTTCTTGTACACGTGAATGTTTGAATTCTTTATGGTTTGAATAAAAGCCCTTAGCCAGGTAGGCTTATGTCGCTTCTTATAGTCAACAACCCGAGACTTACAACCAAGATCAGTGGTGGTTATAGTACGGGGGAGGGGCGCTCAGGGGCCAGCCCTCCTCCCTTGAATGACTTTAAAAAAAAAGAAAAAATGAGAAAGGGATTGGGTAACACAGATAAAGCATAAAATGATAGGACCCTCTCCCGTACAAATCCCTTATCGGTAGTCTTGTTGCTTCCATGAAGGCCCTTCTACCTCTATATCAATTGTTATATCCAACTCCATATACAGTTAATGAAGTTTTCTTTTTCAAAACTAAGCTTTTAATTTGGGAACATTTTCATTCTCTCCCTCTCTCGAAAGTCACTGGCAGTATAAAAATCCACTTAAAGGTAGTAGCCATAGACATATAATAAATTTACTAGCCTACATTTGCAAGTGGCACCTAATCTGCACAAAAGTTTTACTTTAGATTGCTTTAAGCCACAGAAAAATACTCGTTAAGTTTTAGATCCTAGTACATTCCCGTTTAAGATTGAGGAGGAAATATTCAACACAAATTTTCTTTTATTTTCTTTGTTTTGTAAAGACGTCTTCCTGATGCTTTGAGAGTAAAACCATTCATTTTTCATTTATTTTTGGAATATTGTTGTAAATTTGATAACATGGTAGTTTTACATAAATATCTGTCATTTAAAATTGAAATTGGCTTATTTCTCTTCAAATGCTGAAGCGATGTTGTGCAAATGTCGGCTACTACTTTATGGTGCTTGGGGTCATTCATTTTAGAAAACAAAAGTGACAAAACCCCATAAACAACTTGCTTTGCCTTCCTTCCTCCAATATGCCAGCACTGTGTTCTTTGGGGCTTTACGCTATATGTATATGAATGTTAAACACACAAAATATATGAGAAATCAGCTCAAAAGGAAATTCAATATCACAAGTATATCCTTCACAAATAAGGCAAGTGGTAAGGCAAATCAGACAATTTGGGAGCAGTTTCTTCCCTTTCTTCCCCCCCCTTTTTTTTTTTAACTCAACTCATATTTTGCCATATTAGAATTAGAATTTTAGAATTCTATTGACTCTTTCGACCCCCTCTAGGGGTATGAGAGTACGAAAAAGTATAATAACAATGTATAACACGTATAACAGACTTGTGACTACATTTCATGTAAATTATACATAGATGACACAAAGATACAAACGATAAAAATAATAATAGAGTCATATTCGGCTTATTTACTATTGTATTTTGAAGACGAAATAACACTGGTACCACGAAAGGGAATGGATATTTTTCCTCGCTCGCTGCGCTCGCTTGTATGATAATAGATACATAATGTTTTCGGAAAGCAGACACATTCAACAAGTGAGGTGACCAAATATATAATTTAGATATCTTCAGGCCCATCATGTATTCTGATGAAGAATTATCACTTCATCCATGAAAAATAGTATTTTTTCTTGCTCGCGGCGCTCACTAGTATGATATTTAGATGCAGGATGGTCTTTGAGAGCGAATAAATTAGGCAAGAGAAATGATCAAATGTACATGTATAAGTTAGATATCTCATAGTTAAATCCACCGTGTACTTTGATGAAGAATTATCACTTCTTCCATGAAAAGGTGTATATGTGAATTTTTTCTCGCCCGCTACGCTTGCTCGTATAATATTCAGATACAAGGTTTTGGGAAAGCAAACGAATTCGGTAAGCGAGGTCTTCAAATGTACATGTGTAAATGAGATATCTTATGGTTCCATCGTGTATTTTGATGAAGAATTATCACTTCTACCATGAAAAGGACCATATATGTATTTTTCCTCGCTCGCTACGCTCGCTCGTATATTATTTAGATACAGAATGGTTCGGGAAAGCGAAGGCTAATAATTTATATATCGTATAATTATGCCCATCAGGTATTTGATGAAGAATTATCACTTCTAAAATAAAAAAGGAGTATATATATTTTTCCTGGCTCGCTGCGCTCGCTCCCTTAAAAGTCACCAAATCTGGTTGAAATCGACTGAAATGTGTAGGAAAGACGAAGGAAAATATGATAGAGGTACAAAATTGAACATGCCTAGTGGGCTTTATACGGTTGAATTTAAAGACGTTGGTCGTCGGTAATCGGTGGCATTGTTTGTCGGCAATCGGTGGCCTCTACACCCCCCCCCCACCCCCGAAAAAGGTCTAGCGACGCCCCTGAGTAAGTCCCCCTAGCATTTTTTCATATATCTCAAAAATTATTTTACCGATTGTGATCATTCAAACGGTAATGAATATGAAATTTTCTTACACATAAAATGAGTGGTATATGTCTGCCAGATGATGGTATTTTTGTTGTGGAATCATACATTCTATGAAAAAGGTGTGGGGGAAAAAGTTGCACTTGATGGGGTTGCAGTAGAGGGATCTAGCAGGCCTTTCCAAACCCCCCATGCCCTCAATGCCATTTTCCTCCACAACTGATCGACGATGAGGTCTTGCATTATCGTCCACCAAAAAAAAAAACAAACAAAAAAAAAAAACAAACAAACAAAAAAAACGTGCGGCTCCAACACCTCGTCAACTGTCTTCCCATGCAAGGTGTTGATGCCGCCCCACATCATCATGCTTCCAACTTGGGAGCCCTCTATGTCTGTTTGAGCACTGCATTTGAACACTGCATTCATTGTGATGATTATCAAGAGTAAAACACAGAGTGACATGTAATAAATGATGCTTAATAGTTCGGAAAACATGCATGATTCTCAAGTTAAGAAGCTGACACAAATCACAAAAGTGCATCTTTTCCCCCATCAGGCCCATTCTCAGATAAAGCGTTGATTTTTAGTTGGGTTAAGGCAAAAATATAAGTATATTATCTGATTATATGCAAACCAATATGTTTTTATCAACTTGAAAACATGTCGGATATGAAACAACAAATGGCACATTCTAAATGTTGTCCCTTCATGGAGTACAATGACTTAAAATATAAGCATGAAGTATGCATTTTAGTCACAAAACAGATACGTTACCAAAAGTTATCACTTTCTTATGGGCTACTACACTGGAACAAATTTATCATTTTGCTTCAGTTTCTGTGCAGGAAAAACACGTCTAATTCCATTGAAGAATTTTGTCTTTTAAAAAAATGAAAAATACTTATCACCATTGAAAAAATGTGCAAGTGTAGAAATAATTTGTGTTGCATTGCGTTGAAATGTGTATTCTGTCAGAAGCTGATGTAAGCTTTTGTACAAATTGTAAGCAGTTAGGAGAATTAAACCCTTAAAATCATGCAAAGGGCCAATCCAATGCGAAATTTGCCCAACGTTCAAGGATTCCTTGCTTTTGTCAAAACACATCTACTCTAAACCTTGGAGTTGCCTTTGGTAACTTATCTGGTAAAGAAAGGCATAAAAATTTCTTTAAAATGATTCAAGTATAAAAAAAAAAAATCTGTTTGATAATCAAATCTATAATTAAGATGTCTAAAGATACAATTTTAACATTTCCCAACTTATTTGAACCAAATGATGACGTTTTGGTGCTGTTGTCCACATTTGACAACGAAAATCAATATCAAAAGCTAGACAATCACACCTGATTGTTTTTATTTTTCAATAAAGGAAGTCCTCAAAATGTATTTAAGTGATTTCTATTACGCTTTGGGAAGCCGCAAATGACGTTAAATGTTGACGACACCAAATTTTCGTATTTGCACACTTTAGAGGAGAATGAGCCCACACCTTTTGTCATAAAATGCACGATTTCACAACAACAATGCCATCAACTGGCAGACACATACCATTCAGTTTATGTGTGAGAAAATTCCATATTCATTACCATTTGAACGATAAATCGGTAAACTGCTTTTTGAGATATATGAAAAAAATGCTGGGGGGGGGGGGGCTTCCTTTTTGGTTGAGCGTGTGTGTATATGTACATGTATATACATATATGTACATATTACACCAACATTTTGACAGTGCAGTATATTAATAGCTGATTATAGGTACATCCGAACTCTAAAGAAGTACATGAGAATAAAATTGAAACATACCTTACGCGTTGTGCTTCTTTGGGGGTCGTATCCGCTAGCGATGAAATTCCACGTACCAGTCCTGCACTAACTTATGATTTAAACACAGAAAGAGAGCTCACATAGACTAGTGGCTGAATGGCAACTTTTGAGGGCCTTTAAAACTCCTTTAAGTATTGATCTTCCTGTGCAAATAACGGGCCATGACACTGAGTTGTTTGCAATGACAGTGAAGTTGAGTGAACTTTGACCGCAACAACTTCCAACAAGGATTTGAAATACACGGGCGGAGATTATTATGTACAAGGCTTAATGGTGAGGGGGGGGGGGGGGGGGGAGAAATGCTAGGGGCTGCAGCATCGGGATTTTTAAAATTGCGATATTCGGGCAAAAGTACCACTTATTATATTTCTAGGTGTCCAAAATATCCTCAGAATTATTCGGACAGGATCGAATTATTATGCTCGAATGTGAAATTTCAATTATGTGTAAAATAAGACATTGAAAAATTGACCTTGCTTGATTGGCTTAGAGATAGACAAAGACAGAATGGGAGAAAGGGAGAGAGAGAAAGAGAGAGAGAGAGTGGAGAGAGAGAGAGAGAGAGAGAGAGAGAGAGAGAGAGAGAGAGAGAGAGAGAGAGAGAGAAGGGGTTGGGGGTAAAGAAAAGGAGACAAGGAAGAGAAAGAAGGAACCCCAACTCAAGTGTGGGCAGATTCAGAAATATTGCACTTTATACACTGGCTATATTGTCTTATACATTAATACAGAGGAGTGGAGTAACTAATACAATGTAATAGACCAGCAGCTAGGTGACTTTTGATTAGATGAACGAGCTACCAATATCTGAGTATTGGAACACCTGGGAAGGAACCCCGCATATACCAAACTGGGCGTCTGCCGTTGCATCTCTGCTGCATGTGGCCCCTGGGGCCTTTTAAAAGGGGCCAAAAATGGGTTAGATTAGATGAACGAGGTACCACATGAAACCCACGGCAGATTTTGCGGCTCATTACAATGAATTCGGAATGGCCCATGACAGACGAATTTTCTGCTGCGAAGTGTCCGGCAGACGCCCCAAAGGGCCAATTATTGCATACAAGCTACATAGAGGCTTGGTTAGATGAACGAGGTACCACACAAAACCCACGGCAGATTTTTCGGCTCATTACACTGAATTCGGAATGGCCCATGACAGACGAATTTTCTGCTGCTGAGTGCCCGGCAGACGCCCCCAAAGGGCATAGCATAGAGGCTACATTATAGGCTTTGTTAGATGAAAGAGGTACCACACGTAACCCATAGCAGATTTGGGGGCTCCTTACACAGATTATGGAATGACCCATGACAGACGAGTTTGCTGCTGTTTTGTGCCCGCCAGCCGCCCCCAAAGAGTGGCCCGAAGGCACTTTTCATATGTTTGACCCAGCCCAAACTTCCTGTACCACTTAAAACAAATATGAAATGGTCAAGTCGATCTTACAAAGTCCTAAATGGACTATGGCAGACGAATTTCCTGCCGCTTTGTGCCTGGAAGACGCCCCAAAGAGTGGCCCGAGGGCCCTTTTCATATTTTGACCAAGTTAGCATCTTAGACGTCACTTGAAACCAGTGCGAAAGACAAATTTTCTGTTACTAAGTGCCATCCAGACGCCCCCCTCCCCCTCCCTCAAGGTCCCCCTAAAAGGGCCCTTGACCAGCAAAATGAGGTACAACCTGAAACGAACTAGAAATATATGCATGCATTTCAAACTCGATGGAATTTTCTCTATTTGGTTACATTATGTCATGATAGTCCTAAGACGTAGCAATTAAACAGATCATTGCAAACTTAACATGACAATGACCAGGTGGAGACAGTCGGAAGACGTGATCATCCGGCAGCATTATTTGATTGTTAACATATTATCTTTTTGCGGCGTGGGCGGTTAAAGTTTACATAGGGGTCACAACAAATCGCCCAATAAGATAATCAAAACTAACTTGATATTTTTCTACCTACTTAGCTACCCATAAGACGTTGGTTCCTATTCCCAGCCATTGAACAAAAATAGCATAATATTCTTTTACTGGCCCATAACTCTAGAGCAACTTAAAGACTTTGTTGATCATGTTCTTTTCTTCTCCTATTCATTCTACTCATAAATGATTACTAGCACATGATATTGCCTTTTTGTTCTTTTATATTTTTCTTTTTCTCTTCACGTATTAAAAAAAAGTAAGTTATGACTGTTACATAATATTATGTAGTATGTATAAAATTTGGTTACGGCGATCCCAACACAATCCACGCGTGCTCCTAGCTTAAGGAACTCCTTCCGCCATGTTGTCAATGTATTTTATTATTATTATTATTATTTGTTTGATTATGAGAAGGAAATAAATGTGTATGAATCTGACTCTGAATCTGGTTGGAGTATGATTAGTGGCGAGTTAAAAATTTTCATTTCACGTTCACTCGACGGGCGAGAACAACGATAAACGGTCTTGATAAGCTATAAATCTAAATCAGTCGAAGGAAGGACCAATTGATAAATCAGGTTGAATGTCAAAGTTATCTCTCTAAAAGCAAACAGGAAATATACAAACAAAATATCATGCAAGAAAAGTCCAGCTTCTGCATTGCAAATTCCTTAATTGTGACATGAAACTAATAAAACACGGACGTCTCATGGTCTGTTCTTTCTCCCTTAATGTTAGACATGTAGGCCTAATTAATCCATTGCAACTGCACGTCCCAATAATTTACTTAACATATGCGTGACACGTGAAATCGGATACTGCGTTATTATTCTTTCTTTTTGTCAGCCATTGTCTCATTTGACTTTCCAATCTGGTATGGCATTCATCATTCGTCCATGAAATATAAGAAAGGATTTTCATCGTGCAAGGTCCACTCTAGGTGCTCGTTAGATTCCCCTTTGAATTTGCCTTTTATTTTTATAGATAACAACTCAAAAGTTATACATGTTATAAGTCCTAAAATCAGTAGCGAACATCACTGTAGTCATGTCAGTTTAAAACTTCAAATTTGAAGGATCATCGTCATTCGTTCTATGGAGAAAATAGAAGGAATTTGATATGAGAGAATACCGATGAAATACGAGGAACGTGCGGGGGAAGCGGTTAAAGGGAAGTGCGTGATGAGACATTTAGTATAAGTGTGAGTGAGTAAGAGGCAGAAATGGAGAGTGTGCAACGAAAGTGCAGCTTTCAACCAATAAGATAATGAGTTATATCACAATAATGTACATGCGCTTCATTTTTTCTTTGTTTATGCACTGCTCCTTTTAATACTTTTCATGTTTTTATGTAACTCATCGAATTCAATTATTTGTTTGTGACTATTATATTGCATTGTGAAAAAATAAAACAAACAACAGAGAGAGAGAGAGAGAGAGAGGCAGAGAAAGAGGAAGAGGGACGGAGCCTGAGAGTGAGAGAGTTAATAGTATTAAGCATTATTTATTTCGGAAGAAAACAAGTATATGAAATTGTGATCAGTGATCACATTTTGTTGCATTTTTATCATCGCCGTCATAACTGCATAAGTAGAATCATATAAAAGTAGTAGTATTATGATTGTTATAATGATGATCAAAACTACATGTATGTGAAGTTATTGCTTGTCAATATGAATGTAAAATTACACGAGAATGTAAAATTACACGCGGATCGTAATAATTTTGATGTGTAAACCGCGATTATATCATCGCTATACTAATTAAGAGATTGGTGGAAAGGTTGAGAGGGTTGCGGCCAATCGAGGGCCTTTTAATTACCCTATTTGTCAACTGTCATTTTGTCAAAGATATATATATATATATATATATATATATATATATATATATATTTTTTTTTTTTTTTTTCAGTTTACTGATATGATATACTGTCCAGCATATTTTAAATGATGAAACATCATTGCATGTCCCAAATTAGAAACAACGTCGATGAGCTATTAATTGTCCTCTGGCAAGAGAGTTATCCCAGGTCACTCAGTCTTTTAGATGGGAATTAAATCCATTGATCACAGGATATACTTGCAAAACTGTACTTGTACTCACTTTCCTACCAGTCAAATACAGTAGATTATTTTTGAAGAATGTTCGCAAGATTGCCAAATAATCATCGAAAACGTTCTCCTCGTTTAACGCTTGTTCCGAACTCGATTCCATGATTGTAAATCAAAGCAGGAAGGGATATCCCCTTTACGGAATGGGCAGAGACCTTGAGGGGACACCCCCCCCCCCTCTCAGCTTACTCGCACAAACACAAATATGTAATTCTTGACATATGAAATTAAGTTTTTTTCAATTGTTATGCCTTCCTCTTTCTAAACTACTCCCCTTTTTAATTTGCCTTCATTTTCTAATAACACGATCCCAAACACTTGGTAATTTTGATGTCCTGTGAACATGTTACAAGATGAAATTGTACGTGCAAAGGAAGCGGGTTTTTTGTTGTTGTTGTTGTTGTCTTTTTAATATAAAGATCACGTATTTCAATGGGCGATTCCCTATGTCATTTAAATTGTCCTAGAATTGATTCCTCGAAAACATTAAGACATCTGTTCTTGATAACTCGATCCAAACTCTCGCTACCTGTTTCATGTTACACTCTCCTTCAAACTTCCGACTTCTCTCTCCTTTTCTCCTTCATTCTTATTCGTTTCACCCTCTTTTTCTTTTTCATATTCGTCTGTCTCCTCTCCCTCCTCTCTCTCTCTCTCTCGCTCTCTCTCTTGAAATCCATATCTCCTCTCTCCGTCTATTGCTGTCTTTGAACTATCTCTTGTTCTCTTCCATAAAATTTGATTTAAAAAAAAACCCTCCACACTCTCCTTTCACCTCTCTTCCTCTCATTTCAGTGTTGGAGCACTGTGATATAGTGGTAAGTGTTCTTGCCTCTTGTACGAGAGATCACAAGTTCAACTGTCGCTAGGTATTTAAGTCCTTAGACAAGGTTTTTTTTACCCATGTCTTGACCCAGATGTATCTGGTATGTCCTTGCTTTAATAATCGCATGGCCTACAGGTTATAGGCAGCAGTAATTTAATATTGGGCCCCGTTTCATAAAACTTATCAATAACGACTGCCGCATTTCCATGACAAATTTGCTCTCAGCCGATCAGATGCAAGGATTTCAGTAGCTTATAACAGTTATTGCAACTTGTTATTGATAACAAGTTTTATGAAACGGGGCCATGATGTGGCTATCCTTGGTAAATAAACAACTGAATTTCGTGTCCCACTTAACCTCTCTGTTTGTTTGTTCCACCCTTTCATCTCTCCTCTTTTTCCTCCCTTTCCTCTTCTCCCTCTCTCTCTCCCTCTCTCTCTCTCTCCCCTCTCACACCTTAACCAATGATTTCAGCTGCCCATCTCCATTAGTGACACCATAAAAACTACTTTCGAAAATCAACTCAAGTCCAATTTCAAAAGCCTATTGTACTGCCCATACAAACCATGTTCGGATTATGTAATAAGCCACTTTGTAAAGTCTGCACATTTCTAAAGGTAATAGACGGGGCTACAAAAGTTGCTGCCTTAGGTTGATTTTTTGAAAGTTGTTTTTATCATGTTTAATATTTATATCACATTTTACTTCTGCTTCTTTCTTCATTACCAAATAAATATTCATGAGGCATTGGATATATTTCTGTATTTATAACACAAACTGGTATAAACTGTACATGTATTTAGAAACATACATATGCATACATTGTATTACAAGCTAGATGAACTACATATGCCTACAGCTATGTCTCTGGATATATTTTGTTTTGTTATATCCTCTCCTTTAAAATCTATCGTAGCACCGAATGAAAGAGAATCTCCTTTGATTGCTGCTAGCACCTGTTGCCAATAGCTCCATCTTCAAACATTACTGTAAACGCTGTTATTTTCGCGCGATTAATTTTTCGCGCTGAGCAACCTAGAAACATATTCGCGGGTTCTTAAATTCGTGCTGCACGATTCCTTAATCACAAAAGTGCAAGATTTGATTTGATATTTCAATGCATGACAATCATTTTTCTGCCCTAGCTATAGCTCAAAATGGTCATATTTGAATATGAATATTAACCAGCGCGCCCCAGTTATCATTTCACACACACCGTGTCCCTTCAAATGCATACCGCAGACAAAACTACACAAGCGTACTCTAAACTGAATTGGATTCAAACACGCATTTCATCAGCTGAAGCCGAATTCAGCATTCGTTCAAAACTAGCATAAGAAATTGTGGTAATATTTTTGCGAGTTCTAGAATTCGCGCTTGCTGAAAATAGCGCGAAATTCGCGAAAATTAATGTACCGCCAATATTTCTGCATTTACAGTACTTCAATTTCAAATGTTAACACTGATCTGAGTCCTAGATATAGAACATCAAGAGAAACAAAACAAACCAGACATCGTACATTATTCTGAATTACATCATACTGTGTACATGTGATTGGGGAGTTGTTTAGATGAGCAACATATGAACACACCAACCCAAACTTGCTAGGGATCACATAAGCAGAACAACACCTTTCACATTTGCATTTGTGGGACCACCCCTATGGAATAACATTTTATGCATTTGTGGGACCACATCTATGGAATAACATTTTATGCATTTGTGGGACTACATCTATGGAATGACATTTATGCATTTGTGGGACCATATCTAAGGAATAACATGTTATGCATTTGTGGGACCACATCTATGGAATCACATTTTATGCATCTATGGGACCACACGTTATGCATCTGGGTCATAACAACAAGCTCGATTGCTTACTATATTCCATCGCTCATCACTCAGCTATTATACTAGTATACCTTTTCACCAAAGTCTTCTTGCAGATTCACTTATTTTCAGTTTTTAACATTCTGTTATTTGATTCAGTGAGACTATATATCTTTTGTCATTACCAAATCCAAAGATTTTCTCAAACCAGCATGTGACTACAGAGAATGTTATGTTTGCAGAATGTTGTTTTGAAGAGAAGTTATCAGCGACACATATCATAATCTTGTGTCATATTCAATATAGAGCATACAAATGAATTATAAACTACTGAATATAAATGTATGTACATACATAGTTGTTACAAACAACTGTTACAAACAAAATTACTGGTTTTAACAGGTAAAACTTTTTTTTTTCTCCATTTTAAAATTTTGACAGATATTCCATTTACAGTTTCAGGATATTCAGTCATTAAAAACCTTCCTTTTATGCATTTCTGTCATTTACTTTCATTCAATTTCTAATCAGATAATTTTTTGAAATTTGACAGTCATGTACATAATACCTCAAAATTTACGGATACAATTCATAATGAAAGATATCACTGAAAATGATTTTTCATGGCTAATTCTATTATACTTCTAACAATGCCCATGGGGAAAAAAAGTCAAGTCCACATACAAGAATAATATTTGAATTACTATCTAATCAGTAAGACCCTTTTATTGGCAGTGTACAAGAGTAAACAAGAGAAACCATGAACATCAAAAGCTTTTTACAAATATGAAGCAGAAAACCTCTGCTGAAGATCCCAGTATTTTATGCATAAAAGTACAGAGCTTTCTTGAGGTCAAAATTAATCATCTTCATTCCTCAAATTGGCAACAACTATTATTTTTTTTTCCACTCTTACATAGTTTGAAAAAAATAAATATGGATATAACATGAGCCAAAATGAATTATAATTGTAAAATTGAAAAAAAAATGCCAATTTGAACATGGAAAGAGTGATTATAAGATATTCACTGCATTGCCAATTTAGAGAGTTTAATGATTAGTTACAATTAAATTGCTCTAATTCGAGAACGCCACACTCTATTTCATTGAAAATGGACTCGAATTTTCCAGTGGATTTTTCTCTTTCTTCTCATGTATAATGTATAATGCCCAGCATTCTGGACCAACAGATACTGCAAAAGCGTCTCCTAAAGGAAACACTGTACCTCTATGGGTTAAAATGCTTAAAAGTGATTGGTATATGAAGCAGTAAAAAAATCATAAATAACTACCGAGGCAAAAGGCATATACATTCTTTCATTTCCTGGCAGCAAAGAAGATGTGAACCAATCAAATTCTTATCAAGCTAGTGCAAAATATGACACTGTCAGTTTGCCTGTGCAACTTCTGGCAAAACTTTCTTTTTTTTTGGAGTGGACGCATTAATGCATGTCTCGTTATCAAAAGTGGCACGCCACATGTGAACGATAAACATCCTGCAGGGTTTGCCAGTGGATATCTAAATGAGCCTAAATAATGTATTTTTCAAACAGAACTCTTGTTCAATGGCAAATTGCAATTGTATATAAAACAAAATCACACACACTTGTAACTTGATACCAAAAACAACCAACACTTCAGGGCCCCGTTTCATAAAACTTGTTATCAGTAACAACTGCCACATTTCTATGACAAATTTGCTCTCAGCCAATCAGATGCAAGGATTTCAGCAGCTTATGACAGTTATTACAACTTGATATTGCAACATTTCTATGACAAATTTGCTCTCAGCCAATCAGATGCAAGGATTTCAGCAGCTTATGACAGTTATTACAACTTGTTATTGCGACATTTCTATGACAAATATGCTCTCAGCCAATCAGATGCAAGGATTTCAGTACCTCTAACAGTTATTGCAACTTGTTAATATTGATCACAAGTTTTATGAAATGGGGTCATGCCGTGAACAAGGTCAGGCAAGCTGGAATATTGCCGAGCAGACAGTGCATTGAGGTGGAATCAATTTTTAAAGTGAACAATGTTTTGCCCCTCCATGCATTGTTCGCTCTCAACATTCCAGCGTGCCTGAACAAGATCACGCAACAACTTCTAGAAAGTCAACTGCAGGAAACTTTCAATACCACTCTACAATCTACATAGCGCTAGAAACCCTTTTGGATTATGCGCTAAATTATTGCCTAGTATGTTTTCACATTTCAAAATGTGACACAAACAATACTTTTGAATCTGCCTTTATAGGCTTAATCTTTTGAAACTCTTGGCCATCACGTTGGTTAAAAAAAGGTCTGTTATTTTTCATTTGTATTGAAGCAGTCTAATGAAGCACGGCCTGACATTTTTTTGTACCTCACCAAAGCCAGCCTGGCCCTGGAACAATGGGAAAAACAAATGCAACATGAATGTACATGCGCATTATGCTATTCAAGTTATTCTGTATCAATATTCATGAGCTCACAAGTAAGACAAACTTACTTGTCTTCAGTAACCTCAGTATTTTGAGATTAGTACTAATTTTTGGATATAATCCACAATTTATTAGCTAAATCAGATGATGTAATCATTGATGCCTTTGTAGCTGTAAAATGAGTTTATGAACGGTGGCAGCAGACATCTTTACATTCATTAGTGTACATGTAGTCCCATATGTGCATTTTTTTGTATGTCCTAATTCAAATATTAGAACATACAAACAAATCCACATATGAGACTACATGTATACTAATAAATGTACAGAGGTCTGCTGCCACAGTTTATAACCTCATTTTATCTTGTTACAGCTATAACAAAGAAAGTCCTTCAGTCCTAAAAGCCTTGTTATACCGAGTTTTTACAGAGTAAATCATAATTGTGCATCCGATAAATGTCTGGCTTATGTTATAAATAAGAAGGTACACATAAACATAATAATACATTTTGATACATATCAGAATACTAATACCTCATGAAAGTCTTTGGCACTTGCAAATCAAATGGAAGACAAGAATTTTCATACCACGTAAAAGTACAATGCAGCCCTGTCTAATGTCAGACCTTGTGGCAAAATTACCCTTCTTCTATCTAAATCATGCACAACTATCGGGCAATTCCACAGTAACGGAATAACAAATCAGAGATTTTTAGCTTACAATCTGTGTTTATTTTCTACTCTGCCCCCCTTCTCACCATTTAATACTCTGCAAATATGCCCATTCTTTCACCTGAACTTTTACATTCCATCAATGTTCTACTTACATTCATGATATTGTGGCATATGCACCTCGGTAACAGAATTACCAGAGAATGGTGTCGCTTTTAAATACCAAAAATGTCATGAAAATTCCGTTATACCAATACTGACTAAGATGGTAGAATTCTTTTTTTGTTTGTTTTTAAAGCTTCTTTTAATTTGAAGATTTGGCTATTCAGGACTATAAAAGTGACTGTTTTTACTATAAATCTGCAGTAAGATGAATGTGCTTCCCATGTGAAATTGCCCTCCTGCTACTACTACTACTACTACTACTACTACTACTACTACTACTACTACTACTACTACTACTACTACTACTACTACTACTACTACTACTACTACTACTACTACTACTACTACTAACTACTACTACTACTACTACTACTACTACTACTACTACTACTACTCCAAATACTACTTCTACTTCTACTACTGAGCTGCAAGGCAAGCATCTATATGTTTGTTGAGGTCCCTGTTCATGGTTCCTTGGGGTAGCTCTTTGGAGCATATTGGACAGACAATTCGTTTCTCAGCCTTACTCTCGCCCGCTTTCTGCAATGAGTTTAAGATGGAGGATTGTTTCTTGGTCTTCTTCAAAGGGGGAGCGGTGATGATGCTGTTTCCTGGACTCAACACATGGCCACTGTTGCTGTCCTGCAAGGGTTTCTTACCCGAGGGAGTAGCTAAATCATTTGACTTGGATTCCTCATGCGTAGATTCATCACTGCTTGTTTCCGAACTGGGATCAACATGCTTCCTTTTCTTACTGCCATTGTCCTCTTTATCACCACCACCATCACCATCATCATCATCTTTCGTTACATTTCTGGCATGTGAATTTGAATCCATGGTAACAGTAGGCCGTTCTTTGACCTTGAAGTAGTTGGTCAGAGTGGGAGGGGGCGTCATAGCCTTGGAGACGAGCTTGGGCTGGACGGGAGCCTCGTCCTCTGTGACCATGACCTTTGACACTGAGCTGGGGTCAGAAGTTGAGGATGCTTGCTGATGAGGGAGCTGTGAGTTGGACGGAGCTGAGCCAGCTGATGGACCAATTCCCAGTTTCTGAAAATATATACGCACACAAAGATATACATTATAATATATGTTTCAGACTTATAATAGCATTAAAAGTCACTCCCATGCGTTTCGTCGCAATGAGTATCACTGAATAAGCTTACATAAAGTAGTCTACAAATAAGTAATCACATAGAGGGAACATTATGTAATGATAACATCCTCCATATCATGACAAAAGATCAAAGGTAAAGAGTACCAAAGTGATGATTTCATGGTCTTTTGTTAAAGCAAAGCGATGGTTCCAAACAAGAAATCCTTGCACCAGGCATTAATCAGTGGGTTGAAGCCGTGGACTTTTATTGTTACCAACCATTGTCATCCCAGATACTTGGGCTACTTAAAACTGTTTAGAACCACTTTCCATTGTGATGAGTTGCTGCGACGTCACACTCAAGTACTCTATCATGTGAATATTCATTTTAGACAAATCTAACACTATAACTTAAACTATGCATACATGTTTATGTAGAGAGACAAAAGCATAGCAAATTATCCTTTATAACATCTGTTCTGGGCATCAATAAAAGGGACAACACTACACAACACAGATCTAGAGACAGGAGAGGGGGGACTAAATAGCAATTGACATGATCACAAACGAGCTAAAAGAAGATGTTTATATTAAAAATTCTGTCTTGATACCCACATTTTGAACTTTTTCCAGTGCTCTCTTTTCTCGAAGATCCTCTTCTGCTATTGGGATAAGGATGTTGGGATATCTCACTCCAATCACCCTCTTCCCATTGCTCAGCTGGACCCGGACAACTCGCATGTTGCTCTCTGTTTTACTGTGAATACAGTCATATGGATTGAACATAGTAAGGGCAATTTATTTTATTGTTATGAAAAAACAAAACACACAAGAGGTAACAATTTCAGAGAGTCCACCATTTTGCATCTTAGCCGAAAAGATTTTCCAAAGGGAAGGGAGACACCCCCTTCCCTTAGACCCCTCCCCCTGGATGGCGATCAATATTCAGTTATGTGCCCCCCCCCCCCACATCAAACTCTGGCTACGGCCCTGAGTAAAGGTAATATTAGATTCTGGTAATAACAGGTGATACTATTCTCTTATACACTGAATATGTAACACTATGAATAAATGTCATCTGCCATATGATTTGGGTAGAATTTGCTTCATTGCTGAGAATTCAAAATTACACTAAGAAACTGCACAGAATAACATGCAAGTTACTGCTTTGTCTGGTGAGAACATAGTTACAGATCAAAAACTATTCCTTAGCTTAATAGGTGTCTTAGGAAAACACTGAGGTGCGAAAAGATGCGTCCGGACCGCAAAATGGAAAATTGTTGAAAATCAAAATTTTGAATACAGATTGATAATTACATGGATAGCATGTAGAACTTGTAAATGAATATACACTCTTGCTGTGGAATGATATTGGTTGAAATTTCTTTCCAGTATGTCAAAATAAACATTTAATTTTTGCATTTTGCGTTCCGGACGTGTTCTTTCGCACCATGGTGTTTTCCTAAGATATCTTACAAACCACCTCCTTCCCTCTGCAACTCCGGTACCAAGGACAAATCCCCCCCACCCCCTCCCCATCCCACCAACTACTGACCAAGGACAATAACCACCATTCCTCAACTACCCCGCTTTACTCAAACAACTACCTCCAAAATCACTTACATCAGGTTGTTATTCCAGAGGCAAAGGGTTCATTACAAACATGGGTACTTGTAGACGGGTAAGTTTTCAATGAAGTGAAGGTCCTGGCTAGGGTTAGTTCTAGGTCCAAGGGATAGTGACCCTGGAACAACCTAGGACATGATTCACAAGGCCGCTTATCAAAAGTCTCGTCCCGCATCTTTGATCATCTTATCCCCGACCATCCTTTCCCGATCATCCATTGCTTTGTCTATGAAGGAACGGGAGGCTCGAAGGGGGAAAGATGCTAAGCGGGAAAGACGCTAAAGGCCGCATTTTGGTAAGGTGTCTAAGCTATGGGTCAAGGTCGGTCAACATCTTGATCTTGATCTAGAAGTGTGGAATAGGTGACAGGTCTTAACTCCTACCTGAGTTGCAGTCTTGCTGCGTGATGCTGAAGGGTAGATTCCAAGGAGGTCATGAGGGTGAGAGTTCCTCCGCAGATCAGATCCAATTGATACAGACGAGTACCGACTGGAGACGGATAAAAGAGGAGTGAATGACAGAAAGAGAAATATAATGGAAGATATTAGAGGAGCGTTACATGAATGTCTTGTCAGTGATTTTTACTACCGACAACTGTTATAAGCTACTGCATTCCTTGAATCTGATTGGCTGAGAGCAAATATGTCAGTAAAATCACTGACAAGACACTCGAAGATACACCCCCCAGGCATTAGCTATCAAAGGGCAATACTCATATGATAATGATCTATATCTGCTCTGCTACTGATGGCTCCTTCCTCTATAACATACTGATATTTTTACTTTGATCATCAGATTAATGAAGGACGCAATATGTGCACCTCCTAAACTGCTTGGTGAAAATTTGTAACACATAGGCACATAGAGGACATGTGATGAATGCAATCAAGCTGAGATATATGAATGTGTTTAAAGAATCTATATCTTTCAAAATTCAAAATCTTCATTCTAGAATCCTTGGTATACAGACAAATATTTATTTTATTTTATTTATTTACAGTTTTATTTAAGCAGGGTAGCCTCTTCAGTTAAAAAACTGCTGTCAATGAGGGCCCTGCAGGATAAAAACAATACATGACTGACATACAACAAAGCATAATTATAAAATAACAAATATAATATAGATACAGATTACAGAATAATATAAGGCAATCCAATTAGAAAAAAAGTTAAGTAACATAGAAGTAATTACAACAAATTGGTTTATACTGAAGGCGAAACAGCAAGAGGGAAAGTAGTGAGGGCAGGAATGGGGAAGGGAATAGACTGAGAAGGAGCAGTAATAGGCAAGGAAAGGCACAGGAAAAGGATACAAGAATTGAAAAAGAAAATAGATGCTGTGGGTTTCCTTGCGAAATCTAGTAAAAATTCTCTGTAAAATGAAATAATATGGCATAGAGCAAGGATGATAAATGAAAACGATACATGTACGAAAAAAGATTAAGAACATTGATATGAGTACAGATTTAAACATGCAATAAAAACAAACAAGATCAGACTGTTCTTATTGGTGGTTAATGTTTTAAGTTGATTTAGCAATATCAAACAAATGTTGATTTGAAAGATTTAAGGGATGGCGCCAGTCTCTGCTCAGGGTTGAGGCAATTTCAATGTTTTGAACCAAGGTACTGGAACGTCCGTTTACCACTTTCGGTAGTGATAGCTCCCCTTTCTTGTAGAGAGGCAGTGGCCTTTGACCTAGTCCCAAATGAGTATTGGGGTATAGTAAATCGTTGGCATAGGTAATGGGGGGGCTAGACCATTTACACATTTGTACACTTCACTTAGCCTGTTAAGATGCAATCTGGAATGAAGATCCTTCCATTTTAAAGCCTCACGTAAATCTTGTATATGTGTTCTTGGATGGGCTCCCAAAATCATCCTAGCTAGTCTGTTATGAAGTTTGACCAATCTATCTAGAAGACCTTCAGAACAGTTCGACCAGACAACATTGCAGTAGTCAAATAGTGGCATTACGAGAGATGTACTTAGTAACTTAAACATTTCATTTGGAATACATGGCTTTGCAGACCTTCGAAGAAAACCAATTCTTTTTGATATTTTCTTTGCCATGAAGTCGACATGGTACTTGTAAGATAAATTTTCATCAAGTAAGACACCTAGGTATTTAAATTCTTTGACCCTTTCAATTTCTTGGTCATGTATAGTTATTTGCATGTCTGTGTAGGCACTAAGACGTTGACAAGTACCAAATACCATAAATTTGGTTTTCTTTACATTGAGTGTTAACTTAAAATCTTGTAACCATTGGTCGATGTCATTAATACCACATTGCATATTTCTTAACAGATCATTCTTAGATGTACCTTCAAATAAAATGATTGCGTCATCGGCGTACATGTTTATTTTTCGGGTGGGCTGGTTGATTGATAATGGTAGCGTGTTAATATACATGATAAACATCAGGGGCCCAAGTATTGAGCCTTGTGGCACCCCATACTCAATGGTCATTAATCTTGAGTTTTCACTGTTAACTTTGGTAACCTGCTTTCTTTCATAAAAATATGAGGTAAACCAATCATACTCTAGATCGTGTACCCCTGCGTCTTGTAATATTCCTAACATTATGCTGTGGTCCACCGTGTCGAATGCTTTTTTCAGATCGAGGTATATTGCACCAGTAACTTTCCCTTTATTCATATTCATGAGAATATAATCTGTGACGTCAATGACAGTAGACTGCGTTGAGTGAGCTGGTCTGAAACCAGACTGCTGAGGGCATAGGTATTCTGTGTCTTGTAAAAATTGATAAAGCTGGTCATGGACTGCACGCTCAAGAATTTTTGAAACAAGTGACAAAACCGAAATTGGTCTATAATTTTCAACCTTAGCACGGTCATCTTCTTTAAAAATGGGTGTTACTTTGGCAATTTTCCATTTGTCAGGAAAAATACCCTCTTGTAGGGATCTATTCAATATGTATGTTAAAGGGTGAACAATCCCTGGGCGAGCTGCTTTTAACAATTTAGGGGTGATTCCATCAAGGCCCGCTGCTTTTTTACATTGCATTAACTTAATCTGTTTTTCAACAAAGGTTACTGTAACTGGCTTAAATTTAAATCTCTTATTCCCATCATCATCACAATTTGACGTTACATGGTTCTTGGTGTTTTTTAACCACTTGTGGAAACCATCGCCATTGCCTTTGTGTTGAGCAGCAAGTTTAGAACCTATTTCCACAAAGAACATGTTAAATTCATTTGCAAGTTTTTCATCACTTTCCGATAGGGGCACGACATTGACTCTACCCATCGATATTGCTTCCTTAGTAACATTCCAAAGTTGATTTGGATTCCGTCTGTTTTCTTCGATTTCTTGACTATAGTATGTTTTCTTCAGAAACTTACTCAGATTGTTGACTTTGTTTCGTAATTTCTTAGCTTTTGATCGACTTTCAGGGTCATTCTTTGAGAATAAAAGATCTCGCTGTCTCCCTAGTTCCAGCATTTGTTTTGTGACCCACGGTGCCATACGCTTTGTCCGTGGACGGATACAGCGATAGGGAGCATGAACATTACAAACCGCATTAAACATTTCTTCCCACATTTTCCAAGAGTCATTAACATTTTCCATTCCTTCAATCAAATGCCATGGTTTCCTGATTACGTCCACTAAGAATGCGTTTTCATCAAAATGTTTAAAATTGCGAATTTTGGTGAATCTGGTTGTACTTCCTTTGGAACAATTTATTTTCCTATTAATAAACACCATAAAGTGGTCACTTAGACCAAGTGGTATAACATCAACCATATCAATATTTGCAGGATGAGATGACATAACCAAATCTATACACGTGCTAGAACGTTCTGTTACTCTAGTCGGTTCATGAATTAACTGCGTCATTTGGAATTCACAACAAACATCATCAATCTTAACCTTTTCGTTATTACATAAATAGTTATAGTTATAATCACCAACTATCAATGTTTCACAGTTACGATTCTCAAAACTGCTTAAAATATTTTTTAATTGACACAGATATTCATTCTTCTTTTTCGGGAAATAAACAACACCAAGTATGACATGTCTGCTGCACTTCGGCATAATCTCTACCCAACATGATTCGAATTCAACTTTTTCCTCAATATTCATTACTGCACAAGTTACATTGTTCGAAACATAGAGGGCGGTACCACCATGGCTGTCCTTACCTGGGCGGTCACAACGAATAAGAGTATAATCGTTAATACCGATTTCATGATCATCGATTCCTTCATGGAGCCAACTTTCACTAATCGCTAGAACATCAAAATTATTTTGTGATAGCATAATTCGCAAATGATCTATTTTTGGAAATAGGCTTTGAGTGTTAAGATGAACAATATTAAATCCTTTTCTTTTCTTAATGTTATTGACCTTTTCGGCATATGAATTCTTAACAAAACTAACATTGGAGAGTGTGATATTAACAGTATTAGAATTTTCATTGTCAATACCACTGAAAAACAGGAGGAAAAAAAAAAGAGAATTAATTACCTCTGCAAGTTGCTGCATTTTTGCATCTTGGTCCATGAATACAATGATCCTTTGACATTTCATAGTACTCTTTCCATGGGGCTTCTGTACAGGGAAAAGATCACTGAAGTGTAGAGTAGCTGAACAAACAACTATTTGGTCTTTGTCATAACACATCAATTGGAAGAATGGGCAATGTGCCAAAGTTCTCTTTTGACAATGGCAGAATTTTATCACAAGGTTATGGATAAATGCCTTTTTGAACATGGCTACAAGTTCTGAGCTCGTTGTGGTAAATTCTCAGACAAAATGCCATCTATAAATAGCACTACCACAGTATTTGAAAGAATAGAATTTTGCAAGCACCAAGTTAAAATTGCATTCACAACAAAGTGGTTAAATACAATAAGTCCTCATTCTAGATGCTTGTGGGGCAGTTTGTTTGAGGAAGTTGTGGATTCTGAGAGAGTAGAGATGGGGGGAGAAGTGGGAGGAGGAGGAAGAAGAGGATGAGAAGGTGGAGGAGGAGGAGGAGGAGGTGGCGGCAGAGGGGGCGGCGGCGGCAAAGAAGGTGGAGGAAGCGGGGGCAGAGGAAGAGGAGGAAGAGGAAGAGGAGGAGAAGAAGAAGAAGAAGGGAAAGAAATAGCTGAGGATAAATAATTGCTGCATTAAAAAAGGAAGGAGCTGGGTGAACTTACCAGCATCTTCTCTGCTTACAGGTTGATACCTCATCAACAGTTCTGAGAGGTCTTCATCAAACCCTGATACTCCAGTGTTAGGTCTGTAAATTACAGAAACAACCATATACAAGTCAATCAGGGGAGCATTTCATGAAGTGTCTCATCAGTGATTTTTACTGACAACTGTTATAAGCTATTGAAATCCTTGCATCTGATTGGCTGATAGTAAATTTGTCTTTAAAAATCACTGGCAAGACACTTCACTGAAGTCATGAATCTTCAGTACTGCATGCCCACAATACTTCAGTCATACCAAAAAACCAATGGACTGCCTATTCAGAAACCAAGTCTGGAAGGCTTTACAAACTTCATTTTCATATATATTGCTATTGTGCCTTCTACGAAAATCAATTATACATATACCTGCAGTTCATGTGTGTAAAGTGTGGTAGTACTGAACAAACATGAGTACAGTCATATCTATACAGGGAAATCTCGACATAACAAGGTCCGCTATAATAAAGTAACGGCTATAACGATGGTTTTGCCATGGGCGCAAATTTACTTACGTGTAAGTCTATGGCGGCATGAACCTGTTATAACGAGATCTGCTATAACGAGATATCGGATATAACGAGCTATATCTTGAGCCCCTAAAACAAAGAAAAACATTATTGGATAATCATTCCCGTTATAACGAGCAAGCAAATTTCATTGCAGCTTTATCAATAAAAATCATTCAGCAGAGAAAACGCCTGAGAAAACGGCACTGCCGATGGCACACACAAGTCCCAGCTGCGCTGGCTCAGATGGTGATTGATGCATGCAGATTGCATGTTTTTATTTGTATCATAGTACAGCGCGCAACTTTTTTTTTCCATACCTCAGCACAGGTAACCTCAATAGTGTGACGGACTTTCTTGTCATCGGTAATTTTGGCATCTGAAATTAGTACTTTAAACACATTTCCCGATATTATCCAGAATATTATTAGCTGGATCAGAGGTTGAAATTATTATCAATGCCTCTGTAGCTGCAAAATGAGTTCATAAATAGAGGAAGCAGACCTTAGTTCCTTCATGTATGTACATGTAGTCCCATACATGCATTTTTTTGTTTGTTCTGATATAACGAGGTAACGGCTATAAGGAGGAAAACCCTTGGGTCCCGAGGACCCCGTTCTACCAAGTTTTCCATGATGATAACTCAACATACACATAAGCAGTGGTCTTCATAGAAAAGGGAGCTCTACCTAAGGGTTCCTTTTTCATGCAGGTATGCAATGAAGACCATCAGTCAAGGAAAAGAAATTCCTATGAGTATCTCCCTCCCCCAGAACTCCAGATAAACTGGAGTTCTGGTCATGCAATCATAATGTGGAAAGAAACTGTTCCAAAGCAAATGGAAGAGTTAGATTAGTTTTATATAAATACAGGTGTCAGTGTGAGATTTGGAGATTATTGAATTGTTAAGAAATTCACTTACTTTCCCCAAATGTACTTGCACTGCACAAAGAAATGGGTATTCGGTACCACACACAAATCTGGCTAATGTTACACCCAAACTTTTCAGCTTTTTCTTGTCATATTTCCAATATGAGGGCATTTGAAGAGCAATACATTCTAGGGGGCACTTTTACTTTCTCCTAAACGACATGGAAAGAATGAGAAAGTTCACAAATTATCTTTTACCTTTCCCAGAACTCAAGGTTCTCTTTAATACTCAGTATTTTTCGATCAGCTGACTGCGCAGTGAAGACCCTTACCTGCAAATCTTGTAGAAGTTGGATGAGCTCTGTTTCTTGGTGGCAAGCATGTACATATGTCTTCCAAACTGTTCCTTCTTTGACCGATAGAAACCATCGTGCTTTCCCTGGAAGTTGTCTGCTCTCTTAACGGCTGCCTCCCAGCTCACTCCTCGATCCACCTCCAGGGAAACATGACTAGGTTGTAATGGAAAAGAATAAAGTTGGGGTAAAATGAAATGCAAAAATACAATAACTCTGCCTAAAGTTACCATTCAATTTAATGAAATCAATAACTAAATATCGTCGCCTTCCCGGAAAAAGGCCACTGACGTGCACGTGCGCGAAATGTACGTTTTCGAGAAAAACGCGATTGAAGTTTTGACCTTATTTTGAGCTTTTAGCAGCTGGTGTATTATTTTTTCCGTCCTAACTCAAACTTTCTGACAGAGCAAGATTTTTTCTTCAATGATATTTTGTGCTTTTATTTAAAACACTCTAAAGGTTTTCTAATCATTAGCATTTAATCCTTAACGGCTTTCTTCCTGGAACAAATATGCACGAGTACGTAAATCCAGTTCACGGAAAAAGGCCGCTAATGCGAATCGGTCTATGCGCGTAAGCACGTTGAGCGAAGAATAGTGTCTTTCTTCCGGGAACAAAAAATGCGCAATAGATCCCAGAAAAGGGACGCTATTGCAAATCGGTCTGTGCGCGTAAGCATGTTGAGTGAGGAGCAATTCACGTGCTCGCGTAATTTTTCTTTTTTGGCTTAATACGTCATAATGACATCAAATTGAGGTTCGAGAATGGTACGAGAAGAAAGCTTATGACATGCTTTTTCCATTTCTGCAATGAAAAAAAATGGTGGGAAAATTGAGAAAAGGTCGATAACAGACTTTTTCCGGGAAGGCGAAGATATCTGCCCTACTGCCCTACTTTGACAAAAGAAAGCAAGTGACATATCAATCAAAGGTGAGTTATTGATATTTTTATATTTTACCTATTAAGCTCTTCTTCTTCAAGGCCAAATTTTATGCATGAACACTCATCCTGCTAAGAGATATGTTAGGCAAGACATCATGGTCTTGCAATGACGTCATTGTAGATGATATTTGATCTTTCACAAGAAATGCCACTTTTGTCACTTGCTTCCTTTAGCCAAAGTACGGCAGAATAGTTAGTGATGATGTCATGTAATTTTCTTTTGAATTACTGTTTTAATTATGAAGACACCTATAATACTATAATTCTACTTTTTATTCTCATTCTAACTGAAATTCATTAAGAGTTTTTCCTCCATAGCTGTTGCTTGAGATATAGTAAGGGAAAGCATCAGGCTCATTATTGAAACACTTGGAAATGCATTTCTTTGAGAAGATGACAGGGTCACTTAACCCACTGCTTACTGGAATGGGGTGGCCCCTGTACAAAACCTATGCGAATTATAAGAATTTGGTAGTCAATGGGTTGAATTATCTCTGGACAGAACAATAACAATGATGAAACATTGATTGTTTCTCTTAAACTTTCAAGAATGTTTTTTTGTACAGTGACAATGAATTCATGCTAAACCCGTTCCAACGGGAACCGAGTGGTCCCTTTGTTACCCCATAAAAGTACAGAGCTTTCTTGAGGTCTAACTTAATCATCTTCAATCCTCAAATTGGCAATACAATTTTTTTTTTCCACGTTTACATAGCTTGAAAAAAAAAAATGGATATAACATAAACCAAAATGAAATATAATTGTAAAATTGAATCAGAAATTGCCAAATGGAACACAGAAATAGTGATTATATATTATTCACTGCATTGCCAATTTAAAGAGTTTAATGATTAGTTACACTTAAACTGCTCTAATTCGAGAACGCCACACCATACAGCGATGGGAATGGGCTCAAATTTGTCAGTGCATTTTTCTCTTTCTGCTCATGTATGATATGTACTGCCTGGCATTCAGGAACCAGTAGATACTGCAAAAGCGTCTCCTAAAGGTGACACTGTACCTCTATGGGTTAATGGAGAATGAAAGTGATTTGATTGAACCCAGCAAATCTCTTATTCTTAACAAAATGGAGACACGCAGTAGGTTGAGTGGATGCTTTGCAGCAGACGACATATCTTGAAAGTATGATATTTCGGTCAAATCTTGGCGTACAGATATGCAACTTACATCATAATATTAGTAATTATGTTCCCTACACAGGTTAAAGTTAAAATCCTGACTTTCATTCCCCTTTAAGTCTATGGGAGATTGAGAATTGAATAGTCGATACATTAAAAGCTCTCAGCAGATGATACTGTGATTGTCTGTAAAGTGTGATGCACCTACCTGACAGGAGTGCTTGTTTTGGCATCTGTGAACAACAAACGAGGGTTCCCAGACATCTCAATATTGGACGCCATGATGTCTACCAGTCCTTCATTATATCTAAGATGTAGACAGAATTCATAAATCGGATGAAGATACCATTAACCTGATATAAATGACTTCAATGACCATTCTCATTATAAAATAATTCAAACTCATCAGATAGTATTAATTAGTCAAACCAGTTTCTGTGACCATCTGGGCCCGTTGCATAAAACTTACACGTACCACTGATGGTAACTTTGCCATCAATGGTACCTTCCACGGAAACCTTGAATTTTATTGGCTGTTGAACAATGTTACCATGGTAGTTACCACTGATGTCAGAGTTACCACTGAAGGTAAGTTTTATGCAAAGGGGCCAAGGATAGAAATATCACCATCTACAAATACCAATACGAAGTTTCCCATGGGCAGGGGATAATATGTGACTACAATGACGATGGTGTGTTCACATACCATCGAAAAACAGTACAACTATTGGTCTATTGACAACATGGACCAAAAAAAAGACAAGTTCCCCATCAAAAATCTGGAGGAGAGATGCCCGTAATTTTCCCATGGGCAGTATTTCTCATGGCAACATTTATAATATTGAGCTAGAGAGAAAAGAGAGAGAGAGAGAGAGAGAGAGAGAGAGAGAGAGAGAACCTTGCTATAAAGACTGCTTTACATGTCTCAATTGAGCAGTCTTTTCATAAAGATTTTATGTGTTTTTTTTTTTCTTTTTTCTTTATCATCTCCTTTTTTTTTTTTTGGAAAAACACCTTATTACATTGATGCCATCTATGACTCACCTTCCTTCTTTCCTAGCTGATGCAACAGCTGCTTGAAGAGCCCCAAAGAAGTAGGCAAAGATCTACAGTTCAATGAAAAATAAATGCATGATTTGAATCCCTTCAGTGCTCAAGTTCAATTAAACCGACAAGATTTAATAGTGCAACATTTTTCACTCAGACAAAGCTTGTTTCTCTTCATGATATTCATAACAGCTTGATGGCTTTTTTAATATGGAAGAACAGGTTTTGTATCACTTTTGTGACATTTTTTATAAGAGGAAAAAACTTTGGGGATTCTATTTGGCTGTTCATAATTAAATCATTCTTTAAGTCATGCTTAACTTTAGACACAGCTTTGTGAACCCCCCCCCCCCCCCCCCACTGGTCTTACCATATTCTGTCTTGCCACAGTCAGCCCTAGGATACGATTCAGAAACTTGCCCACTCCACCCTGGTCCTTGTCCTGGATAACAAGACTAGTGTCAACCAAATTGGCAACACCCATCTGGATAAGACAATCCTTGAAACAAAAAAAAATGGATGAACTTGTTAGCGAATACTGTAAATGAAAATTTTGAAGTTTTTCAGCATATCAGGGTGGGATTTTAAAATCTTGAAAGACTCAGATACTCAGCACATGTTATGGGTAGTTCCATCAACACAGGGGATACACTGCAGATGCAACACCTTCTAAACTAGACATTTCAAGAATGACAATAAAGAGGAAAATTCCCTGCAGTTACAATTAACCTGTTGAATACAACACCTGAGATAATTCGGGCTAGGTCTGTGAAAAAAGCGTGTTATACTGAAATCAAATTGTGCCCAGTGGGTTAATAATAGTGAACAAAGGTTTCACTTCATAATTAAACTGAAGTTGGGCTTTTCATCTTTACACGCTAAAATCTCAATAATGACTCTCCATTCATCGATATTGGCAACATGGATAAGTGAGATGAGCAGAAGGGGAAAATAACACAACACCAAAAACAAACAAAAAACAGCATAATAGAAAACAAATGACAAATTAGTTGTAAAGTCTGTAAACTTACTCTCATATCATCATTAAATGATGAGAAGTCCATTTTTCCTTTTGTCATCACATTCAAGGGAACACCTCCTACCAGTTCTCTCTATCAAGAAAACAGAAACACAGCATGAAATTGTAAGTTTGAAAAAAAAAGGGCAAAATTAAGAGGAATTACACCATGATTGGATAAAATAACATATACTGAACTTTCCTACTGATTAACCCATTCGTGACATAGGTCCACATTTTGTGGTTTGGCCTAATATCTTTTGATGCAAAGCCCTAAAAATCATACCAAATACATGAGCAGAAAGAGCAAAAAATTCTACACAAACTGTGCCCATTTTGGTTGCGTCAATATTCGTTGTTTGATGTTGAGAATTTTTTAAAGGAAAATAAGCATTAAAATCCTTGAATTAGCAATGTGATAGAAAGTTTAAAATCACTGTTTTCCCCTGCAAATTGGCAACTTTTTGACTTCTCATCATAATTTCTGTCAATTTATATTCATTTAAGATACATGACGTTTTATAAGAAAAATGTGGCAATAAAATAAAAATGTTGGTGTTGCCAATTTAAAGAATAAAAGCTGATCAAATTAGGCTTTAAATAATTCCTGTCACGAAAGGGTTAAATACAAACCACAGCTCAGGTTCAGTGTCATGCCTTGAAGCAAAAACAATTTATTTTTCACTTCAGTATTAACTCTTTGAACGCAAAGTTTGAACCCCTGCACTATCGGTGGCATGCGAAGTTCGCATTTCATGCTCAATCACATCACAGAGCCTGTGATTTCAAAAAATTGATTTCCCCAGAGGTAGCAGCATTCACTTTCAATTGTTTGAATTCCTTGGTTGGCTTTCGTGTCCAATCATTTACTCCATAGCTTTTGATTGGAAATCGAAAGTGAAATTGAAAATACTTCAGCAGACACGAGTTCACGACCCAGAGAACAAATAGTTAATCAGAATTCATCAGCAATAATCATCTACAGCCATTTGCTGATATCTGTATGTGTAAACCATGGGATTTGGATTTATATGGATCCTAAAATACATAAGACATTTTTAATATCTATTATCTATTAACTTTTCCACACTACAGACCAAAGAGGTAAATATTTTCTAGTTCTAGTAAGTTTACCTTGCTAATTGCCGAGTACATAGTACGGAGTGCTGAGCGGCCGTAAGGCGTGTCAAAGTTGAACTGGGTCAGGTCAGCTCCTGTAGCAGCTCGTCTGTCTCCCTGGGTCAAAGCACCTAGTTGAAGAAAAGCATTTGAGAGGAGAGTTAAGTTCTTAGGTAGCTTATCAAAAGTTGCGTCCCTGGGTTTTTATCGGCTTCTCCGTGCCCGGGTATTCACAGCGGCTTTCCTGCTCCCCCGTTCATTTGTCTATGCAGAAATGGAAGGATTAGAAGGGAAAAGACGCTGAGTGGGAATCCCACTCTAAGCTGCGGTCAAACTGGGCTCTGACTTATGATAAGAAACCTTATCTCGTCAACAACCTCATTTTCCTTGTATGACACCTATATGGCGAGACAAATTATGGCTATTGGCTTGTATTAGATCTATGCAGGTAGCACTTGCATTTTCTAGGTTCAAAAACTATAATATATATGGGACTTGTTAAGACTTGACCCATTATGTTTGCATGGAAACATTGTTTGCACTGTGTGTGGAAAATATCACCCTCTACTGTTGAATATCATATTTGCGGTAGGGAGAATTGAAGAAGAATTGCAAGATTTTTCTTTTGATACATGCGTCATGAAAAAAACTAGAAGAATCCTCGACTGCACGCTGTCAAAATTTATGCATCCGCAATTGCCAGATCGGAAATATATGGCACATTTAGGTTTATTTTTTTTATTTTCATGTATAAAATGACATCTTTGACCTTCTGACTCCCAAATCTAATGAGACAATTATGAGACTGAGCCAAGTTTGGAGATGAACCGTCGCAGAGTTGTTAAGTTATCGTAAAAACAAGCAATTTTCATGTATATAATGACCTCTATGACCTTTGACCTTTAACCTTGAGACCCAAAAATCTAATCACATCATTGTCCCTCCCACATGCATACATGTGCCAAGTTTGAAGTTGATCCATCAAATGGTTGAGTTATCGCGAGAACGAACCATTTCTATGTACATGACCTCTATGACCTTTGACCTTTGACCTTGAGACCCCAAAATCTAATCAGATCATTGTCCCTCACATATGCATACAAGTGCTAAGTTTGAGGTTGATCGGTCAAATGGTTGAGTTATGGTGAAAACCAACCATTTCTATGTACATAATGACCTCTATGACCTTTGACCTTGTGACCCCAAAATCTAATCAGATCATTGTCCCTTCCATGTGGATACATGAGCCAAGTTTGAAGCCAATCTGTCAAATGGTTAAGTTATCGCGAGAACGAGCCATTTTTATTTGTATTATTAACTCTATGACCTTGACCTTTGACCTTGAGACTCCAAAATCTAATCAGATCATTGTCCCTCCCATATGCATATACGAGCCAAGTTTGAAGTTGATCTGTCAAATGGTTCTAAGTTATCGCAAGAACGAAAACGGGACAGACGGACGGACGGACGACCCGAAAACATAATGCCTCCGGCAAGCACCTACGGTGGGCGGAGGCATTAAAAATCTGTTTTGCTATTTCAAGGGGAAAAGGAATTATCTGGTCAACAACCAACTTACATAGCCATTACAGGATTGTTTTTCATATCATTACTGATCGCAACCTTTTACAATCATACCTTTAATTTCTGACTGATTATGTTGAACTTTCGCAGATATGCCTCTCTCATTCTTCTGCTTTTTAATAGTGAAGCCAGCTTTTGATGAAAGTTCATTTCCCCTGTAAAGCTTGACTTCCTCTTTTCATATCAGAAAAGATGAAAGGGAAGAGGTTGTTGACCAGATAATTCCTTTTCCCCTTGAAATAGCAAACAGATTTTTTTTTTTCATGAAGCATGTACCAAAAGAAAAATCCTGTAATTCTTCTTCGATTCTCCCTACCGCAAATATGATATTCAACAGTAAAGAGCATATTTCCCATGCACAGCACAGACAAAGGCACTTCCGGCTTCCATGCAAACATAATGGGTCAAATCTTAACAAGTCCCATAGAAATTATAGTTTTTCAGCCTAGAAAATGCATGCAACAAATTCTGATGCTACCTGCATAGATCTATCAAAATTATCAGGAGAGTTTATGAAACTTGAACAATACTTTTATCAAATGTTAACCTGGTTGTACATTTTCTATGGAAGCCAGAAGAAAGCTTGTCAAATCATCAGTACTGGATTTGTATCTGTGCATGTGCTGACCTACGCGGTACGTGGGAAATGTCGCCCCCTTTTGTTGAATCTCATATTTGCGGTAGGGAGAATTCAAAACAGATCCTTACATGATAAAGTTAAATAACAAGGAAGAATGCTTCTATCAAAATGAGTGCTTGAGAATTTATAGTATTTAAAATAAAAATCTTACCCAGTGATTGAAGTCTTCTAGCCACGGCTGATGCAAACCGTCGCTCTCCTCCAAGGTTAGTTGTCAAGAGCTTGTACAATGGCCCACTGAAGTCAGATGAAAAGATAAGAGACAATGATGGTGAAATACTCCTCCTCCTTATCCCACCTACTATCAAAATGTGTACAATAATATCTGTACAGCACGTAGTGGTAACCAATCGGTATCAAGCCTTTCAGTGCTGGAGGTAGCAAGTATACAAATGTAATGCAATTCTCCCGATGCCACCCCCCCCCCCCCCCCCACACACACACACACACACACACACACATACACAAAATTATCCTGCCGCCAAAAAATGGAGACAGAATTAGATATACATATTATGAAAATAGTTTTAATGAAAAAACAAAACAAAACAAAACACAGAAAGGCCACTACATCCTAAAACTGCACTGATAATTTCTTTTGTTTCCCTTTTTTTTTGGGGGGGGGGGGCATTGGGGGTAAAGATTCTCTTCTGTTTGTTTTCAGCAATGTAATTTACAAATTACCAGAGAAACAAGAACTGGTCATTTGACCCTTGCAATTTTATTTAACCCACAGACTACTGAATTTTCTATTTCCCATAGGCTTAGTAGAAGGACCAGCCAGTTCCAGACGGCAATGGGGTTGAAATTGTAGATCTAGAGCTCTATGGGATGAATGACTTGAGCACAATTTACTTTCCCTATTTCAAAGTAAGCTGACATTTCCTTTATCTCTTTCTATACCTGCTTTGGTTTGAGCGATGCGATCTCCCCATCTGCTGGACAGCCTTGTCAGCTGACCAAGGCAGCTCGATGGTCAGGTGGACCCTGCGTCTCTGGTTGGGTGCCCTGGTGTCAGCGTGAAGGGAGATACCGGTGCTTGCTGCGTCTGATATGATGGCTACCAGCTTATGACCACTCATGAAATGATTCCTCTGTTCAAGGATCAAATGAAATCATATAACACAGCATTAATTAAATAAATTCAATGGGTGATTTTAAGTTTGGTGTTCACCTTTTGGTGTTAGTGTTAGGCTGATTTTTACATCAACACAGCTCCAAATTAAAAATAAAACTGGTCTTGGGACAACTGTCACTTGGAGTTGAGCAGTCAATAATGTCATTTGAACCACTTTTGTAAATTCAGATTAGGTGTTGGAGCTATGGAAAGCAATCAAAATTGTGCTTCTAACACCAACACCAGCACCAACACCGAACTTGAAATCACCCAATCTGTCTATAGAGAGTTGGAACATGAGCAGGCATATCAATAGGCAAAGTGTTAAGCAAGAGAACATGAGAAAATAAAAAGGTAGCTGCAGAAAGAATCTGAATATAACCACTTATCTGTGATTAGGATGCATGATTGCTCAGTTGGTAGAGCACTGGGGGTGTTTCACAAAGCTGTGCACAAAGTTACACATGACTTTAAGAATGACTTGAATATGGAAAGCCAAATGGGATTCTCAATCATATTTAACAATAATAATATTGCATAAGCTAAAGTTGAAATATCTATGTAGATTAACATTATTATCATTAACAAAACATTTTTAATGTGAAGCATAGTTTTTTTTCCCAACAATGTAATTGAGATTATGAGAAATACAGTCACAATGTGTTAAAACAAGAGGAAGAAATTTGGGCATTCCAATTGGCTGTACATAGTTCAGTTATTCTTGTAATCCAGTAACCTGGGTTCAGAACCAAGTTGATGTTCTAGTGCCCTTTGGTAAGTCATCAATCCTCATAATCAGGTCCCTCGGATAGGACTTAAAGCGGTCGGTCTCCTAGTTGCTTACTTCCACACACATGCACGCTTTCTCAGCAGTCAGGTAAACAAACCAATGACTAACCAAAATCGCAAAACAAAGAGCAAGGAAACAAAGCAATCCAGCATTGAGAGAATGAAAGAGGTTGCGTAATATAATGTTCCATTTCCTCTCTCCCTCCTTTCTCGAGCCACACTACTCCTGCATTAAAACTGCACCCACAGCACCACACTTAACATTTTGTTCCACAGAGGGTCTGGATTAAAGTTTTCAAAAGTTAATATGTCAGGGGTTTGTTCAAATTGTGAAATTTTGTGAGTGCAGGGACAACATTTAGGATTAAGAGTAAAAATCTGGGGTTCACTTTGCACCAGACATTTGGTTTCTTGTTGAGCTACGACTTGACCAATTACCTCCTGAACATTGAGACTGTCCACATCTCCTGATTCACCTGACCTCAGTACATACTGGACAGTTGATTCGCCTTGATTGACTCTGACCACCCGACCTTTCCTACCGGTCATCTCAGCGACATGGCTTGGTCCGCCCAGCTGGTCTATGATATCATCCAGAGGACTGCAACACAGCAAGACAGCAAGAAGAGGAAAAAACATTTCGATTCTATTGCATGCCATGTAGTAAGAATATGAATCTAATCTTGATATGTTTGTGATACCATTCATCAACTCTGACCTCTTGATCCTATCCCATCATTCTCAGCAAAAGAGTTCTGGGCCCCATTTCATAAAACTTGTTATCAGTAACAAATGCCACATTTCTATGACAAATTTGCTCTCAGCCAATCAGATGCAAGGATTTCAGTAGTTGTAACAGCTATTGCAACTTGTTCTTGATAACACGTTTTATGAAACAGGGCCCTAGTCAACCTAGCTCATCCATGATGTAATACAGAGGACGGTAATGTAACATAAACAACTGCGGCCAGAATTCACAAAGGAGATTTACATCTCAACCATGGACTAAATCATGGTTTACACCTCTACAATGGACTAACATTCAAGTATATACAAGCCTTGCCTGTCCATTGTATACAAGTTCATGCATGTACTACCCTTACGAAGGCTCAAACCAACGCTTGAGATAAATATTCATTTAAGCTAGGAGTCTGATCTATGCATGAGTAACATTGCTGTAGAACAAAACAAAAAGATCACTGGTATCTGGTACTCGTAACCTGTATTTCAGCCCTCCTGCAGGTGATATCATCACATTGCAAAAATGTTTGCTTGAAGTTTTGTAGTAAGATTTTTGGGGAATGAAAATCGATGGAGAATGCTCACCTATTGGGCAGATCAATCTGCTTGGCAAATCCTAATAATAAATCCTTGGCTTTCCCACACCACTCATCTTCCTCCGGTTCCAGGCCAGTCTGCCAGAGAGAGAGAGAGAGAGAGAGAGAGGGAGGGAGAGAGACAGACAGAGATGAAGAGAGACAGAGACAGAGACAGAGAGACAGACAGAGATGGAGAGAGACAGAGACAGAGAGACAGACAGAGATGGAGAGAGAGACAGAGAGACAGAGATGGAGAGAGACAGAGAGACAGAGATGGAGAGAGACAGAGACAGAGACAGAGGCAGAGAGACAGACAGAGATGGAGAGAGACAGAGACAGAGGCAGAGAGACAGACAGAGATGGAGAGAGACAGAGACAGAGGCAGAGGCAGAGAGAAAGACAGATGGAGACAAAGACAGAGGCAGAGAGAGACAGAGACAGAGAGAGACAGAGAGAAGAGACACAGATAGAGAGAGAGAGACAGAGATGGAGAGAGACAGAGACAGAGACAGAGACAGAGACAGAGAGACAGAGACAGAGACAGAGACATGACAATCTTTATAATGTTTCATTCTTCATATCACTTCATATTAAAGTTATGTAGCATAGCAAAATGGAGTGGAGCGAAAAGGTGCGTCTGGAACACAAACAACACAGAAAATAACATGCTTTTTGTTTTGCATACCTTACGCCATTTTGCTATAAAGCTATCTAAAGACACATCAATTCTGCAAGTGAAAAGGGTATAAAATACATTAGACATTCAAAAGATAATATACACATTTTAAAAATATCTATGACTAATAAGAAACGCAAAGTATCAATTTATGATGTTTTCATCAATCCCCTTAACTCTGGTAATTTCTTAGATCACATAAATTGTTTTTATCTAATCCAAAACAAAAAAATCCCATGGGTTGGAAGCCAATATTCTCTGGACAAATCCTGAAAGAGATTGGACATTATATCAAATAGTATTTATTTTCAATCCCCCAAAAGAGTAACTGATCCTCCCATGTAGCTGTACATTTCATTTCCACTTTTCCACAGGCAAGCAAAACATGGAACACATAAAATATTTGCAGAGAAACTTACCGGATGAACGATCTTTGTCGGGAAATGTTGCTGGATGAATCTGGTTAGGATCTCTCCTGCGACAGACACAAAACCAGGCAGAGTGGTATCGTGCTTTGTCATCTCACTCTCGAGGCTAGCCTGAAATACAGTCATAAAGAAATGATGACAGTCTTTAGTGAAAGGATGGGCGGCTGTCATGGTCGAGTGGATAATTCACTGAACCGAGGATCTCGTGGTCCAAGTACAAGTCCTGCCGCAGCACTAAATGTCCTTTGGCAAGATATGAATCTACATTTGCTACTCTCCACACAGGTGTACATGGGTACCAGCAGGGAGGAATTCCTTGAATGCTGTGATTATTAATCAAGCCCTGAACAGTTCATTTGAAGAAATCATTAGGTATATAAAATTTCGAGAAAAATCTTTAAGAAAGATGATTTGAAAGCAGATCAAAGAATTACATATTTTGAATGAAACATGAAAGCTTCTTTTTCCTGTCATTTTTAATACAAAACACAGAAATTTCAGATGGATTTAACAAAGTTAGCAAAACTGAAATGATAGGGTTTACAACATTCTAAACAATAATCAGATGAATTTGCTATACGTGTACCTCTCCTGTTGTTTGAAGTCCAATGACCACACATTTACCCTCTGCTAATGATGCCTTGGCTTCTTTTACAATGGTTGGTACCTTCACTCCAAGGCTGTCATACCAAAAAAACAAAAGTAAGAAGTACAAGGGAATGTATGCACTGGCAGTCTTTATTAGAGCCATGCATATTTAAAAAAAAAAAAAGTATCTGAAAATGAACAGAAGAAATCTACATGTAGAAAACACATTTAAATGTGGAAATTTTGATCTACATCTTATTTGTTTAAAGGCATTGGCTAACTTTGTGAGTAGCTGATTAAAAAAATTCTCAAACTAAGATGAAACATGTGTATGAGTACTTGTATTTGTACTCAAAAACCCTGAAACCAACCATAATTTGGAATGAAAAAGTGTAAGTTAGACGCAAACGGCGATTTTATTATCCTTCGTCTCACGAGACAATCACTAAGAGGACCACTTTGCTTGAATTTGAAAATGCCGTTATGTGCCTCCCGCAGCGTGATACACACAGTACGGTAAGGTGAGTCATATGCGCATGTGCACTCCTTATGTCTATTCTGGGCAACCGACCCTCGTATATTTTTCAAACATTGGCTCACATTTTAAATATCTAAAAATACTTCCAGTGGATATTATACTTTGAAGCTTTCAGACTGGTATTTTTACACTATAACCCTTATGTTTATCCCATTTTCAAGTAACAAAACAAGATTTTTTTAAAATCATAACAATGTTAGCCAATGCCTTTAACCTTTTACTTGCCAAGAAACACTCTGATAATCAAAAGCATATGGAATATCAAAAATCTCTCACATGAGAAATACATTATGGTACAGAGAAATCCTTTGCATGGCTCAGAAAGAGTTAATGTTTTCAAAAGAAATTCAAAGCTATTGGTATTTAATCCTACACAAGAATTATGTTAATGTGTATCATATGTACAACAGAAAAAGCTTTCTTGTTGAAACACTCAAAGTCTATGTGCAGAATCTAAAACATCATGCAACTGGAAGTGCTTTCCTATTCATAATATACACCACTTAAATAGCACCATTAAAACCACATTATTTTTTCTGAGAAAAGTATATTCATGAAGCCTGCACAATTATAGAACACTGAAATGAAACTAAAAGAGCATGTTAGTTCTATTCCACTCACCAGAGTTGCTTGAAGAATCTCTGGTGACAGGACCAAAACATGGACCAGATCCTTCCAGGAGCAGTGTTGGTCCGCTTGAGGGCTACCTCTAACGACCTCTGCAGTTCAGACCTAGGAGGAGATGGACATTTCCAAGTTTTAACATGAGAATTCATGAAGCAAGAAAAGTTTCCTGAAAGAATGAAATTTAGATCACTGCACAAATGGTTTGTGAAGTACAGTTCTAATATTCCAATAATAATCATCATCATCAAAATAATAAAACTTGGTACTTTTATAGCACATAACACATTACATTACAGGATAGCATGCCTTAATTGCCTTTATATATTCTATACCTCAGTAAGGAGGCAAAAGAATTAGACAGAAGAAAAAAGCAAGCAAGAGACAGTATGAGAGAGAGAAAACAAGTGAGGAAATGACAAAGGGATATGGAACAGGAGGATGAGACAGGAAGGGATGAATTGAAAAGCTAAAACATTTCTCTACATAATACTAAAAATTCAATGGCTGTGACTAATACAGTGTATTTGCTCCCCCCCCCCTCTCTCTCTCTCTCTCTCTCTCTATATATATATATATCACTCTCTCTTTCTCTCTTTTTCTGTCTCCCTCTCTCTCTGCTCTTTCCCCATCGTGGATAGAACATCAACCATGTTTCTTTTCATGTCAGTACAATAAAATGAAGATGCATCCACCAAGTTTCATTTCAATTTTCTCTCTGGTACTTGAGCAGAAGTGGATTTTGAATTTTATAATAAAATGAATGTCCACACAGCTCAAAGGCCTAAATGAAATTGATAAAATATTCCAATGCAATGTGCTATTAATCATAGTGCTGCTCACCATACGTGTGCTGCCATGTCATACATCTTGACCTGTTCCTCGGTCAATGTCGTCTCCACGGTAACAAACTCTGCCTCCTGGAAGCTCAGACCGCGAGAGACGTACATGCCAGATGCCTTCATTTCCATGGCTAACATCTCAGCGGCACCTAGATGGAAAATGCAAAAGTTCATTATATGCACAAGAAGTTGCTTCTGAAATGCACTCACGCTTAACATCTGGGTGGAGAGTGGCAAATTGTAGATTCCTATTTTGCCAAGGACATTAGTGCCGCGGCAGGATTCAAACTCGGACCATGAGATTCACAGTCCGGTGACATGTCCACTCGACCACAACACCTATACAATAGATCAGTAAATTTCACTTACATTAACTATCATAATGGCCTTTATTGTAAGAAAGAAAACTGTTGCAAACCACACATAATCGATGCTGGTCATGCTACTATACAAATATACTACACATGTACCACTACTCCACTTTATACATAATGGCCAGAATTCATGTAAGAGGTTTATATTTAAACCAGGGTTCAAATCTCCATAATTGCAGACCACGGTTCAAAATAAAGTTTCATGTTCATGATAACACAAATTTCAGTCAAACAGTCATGATACAAGGCACTAAAAGCATTCACTTTTCTTCCTACTAACTACCAGCTTATATGTACCCCACTTGATTGGATATTGGCAGATGTTCATTCATGTCTTGCCAAATGATAGTAGCACTATGGCATGGATTCTGAACCCCATAAAATCCACAATCCATGACTTATCCACTAGACCACAACATCTCTATTAACCCATTCGTGACAGAGGTCCACATTTTGTGATTTGACCTAATAACTTTTGATGCAGAGCCCTAAAATTTATACCAATTACATGAGCATAAAGAGTAAAAAATTCTACACAAACTGTGCCCATTTTGGTTGCATCAATATTCATTGTTTGATGCTGAAATTTTTTTAAAGGAAAATAAGCATTAAAATCCTTAAATTGGCAATGTGATAGAAAGTTTAAAATCACCGTTTTCCCCTGCAAATTGGAAACTTTTTGACTTCTCATCATAATTTCTGTCAATTTATATTCATTTCAGATACATGACATTTTATAAGAACAAGCCAATAGCAAGATTGTGTCTCGCCCACCCGTGACTAAATAACACGAAGGTTTCCCCAAGTACATCCCTAACCAAGTTTGATATCGCAAAGTCTTGCAGGTAAACTTTAATGTTTGACCTCAAATGACCTTTGACCTCACCATGTGAACTCCGACAGCACCACAACATGATGTTACCCCTAGTGCATCTATGACCCAAGTTTGGTTGCCATTTGACCATCAGTTGTCAAGTTATGTGTCATAAGAGAGTCGTGCATGTAAACTGTAATGTTTGAAATAAAATAACCTTTGACCTTACCACGTGACATCCGATGCCACTATAACATGAAGGTCTACCAAGTGCATCCATGACCCAAGTTTAGTTAAAAAGGGAGCAGACGTTGCAAAGTTACTTATCATAAGAGAGTCTTGCAAGTAAACTTTCACGTTTGATATAAAATGACCTTTGACCTTACCATGTGACCTCTGATACCACTATAACATGAAGGTCCCCAAGAACCCTTTCACCTTATCATGTGAAGTCCAACAGAATGATAACATGCACTTCCCCTTAGTGATCTGCAACCCAAGTTTGACTCAAAAGTGTGACACGGTTGCAAAGTTTTGTGTCATAAGAGAGTCTTGCACGTAAACTTTAACCGTTCAACGTTTGACCTGTAATGACCTTTGACCTGACCATGTGACCTCTGACTGGACCATAACATGCAGGTCCCCTTAGTGCATCTACAACCCAAGTTTGATAGATAAGTGTCACACGGTTGCAGAGTTTTGTGTCATAAGAGAGTCTTGCACGTAAACTTTAATGTTTGACCTGAAATGACCTTTGACCTTACCATGTGACCTATGACTGGACCATAACATGCAGGTCCCCTTAGTGCATCGACAACCCAAGTTTGATAGATAAGTGTCACACGGTTGCAGAGTTTTGAGTCATAAGAGAGTCTTGCACGTAAACTTCAACGTTTGACCTGAAATGACCTTTGACCTTACCATGTGACCTCTGACTGGACCATAACATGCAGGTCCCCTCAGTGCATCTACAACCCAAGTTTGGTTGAAAAGTGAGTCACGGTTGCAAAGTTATGTGTGATAAGAGAGTCTTGCACGTCAACTTTAACATTTGACCTGAAATGACCTTTGACCTTACCATGTGACCTCTGACTGGACAATAAGATGCAGGTCCCCTTAGTGCATCTACAACCCAAGTTTGATTGAACAGTGTCACACAGTTGCAGAGTTTTGTGTCATAAGAGAGTCTTGCACGTAAATTTTAACGTTTGACCTAAAATGACCTTTGACCTTACCATGTGACCTCTGACTAGAGCATAACATGCAGGTCCGCTTAGGGCATCTACAACCCAAGTTTGGTTGAAAAGTGAGTCACGGTTGCAGAGTTTTGTGTCATAAGAGAGTCTTGCACGTAAACTTTAACATTTGACCTGAAATGACCTTTGACCTTACCATGTGACCTCTGACTGGACCATAACATGCAGGTCCCCTTAGTGCATCTACAACCCAAGTTTGGTTGAAAAGTGAGTCACGGTTGCCAAGTTATCTTTCATAACGTTTGTGACGGACGGACGGACGGACGACGGACGGACGACATTTGGATCCCTTAGTCTCGCCTTCACCTCCGGTGGGCGAGACAAAAATGAAGCAATAAAATAAAAATGTTGGTGTTGCCAATTTGAAGAATAAAAGCTGACCAAATTAGGCTTTAAATAATTCCTGTCACGAATAGGTTAAGAAAGCAACCGCACTCACCAAGTCCTCTCCTTGTGATGGTATCCAGGAAATGCTCGAAGGTCTTGAAAGAAGCCCCTTCACCCCATAGGCCCAATCTTTCCATGAATGCCTGTAAATCAATTTGAGCAAGAATGGCAAAAGATATCCCATGAGTCCATGAACAATCTGAAATCCCATTTGCTGTTATTTCCCCTGAATGCCCCCCCCCCCCGATCCTAATTTTCAATTTGATTATATAATGGTATAATACACCTTCCACACTTCAGTGACAACATTCTAAAAACTGTCCGTCACGTCAAGAAAAGAATATATAAATGCCAACGTTTAAATGTCATAGCAAAAGTGAAATTGTGCAGAACAATGCTTGTCCACTGGTTATAACCCAGACTTTCAACTCATAAAAGAAATAGCTGCAAGTACACTGACCATGTTCTTCACATCTGTTACTCCTGTAGCACTGCAGTACACTACACGTGCTTTCGGTAGTAGCCTGGAAAGACAAGAAATACAAGTACACAAGGTTAATGTTTAGTGTACCTGAAAGAGAGACTAAATTTCACCACAGCAAATCAAATGTATACAAAAAAATACAGCATACACGTACATGTTTAAGCATACAAAATGAGGACTGGGGAATTTTATGTCTATACGAAGAGAGGTTATGGGCACAGTGAACCAAATTTGCAAAGTGCAGTTTTTTCGCCGTTTTTTTTTTTTTTTCCGTTTCCTGTGTTACTCCCAATGGGGAAACAGTTTTGCATTTTTTTCGCCCTTTTGTGGCTGTTTTCAAAAGGGCTACAAAATGGCGAAAATCTGCTGATTCTGCTCACTGTGAGGGTACATCAAAGAGCAGGAGACAGACAGAGAGGAAACAAAAAACCCAACAACAAATAAAAAGACAAAGATAGACAGAGAGAGAGAGAGAGAGAGAGAGAGAGAGAGAGAGGGGTATAGTACAGATTTTTTTGGTGTTAAAATGCACAGAGGTAACATAGACAAATGAAAGTCATTTCACATCATGTACACATACTGGAGCTGAAACTAACCTTTGGATTGATGTAACAGCCATTGCAATCTTAGTACTGTTCTTCTCCTTCCCCTGAAAGGAAAACAAAAGAACAGGGAGAACATCACTAGTACAATCCAACCTGCCGTGTTGAATAATACATACGAATTTTGACTATAAAAAAAAAAAAAATCACTAGTACAAGACGAGTCATCATTACAATAATCATTGTTACTGTACTTATTGTTATCACTGTCATCATCATCATCATCACCATCATCATCCTCATCCTCATCATCACCACCACCATGATCATCATCACCATCATCATCACCATCATCATCACCATCACCATCATCATCACCATCATCACCATCACCATCATCATCATCATCACCATCATCCTCCTCCTCTTCCTATTCATCATAGTCATCATCATTGTAACAGTTAGAGATAAATGAAATTGGAATACTCACTGGTATGAAATGTTTAGCTTTGTGACATTCATCAAAGATGAGACATCCATCAAACTGATCTCCTCCGCACCAATCAATCAGCTGCTTTAAACGACTTTGACGTCCACTCACTGACATACAAAAGGAAACAATCACAAGCTTTTCATTTATACATGTTCAAAGATCATTTTGATACAGCACAGTTAAACACAAGAAGAGGTGGAAGTCACTTGTCACTTACCACAGAGATGCTATCTTCAATATCACTTTTCTGGTGCCTTCAGGTGAGGCTTATGACTATCCTCAGATACAGATGAAGTACTCTTATTCTGTATTGGGCACTTTGAAGCTTCTTCTGATAGGGGAGGGAGGAACCCTTCAGCTTACATGTACCCCTTCCCTTAATACTGCAGCTACACCACGACTCATCTTTGAAAAATTTACATAGACCTCAAGAATCACTACTAAGATAAAATACATACTTTTCTACCACATACTTTGATTTCCAAAAAATTTTTTACGTGACAAAAATGTTTTTAAAAGAATCAATGCATTAACCAGTGATGTTTTAAACATCACTTAAAATAAATGTAACAGAGGCTTTGTCTTTAACAAACAGAAGTCGATACAAGTTTGAACACATGGAAAACCACTTTATGGAAAGCATACTTACCACCTTTTTGCACTGAAGACACAAGAGTAGCATAGGTACTAAACACTATCCCCTCCTTCATAGTAGCTGAAAGACCAAAAGCCCTTAAAAGGGAATAAAAGGGAATGATAAACACAAATATATTCAAATATATTCCACATACTAAGAATCTTGCGGTAAGATTGGTCAAAAGTTAACCAAGAGTTAATTCATACTATCCATTGTGTATTAGTTGTTCAGCTGGTGGCGTGGCAATTACAAATTTACTTTACCTACGTCAATATTGGGTATGTACATGTATATGTATTTCTGACAAGGAAGAATCATGTGTGAAATTGCCACAATATGCATGGCGACAAGAGTAAAAAAAAAATATTTGAGTATATATTTCTAACAGTAATAATAAATGCCACTGATTGTTTTGCTTTTTGGCAATGTTTTTTCGCTATCACACCATTAGTGGAAAACTCCTGCTCACCAGGAAGTATTTTTTGTCCTTTTGCTATAGCATACACTACCACCACACCTAACTTAAGGTGTTATTTCTTAACATTTCTGAAACTTCTGCGCTTTTCGCGGAGGGGGAACCTTGTGTGATTTTTTTTCTAGTGAGAAGCCTGCATATTATGTCTTTATTTGGCATCCATTTCTTACCTTGTTTCCCTATCTAGATGTTGACATCCTTCAATAACTTTGATATGACATCCTAGATCACTGACATCTCTGTTTGGAAAAAACACAGTACATTTTTTTTTCAAATCAAAGTTTGAATAAACATAACAATATGCTGAATGATTTACTCCATGTGAAAACAATATAAGGAAATTAGAGAAAATAGCACATAGACTTAAAACACATTTAGTTAAAATTACATTACTTTGGTGCAAAAGTGTGTTTCATTCTATGGGATTTCAAAATTCAATGGCCTGCATTCATGAAAAAAGTTTATTTTAACCTCTGGTATAAGCTACGTGTACATGTATGGTTCAAACGTACAGCATGGACTATGAGCACAAAAAAGGGTACACTTTTTTAATAAGTGTATTATTGTCTGCTTATTGGACAGGAAGACAAGTGTGTAACTTGCATACTGATATGGAGTTTTAAACCATACATGTAAATTAGATAAACCTCTTTGTGAATTCTGGCCAATAAGCTTGATCCACTGATGAAATCTACAAATGATTTATGAATTTCATCAAGCACGTTAAAAAAACTGTTACGATGTGATCACTTATATCAACATTATGGATAAATAACATCAATTCAGGGATCAAAGGAAAGTTTTGGCTCAAAGGCTTCATGTCCCAATGTTGCTTAGATTTAAGTGTTTCATATCATGCTAAGATACGACAGCAGAATATTCTCCAAATTTTGTAAGACATATTTATAGTTAACACAGATTTCTTACCTCTGCGCATCTACTTTCAAATCAGCTGATATACTGAACCAGATGTGTTTCCTTCTGCCTCTTACATAGTTATCAAGAATAATACCTGAAATCTGGAAAGAAATATTACCCTTCTAATTCTGAAGTCCAAGACAGCAATACTGCAGACATCCCTCTATGTCGTTTTTTTGGAAATTGTAAAACACATGCTCCAGAGCCTATCACTTGGTGTTCAATGCCAACTTAATCCTTGATGCTACAACCCATTTCATAACATACAAATAGTGACTGCTTTGAGGGACATGGGTATAAACTAGATGAATCTTCGACCACGCGTGGTCGAACTTTATGCCTCCGCCATTACCAAATCAGAAATAAATGGCACTTTATGTTGATTTATTTTCATTTATACAATGACATCTTTGACCTTGAACTTTGACCTTGTGACCCCCAAATCTAATGAGAGCATTGCCCTTTCCATATGCATACATGACCAAGTTTGTTGAACCGTCAAATGGTTACTGAGTTATCACAAGAACGAACCATTTCTATGTAGATAATGACCTCTATGACCTTTGACCTTTGACCTTGAGACCCCAAAATCTAATCAGATCATTGTCCCTCCCATATGCATACCTGTGCCAAGTTTGAAGTTGATAGGTCAAATGGTTAAGTTATCGCGAGAACGAGCCATTTTTATGTGTTTTATTAACTCTATGACCTTGACCTTTGACCTTGTGACTCCAAAATCTAATCAGATCATTGTCCCTCCCATATGCATACCTGTGCCAAGTCTGAGGTTGATAGGTCAAATGGTTCTTAAGTTATCACGAGAACAAGCCATTTTTATATGTTTTATTACCTCTATGACCCTGACCTTTGACCTTGTGACCCCAAAATCTAATCAGATCATTGTCCCTCCCATATGCATACCTGTGCCAAGTCTGAGGTTGATAGGTCAAATGGTTCTTAAGTTATCGCGAGAACGAGCCATTTTTATATGTTTTATTACCTCTATGACCTTGACCTTTGACCTTGTGACCCCAAAATCTAATCAGATCATTGTCCCTCCAATATGCATACCTGTGCCAAGTTTGAGGTGGATCTGTCAAATGGTTCTTAAGTTATCGCGAGAACGAGCCATTTTTATGTGTTTTATTACCTCTATGACCTTGACCTTTGATTTTGAGACTCCAAAATCTAATCAGATCATTGTCCCTCCCATATGGATACACAAGCCAAGTTTGAAGTTGATCTGTCAAACGGTTCTTAAGTTATCACGAGAACGAAAACGGGATGGACGGACGGACGAACGGACGGACGACCCGAAAACATAATGCCTCCGGCAACCACCTACGGTGGGCGGAGGCATAAAAACTATAGCCCAAGGTAAGCTCAGTGCAGTCCTGATAAGAGCTATAGATTTAACCATGACGTCGAAAATAAGCAGTCAATATTTGTTTCATATACTACATCCTGCATGGAGATTTTGCAAAAAAAGAGAGGAAAATACATGTCTCATTGGTGTACTAATTGTCTACTGAAAAAAAAGACAGGTTTAACTCTTTATCAAAGCATACAAGTTTAAAGTTCTGTTTCTCAACCAACGTTGTGAACATCATGCGCAGGTATTGCTAGATTGCTTTGTACCCTATAGCAGAATGATGCCCAGTCAATTTTTTTGCTACACTGCCCGGCAATCTGCAGAATCAACCAATCAGAGGCTAGAATCTTGACATGTTGTATTATAAATAACTGTAACCCTACTATATCCTGAAATCTAAATCATAAGGAAATCTTAATCTAATGGATCAATATGATAGTTAGGATCAAGAAAATGTTAAATGAATGTTATTTTACACTTTTCCAAGTGAAAATATTGTTAAAATATTGCATGGCCTTAGCAAAATACTGATGTAAAAATTATTCAAATTTACCTGTCTCCCTTTACCAACACCAGCAGCATCACCAATGAAAAATCCTGCCCTGCAACCATTGGCCAATAATTTTTGATGTCGCTGACACTGGAATATACATGTAATGTTACATTGTCAATATCATGCAAAAACAGAGATACTGATGAAAATTTGTACATGCAGTCATCTGCTGCAAAGGATACAAAAGGGCAAAATAAGAATTGGACATAATATTGATAGCAAATTCGCAATATCCCTTCATTCAATTTTAATTAACATGATGACCAGCTGAAGCATGACTTTTATGTGTAACAATACAGTATCTTTAACATGATTCTCATCCTTTTGCCTCCAGGAACGGGAATGGTCTCTATATCAAGTCTATAGGAGTTTAAAAATTCAGCAGTCAGTGGGTGAAACTTAAAGCTGTAATTGATCCCTGGCTCAGCCTAAAGTTAAACGTATCGAAAGCCATCTCAAATATAATAGATAATTCACACATTATCACCCCACATCCCAGGCTGTAATATAATCACATGTCTCAAACTTAAAATGTACTAAAATGAACTGCAGGGACAATAAAACAATGATTTTCTTAAGAAACCTTACTACAACCAGAGAAACAAAATGGACTGTGCCACTCACTGCATACTGAATCCCTTCAAGCTGTAGATCGCTGAGTTTGCCGCCCTCTATGACATTATGTGGTATTGATGATGCAAGCTTGTAGGTGGCTTCAGGTAGAGGTACAGCCTGGCAAATAGATTGTAATAAATATCACTAACACTCTGCAGATATTTACATGTAACCCTTTGAAAACTACATGTATGCTCGAGATAACTCAGGCTGGGGTCCATGGAAAATGTGTGGGTCATATTGAAATTAAATAATTCTGCTCAACGGATTTGAGAATAACTGAGCCCTGCATAACTGAGCTCGGAAGAAAATTTTGTGGGGTCTATAGTGCATTATATAAGCAAAAGTTAGGCCTAGCAAAAGGGTGAGCTCCCTTTTTCTTTGTTGGTTTTGTTGTGCAATATCTGCCTTTAAAAACAAAAGACTGAAAATTGTGCAATCCTTGCTACATTTTCTGATAATGCTTCTTTTTCATATGATTTCTGATTTCTTCTTATATGTAAATTGTCTACAAATTTTGCACATGTCAAGGAAGATATGAAAAAAAAAAGCAAAGATATACAGTACAAAATACAAATGCCAATCATCCCCTCAATTATCATCATCATCACCATCATCATCACCATCATCATCACCATCACCATCATCATCACCATCATCATCACCATCATCACCACCACTGCCATCATCACCATCACCACCACCACTGCCATCATCATCATCATCATCACCACCATCATCATCATCACCATCATCATCATCATCATTACCAACATCACCATCATCATAACCATCACCATCATCACCATTAACATCCTCCACCTAAGGCTCCTCACTGTTATCATCATCTACTCACTGAGAGTGATGCTGCCTCTACGATGTTGCCAGGATGCTTGATGGCTCCAGGTATCACGGTGGTCGCTTGGTAACCAGAGAACACTTCTTCACTGAAAAAGGAATGAATATAACAAACATGTCAAACTGATAAGGTGCTGTCTTAATAAAAAAAAAAAAAATTTAAATGCAAAGGCATGTCAAACTATGACATTTCAACCCATCCGCGACATATATTGTGTGGTTTGGCCCAATAAATCTTGATGCAGAGCCCTATCAAACATACCAAAGGCATGAGCAGAATGAATAACAACAAATCAAATTTGCATACTCTTCACATTTCAGTTGTGTTAGTATTTGTTGTTTGAAGTGATGCTGAAAATGTTTTGTATGGGCATGTCCCAATTGCCTGTAGATCTCTCAGATGAATTTAACAGAACTTTTGTTAACTGGCTACATGCAGTCCTTGCAAAATGAGTGTATGAGTTTCTTTGACCCCAAAATTGCAAAGGACTCATTTTTTCAATTTGAAGTCAGCATCATTAACCCATTGCCTATAGGAACCGGATGGCCCCTGTATTAAGTCTATGGGAGTTTGAGAATTCAGTAAGTCAACAGATTAACATCATACTGCAGGTATTTGCAATCAAAACTACACGTATATTAATAATCCAAATCTTACCTGGATATGTAACTCATAGCAATCAACGCTGAATAATTGTTGAATAATCATAGAAACACAAAGGAAAACTTAATTCCACTAAAGTTCTGTACAGAGCAAGGGAATAACCAGCAATGACAATTTCATGTTTGTTAGCTTTCTTTTGTACACATTAATGTACTACATGTACTTGAATCCATTTCCTGTATGAATGCGGACAGTTACTGGAAAGTTGTAAAGGAAAAGAAGATATAATTCTTTGAAGTGTTTTCTTGTAAACCATTCAAATTTTGGATTTTCTTCAAGTTGGCAAGCTTACAGATAGACCTACAATACCAGTAGATCAGAGTTAAAGACGATTTGGTCAAGTGCCAAATACTGCTCACTTTTCATTGTCCAATGAAAACAGCTTTATCACATGGGTAAAAATTAACGGTTAAGTACTACAAGGCACAAAAATAAAAGATAAAACATGTAAATAAACAAAGAAGAGTAAATATAAATATCATTAACAGTAAAATGCTTGTGAATATTACTCCATTTAAAGATATGACTTATCCAGTAAAAGATCTTTGTACATGTACCTGTAGGGAGGATAACAAAGGCAGATAACAAAGTTCTTTCTAATAGAGACACTACGGATCATTCTAGAGTTCAAGCCCATGACCTTTCCATCCTTAAACCACTTGATTACAATAACGTCGGCACTAATGCATGTGTACAATATACAGGGTTATAATCATTTTGGAAACACATCACTGCTGGCTGCTTTCTACTACTTTCTACTGTAAATAAAAACAAACAAATGCAGAATTTCCCTTTCCACAGAGAGAAGGTGCAGCACACATGAAGCAATTGGCTCTCAAAAAACAAACAAAACAAAACAAACAAACAAACAAAACAAAACAAACAAACAAACAAAAAAAAACACAAAAAAAAACATGTTTTTTTGTTTGTTTGTTTTTCTTTCCGTTCAAAATAGCATAACATACAAAATCTATACATATTAGATATAAACGGCGGATAGCCCATTTCAGTCGTATTAACAAAAATACAACTGTTCTTCCATGGGGTCCGAAGCCTTTGAAGGCAAAATTAAATGCTATAAATTCCATTATTCCATATTCCCTAAAGTTACGGATAAGCTGGACAAGAGGGGCTTTCCATGATAGCTTGCTGGTACACGAATTTTTAAATACCTGCAAGGCTGCAACCTACGTTTAACATCATATTACTACCCCAGGTGAACGAAACATATTATTTCTTATTATTATTATTGCCACAGATTGTTGTATAGCTTTGGGGTCAATGTGCATTCACCAGCTGTTGATCCTAAATCACCAAGGGCTACGGGTGCACAAATGGAGGTGTAGGAATATGGCTATTCATAATCCCCCACCTCCCCCCCCAAAAAAAAAAAATAAAATAAAATAAAATAAATAAATAAATAAATAAAAAAATATGGCTTTGTCTAAACTCTGGAGTTTTCTAGCTTTTTGGGCTAATCACACAGCTTTTCTTTTTTTCTTTTAAAGCATTATCAGATTGGTTTTCTTTTGAACTTTAGAAAATCTATGGTCTGAAAACCCAGTCCCCATACATTTCAAATGATCCCACAACACCCCTGCATGTCTATACCACTGTAAGCATACCTGACGGCTTCTTGTACAGTCTCCTCTGACAACCTCTTCAGCTCGTCGTCTGTAGTATCAACCGTTGCCCTACCCTCTTGATCTGCTGGGGGTGGGGCGTATCCCAAACGAGTCATCAATTCTCCCATATACGCCATCTTGTTGTAGGCTATGAAAGAAAAGAAAGTTTATCTTATTGCATTGCCTTCAGAACTGTGGGGCCTAGCTTATAAGCTGTAGCTTTGGAGAAAGTTTATCTTATTGCATTGCCTTCAGAACTGTGGGGCCTAGCTTATAAGCTGTAGCTCTGGAGAAAGTGGAAATTTGGAATAAGGAATGATGTCATTGGTTTAAAAAATGGACATGAATAAATCAGCCGTGACTAAGTTCAGTAGCAGATTTAAAGGGCCCTTGTGAGCAATAACCATGGAATTCATGGGATTTTAATGGTATGTATGTTCAAGTTAACATTTAATTCATGGTATATCACCCGTAGGTCAGAAAGGCGTTTTGAATAGCTAAACTAATTGCTGACGCGAACGCAAAATACATTGACTTAGATCCTCTATAATAGAGGAGAAAGTTTTGATTTTACTTACCAGCAATGTTCCCGAGGCTCTCAATTTTCCCCCCTTTCTGCTGCATCTGATGAATGAGCTGAAAATGGCGAATTTTAAGAAAAGAACTGACGCTTATCGGACTCATAGGTCAACAGCATGCCGTCCAGTAATGTCAATTAATCTGCTGCCGTCTTGTGTGTAAGTTGGCTCCCCATAGGCACATACACAAATCGCACGATGCGGTTCTTTTTTTTTTGCGATTGTCTCTTTACAAACACTGTAGAATAGGTTGATTTGTACACTGAGCAATGCTGAGCAGCAGACCACAAAAGAGGCGAGTTCTTATCTATTTTTAAAAAATTGTTATCATACTGAGAAGGTCCAACTGTCTATGTACATGTTTTGATAGATGTCATAGGTGATACTTAAAGGTAAAATATGGAAATAAAGGTAAAAAAACAAACAAATAAGCATGATATAGGGAAATCTCGACATAACGAGCTCGGCTATAAAGAGGTAACAGCTACAACGAGGGTTTTGTCATGGTCCCAAATTTACTTACGTGTAAGTCTATGGCGGCATGAACCTGTTATAAGGAGATCGGCTATAATGAGCTAAATCCTGAACCTCTTAAACAAAGAAATACATTGATAATCATTCCCGTTATAACGAGCAAGCAAATTTCACTGCAGCTTTATCAACACAAACCATTCAGCAGAGATAACGGCACCGCTACTGCAAACACAAGTCCCAGCTGGCTCAGCTGGGCGGCCGATGCACGCAGATTACGTGTTTTTATTTGTAGCATAGTACAGCGTGCAACTTTTTTTTTTATACCTCAAAAAAGGCAACCTCGATGGTGCAATGGACTTTCATGTCATCGGTAATTTTAGCATCAGAAATTAGTACTTTAAACACATTTTCTAATATTATCCAGATTATTATCAGCTAGATCAGAGGATGATATTATCCTGGGTGATAACCTCTCTTCAAAATTTGGGAAGGAATTGTGAAATTATTAATGAAAAATCAGCAAATTTGGCATCGTTATGAGTCTGTTCTGAAAAAAACTGAACCTGCAGACAAGGGTCTAGAATTCCTCTTTTCGAGAGATGATGTCATCAAAATTGTAAGTAAAATGTGATATCAAATGATTCTATGGCATTTTGTCTTCCCTTCCTAATAATGCAATGATCTTACCTTTTATGGATCTCTATTTTGTATTAATCATTTGTAAACTGGTGTGTGCAAAGTTAGGTCTCGTTATATTTGAATAACTTTTCCAGGTCCAGAGCGATGCGATACCACATCGAATTTTGCGATCGCAATATCTCGGGAATCCTTTGTAAATATAGTCTTCTTCTTGCGCCCATTTGTAGTCTAAAATTTGCTTTGTCTTTGGTGTCAATTAAATCAGAATAATTCTTGCTAAAATTTGAGAAATTACGGATCAAAAATTGCCTTCTTTACAAAATTAAAATGTGCACGAACTATGGTCCCCCCATCATACATGTATTCCAATTGACATGTAATTTGATGGTACATGTTCAAATTACCCCCATCCCTTTTTTTTTCAAGGAGGGGCACATCTGACAGCCCTCACCCCTTGAGATTTAAGTGGTATACCTTTTATGCCCTGGAGCAGGAGTTGGTCTAGCAGTAACATTGAGTCAGCTCCATCTTTGCCTACAACTTTACAAGCGGTTTAAAATCAACTGTCTGATTGGACCCAGGTTCAACAAACCCACTCATCCTCCAGTCCTCTGTACTCGGTTAATGAATTGACCTCATCCTGCAAATGTGACAAGTCTGTACTGAAACTAAATAGCATGCTTTATTGTGTGTTACTTGAGGGCATGCTATCGACCTACGAGTCCGATAAGCGTCAATTTTTTTTTCTTAAAATTCACCATTTTCAGTTCATTCATCAGATATGAAGCAGAAAGGGGAAAATTGAGAGCCTCAGCTCAGGAACATTGCTAGTAAGTAAAAACTAGAATCAAAACTTTTCTTCTCTATCATGTCTATTATAGATCAGAGTCAATGTATTTCGAGTTTTGGTCAGCAATTAGTTTTGCCATTCAAAACGCTGTTTTGACCTAGGCCTACGGGTGAACGAACCCGAGTGACATCCGAGTCACATTTTTCCAATAGTAAATATTTACAGTCATGACAGTCTTGACAGTGTTATGTATCCAAGTTGCCATTATTTGTACACTGCACATAAAACACACTACGTCTATAATAAAAGGAGAAGATAAACCATGCTTGCGGACTTTTGAGGTTGACAATTCTTAATTTTAAAGTATCATAAAACCTACTGAATTGTAACTGTTAATCAAATTAAAGAGAAAATCTGTAACAAAGTTAGATCTAACAGTTAGATCTAACGTTAGTTAGGGGTCTATTGCCCAAAATTTAAATTTTAGTTAGGCCTAACTTAGGCCTAAATAAAATTAATTCATGATTTTCATGGAAAGAATACGGTACTCTCTAACATTAACTTAACCTAACAGTTAAAACACTCAACAATATAACAATTAAAATTCTATTAAAACGATAGTACCGTTTTTACCTGGAATCTGCTGTATCAAGTAGGGAAAGAATAGAAAATTAGCTGCCCACTACACCGCCATGTCCATCAATCTGCTTGACAACACGTGCATATCTAGGGCTCTGCGAGGCGAGGGAATCCAGCTAGGCTTATAGGCGGCCAGGTCCGGGCAAGATACTACCAGTAGGTAGACGTCCGTATTGCAAAATTCAGGAACTGATCAGCTGAAGTCGGCGGCGGCGCGGCGACTTTAAATTAGGTTTATCTACAGGTTTCATTATTTATTAATTCTGTATCGAAATTACCTACAATAAAATATCAAAACAAAACACAGACTCAAATCCATTTAACAAAAGTTAACCTTTACTGTCTTAAGACTTAACTGAAGCAAAATAAGTGAAAATGAGTATTTATTAAAAAAAAAAGTTTATCAGCATTGAACATAAATAAACACAGGGCGCGCAAAATAGTGATTACGTAAACAAACTTGTGAGCAAATATGGGTGAGATTATGGCGGGGGTGGGGGGGGGGGGGTGGCCCAGGGTGATCGTGTGAAGCTTCGAGAGGTCGAAGCCCGGGGGTACGGGTCGAAGTATACTTAGACTGACGGATGGAATATCAAAGGCAAGTTAGTCGACTATATTCTTCCAGATTGTTTTTTTTTATTGTCAATCGTGAAACTAATAACAATTAAAGAGGTGGGACAAATCCATGTTTGATGAAAATGTATGAATATGTCTGACAGGTTGAGAGAGTATGAGGCCCGGTATGAGGGAGGGAGAGATGATACGGGGCCGGGAGGGGGGGGGGGTAATGGAAAAATAGACACCACTGCACTGAAAACAGGAGGGTGACAATCGGATGAAAAAACGCGGCGATTACAGATTCGTGACATCATCAAATATGCCTATTATAAAAGCAGCAATTTTAAAAAGGAATGTCGAATTGGAGAATATGGCATATTTTCCTATTTTACAGTCAAATTAGGTTTTATTTAGCAATATGAAAGTTGTCATTATGATTTTCTGTGTATTATCATCAGTTCTGAATATAGCACTCGGTTCTCATTCAGCTTGAATCACTTACACGATCGATGGCGCGCGCAAGCAGGGCCGTAAGCAGGAAATTTTTTCAAGGGGGACAAGACGGGTAAAAATTTTCGAAGCCAGCTCAAAAGCGAGGGAGCGAAGCGACCAAGCTGGTCACGAGTCCACTTTTACATTTTTAAAAGTGAAATTGAACGATTTGATGAACACTTTTCGTGGATTTTGTTAAAACTTTCAGTAAAAAAAATGTAAGCTTTCAAAATTTCTGGGGGGCAACTGCCCCCCTGCCCACCCACCCCCCCCCCCCCCCCCCCCCCCGCTGCGTACGGACATGATGGCAAGGTTATATTAGATAAGTTTGCACCCATGGGGGAAATTGCTGACAATAGTGACAATAGACAAGTAGTGTTCCCTATCAAAACTCATGTGTGAGCTTCAGAGGAACAAGGGCTGTGATTATTTAATTAAAAATAAAAAACTGAGAATTTCACGTGATTTAGATGATTGAGATCCATTTGAAGGAATAGGATGATTATGGTATTATAATCATCTAAGGTGTAAACGCAAATATTTTCAAAGAATTTGTTGATTACTGGAGTGATTTCTATCCCCAACTTTAGAGGACGTCGACAGCCAAATAACTTTGCACAGCTCAACATACCAATGTCCCCCTGTGTGAGCTTGAATATCAGAAAAACTCATTGGACAATAGCAAAAGCGCTGGTATTAGCCAGACAGGCTACTGACACTAAAAGAAAAGTGGCGGATTCAGGGAGGGGGGGGGGGGGGCGAATCAGCTTTCCCCAAGTTTGCGAAGTTTTTTTTTTTTTTTTTTTTTTTTTTTTTTGCTAGCTTTCATGTCAGTGAATTTTTCAGGTAAACTTGAAGCCGAGGACCTTTTTATTTACTTCCTTCTGCATTAAAAAAAATTTTGTTTGTTTGTTTGTTTTTGTTACATGTCCTTGATTTATTCGGGTGTCTGTGCAGACTTCGGCCCCGATCCCTTTTGAAAAATCATGGTTCCGCCGCTGCCGAGAACAACTGGTGGCTACAGCAACTACATCCCCTTCCTATCTCTCTCTGGCTCTCTCTCTCTCTCTCTCTCTCTCTCCCCTCTCTCCCTCTCTCTCTCCCCTCTCTCCCTCTCTCTCTCACGCGCTCTCTCTCTGTCTCTATCTCTCTCTCTCTATATATATATTATGCATCTTTCTCTTCGCCTTTTTCTCTCTGTTCTATTTTATTTCGCAAGTAATCATTTTAGAACATCATAAACATTGTAGCGATTGATGATGTTTCATTCAAATTGCTGATCTAATCTGTTCCTTAATAACAAAAAAAAAAATAAATAAATAAAGAGAAACGCATACTTTTCAGTCAAACTGTTATTCAGATCGCTTTTCTGTTCCTCCTTGCATTTCCCAAAACTTTCCTTTCCTTCTCCACTGAGTATCCTCCTCCTCCTCCTCCTCCTCCGTTTCAGGCTTCCTCCTCTTCCTCGTCCTCTCAGGTAGTTTTGTGATTTGTTATCATAATATGTTTCAAGTTTCAAGTTCAGGTTTTATATTCATAACATAACACGAGACATAAAATATCTTCTTTTTTTTAAAAAACAAAAATATCGTAAATTAACAAATTTTCTCTCTTTTTTTTAACATCAAAACAAAATAGATGTCTGCTTGACACAGTGTATTAAAAATTATTATAAGTTATGTGATGATATCAGGAAATTTGTTCATGATGATATTATTTGGAGTTGGTAAACGTTTAGTTTATTTCTGGAAATGAGGAGCCAAGTATCGAAAAATCTGTGACTGTTTGGTTTTATAGGTAAAACCAAATAAAATATACACACTAAGAAATAATTGCACCCTAAATGCAACACTGGCTGCACCTTTTTGGGTGCAATCTTGCACCCCGGACGAAAAAAAGATGCACTAAAATGCACTTTTTGTTCTTGTTTGCACCCTATAAGGTGCAACTTTGCACCTTTTAGGGTGCAGAGATTTTTGCGTACAAAAAGGTGTAAATTTGCACCCTTTAGGGTGCAAAATGCCGCTAATTGCACCTTTAAAGATGCAATAAGCTTGTAAAAGGTGAAAATTTGCACCCTAAAAGATGCTCCCAGTGTTGCATTTGAATTAGGGTGCAACTGTGGCGGCACCAGGATTGTTAAAGTGGGGGGGGGGGGGCAAATGGAGGGCATGAGAAAATGTTGGGGGGGGGCAGGGGCAGTCAATTTTTTTTTGCGTGTATGGAAAAATCGAGCGTGAAGCGCGAGTTTCAGTCGCCGGCATAAATCCACTTTGAGGAGTGGGGGGGGGGGGGGGGGAATAATTGAATTTTTGAACTATTTTTTTTTTCCTCTTACACACATTTTAATATCAATTTTGTGAGCGAGCGAAGCGAGCGAACAAAAAATAATCGCTTTTTTGGTTTTTAATCGCATTTTCAAATAAATATTCTGAAATATGACGAGCGAGCGAAGCGAGTGAGCCAAAAATGGCTACTTTTCCTGTTTTTGATTGCATTGTAGAAAAGAAATTTAAAAATATGACGAGTGAGCGAGCCAAAAATAACCACTTTTTTGGTTTTCAATCGAAGTTTTGAAGAGCGGAAAATGGTATTTTAGAGTACTTCACAGCTTGAATATGATGCTTATGACATCTACTTATTTACAAATTACTGTATAATTTTTCTTTTCAGTCCTCAAAATTTCTGGGGGGGGGGGGCAACTGGGGGGGGGGGCAAAGCTTCTGAGTGGGGGGCAAATGCCCCCCATGCCCCCCCCCCCTTGGTGCCGCCACTGGGTGTAAGATTGCACCTTTTATCTTAGTGTGTAGGCCAAACATGTTTAGGAGCTTTTTGGCTTCAAACTTTGTTCACGAAGTGTAGGAGGGGCACATTCACCTTTTATGTACTGAAAGGAAATTCCTTTGGGTTTTACCTACTCCCCCGCCCTCACTCCCCCCCCCCCCCCCTCAAATCGCCTGCCCCTCCTCCCAAACATGCACCACCGTGACTAAACTGTTGCGCCTCTGTCCAAGTTCAAGTGGATGCATCGACTGAACTGCAGCTTTCCCGAATTAAGCTATCAATACCCGGCCGAGAGATGGCGCAAAAATTTCGAGTAAAACCCATGCGTAAAATAAACCAGCCAATCAGCGCGAGTCTTCCAACATAATTAACGAACAAGCGCCTTTTTCGACCTCTTCGTCGCTGTTTTGTTTCACAACAAATATTTATCTGAACTAGGCCTTGGAGTGTTGGTAAGTGATCTTTATCTAATGAACCGTATTTATTCTGTAAAAGACGAATAAGGCTTGTGAGGAAACAAAATAGCGTCCTTTAGATGTTTTGGTAAGGTCATCTAAATTATTATGATTGTGAAAAATTTTATAATCACAGTCCCACTCGATGCAAATGACGTATGGTAAGAATTGTGTAGACCTCTGTTGTAAAAGTTAAAACATTTGATCTGACCTCTTCTGCCAGCACTTGCTTTCATGTTCATAAACATTTTATTAATTATTGTTATTATTGTTGTGTAATATGGCAATACCGTGTTTCAGGCCCCACCTCTAATAGTTTGAATGTGGGGTGATTCCCCCACGATGTAGAGTAATTTCAGTAGGATGGGGGGTTGGGTGTCCGGACACGTAACAAAAATGGAGCCTTCTTTTTTGTCTTTGGATTAAACAAAAACTATGCATTGATTTGTGCTAATCATCATCAATATTTGTTCTCTATAATATTGTCTAACAGTTTGTGCTAAAACATTTAGAGATTTGCTTGTGAACTTTTTCAATTGGCTGTTTAAAATCGACTGTCCGGATACACAACCTGTCCGGACACCCAACAACTGGGTAGGCCTATACTAAACTGCCCGAAAACGAAATTCGACCACTCAAGCTTTGCTGCAATATTTATACTGCTAAACTTACTTTTCATAAAATCATAACTACATAAATTCATGTCAAATATATCAAACTATATTTATCACAATGTTATTTTTTTCAAATACATCACTCAGTTTTAGAAAATATGAAAATATATTGCCATGTTTCATGCCCTTAATTCGATATCCCCCGGCAATCATTTGACTGGGCGCACCGCGCGTACAATGTCAACGCGTATGAGGGCCGCTGAAATGCGCCACACCATACACGGTTGTCCATCGCGGAAGTTCAGGCGCCCGTCGGTGCTCCCCTTGCGGTCAACTTTGTACATATTGTATTGTTACTACTGTGTAATTAGTGTTATTAATGTTTTTATCATTATTCTTTCTCTTCTACTTCTTCTTCTAACTCTTCTTCTGGTCTTCTCATTTATTGTAGGAAATATGTTAGTATGTTTTAACCCATTCGTGACAGGAATTATTTAAAGCCTAATTTGATCAGCTTTTATTCTTCAAGTTGGCAACACCAACATTTTTCTTTTATTGCTACATTTTTCTTATAAAACATCATGTATCTGAAATAAATATAAATTGACAGAATGTATGATGAGAAGTCACAAAGTTGCCAATTTGCAGGGAAAAATGTTAATTTTAACATTTTCATCGCATTGCCAATTTAAGGATTTTAATGCTTATTTTCCTTTTAAAAAAATTCAGCATCAAACAACAAATACTGATGCAACGAAAATGGGCACAGTTTGTGTAGAATTTTTTGCTCTTTCTGCTGTATTTGGTATGATTTTGGGGGCTTTGCATCAAAAGTTATTAGACCAAACCACAAAATGTGGACCCTCTGTCATGAATGGGTTAATGAAATGCAGGGGGGGGGGGGAGCAGCTACAGAACCTTGTTTATGTTCTTACCACATTCTCATATCCTCTCCAGGACTGTGAAGAGATGCCAGTGTTGAATGAACCAGAGCCACCCAAGGCTGAGGGGGAATCAGACAGCCAGCCTATGGACACCAATGACTCCATACCTCAGGAGCCTTCCACTCCAACAGCACAGCCTAGGCTCATGATCACGCAGATTGTCACAGAAAACTTCAAGTCCTATGCAGGCAAAGTTGTCTTGGGACCTTTTCACAAGGTTTGTTGGTTTTTCAAGACTGTAATATTTTGTGGCAAGAACTTTTACTGGGCACATAATACAAAATTTACTTGTAACGAACTTTGATCATAAAAAATTTAGTAATAACTTGTAGTCTATAACATGTTATTTCTCTGTGTATAAGCTTTTTAATTTATTGTCCAAGAAACAGCAAAGTTTTGAAACTAAACTAATGCATAAGAGCTATTTTTTCAATGCATTTTTTGGTAAAGATATATATTTCTTTTTTAAATTCTCATTTATTTCAAAGTTAATTTGTTCACAATTGTTGAAGCAGTTGTCCTGAAGTTATCATTACCAACTAAAAATGACTGAAACATTTTGGTTCACTGTCTATAACAGAGAGAGGGGAGAGATTCCGAAGAGAGAGAGAGAGGGAGAGAGAAAAAAAAAATGTTCATCACTTTTTTTATTTAATCTTTGCTTACAGAGCTTCTCATGTATCATTGGTCCAAACGGAAGTGGGAAGTCTAACGTCATTGACTCAATGCTTTTTGTCTTTGGCTACCGAGCTTCCAAGATTCGCTCCAAGAAGCTCTCGGTACTTATCCACAAATCTGAGAATCACAAGGACCTGAAAAGCTGCACAGTTGCTGTACACTTCCAAAAGATTATTGATACTGGGGTGAGTAAGATATTTTTAGAGTTATTTTTTAGGAAGGAAAGGGCAAAGGAGAAAGAGGAGGAAGAATGGAAATGAAGAAGAAGAAAAAGAAGAAGAAGAAGAAGAAGAAGAAGAAGAAGAAGAAGAGGAAGAAGAAGAAGAAGATTTGTTTATTTCATCTCTAAAAACAAAACATGACAAATGTATGTACAAGCAAATATAAAAACATTCATTACAAATAATCACTAATCACATGATATTTGAATGTAAATTAAGCTTATATTAGAGTGTATGAAATGAAAAAGGAGAACTTAAAATAAAGCCAAAGAGGCCCTTGTTACAAGTCTCCATACGTATGAATTATGATTTGGAAGCTATTCGGTATATAAAAATCAAAATAAAAGCTAATCAGAAAAAAAAATAAGACAAGGGAACACACCAAAAACAAAGACAAACAAACAAACAAAAGAGGAAACTTATGTGACAAACACGAGTATATCTTAAGAATGGACGAAGATGGGTAGGGGGAAGAAGGACAAATTTAGAAAAAAGAAGGAGGAAAAGGAGGGGGATGAGTAGGATATTTCAGGAAGGGAAAAGAAGAGGAAGAAGAAGAAGAAGAAGAAGAAAAAAGGTGGAGGGGGGGGGGGGGGGATGAGTACATGTAGGACGAACTAGGAGGCGAAGGAAGGTGGATGAGATATAAGTAGGACAAATTTTGGGGAGGGTGAAGAGAAGGAGGTGAATTAAAGACATTCAGTCTTGGGATTTCATGGGGGGTGAATCATAATTTGCTGACACCAGACTTTGTGAAAAGCATTGGAAATACCTGTAATAGAGCTACATTTCTGGAGCACAGCAAAACAAGTTGTCCCACCACAAACATTCTTCGGCCTGCTTCGGGCATTCTCGGGCCAGGGAAAGTGAGATAATGACTTTGCCATATGGGGCAATGGGTGGGATATACAGAGCATTAGGTCTGTTGGTCATAAAACTCAAAGTGATATGGACAACACCTGTTACTGGGTAAGCACCCATGGTGTCAAATTCTCCATGAAAGCCCACGACTGAGCGTCTTTAACAGAACCTTGAGTTATCTCTGAATTGGGAAGTTATTTAAACCTTCAGGTCAATTCCACTTTGCTCTCATACGTTTTTTCCCTTTTCTACTGTACAGGCTGGAGTTGACGAGTATGAGGTTGTACCTAACAGCCAGTTTGTGGTGTCAAGGACTGCGCACAGAGACAACAGTAGCAGTTACTACTTGGATGGAAAGAAGGTCAACTTTAAAGAATGCACAGCTCTCCTAAGACAAGCTGGAGTGGATCTTGACCACAATAGGTTTCTAATCTTACAGGTAGGTACATGCTTCTACATTCATTCCTGGTGGCTTACCTCGGCTCCTGACATTGGGGGGGGGGGGGGGGGGGGGGCAAGTACCGGCAACAACCGGGAAAGGGGGTTCAACTTGGTGGATGGAATATAAACAAAAATCCAAGCCAGGGGAGGTGGGATTGGGAAGAGATGGGATTATACTTTTTTTCATGTTTTCGCTTTCCCCCCTCCCTTTTTTCCCAAACTGTCTTTTGGACCGTTTGCTTTCTCCATTCATATTTCTTAATGTGAGGAGTGGCTCACAGGTGTTGTGGCTCAGTGGATAAGTCTCCGGACTTTGAACCCCAAGGTCCGTGGTTCGAATCCCTGCAGCGGCACTAATGTCCTTTGGCAAGACATGAATCTACATTTGCCACGTCTTCCGGATGGTGACGTTAAAGGTCGGTCCCAGACGTAAAAAATCAGAATTGATTGAGATTGATACACGTCTGTAGAAACCCAATTCACCACCACCACCACCACCGTGAAGGGACTTGACCCTGGTAGCTATACCACAGTTCTTTCCGATAATATGAAAGCCCATACCCATTTTATGCATTGGAATGCAGATCATGTCATAGAAATTGAATGTTAGTTAAGTGAATATTGAAAAAAAGCTGTTCTCTCCCCCCCCCCCCCCTCTTGACAAAGCTTATGACTTATAAGTTATTTCATGCTTTGATTTTGTTTGATGGTATTATTCAATTATATGAAGTTATAAAATATAAAGAGCTATACTCTTTGCAAACTATGTATATCAGTGGAGTGGACTAAGTTATTATAGTTTTAACTCGATAATGCAATTTTATGAAGAGATGCTGCAGCTGTTGAATTAATTATGCACTTTCTATCCGTAGGGAGAGGTCGAGCAGATCGCCATGATGAAACCCAAGGCACAGACGGAGCATGAAGAAGGCATGTTAGAGTACCTAGAAGACATCATCGGCAGCAACCAGTTCAAGGAACCTATAGAAGAGCTAGCAAAGAAAGTGGAAGAACTCAATGAGGAAAGGGGTGAAAAGGTGAGCCATTTTGAATTTGAAGGGAACTGTTAACATCGTTTCTGGTCTGATTTCATTAGCTGTAATGTCATTTAGTTATGAAAATACTGTTGATTTAAAAAAAAAAAATCTATATCAGACATTTTTTTTGCCATTCATTTGTGTGGGTCAAAATTGTTTTATTCCCCATTTTTAGCATGGTAAATGATATCTGCTTTGATTCATACAGTGTACTTTCACATATCGATAATATCTAACATTGTTTTTATGCATACATTAATTAGATATGATAACTTTTTTTAAACATTGCTCAGTGTTACCAGTTCCCTATAAGTCACGAGCAAACATTCTGCTCTGCATGTTTGGAGTTCCAAACTTGTATGCCATGTTGAATATATCTACATAATGAGAGGTCATTTAAGTGTGGCAAAATTCCAATCTGCATAATTTGTAATGTTTAAGATGGGTGCAACACTGCAGTCGTGTAAGATCTGAAGCTTAAATTGGTATTGGGTATGTAAAATTAATAGAAATTTATTGGGATGAGTATTGATCACCGTATTGGCGGTATATCAGCTAAAGCTAATTGAAAAACTGAAATGCCCTATCATACAGACCTAATGGCCAGAATTCACAAAAGAGGTTTAAACCTTGGGGTGGTTACCTCCGTAAGCGTACAAAAATAAGCGTAAATTGGTGCATATTGGCCGTGCACTTAAAGAAAACTTATAATTGGACCGGATTCTGTGCGCATGTATGCTTAAAAATACCAGGAGGGGATTAAAACCAGGCCCCTAAAGCTCCGCCATTTTGTCCAGATCCATTAGAAGGCCGACCTAAGCACCTATCAATATTTACGAGTACACATGAATAATTCATTTTGTAAGATGATTCCAAGGAGTTGCGTGCGTTTGTGAATGTTTTAAAACATTACGCCCATCAGCTAAAAACATGCGCCATAATGCACAATCAGTGCGCAACAAATGCGCAACAAATGCGCATTAAATTAAAGTATCATAATAATGATAGTGATACGTGCCATACGCGCAATAGATATGAATAATGCAACAAAAACGGGTGCTTAGGTCGACCTTCAAATGATCTGAAAGAGGCAGAGCCTAATGCCATTCGCGTAATGATATAAGCGCGTGCTGCTTTTCGTCTAGTAAATTTATTATATGTCTATGGTTTAAACCACCCCATAGTTTAAATCTCTTTTGTAATAATTTCTTCCAATTGACTTGTTCTCTGTCTCAGTTAACTCGTGTGAAGGCTGTAGAATCAGAGATGGAGGAACTGGAAAAACCGATGAAAGAAGCTCAGGAATACCTTAGGACAGAGAATGAGGTTACCAAGAAAAAGAACAAACTGTACCAGAAATACATGTAAGTTTGATACGCAAGAAATGTTGTGTTCACTGCAAACGTAGTATTATTATAATACAACATAATTCTAGTTTGTGACATCTGTTTCAACAACAAAAAAGAATACCTTAGGACAGAGAATGAGGTTACCAAGAAAAAGAACAAACTCTACCAGAAGTACATGTAAGTTTGATACGCAAGAAATCAGGGTTGGCATATTTCCCGCTTCTGAGGCTTATTTCCCGGACACCGGGAAATAAGCGGTATTTACCGGTATTTACCGCTTTTTACCAGTATTTACCACTTTTTACCGGGAAATACCGGGAAATATAATTTTCCACTCACTTGTCCATAGGGATTGTCAAATTTTGAACATAAAAACAAAGGTGGTGAGTATGGTTGCTCTGGTGTGTACCATTTGTGTGAGTGTGTGTGTGTGTGTGTGTGTGTTTGTTTGTTTGTTTGTGTGTGTGTTTATGTTTGTGTTTGGGTGTTATATGTCTGTTATTATGCACCAGACATTCTTTTGAAATTTCGTTGATCTCACTATGACTGAATTTAGATTAAAAAGAGAAGCTATTGTAAAGGGAAACAATGGAGCGTGCTCCAAGATTGATTTGTTTACAATAGCTTTCAATCAATATTCATGAGATGACTGCATAATTAAGTCACAAATATCCAAGATGTAATCATTCATTTTTCGGGGATCTAGCTTTGATGCCTGGAAGTCCTCATTTCTAAACTGAAAATTCTCCATCAGCTGATATGTTATGATTTGCATCAATGATTGATTTGCATCAATCAATATATGTCTCCTCTTTAGATAAATACCAATTTAAACAAGTTAAATGCAGTTTCTATGCATCTCACAGGAGCTTTAGGTTTAGCTTCAAGGTTTTTTTTATGAAGATTAATAAGCAAAGTATATTAAAAAAATCATTGGTGTAAACCAGAATAATACCAAAGAAGGGAAGTGATTCAGGAAGTTACCTCTAAATATGACAAACTGTACAAGTTATTTATTTTACATTTCCCATGAAACATTCAGTAGCTAAAGTATGGCAATTATGTTGTTATTGTATTCATTTTATATTTCTTAAAGGAGACAACTTTTGATACCTCTTTTCACTTTTGTGTAAATTTGTATAAGTTATGCCTTTTATTTTTTTGTTTGCTTTGTTTGTTAAACTGTTTGGAATAAACTTTAAAAGTTATAAAAGAATTGCAACATTAAAAATAGCATAATGTGAGTTGTGTAATTGTTTAGGCTACAAAAAGATCTTTTTCTGTAAGCAATATCAAAAGTTCAAAACCAGCAACCACTAGTACACACTGATACACGTACACACTAAAACTCCTTACATACGGTAGAATTCTGAGCTTTATTCACACTTAAAAACAAAAATCATATTGTAATGAGATACAATGGCATGTAAAAAGTTAAACCCCGGGAGAAATGTTTGTTTATGTTTATGATTATTCAATTTCCAGGAACATAATTTGAGTTTGTGTATGTGTGTTGTACGTACGTGTGGACTTAGATCCTATGTGTGTTTGGGTATGTACATGTATGCAGTATGGATTTTATCTGTTTGTGTGTTTCTACTATGAGTTTTGTGATTCTAATTATTTCAGAACACTATTTTCATTCGTTGAGGTTAAAAACAACTAAAATTATTGAAAAAACAAAGAATTATAAATCATATTTCCCGTTTTTTACATATTTACCGGACGCCCATCTTATTTACCGGACGGTATTTACCGGTATTTACCGCCCAACCCTGCAAGAAATGTTGTGTTCCCTGCAAACGTAGTATTATTATAATACAGCATAATTCTAGTTTGTGACATCTGTTTCAACAAAAAAAAAAGAAGAAAAAAAGAATACCTTAGGACAGAGAATGAGGTTACCAAGAAAAAGAACAAACTCTACCAGAAATACATGTAAGTTTGACACCCAAGAGGTGGTGTGTTAATGTAATTGCAAAGGCAGTATTATAATACGACACAATGCTAGTTTGTGACATTTCTTCTCTTTCAAAAAAAAAAAAGAAGAAGAAGAAAAAATAAAACCTGTAAAAAATTTGTATGTACTGTACAGTGACCATATGTTCTGCAGATAGTAAAGGCTTCTTCAACAAGACTCATAAAAAACAGTTGTTGTACATATTATGCAGCATATTATCATTCAGGTCGGAATGTAGAGAGAATGAAGCTAAAGCATAATAGGAGAAGATAGTAGACAAAACATGGGATACTATAAAAGGAATACAAATTATAAATTTCTCCCATTAAGTTTCCTCATTTACTGTCTATTGTCCATGGCGGACCGTTGCATATTTATGAGTCAGAAAGAAGAGGATCTTGGGTATTTGACTCCAGTTCATCGTGACTTGGCCGTAAACTAGAATAGCCTGGTGGTTAAGTCACTGCCCGGCAAGCAGTATATGGCAGGTTCAAATCCCGCTGGTTCCAATTTTTTTTCTGACTTGAGATTTTCATTACAGATCGAACATACGATCTTTAACGCTGGGAGTAATGCCGAAAATTTGTTTACAGATTATAAATTTCTCCCATTAAGCTTCTTCATTTACTGAAATACAAAGTTTCTTTTGTTATTCTTTTTGTTATGCTCCTCAAGACTAAATTGTCACCAATTACTTCTTGTTCTTTGTTCATCTGTTCAGCGCTGAGTGCAGTGAGAATGAAGCTAAAGCACAGGAGAAAAGAAAAACAGTCCAAGATGGCATGAAAGAGATGGAGGAAAGCCTCAAGGCTCTAGCTCTTGAGAATAAGGAGAAGATTAAGGAACATAAGAAACTCTTCAAGTAAGGCCAGATTTATGATTTTATCTCACTTGAATCAATCAGGGCCCTATTTCATAATACTTGTTATCAGTAAGAACTGCCACCTGTCTTATGACAAATTTGCTCTCAGCCAATCAGATGCAAGGATTTCAGTAGCTTTTAACAGTTATTGCAACTTGTTATTGATGACTAGTTTCATGAAACAGGGCCCCGATTGTACATATAATGAGCAGAAGTGTAACTGAATCCAGTGAATGGGGTAATAATGATACTGCAAACACTTTGGTCAGTTGTTGCTGGTAATGTGCTGTGTCAAAAATATCAGTTTCATTAACATTATCATTAGATTGAGATTAAAATTGGTTGGTGAGAGCCCTGGATGTAATATGCACAAGTTAGGTACCATACTACCATCTGTTACCTTTTTCCCTGGCTTTGAATTATGAAAAGGTAACATCTGGGGAGCGTTTCATGAAAGGACTTGTCGGATGTTTTATCCGACAAAGTCTGTTTTATCTGACAGTTGCCATAGTAGCAATGCTTCTCAGCCAATCAAAATCAAGGAAAGATGTCAGATCTGACAACTTGTCAGACGACAAATGTTGATGAAATGCCCCCCAGATTCTGTGCCACTTTATTGACAGTTTATAACAGTTTATAACAGTTACACATGCACCACCAAATGGCATACTTTTGGATTGCAATCTATGGAGCGTAATATCTTCAGTTGAAAGTTTCGGAGTTTAAATTGTAAGAATGAGTTTACTTGTTCCTTTACTGGAACACTTGTTTTCTAACGGATACATTTAAAAGACGCGTGTCTAAATCTTTCCTTTTATTTCCCTGCTTTTAGACAATATGAGAAGCTTGCGGAGGTCGCTGAGCAAAAGAAAGCAGACTTTGCAGAGTTTGAGAGGCAAGATGTCAAATGTCGAGAGGACCTGAAGCACACCAGAGAAAAACAGAAGAAACTGGTCAAAAATCTGCAGAAAGAGAAGGCAAAGGTAGGAGGATGACAGTTTGAGAAATGATTTGTGAAATGAAAGAAGGCAGAAACAATAAAACCATTTTATGTGTAAATGAATGTTTGATTAATGAACAAAGAAAGAAAGAAACTGAAAACAATAGAGCTACTATCAGAGTCTTATAAATGCAAATCACATTATGGGATCTTTGTATGGCATGTGTTTTGTTTTGTTTTGTTGTGTTTTGTTTGGGGGCCTGTTTTGAGGCCTGTAGACAATGCCACTTGTGAACAAACAGACAAACATAGAAACTAACAACAATAGAGCTTCTATATACTCTTACATGTATATCAGTGGTGTACAAAATGCAAAACACACTATGGAATCTTGCTTTGGCAGGTAGGTTTTGTTTGTTTGTTTATTTTTGAGATAGTGTACAATGCCACTTGTGAACAAGGCTTTATTTTGTTCCTGCATACTTATCCTGACGGGTTTTTGCAAAGATCACTGAGCAAATGTATGTGATATTCCTTGCTCATTTTGTATAGCTTGAGGGCTTGTTGAAAGTGCCAGGAGACAGTGAGATTGAGATTGGTGAGCTCGAGAAGAAGAAAGCCGGCCTGGAAGAGAAGCTGAAGGTGGAAGAAGGCAAGATGAACGACATCATGGCATCCCTCAAAACAGAGACACAAGGATTACAGGCTGAGAAGGAGGTATTGATAATGATGATTGCGCAAATAGCAATAATATATCTCTTACTAAAACAAAACATACATGTAAGCTCTTCCCAAAAGTCAGTACACATCTAGTGATGTATATATGGGTCTAAAACAAATGTTCATAACCCATTTTGATAATAATTTTCTGTTCATTTGTTCATTTTTTTTCTTTTGATGAGCTACATTGATTAGCTTTTCTTCAAGAAATGGTAAAACATAGAATTTATTATGCCTCCACCCACAGTAGGTGGGTGCCGGAGGCATATTGTTTTACACCTTTTCTCATAAAAAGTTGTGCATCTGGAAGGGATTCTCTTAAATTGATGTTCAAAATTTAGAAGTTACTGTATCGCATACGCTGAAGATTCCTATCATAGAGATTAGTAAGCAATGGAAGCTTCCCTTAAAAATCAAAGTGTACCCATGTTTTATTTCCTGTTTTCCGTGATAACAATCTTGATCTGTCTCCCACATTTATGTTTAGGCTAAAGAGACTGAGCTGATGGGTTTCCAGAAGGAGCTCAATGACGCCAAGTCCCAGAAGACTCTTGCTGACTCGGAGCTCAGTCGACAGCGCAAGAAGGTTGAGGGCGCCAGATCCAAGCTCGAAAAGGCTCGTACTAATCTAAAAACTGTGGCTGAGAATGTGGTGGAATGGCAGAGGTACGTCATTTACCTTCATTTCAAGAGATAGGGTTGTGGATTGTATTGTATGTCTGTAACACGAAGAACTTACATCAGCTTTTGTTACCAGATGTCAAGGATAATGGGAACATTATGAAATTATGCTAAACTGTTCATAGTCTTTTGAGATATGTTAGGTTTTCAGTTTGAGTTTTTACTAAAGTATTTTCATGCATTGATTCTAGTGAATATTTTATGGCTGAACTGTTTTCATAAAATCAAAAGTAGGTTGGTAAAATGCACATTTCAGTGGAAATGTATAAATCTGCAATGAAGAGTGGTCATACTAATTATATCATGGTTATACACAATGAAGTGGTGATAGGAAACGATTTTAAAAAAGGTCATCTGAAACTTATAATATTTAAAACTGTTATGGCTGTGACAGACTGTTACAGTTGCATTTAGCAAAACCAACCTTTTTGATAATGCCCTTTCAGTGATAACTTTAATACAGGCGGATTTGTCTTAGTGACGGTCTCTCTATAAAGGCTACCTATGCATAGTGGCCATGTTTTCTGTTTCCCTAAGGCAGTCTTTACAGGCAGGTTTTACTGTATATTTGTTTATTACTGGTACCATTAAGAACCCGGAGAAATTGTTGTGTTTATTTATTTATTTAGTTCATTTATTTATTACCAGTGCCATAAAGAACCACGAGAAAATTGTTTTGTTTATTTATTTATTTATTTTGTTTATTTGTTTACTTACAAGTTTATTGCAGTACCATTAAGAACCTGGAGAAATTGTTTATTTATTTATTTTGTTTATTTGTTTATTTGTTTATTGCCAGTACCATTAAGAACCTGGAGAAATTGTTTTGTTTATTTATTTATTTTTTATATTTGTTTATTACCAGTACCATTAAGAACCTGGTGAATTTTGTTTGTTTATTTTTTAAAAATTTGTTTACCTGTTTATTACCAGTAAGAACCTGGAGAAATTGTATCATTTCGTTTATTTATTTATTTTGTTTATTTATATATTTTTGTTTTTTTTTGTTTATTACCAGTACCATAAAGAACCTGGAGAAAGAGATCCCTGAGATGGAGACCAAGCTGGAGGCTTCAGAGAAGGAGCTTGTAGAGGTCAGGGAATCAGAAGCCAAGGCTAGCTCAGGGGTAAGAAAGCTCTCCTTCAAGGCAAATGCTCCTGCTACAGTTACTCCACCGTCAATTTTCAACATCTCTTCTTCATTTGGTTTTGTTTGCCAGTTAGTCATAACTTCTGCCACACTCTTCAATATCATTTTAAGGATTCTTTCCTTCTTTTATTCATTTTATTTTCTAATTAAAGCTGATTGATTTAGCTCTTAAGAAAACTCTGTACTGCTCTGGGTTAAAAAAAGTAACGTTATTGGTATTTAAATGCTCTTGTCCTATCAGCTGAAAGATCTAACTGTCAAAGTCCAAGAAGCCAGGAGTTCCATGCAGTCAGCCAAGGATAGAGGTACACTCATCTCGGCCCTCATGGAGCAGAAACGTCTTGGAAAGATTAATGGCATCTATGGACGCTTGGTAAGAAAAAAAATGTTCAGGGTCTTGTTTCATAAAACTTATCATCAATAACAAGTTGCAATAAGTGTTATAAGCTACCAAAATCCTTGCATCTGATTGGCTGAGAGCAAATTTGACATAGACATGTGGCAGTTGCTACTGATAAACAAGTTTTATGAAACAGTGCCCAGATCCCACTTTGATCAAGATTGGAAGTTCCCCAATTGTTTGCAAATTTGCAATATCTTACTTCTTCTGTTTAGAGTTGTTTTATATTACTCATATTACTGGAAATCAACTTGAGCTTTGACTCCATTTTCACAACTAATCACCAATACTATTTCCTTATATAGTTCATTTCAGAACAGTAGGAGATTGCAGCGATCTGTATGAACAGAATAAAAGAGCAGTGCATTGCAGTTTGTGTCATATGAATGTTTGCAAGGCTTTCTTGTTGCAATCTAGTGATTATATAGTGACGATTGTTGGATGTGATAAGCACATTTTCCAATGCAGATATCCTTTGCTTTTCACCTTTTTATAGGGCGATTTGGGGGCAATTGATGACAAGTATGACATTGCCATCTCTACTGCCTGTGGTGCCCTGGACTACATTGTGGTAGATACTATAGAGACTGGGGAGAAATGCGTCGGCTTCCTGCGTCAGAACAACATCGGAGTAGCCACTTTCATTTGTCTTGACAAGGTTAGTTTAAAATCCAAAATGTTACTACCCTTTTCCACAAAATTAAAAACATTTTGTAGATAGAGCGTATGACCAAGTACTCCTGTGGCATAATGTATTACATGTAAATCTGGAAGTATGCTTTCATAATCCAAGTACCAAGTACTCCTGTGGCATAATGTATTACATGTAAATCTGGAAGTATGCTTTCATAATCCTTGACAAAGTACACCACATAAATTAGCTGGGTGTATTTAACTAGGAAGAATATCACTTTCCCTTGTCAATATTCCTTGGGTACAGGTATTATCTGTGAATATGGTGTGAAAGAAATATTGTATTTATATTCTTCATGTTCTACCTCAACAGATTAAGCATCTGGAGAAGGGTGCCTCTTCTAAAATGGTCACGTAAGTCATCGTTTCATTATTTTGACATCGATACCTTTTTTTACTGTACGGTAGTGGTAAATTTTACTGTAGTGGGAAATACAGATTTGTTGCCCAGACATTCCTACATGTATATCAAAGTTCCACATTCCATTGAGACAATTTATCTTATATTCCATTCTGCAATCCTGACAACTTACCTCGTTTGTACGACTCAGTGCATGTGAAGAAGCAAGTCTGATTTCAGAATTCAACTAACTCGGTTCCTTGTATTCCCTGCATTTACAGTCCTACGAGTTTTGCGATTTATTTGATATTGAAATATTTTCTCCTGTATTCTCATATTACAGTCCTGAAAACGTGCCTCGTCTCTATGACTTAGTCCGTGTGAAGGAAGAGAAGTTTCGCATTGCCTTCTACTACGGTCTTGGAAACACGCTGGTCAGTAAGGACTTGGAACAAGCCACTAAGATTGCCCTCCAGGGTACAAAGCGCCATCGTGTGGTGACGCTGAAAGGAGAGCTGATCGAATCATCAGGTGAGAGTTGATGAAGACCCTGTTTTCAAACTCATTTTAACACACAAGTGATAGAGCATGAATTGTCTGGTGAAAGGCGGACAGGCTTTAAAAGTTAGGTACAGTTTAAGTAGGCCCTCATAAATTATTCGTTAGTTGTCCTTGCTTTCAGCTGGTTCATAGCAAGACTGAAGCAAAAGTAAGATGCTGTGCATGTTTTTTCCTCAAGTTAGATATTAAACAAATGAAGGGCAAAAATATTTTAGCCCTCGGTTCAGTGATGTAAAGGCCTGCACCTTTGTGAAACCAATGAGAGTTCTGTTTACGAGACAAATATACAGAGCGCTGTGATCACTGTGCGGGGAGTGGTTGGGATGACGAGTCAGCACCTTTCTAGTTTTCAGTAAACCATGATATTAGAGAGTTGAATTACTTCACAAATTGGCATCCTTTGATTCTGCTTCCCATTCTTGAAAGACACGCTGAATTTAATGAAATATTGTATAATTCTCGTGTTTCACAATGCATGCACTACCAACGTCCGTGCCTTGAGAGGCTAGTTTCCCATTTGCAGGTCGACAACTATTTCTAAGATAGCAGACATCGTGAGTGAGAGTTGACCATTTGAAGAAATATTTAACTGATGGAGGGATCCAAAGCACTGTAGGGAAGAAGAAGGATGAGTTAGAAATACTAACAGTGAAAGCTCAGGGAAATATGAGGTGCCTGTCTTGTAATCACTTAGAATAAGAGCTGAAAAGGCGACAAGTACAAGGTGTTGATGGTACTGTTGTCAACCCATCTCCCAGAATTATCGTGCTAGAGTGACTGTCTCATCTGAACCAAATTAGGGCACAAGGATTGTGAAATGTGATAATTGAGTGACTCCATTTGGTTTATTTCAGGTACAATGAGTGGTGGAGGCAAGCAGGTGAGCAAGGGCCGTATGGGTTGCACCATTGTCTCAGACGTGACCCCACAGCAGCTGGCTGCCATGGAAGCAGAGCTGGAGCAGTGTAGGGTGTCGGCCAGCCAGCAGAGGGATAGGCTGAGGGAGCTTGAGGCAGAAGTTAATCAGCTGGGGAAAAAACTTCGGGAGGCAAAGCTTGCCATCAAGAAACACAGCATGGGTATCAAGGTAAGGATGATTGAAGTTGATATGTCAGACCAGACTTACATGTAAAAAAGGTAGATAAACTATGGAAGATTTGTCTGGTGAAGGGAAAGATATAGACTAAGAGCCCAGGAGACAAAGGTGTACAACCCTGGAAAGAAACTGAGAGTAGCAAAGTTAGCTATCAAGAAAGATAGCATGGGAATCACAGTAAGTAAAGCTGCTATGTCAGGCATGGCTACAGCTCAAAGCATTAGCTGGTTAGTAGAGAGATACGCTGAGAGAGCTTAAGGCTGAAGTGAGCCAACGAGAAAGAAGCTGAGAGAGTCAACATTGGCTGTTGGGCAACACCACATGGGAATGAAGGTAAGGACTGATGATAGGTCAGGCATGGTTTAGGGGATTAAAGTAACAGGGCGCGGCCAGGCAGCAGAGAGATGGGCCGAGGGAGCTTGAGGCAGAAATGAGCTGACTTGCAAAGAAACTGAGGGAGGCAAAGCTGGCTATCAAGAAACTCAGCATGGGGATCACATTACGTCAGTGGTTATATGAAGAGCGACTGCGAAAACCCTAGAATGGGGGGGGGGGTCTCCATGTTTCACCATCTTCAAGCCAGTCATTACATCTATCTCTCATTGTTACACTTCTGCCAGGCCAAGACTGAGGAAGAAGGGCTTCTGAAAGAGCAGATTGTCACATTTGAAGCTGAGCTGAAGGAAGCTGAGCAAGAGACGGACTTCAAGACTCTGGAGAAGGCTGTTGAACGAGCAGACAAAGGTAAGTACCCATTTTCGTTAAGTATCTTCAACAAATAGAAATGTAGTCAACATATTTTTTACAGAGAAGAACAAATTTATATATCTTTTGTAGCCAATCAAGTATCATTCTTTGTCAGTAGCCTTATTCCTGTGTTTGATTTTTCAGTGTAAATAGCATTCCAGAAGATTGCGAGTGTAAGGTCTAATATCAAGGGAGACGTCACAAAATTTCAGCTATATCATGAAGGTTGTTAGCAGTGAAATGAAAACTTTATATTTTCGAAAAAAATGTGCATATATTTCCACATAAAATGAGAAAACTGTTGCTAAAATAAACATCCTTTGTCAATAGCCATATTCTTTGCTTAATTCATTGAAAGAAAATTTTTTTTTATTCATATTCACTTGGTTAAACTGAACAGCCTCGGACAAGGGAGCTAGTGTGGCAATTCTTGTTGAGGTGGATGTCAGAATACTTCACAAACAAATCATATTCTTTAGTTTAATTCTTTTAAAAAATTATTATTTTATTTCCTTGTTTCCAATGAACAGCCTACCAAAAAGTAGCTAGTGTCACATCTCACACTGAGGTGGATGTCAAAAAGCCTCACAACCAAATCATATTCTTTTGTTGAATTCTTAAAAAAAACAACAAAATGATTGTATTCCCTTGAACAGCCTACCAAAAGGTAGCTAGTGTGACATCTCGCATTGAGGCAGATGTCAAAAAGCTTCACAACCAGATCATGGAGATTGGCAGCAGCAAAATGAAGTCCCAGCAGGCCATTCTAGACAAGTTGACCTCTGACATTGATGCAGCAAGCAACGGCATTACCAAGGCTAACGTAGCCATCAAGACAGCCAAGAAGTAAGTGAATTGAATGAGCCATTTTTGGAGTAAGCACCGTTTATTTATACTCCCCCCCCCAACAAATTCACAAATTTAATAACAGAGTAAATGGGGACTGATAAAGGGTTATTTCTTTTGAAAGCTGTTATCAGAGCTGCCAAATAGTAGGATTTTATGCTATTTAGTAGGTTTTTTTTTTAAGGTAATATGACAGTAGGATTTTTCCATTAAAGTAGGATTTTGGAAAGTTCTGACAGTGATTCTTTATTACCTGTAATTGATCTTATTTTCATGCTATATCGTCAATATTTAAAGGGGGTACCCAATGCTGAAACAATGTTAGTTCATTTAAAAGAGCATGATTTTATTAGCAGAAAATCATCTGCCTAAAGTTTTTTAAAAATTCGTGTTGCCAAGGAAACCCCCAAATGTGATAAGATTTCAGGATATTTTTGACCCCTCAGCTGTGACCCAGTTTCAACTGGGTACCCACTTTGACGTCAAAATGACGTCAAAGTGGGTACCATGTCGCGCAATTCTAGCAAAATGCGCGCAAGGTATAATACATATTGTACAGTCTAGCGCGCAGCACAACTGCAATGCGCGAAGCTGGGTACCCACTTTGACGTCATACCTCATACTCAAATTTTTTGGTCAACTCTTGACTTTTTATGAGAAAATTAGCCAAAATGCAATGATTTCGATTGAAAATCATCAAATTTTTAATGTCATTCTTCTTAGAATTATATTCTTGATCATATATCAAAATATTTTTTACCATTGTGTAATCACTTTAAGTTTATGCCAATGCTCAGTATATTTTATGTGTGTATTTTTGCACTGTAGATCATTTTAAATGATGAAATACAATGTAGAAGAGTGAAGTTCAAAATAATTAAGTAAGCCCTCTGTATGATTAATGTTGTATTTTAGTTTGGATATCATGCAGATTGGCAAAAGAATCATACTGTTGTATGTTTTGAATTTTCAAGCTAAAGTTAGGTTTTGTAGCTTGAAAATAGGATTAAAAGAAACAAAAGGTAGGATTTTTTTTTTCCCAGTTGAGATTGGCAGCTTTGGCAATGTGAGGAGTTTGTAGAAAACATACGAAAGAATGAAAACAGTTCTTTGTTAGGCTTTCCTTTCATTATTGTACACTGTGCATGGGATGGTGAGTGGCCACTCTCCATACTCAATTCCCTTTACAATGATTCATTGACAATTTATATAGAAACATCAAGCGATGTGAAGAGAGTCTGGAGAACATGGAGAAGGAGGAGAAAGAGAATGCAGAGATGGTGGCAAAGATTGAGACGGAATTCAAGAGGCTGGAGGAGGATGCCACCAAGGTTCTGGAAGAATTCAAAGAATCGGAGATCCAGTTGAAAGAGATGGAGGGTACTCTGGAAGAAAGTAAAGGTGAGGAGGTATTTAATCATGTTCATGACTAGCAGTGGCTTTTCCTGGCTTTTACTTGCATCTTATTGCTAGCAAGGAGAAGCATGCACTCATTTTGTTGCTAGTAATTGGCTTCCTCCAGACTGGCAATGCTTACTTTTCTATTCAGATTTGCCTGAGACTCTAAAGGCAAAGGCCTCATTGAAATAGTGGAATTCTAAAAGGAAGCAAAAGTGAGGAGAATATTCTTAAACAGATGAATGTAGAATGATTAGAGTATACTTTGAGATCTAAGCAAATTTGGAAAGAAATCGATGAACTCTCTCAGTGCACAAAGACATTCATTTTGTCAGTAAAAGACACTGGAAATATTCTGAGAGATATAAAGTACCTTTGCTGAGTGATGATGTAGTTCTTTGTGCCCCTCGTCCAAGGTTAAAGATGAAATTGAGTTATGGTCATGAGATTGGATTGTGAAAGAAACTGTCTCAAAGTAATCAGGAAAGGTTGCTTATAAAGAACTTAAGAATTGGTGTGTGGTGTAAGGTTTTGGAATCACCAAAATGATAAGAAATTGAATCTTTTTAGGTGACATTTCTACTGTGATAATCTTCCATACTAACATAAAAAGAATGAGAAAAACTCACCGCTTTTTCTTGACCTTTCTCATAACCCAACCTTCTCTTTCAGCATCAATACGTTTCACCTACTTGGTATAAAACCTAAAAGTTTTCTCCTTTTTTGTTATCCCAGCTTCATTAGCCGAGTTCCAGCAGAAGGAGGCAGACACCAAGGCCAAACAGCTGGAGGTGAAGCATGAGCTAGAGTCCTATGATGGCACAATCAAGGAGAACCAACAGAGAATCAAGCACTGGAAAAAGGAGGTAATGATGATGATGATGATGATGATGATGATGATGATGATGATGATGATGATGATGGTAAAGACTACAATGATAATGATGATGTTGAGGATGATAAGAATGGTGATGAAGATGATGAGGAGGAGGAGGATCTTGATCTTGATCTTGATAATGATGATGATGATGATGTGATTATTTTGATAATGATAATGATAATTTAATTCACATTCTCTTCAATTTTCATTATCTACCTTCAGTTGGGTAAATTGGACCTCCACATTGTAGACTGTACAAACCCTGGATCTACCCAAGTTTCCCCATAGGACCTTGCCACAGTGAACACAGGATATCCAGGTGGAAATCATAGTGTCTTTCATGACTTTTTATGGTTTTACATTGTTTTCTTTCTCCTTCAGTTGGGTAAGCTTGAGCTTCACATCATAGACAGGGAGAATCCAGAAACACTACCCGAGTACACGTCGGAAGACCTTGCGTCAGTCAACACCGAGGATGTGCAGTACGAGATCACTGTGGATGAGGAGCAGATTGCTAAGATGACCCCTAATCTTGCTGCCATTGAACAGTACAAGAAAAAGGTAAGATGTTGGCATATGAACTCAAATGATATCAGCAATTTAATTTTTTTTTTCTGGTTTTCAGTTGTTTCTCTGCTGCCCAAAGCAACAGCAAACATACTCTAAAGAATCACCTGTGGACATGGTAGGATCCATGCTAGCATAAATGCCTGGTTGAATATGTACATGTATTTCTACCAAGAAAAGTACAGAGAAAAAAATATGAGATCTGGAAAGTGTTGACATTTGGAAATCCATTAGAACTTTGTGATAGTATCTTCTACCTTTCTGAGAATCTGTGCCATTGTTAAAAAAATATAGGGTCCTGAAATGAAAACAGGAGGAAAAATCTAGGTTTAGTACGGTACACTTATAATGTACGGTACAATTATAATGTAGAGTGTGGACACCAAGGCCTCTAGAGAAATTTAGAAGACTGGTCTTGAAAACCTCATTACTAACCACTTTAATACACAGTATTATAAACCTTCTGTCTGTTGCAGGAAGAGAACTATCTGCAGCGGGTGTCAGAGTACGAGGCGCTGACCGAGAAACGCAACGAGCAGAGGCGCCAATTGGAGGACATGCGCAAGCAGCGCTTGGACATGTTCATGCGAGGCTTCAGCACCATCAATGATTACCTGAAGGAGATGTACCAGATGATCACCCTGGGTGGTGATGCTGAGCTGGAGCTTCTAGATAGCTTGGACCCATTCTCAGAAGGAATTGCCTTCAGGTCAGTAAGAGCATGTCGTTTACCAGGGCAAGATATAAACTGTTTTAATGTCTAATCAACCTTTATATGACCCAAAATGCCAGAAAGTTAGTCCATTGGAAAAAGTGGATTTTCTCTTTAATATTATTCATTAGAAAATTAGAATGTGAACATGATTGTTGCTTGGTCAGCATTGTGCCTGGATGGAATGATTGTTAGGGAGTGGTGAAGATGCATGCATTGTGTGCAGGCAAGTCTTAGTCTGATGACCAGATTAATATAATTCCACTATAGCGTTCAGAGTCATTCTGGATATATTAACACTGTTTAAAGCTAGAATATATTTATGGTTATCTGAGAGTAGTGTTGAACACACACATACTAAAGCCTTTCGACACTTTTCGACATGCTCTTATTATCATCATCTTCATTATCATCATCATTATCATCCTCCTCCTCATCATCATTAAAATAATGGGCTCTAATTAGCTGTCAGTGATAATGGCATATCTTCTTACAAGTGCATGTTAAAAAAGCTTTAGTATGTTTGTGTTCAGTGCTATTCAAAGATTTTGTGTAACATACTTCATCTTATTTTTGATTTTGTGCGTTATCTTTTCTTTTCCTGTGTAGTGTACGTCCTCCCAAGAAGTCCTGGAAGGTCATTGCTAACCTGTCCGGTGGAGAGAAGACCCTCAGCTCTCTCTCGCTTGTCTTCGCCCTCCATCAGTTCAAACCAAACCCCCTCTACGTTATGGACGAGATCGATGCTGCCCTCGATTTCAAGAACGTGTCCATTGTTGGCCATTACATCAAGGTATGGAGTGTGAATAAAGTAACTTTGGCATAGATGTTAATCTGCATCTGAAAAGAAAAGCTGGTGTTTCTTGTTAAAAAATAAATAAATCAGCATTGCCTTGGAAGGTATAGTTGGATATCTGTGTCATATAATGATATTCTAAAAACTAAGTGAAGAAACATATAATGATTAAACTTTTCTCATGATACAGTGATACAGCTGTGAGAGTGGAGGTGCTTGCATTATGAAAAAAATTAGGGATTGCTGATCATTGACATAATTTGGATGAATTACCTGGTTACTCTTTTTGGTCTCTCCATACGATTCTATTTCCGACATCATGATGTACCCCTGCTATGAAAACATGTCTTTCTTCATAAACCCTGTTTGCCTGAATTGAGTAATCTATAGAAACCCTATCCTTTACTTCAGAATATGACTACAAACTCATGTTAGAAGATTGAGGTACACTTGATGTTCTTGATACCACTTTAGACAATGTCCTCATACTCCATTATTCTTTCAGGAGAGAACCAAGAATGCCCAGTTCATTGTGATCTCCCTGCGCAACAACATGTTTGAGCTGGCAGACCGCCTGGTGGGAATCTACAAGACTCACAACTGCTCCAAGACTGTCACAGTCAACCCATGTAAACTGGCCGTCAAAAATACTGTGGAAGTCTCAGGTTAAGAGAAGTGTTGTAATTCTATAGAGAGGGGAGTTTGACAGGCGTCACCATGATTGAAAATGCTTTCTCTTCTGCCAGTACTGTACTTCCACCTCAGTCAAACTAGGTGATTAGAGTGCATGTACAGTTAACTTTGCGTAAGTCGAATCTGTTGGGACCATAAAAAGTAGTTCGACTTAGGCAGAATTCGACTTAGGAAATGTAAATAACACATGTTTTGTATAGCTTGGTCAAAAAAATTGATTCGAGTTAGGGAAAGTTCGACTTATGCGACTTCGAGTTATGCAAAGTTAACTGTAATTTCATAGTACTGTAGGTAGTTTGGAGAGTATATTGAAAACAATACATTGTCCTCGTTACTGGATATTGCTCAAGAACTGACACTACCATATCTTGCAAATTATTGTAAGAAATAGGAGGAATTGCATGATAAACAATCTGAAAAGGTGCGTTCTAATCTATTGGAGACATCATAAAAATAACAAAATAACAAAAAATAAGAAATGAATGCATCAGATCAACACTCATTTCAGTGAAGGCATGTACAGATGTGACAGAGAGATTAAGTTTTTAATATTACATTAAGTGCCTTAACCAAACAGATATTTTGTTATTTTGATATAGCACGCATTTGCTATAGACCCTTGCCCGAGTTATCTTGGACTTAGTAATCTTGGGGTTAAGAATCACATTGGTGCCAGGTCTCACTTGTTATATTTAGATGGTGGTTTTGTTGGTTACTTATAACATGCAAGGAAATTGTAAATAGAATTATGTTATATATTGTATAAATGTACATAAATTGTAATTTGGGGTTTGAGAATTTTTTTTAGTGATTTCAATATGGTAAAATATGGTACAAAAACTATTTAACAATATGGGACTAATTTATGCGGTGTTTTAATCTGGTAATCTAAGTAACATTTAAAGTAAATCTTGATGTGTACCTGTAAAAGACCAATGAAAGATACACTAACTAATGCAATTCTTTGAAAAGAATACAGATTTGGGTCATTTGAATAAAAGTATTTTTAATGAAACGAAAAGAGAATACAATTTTCACCCATTCCATTTTATTTTGAAAAAAAAAAAGACAGATATAATTTCTTAAAGTAATCGCCACATTCCATCATTCCTAACTTATCTGTTTTTGTTTTGTAAATAGCTGTATGTATCTATACTGTTGGTGTGTAGGAAATTACTTGTCGGTGTAGACGTTATAATTCACAACTTGTATAAATAACCGAGGAAAATGTATACATTTCCATTTCTAAATTTGAATACACTCTACTGGTTGGAGCAAAATTGCTTCATTGCCTCAGTCCATTCTGGGAACTAATCCATAGTGATACAGATTTGTAGGGCTAAATCAGTCAGCTTTCCTTCCTCAAATTGGTAACAATTGTCCTTTTCCAACTTCTTCACAGTTCAATAAAAAAAAGTTTATTTTATGGGCCTTCGTGAATGACAATTGCAAAATTTAACTGAAGAATTGCCAATTTGCACAGATGAAATAGTGATTTTCATATTTCACAGTGTTGCCAATTTGCATATATGAAATAGTGATTTCATATTTTACACTGCATTGCCAATTTAGGGAGTCTAATGATTAGCTACAATCAAATTGCTCTTGATTGAGAATGGCACAACGTACAACATTGCCTTTGACCCCATGTTTTTCTGTGAATCTTGCTTTTTCAGCTCATGTATAATATATATTTCCTAACGTTCTGGATCAAAAGATACTGCAAATGTGTCACCGAAAGGAGACACTGAACAAAAGAGCATTTACAGTGGAACCTTGTTACAAAGAACACTGTTTTAACAAACCCTTATTATACATATGTGTAACAAGGTAATTTTACCAGTCCCACTTCATTGTATTTTATTGCTTTTTAACCCTGATATAACAAGATTTCGATATAAAGAGGTAATTTCCTTGGTCCAGAGGAGTTTGTCATAACGAGGTTTGCCTGTATGAACATTTTTTGTAATCCATGTGATTCAAATTAACCCCTTGCTTACAGGAACTGGATGGCCCCTGTATTAAGTCTATGGGAATTTGAGAATTCAGTAGTCAGCGGGTTAAGTATCTGTGTTAATACCAATTGTATATAAATTGCCATAGTGACAGAGCATTGTAAATACAATAGTTGGCTTGGAAAGTAGAAAAGCTTGTACAAAGATATTATAATCATGGCGCCGGAATTTTCGTGTGTAAATAAATACACTTTGCTTAATACTATTCACACTTTATGCGGAACTGTGGTTATTTTCTTGTTTTGTTACATTTCCTTTTGTTGCTGTGCCAACGGATAATTTCTGAAGATTGATGATCCATAAGGGCGCTTTGAGATATGATGAGACTTTGTGGCGCCACTTTGTGTGCACATATTTTTTGCGTTCAGATATGATGCGACTTTGTGCCGTCACTTATGCTTATGAACCCGCATTAAGGCATAAACTCTCAAATAAAAGAGAGCTTTGTCAAAACTTGCGCAATCTCATGACAACATATTTTGCGCTAAATTTTCAGGAATCGGTGCGCATTTTTTTGCAGCCAGGCAGCAAACAAAAATGTGTGCAAAGCGGCGCCACAAAGTCGCATCATATCTGAAAGCGCCTAACACATTGTAATTAAGCTTAATGCTATTCTGTCCATGATTGCTAAATAATGCAATCAACACCATCATCATCATCATCATACATGTAGCTACCAATATCATTACATGTATGATCAACACTCATCTGGGCCGGTATTCAATTCAATACTTAAGTAAGAAATATGAGTATTTTGCTTAGTTTTTTACTTAGATAAAATACTTAGCAGAATGTTGTATTCAATTCAATATTTTGGCTAAGTATTTAACTCTAAATCTAAGACACCTATCTAGGTTACTTAAGCCAATTATTTTGGAGGCCTTGATTGGTAGGCATAAGTTGTTGTACGCAGTTATCATGAGCTGCGCAGAAGTATATCATAGCGTATTCGAGCATATTTAATGCGACAAGTTAATTGCGCATTGAAAATATGACGTCACAATGCTTATCAGTAAGAAGTTTGGCTTAAAGTTGGCTTACTGAAGTAAAATTCAAAGTATTGAATTGAATATGACTTAAGCAAATTTCTTAGCCAAGTAAAATACTTAGTAAAAGTTTTACTTATTCCAAGTATTGAATTGAATACCGGCCCAGGACTTTATCATTATCACCAATATCATCCCAGTCATTACCATCAAAATTACATCATCATCATTTGAAGGCATGTGCATTCACCATCATCATCATCATCATCATCATCATCATCATCATCATCATCGATCATCATCCCCATGATTAATTACTCTTAAATAAAATCAGTGTATTACTACCTCGGTATATAAAAATTGTCTACAACTGCATATCATACATGTATAATTCAATGTTTACGCACAAAACAAAAACAGCAGTAGTAGTCACATTAATAAAAAGTATAAATACTGTAGCTGGAAAGTTAAAAATATCTAGGTTGGAATTACAAGCAGTGTTGCATGGGGAGCGTTTCATCAACATTTGTTGTCTGACAAGTTGTCAGATCTGACATCTTTCCTTGATTTTGATTGGCTGAGAAGCATCGTTACTATGGCAACTGTCGGATAAAACAGACTCTGTCGGATAAAACATCCGACAAATCCTTTCATGAAACGCTCCCCAGTATGTGACTTATTTTGAAATTGCATTAAATCAAGGGACTCCTGATATTGGAGGATTTGTAAGTGTATTTGTAAATACCCTATTCCAAATCATGACCAAATAAGCAGAATGTACACCTTCTTAATGAGAAATGATGCAACAGAATATAATCCATTCTGGGAAGCGTTTCATGAAGTGTCTTGTCAGTGATTTTTACTGAAAAAAATTGTCCTAAGCCGATCAGATGCAAGGATTTCAGGAGCTTATAACAGTTGTCAGTAAAAATCACTGACAAGACACTTCATGAAACGCTCCCCAGGTATACCATCAGGTATGCATACAACTACACGTATGTTTATAAAGAAAAGACAAAAATTATACACTCTCTGAATAGTGCCTCTAAGTAGGTAAAAAGGGGGTACCAATCTGATAGCATTCATTCTGCAGATTTTTTATATTAAATAATGAAAATCTAACACATAATAACTACATGGACTTGTACATACTATCAAAAATAATTTCCCTTTTTAAAAATTTAGACTTTCTAATCAGCCATTTAGAGCATTTTGAATAAATATATGTGCAATTCATCAAAAAGAACAGAATTTCATTTTGTTTTGGGCAGCTACACCAAAATCTTTCTAAAGAGTGGTCAAACACATAAATAATCCTATAAGATGTGTGCCAATCTGAAATGGGTGGTTCACACACCGGACCCTTCATAGGCCACAAATATTCTCCACCGAGCTATGTTCCAGTCTTTCTCCTAAAGACGATTGGAGCATATTAACAGAAACATCTTGAACCAAGAAGCTCTTGCGAGAGCTCACCAGCACTTTTCACGGCTCCTTTTCCTTCGAACATTTACATGGTGTAACCCTGAAAACTTTGTCTATAGATAATGATTTTTCTCCGTCATGAAAAGTATTGCTGATACCTTGCTCATTAATCCTATCTGGTAGATTCACATCTGCAGAGGCTAAAGTATTTACTACATACCTATTCCTCATGACATCATGTCAATTACTTCATTAATATGGACTTCAATTCTTAATCCATCAACATGTAATTGACAGACAGTATTCATGCTAGAATGTACACATTGGTCTGTATTCTCCTAAGAGGTTTATATTCAAACCATAGTTTATGAAAATAGAATATGTGTAAGGCGTCCTCTTTATGTCATTTTGCGAAAGAATGCGTCTGGAATGCAAGATGGATAGTTATTGAAAATCCAAATTTGCAAACAGCCATTGATAATTTCACAGGAAGCATGTAGACCTTGTAAATTGATATACATGTACGATCTTCTTGTGGCATGTTCTTTGCAAAAATTCTATTCTAATATATTAAAATAGACACTTTGATCTTTGCATTTTTGTATTTTGCGTTCTGGACACGTTCATTTGCACGACACAAAGATAAAACGCCTAAACGAGTAAATAACCATGAATAAGGGTAAGTGAGCGTATAAAAGCGTATTACTGCCCATGAATTGGACAAGAGCACATACACATTTTATGCTTTCGGAGATTAAATTCAAACCTCCTTTGTGAATAAGCCATTTAGTCCGCTTTAAGATGAGAACAAAATTGTAACTTTAAACTTGAGCTGAAATCACCGACTCACTAACAGAAACGATTGCAGTAAAGATTGTGCACAGGAAAGAGCAGAGCCTGACTACACTGTACCTGAATAACTTCTTTCACTATCCTTTGACTACCGGGTAATCATCGTCCGATGTTTGTTTGACCAATCAAGTTCATTTGACTAACCAGCATGCAATGTTTGTATGACTAATCAGCACTGAAAGAGGTCCATTTCACTAGTTCACATCCAGATCTGACTAACTACCATCGAGTGTCCACCTGCCACATTAAGCACGCATGATCCTCTTGACTAGCCTGTGACCATTTAAACCCGTACTCGATATCCACAGAACTAGAAAGCTAAAATTTTGTTATTCAGAGGTTGAATGAGAAGTACTCCATCTTTTAGAAGCCATTTGGCTCATCGAAATGGTTTGTCGCTTGATTAACCATTAGCAAATGGATTACCTGTCCAGCTGGTAAAGCGACATTTCATATCCTTATAAGACTAATCATTAGGCAGTGTCAGTTTGACTAATCACCATTCACTTTCCTCCTGATTTTTCAGCATTCACCTTCCATGTTACTTATCAACAATAAATATTTTGTAATGTCCATTTGACTACGAGTAAGCACTAGTGTCTCTTTAGAATACTGTTCATTTTCCTTGGGCTTGGGCATCTGACGTTGAAGCAGACGTTGATGGGGGTGGGATGGGCTGAGGTTTGGGAACTTTGGCAAGCACACTGGCAATCTCTTTCTTTTCGTCATAGTTTTCCCATAGATCATACAGCTTCAGAATTTGCTGGGTGATTTCAAGTATCTGAAAAAATAAAAATGGAACAAAAATAGCACAAGGAAGTCATTACTATACTTTGTTATAAGTACGTGTATACACATGTACATGGTTCTTATGATCATCCGAGTCGCAGAGAACCACTTTGATTTGCCTATTTGGGATTCCCCTTGCAGGAATGCAGGTGTGGCCTGCTGTCAACTGTTATCTGTTGATACCTATAGTGGCTATTGTTCACAATGGCACGGTATAATTTAGTGTATATGGTACACACATTAGATGTACAGAAAGAAAAAAATGCTCATTAATTCTTCTGAAACAATTACCAGTGTGCTCTAATTGTCAAATATTCTCTAAAAATAAATGAAAAATACTGGTAGCTTTAATACAACTAAACTGAGGATATTATCTCTAACACTAAGAGTACAGAGCAAAAAATTCTGAAATAGAAAAAAAAAGAAAGAACACAATGGGGGAAGGGGCAAGATTGTTCGGTGCCACTTAAGACATGCCATATAGACAGATATCTGTCCTTCTGTATCATGGACCACAATATTCTAAAGAGACAAAGCTTTTAATTCATACCAATATGGCAACAAATTTCACATGTTTAGACCTTACCTTATCTAGATCTACATTGAGATCAGCAAACCAGTGTTTAGTGTGGTCATTCTGAGATATCACACACGCCATATGAAGAGAAGCTAGATGAGATAAAGAGAAAATGGAATCTGCGATAAAATCAATTTGATCATAGATAAAACAGGTGGATCAATAGTTCAACACCGCAACGGCAAGAGCACCATTCTCATTGACTTTTAAATCATGAGTCTAGAGTATGATGATATTACATTATAAAAGCAATCCTTTTTTAATCTTGAGTGTGGTAAGAAACTTCACAGGAATGGATAGTCTTGATTCCTACATTAAAGTGATTACACAATGGTAATTTTTTTTTTGATATATGATCGGGAATAGAATTCTAAGAAGAATAACATTAAAAATTTGATGATTTTTAATCGAAATCAATGCGTTTTGGCTAATTTTCTCGTAAAAAGTCAAGAGTTGACCAAAAAATTTGAGTATGAGGTATGACGTAAAAGTGGGTACCCAGCTTCGCGCATTGCAGTTGTCCTGCGCGCTAGACTGTACAATGTGTATTATACCTTGCGCGCATTTTGCTAGAAGTGCGCGACAAGGTACCCACTTTGACGTCATTTTGACGTCAAAGTGGATACCCAGTTGAAACTGGGTCACAGCTGAGGGGTCAAAAATATCCTGAAATCTTACCACATTTTGGGGTTTCCTTGGCAACACAACTTTTTAAAAAACTTTAGGCAGATGATTTTCTGCTAATAAAATCATGCTCTTTTAAATGAGCTAACATTGTTTCAGCACTGGGTACCCCCTTTAAGTTTCGATTTAACTTCTCTTGAGTTTCCTGGAAAATGTTTCGGTAGCTCTGCAGCTGGATGCCGGATCAGACAGTGCAGCGTGTACATTGCAAACAGCCACATTTCATGTACCAGCTCGAATTACGAGTGAAGTTTCATGACTTTTGCATTGTGAATGTTAATTCAGAACTCATCCTAATTAATAATTTGGACTCCTTGGGTCCTTCAAATCGAGAGTCAAATATATCAAATCTCTCTAAAATGATAACTAGATAGGATTTTGCATTCACACAACTTCCCAGGACTCTCTCATGAGTCCTCAAAATATGAAACAGCTGGGAATATTAACACCAACACTGACTGTGAAACAGATATTACTTTAATCTGCAGGGGTAAGGTGTTAGCCAATGGGCATTTGTAAATGAAATTAAACACCTTGCTCGGTTCAGCAAAAAGACATTCAACTAAAATGAAATCCCACACTGGAACTACATAAAAAATCAGAGGTCAACGCGTAACACTGAGTGATTTCTATCTCGTTTAATGATCGGTGCTAAATCATGATTTCGCCGAAAAATAAACACTAACATTGAACAACACCACCACACCACACCACCACACAGAGTCACGTTTTGATATGGTCATGGCAACACCTCCCACTGTAACTAGGTGAATAATTTCAAAGGAGTTCCACACTGTTGTCACCACTAATAAAATTTTGTTTCTAGTTACCGGTACCTTTAACTTTTGGACAGATTTCTAAATATTTAAGTTTCACACACACACACACACACAACAAAAATAAATTATCCACTGAAAAAGTAACAAGTTCATTACTCTTGATGTACATTAATACATTTTTTTTCATCCGCAATGTAGCGGAGTCCAGAATATAACTTACCGAGAGCAATTAAGTAAGGAGGGTAAAGTAGACATACATCTGTTCTCAAGCTGTCGTTGATTATATGCCTGTAAGAAAAATATTCAGAAGTAAAATGTTGGGATTATGAAAGTCCTTGATTCTAAACATTCCATTCTGTGAATTTCCTAGGTAGGAATGAGCATTTCAAGCAATCTTTCTTTGTCATGGGGTATATGAATGATGGTGATGAGGATATCTGTGTTGATAGTCTTTCCCTTCTCTGTCTGGTTCTGTACTGATCAGGGCCCCATTTCGTAAAACTTGTTATCAGTAACAACTGCCACATTTCTATAACAAATTTGCTCTCAGCCAATCAGATGCAAGGATTTCAGTAGCTTATAAAGCTATTGCAACTTGTTATTGATAACAAGTTTTATGAAACAAGGCCCTGTTTCTATAGCAACTTGGAGTGGCTGATTCAAAGGGGAACTCACCAAGTTACCATGCTAGAGGTAGGAGTTGATCTTCTTGTCCTAGATCAGAGGCGTATTGTATGAGAGGTTGGTATGGATGATGCACTGTACTCACCATGCTAGAGGTAGGAGTTGATCTTCTTGTCCTAGATCAGAGGCGTATTGTATAAGAGGTCGGTATGGGTGATACACTGTACTCACCATGCTAGAGGAAGGAGTTGATCTTCTCATCCTAGATCAGAGGCGTATTGTATAAGAGGTCGGTATGGGTGATGCACTGTACTCACCATGCTAGAGGTAGGAGTTGATCTTCTTGTCCTAGATCAGAAGCGTATTGTATAAGAGGTCGGTATGGGTGATACACTGTACTCACCAAGCTAGAGGTAGGAGTTGATCTTCTTGTCCTAGATCAGAGGCGTATTGTATAAGTGGTCGGTATGGATGAAGCACTTGTACTCACCATGCTAGAGGTAGGAGTTGATCTTCTTGTCCTAGATCAGAAGCGTATTGTATAAGAGGTCGGTATGGGTGATACACTATCAAACAACAGTCCTGCAACAACAACAACAAAGAATGGAACAAAATATTAGTGCTATGGCAAATGCCCAAGGGAAGGACATATCCAGAAGTTTATTTCACTCTGCAAGACGAATGTGGAACAACCTCCCAGATGCAGATGTTGGGAAAAATCAAAGAGTGGTGGTATTCAAAGTTTCAAATGCAGAGTGCACAAACAATTTATTACCCTTATGAGTTGTTATTTTTTTGTTTGTGTTTTTTTAAAACCATTTTTATAATATGTATCACCTTTTTAGAGGGGAAGATCCATACATCCTGAATGAGAGATGTAATTCAAAAAGAAAAATAACATGGCTTCACAAACAACTGTTCTTTCTGTACCAGAATTTGCTAAGGTAGGTTTGCCAGAATTGAGAAAAGACTACTGCTCCATTCGTGACAGGAATTATTTAAAGCCTAATTTGATCAGCTTTTATTCTTCAAATTGGCAACACCAACGTTTTTATTTTATTGCTACATTTTATTTATAAAACATCATGTATCAGAAATGAATATAAATTGACAGAAATTAAGATGAGAAGTCAAAAAGTTGCTAATTTGCAGGGGGAAAATGGTGATTTTAAACTTTCTATCACATTGCCAATTTAAGGATTTTAATGCTTATTTTCCTTTAAAAAATTTTCAGCATCAAACAATGAATATTGATGCAACCAAAATGGGCACGGTTTGTGTAGAATTTTTTGCTCTTTCTGCTCATGTATTTGGTATAATTTTTAGGGCTCTGCATCAAAAGTTATTAGGTTAAACCACAAAATGTGGACCTCTGTCACGAATGGGTTAAGAATGGTCTGTTCAATAACAACATGAAATTTCCCACACAAAAGTAGATACATGCAATTCGAGGTCATTATATATTCCAAACAAAATTCATAACAAAAAGGAAAAAGAAAACAAGGAATCACCAACAACCACAAAAATTAATTACCATTATCTCCAGTAGGTAGAATTCACACTCTAGGATCTGCAAAAGAGAAAAAAAAACCAATTGGATTCATGAAAAGCATTACATGGAGGAAGCGAGTTGGCACAGTCGGTAAATCGTCTGCCTGTTGAACCAAAGATTGTGGGTTTGAATCCACCTTGGGTGGGTGAATGAAGCCTGTGTTGCGTGCTCCTCCCCTGTTTCACAGACACTGGCTAGATTTCAGTGCAAAACACTCCATCCCTTGGATAGGACATTAAATGGAGACCCTGTGTAGAGGAGAGTCACCATCTTTGCATGTTAAGAACCCACTGCACTATTCGAAGAAGAGTAGGGGGAAATCCCAGTGTAGCGGTACACCTGCGTACCTAAATTACTTGTATTGGGAGAAGGGGAGACCTGGGGAGCGTTTCATCAACATTTGTTGTCTGACAAGTTGTCAGATCTGACATCTTTCCTTGATTTTGATTGGCTGAGAAGCATTGTTACTATGGCAACTGTCGGATAAAACAGACTTTGTCGGATAAAACATCCGACAAGTCCTTTCATGAAACGCTCCCCTGAAGGACATAGTGATCAAGTTTGCTTTCCCCCTCCCAGGCAACACTTGGTGTTGCCAAATATTTAATAATAATGATAATAATAATGATATGTAAATCGAAGTGTGTCTAAATTCTAGTCTACATGCAACATTCATGTTCCTCTCCTAGGCCCCATTTCATAAAACTTGTTATTAATAACAAGTTGCAATATCTGTTATAAATTACTGAAATCCTTGCATCTGATTGGCTGAGAGCAAATTTATCATAGAACTGAGGCAGTTGTTACTGATAACAAGTTTTATGAAACGGGAACCTGTTCTATAACCTATTCCACTACAGGTGAAATGATCTACAATCTGTGTATAGTATGATGTGGTCCATGCAGAAAGTGAATTAAAATAGAGAAGGCAAAATAAGCAGCTAATCAACCATGAAAGCCATTCGATACAGAACATGAACAGAATTTATAGACACATACTTGTACATGTAGAGTGTATATTGTCGATACTCGCTATTTTAGAAACAAACCTCTAATTATGCAAGAAGTGTTTACCCTCCCCCCCTCCAACACAAACACACATCATATACACACACATGCATTATGCATTATCTACAATTTAAATCAATTTGTTAAAAATTAAGCTTTACTGCTTTGGCAAATCTTTGTCCAGTCAACTACTGGCATACTGTTATGTAGTTCACTTAAACTCTTTCAATACTTCAATGTGCAATCATGTAACAAACATAGCTACAATGAAACAATTATGGTTCCTTACTGATTTTATTGTGTACGGGAACTCTTGACCAGAGAAGGCATATGTCAGCTTTTTCACTGTAAAATGTAAAATATGAGAAATACTGGTATTAAGCTATTATTCAATACATTTCATACAGAAAAAGTCAAATGTAAAAACAATATTTGTCTTTAATGCAAAAACAACATGGCAAAACTTCTGGAAATTTCCAGTGGCTTTCTGGCACAGAAACAATCATCTTTCATTTATCGTGGGTCTTGGTAGGCCCCAATCTCACTAGAAAGGCGATCATGGCGACCATGGCGATCTGTGATTTTGCAAAGCATGGCAAAATTGCCTTCCAACTCTTTTTGACCTGCGCGGCGATTGCACTGCTTTTGTGATGATTTAACAATACCAGCCTGGATGCGCGGATGAGATGCACACAAACACAACTCAGGAAATATCGTCTTGGGAATGGGCCTGAAGACACGGGCGATAGGAGCTGCTTTTAATGCGCTTGAAGTACGCTTTAGGCGTTGCTAATCTGTTAGAGCTAAGGGCATGTCGTTTTCAATACACTCTTAAAGAAGACTGTGGCGCTCTTGGCGACCTTGGTGCTCTCGCTACGGAAGTGGTGACAAAGGCGATGGTGGCGATCATTGACACTTCAGAAAGGCTCAAGATACGATAGAGAAGATTGAAAAGGCTCAAGCCACGATCCACCACTTTGTCGATTTTTGAGGGTTGCAGCGGAATCGCCTTCTAGTGAGATGGGGGTAGTACATAGCAACATGTAGATCCCAGACTACAGTAAATCAAGTGATTGGTGAGATGCCCTCTGTGCATAAAGATTATGTACAATTTTTGTAAGCCCCCCTCAAAAACTCTTAATCAGATCTCTTTGCTCTTAGATGCTAAATAGCAAGATCCAACAATGTCGATGTGTCTTACACAGTGCCTCTACTTGTGCAAAACCAGGGTAAAAAATACTTTTTTTTTCCCACAAGAACTATGTTCTGAAAAAAATAGCTCCCATGGACAACTTTATAGGAGCTATTTCTAGGCCCTAAGGAGCTCAGTGTTGAATTTTGATTGCCGATATCCCAATTTTCTCCTTGAAAATATGCGTATCTGAGTATCAGTATGATGCATTAATGTGTGTGTTGTTTCAAGATATGTTACATGTAATTCTGCTGCTCCTAGACCACGATTTACGAATTTATTGCCTGTTTTCAGAGCTGACATGAGGGTGACTCTGAAGAAAATGGTCGCTCCAAAGAATTGGGTTTTAAGGATTTTAGGGAGCTATTTGAGCTTGGCCAAGGGTGAAATCACCCGTAGCCCCTGGGTATTTTTTAAATGTGTGCAAAACCCCTGACAGTTCTGTGCATGCGGCAAGCATAACAAAGCACTGTAATTGTTGTCCGGGAGCCAACAGGATGGACAAGCCCTCATGAAGGGCAAAGTACAGCAGTTATCTTGGGTTCTTTCAGATATTGACGCTAAAATTTACAGGAAAATCATGAAAAGCATATCAGGTGAAATTACAACATACATGTCTTTTTATGCAAGGCAGACAATATGAGACTATATTTAGCCATTTTCATGCCAATTTTCTTTTTGCAACTCAAACTGTACAAACTGTAACAAAACTGTACATGAGCTTAAACCATAGAGGTACAGTGTCACGTTTAGGAGATGTTTTTGCAGTATCTGTTGGTCCAGAATGTTGGGCAGTACATATCATACATGAGCAGAAAGAGAAAAATGCACTGACAAATTTGAGCCCATTCCCATGGCTGTATGATGTGGCGTTCTCAAATTAGAGCAGTTTAAGTGTATCTAATCATTAAACTCTTCAAATTGGCAATGCAGTGAATAATATATAATCACTATTTATGTGTTCAAATTGGCAATTTCTGATTCAATTTTACAATTATATTTCATTTTGGTTTATGTTATATCCATATTTATTTTTTTCAAGCTATGTAAATGTAGAAAAAAAATAATTTGTATTGCCAATTTGAGGATTGAAGATGCTTAATTTAGACCTCAAGAAAGCTCTGTACTGCTATGGGTTAGAAGTAGAAGATAAGACAGTTAACAGATATCACTTTACACACCTTAGACATGAGGGTCTACTGGTAGTCATACAGACATGTTACCACCACACACATAAAATTCCCTTATCAAAACAGTTTACAGTATTTCTTACCTACTGACTGGCAGGCACTAATCAATCTACTGTTGATGAGAGGTCCAAATTCCTGTCAAAATACAAGATTTTAAATCAATTACACAAAGTAATAATTTCGCCAAGAAGATTGAAATTTGTACAAATGCTGAGCCAGAAATGGCATCTGAAAGTGCTTTGATATCTACAGTATTATCTACTTAACAAATCATGAAATTGTTAATAATTCCAATAATGGCAAGTAAGACAAGCCTTTCTGAGGGAGAACATATTCTAAATTGGACAATATGAAACAATGACTGCACTGCTAGAGCTAACTGAAAGCTTATCAAAGTGTTCATAATATATTCGTTTCCAACGAATGTACGTAGCATATTTGTTAAAGATGTGAAATATGTGAAAGAAATGGTCTTCCTCCTCTTCACACTTATTTCTGTCTCCTGCACCTCGTACCCATACTCGTTATGGCCAACGAGCTTTTGCAGTTAGTGCTCCCACTCTTGGAGCAATCTTCCCTTATATATCCGTCAGGCCACTACTCTCGAATCCTTCAAATCTCTTCTACAAACTCATCTGTTTGTTTCCTAAGCTCTTGGTCTATATTAGCTTGTTAATAATTCACGTTGCTTTCTAATTGTTTTGCATTAATACGTTATGTAATTGTTTGTTGCTATTTACTTGTTATATGCTTGTACAGCACTTTGAAACACCTGTTTAAAGTGCTATATAAATTCCATGTGTTATTATTATTATTATTAATCTATTAAAAGGAAGAAAACAGTATGCAGTAAAAATGTAAAGCAGTAGCACAGTCAATAAATGACCCCCTCCTCCAATCCTTCTCTCTCTCTCTCTCTCTCTCTCTCTTGGGAAGGGGTGACTTAAATTTGTCCCTGGTTTCACATACTGGCATCCCCGCGGGGCTTAGGTACAGGAGAAACGTTGGTATGTGACTGTTTGCAGCAACAAACCTTAGTGGGTCAAAACAGGTTATAGAGGTCTGAGTAGAAGACTACAAGAGCTCCATGGGGATCATGTACTCTAGCAGCTCCTGACCATGGCACAAACCCTGGTCAGTCGAAAACGAGAGGGAGCACTAACTGCAAAAGCTCGTTGGCCATAACGAGTATGGGTACGAGGTGCAGGAGACAGAAATAAGTGTGAAGAGGAGGAAGACCATTTCTTTCACATATTTCACATCTTTAACAAAATTTGCTTAAGTCATATTTAAATCAACACTCTGCATTTTACTTTCTCTCAAGATGCAGTGCATTTAAATTAAGTGTCAATTAAGGCCTGCGCCTGCAGACTAGGGCCGGTATTCAATTCAGTACTTGGATTAAGTAAAACTTTTACTAAGTATTTTACTTGGCTAAGAAATTTGCTTAAGTCATATTTAAATCAATACTCTGAATTTTACTTTACTAAGCCAAGTTTAAGCCAAAACTCATACTGATAATCATTGTAACATCATATTTTCAATTCGCAATTAACATGTCGCATCAAATACGCTCGAATACGCTATGATATAATTCTACGCAGCGCATGATGACTGTGTATAAAAACCCATGCCTGCCAATCAAGGCCTCCAAAATAATTGGCTTAAGTCCCCTAAGTAGGTGTCTTAGATTTAGAGTAAAATACATAGCCAAAATATTGAATTGAATACAAAGTTTTGCTAAGTATTTTATGTAAGTAAAAAACTAAGAAAAATACTCATATTCTGACCTAAGTATTGAATTGAATACCAGCCTAGGTATGCGATACCATAAGCAATGAACGATACGAACCTCTACTTTGGATGCTAGGAATAGACAGGTAGGTGACATAAGAAGAGGGTCAATGCTCTTGAGGCAGTTTCTGAAATAATATATAAGATTATCCATTATCCATTATCCAACAAAAAAAGCATTTACGCAAGGCTCCATCCATACTTCTTTAAGTAGACAGCCAAGGAAGCATATCATGGAGTATCTTGTCAGTGACGTTTACTGACAACGGTTATAAGCTAGTGAAATCCTTGCATCTGATTGGCTGAGAGCATATTTGTCAGTAAAAATCACTGACAAGACACTTCATGAAACACTCCCTTGGACTGACATATTTAGGGTCTGTAAAAATGAACCTATTCAATGCTAAAAATTTGCTTAAGGAGGGGGGGGGGGGGGGCACCCGGGGTGATTTAGAATTCAGGGACCTACATGTACATGTATGTGCCCTGAGTTTATCAATGTTGTGCCTTGATTTATGGGTAACACAAAAAGCTTCATGCACTACTCCTATATTGTAATGACAACAGATACAAGCAATTTGATTGCTCAATGCTCAACATGTTCAAACTGTGTATTGCAAAGAATGGGACCTGATTTAAATAGTCAATGTATGCAACCTACTTAGATGGCATGAATCATTAAGTCATGGGTAAAAAAAAAAAATTAAATTAAAAATTCTTACTTGGAGTAAAATCTTTTGAAGTAGATGGTTGCTGTGCTAACAACTTGTTGACGAACCTTAAGTTGCTCTCCAAGGGCCTGAATAACTAGACAGAAGAAACAAAGACAGAGAAACTTTAACTTTAGAGTGAGGATACAAATGACTGCACAGAAATATCTCATTAACTTCTCTTTCTTGGACTGAATCACTGAAGACTGACTTTCTACAAAAATGCTTCCTTTGACTGAAAACAGAGCTTGACAACCATATGGACATACAATATTTTCATCAAAACACACAACATTGCTTCTTTAGAAACCTGTATGTTGCACCTCACAAAAAATTCATTTTGAGGTGATCTGCCAAAATAAATGCTTCAAATGAGCTCTTTTAGTTTTTTTCATGGAATAAAAAACTAATACTTCCTCATATCATAATCTACGATTATTTGTCTCTCATGGTTTTATTGTTTAATTTACAATTCAAATAATTTGAATGCTCTTTCCAAGAATTCTAGATATGAATCATTCTCCACTCTAATTGTGTCTTTTAATGATGTGACCAAGCATGAGAATTTTGAGATTTCATAATTTCTTGTACACAATGAACTAAGATCTCAACAATTCAACAATCACTCAGCAGAAGGCTCCCATTTATTCAAAAGAAGTTTTATAGAATTGATAGATCTCTAGGTAATTTGGATAAGTAATTCATTGATGCCTTGTAAGAAACTACTTTAAAGGAGTACATAATGGCCTCTATGACCTTTGACCTTTGACCATGAGACCTCAAAATCTAATCAGATCATTGTCCCTCCCATATGCATACATGAACCAAGTTTG
>CM057169.1:18574155-18659155 GCA_029962745.1 Echinometra lucunter
CCTATGTTAGCTACAATACATATGAATACATGGACCACATGCAAAATACCAACAATAACATTTCTAGGTTTGACCAAGATCAATAAAAATACAATAAATCTTTAAACTCATCCCTGTAATTTTCTATTTTCTTGAATAAACCTTCATCCAAAACCACCAACCTCAAAACCACTGAAAAAATACAAATAGGAGGTGTATTACAGAAGTGATTATAAGATGTACCATACAAGCACAATCTTGCTTCTGTTTTCCTTGTATGGTCTACATGACCAACAAGCAAAATATATTTTTGATAATAACCTTTAGATAACTTGATAAACTGTATTCTGTAAAGTTTTATTCAAAATACATATAATAAAGGTTCATCTTATATGAAAGATATGATTTGTAAGTATTTTTTATAAACAAAATTCCTTTGTTTGACCTTCAAATTTGTTTGATATCACCAGCGCTCAGGTGGACACATTCCTTCAAAGTAGATAAATTAGTAACACCTTCATCATACATACACATGCATGACATGTACATGTATATGCAGATGTAGAATTTAAACTGAATAAATATCATTCAAATTACTGAATACTGAATTCTTTGTTTGACCTTTTAATCTGTTTAGTACTGGGCATTATGAGAACCAACATTCTAAGAATAATTGCAAAATTCAGACACCTTGGAAACTTACTACATAACATCAGCACATAACAAACAGTGTAACTCTAATGGCCCAATCACAATGACAATAACAAGACTTATAACCACAAAGGGCAAGCAAAAATTACCAGTACATTGCCCTGTTAAAATGCCCAAGACTTTGAAGATTTTGAGTCATTCTGGCAGGGTAACTGGGCAAACTAGACAAGTTACAATAACTGTCACAAAAAACACATACCCGGTACACGATGCAACCATCCTGAAAAGCAAATAATTACAGCTGATTTCATTGCACATTTAGTCCATTCATTGGCGGGTTACAAACATGAATATTGCACATCAAATAATTAACATCTAATTTCATATGCACGTAAAAGATACTGTAACATGTAGTTCTTACACGGAAACAATACTAAATAGATTTCCGAATGTTTCAAATACTTTGCCTAAATATACATATCTGTGCTACATGTATATCTCTGGCTACAAATACAAAGCCTGGTATTCATTAAATTGCACTAATTTATTCCTGGCTTAATACATGTTCAGATGGTAAATTGCCGTTATCAAACCTCTGGAGCAAGACTTCACCTATATGAAAGTACCGGTATTAAAAGTCAAGAGCCAATGTTGGGAAATGGTAAGAACATACATGTAGCTGTATGCAATAATCACCATTACAAACAATACTCCCTGAAGAAAGCAAGAGTTGTCTAGTTCAAAATGATACATGTAAGAGCAATCACCAATACTGGCAATGATTCAGTCAGCTAGCTTCAGCAAATAATAGGCAACCCTAACCAACATGCTGACGTGAATGGGTCAGAGACTAGAGCTTGTTCTGTTTTGCTTTTGTTTTGTAATTTTCTTGTACTGCAAAGTCTCACATATTAGTATGTCTGCACTGGCCTTAATTTGTGTTTGAGATGGTCTACCGAGTTGCAGAGTGTCACCCTCCTTGTCCTAATGAATGACTATAATTCTGTAGCTCACAGAGCAAATACTCTTGGCAACTACATCATCATAAAATTCATTTCTGACATTATTTGAGAATTATAGCAATTTGTTTTGTCTACATGTATATGAATGTTGTCAATGAGGGCAGTATATAATCAATGAACACTGTTAGTTCACCTCAATGAATACCAGAAGAAAAATATTCTGAATACAGTGAAACCTAGTTAGTGACCATCTGTATAGAAAGACAATTTGTCTACAAAGACATCCTTTTTTCTTTTTAATTTCTGCTGAACAGTATAGAGTTTTGGTAACCTATCAAAAAACTTCCATCAAATCTCTTTGCTTTTAGACAACTGGCAAGATAATAGCAAAAGTAAGAAGCTGTGATAAAGTTTTATCCTCCTCAAGTTGAATATTTCAAGAATGAGAGGCAAAAAAACTTTAGAGTCTGGGAAACTGATCAAAACTCTGAGGAGGTCAATGTGCTATATGAGGTGACTGCACATGCGTGAAATGTATGAAGGTTATGTGCATAAGACAAACTCACTATCTCAAGAATGAAACTCTGAGGTTATTGTACATTGACCTGTCTGGATGGAAGAGTCCTGGCGTATGACAGTGTTTAGACGTGATCTAAAATTCAGCGTAAATGCTGGATGGAATATCATATGATATTGCACATTATTATCTTTTGGTACAAACAGAACAATTTGAGACCATATTTCAATAACATGTTACAGCCGACCTTGTTTATACGGCCCATACTTACCTTATACAGATCTCTTTACGCGGCCAAATCACTTTTATCTAGACTAGTGCCGTTCCCCACGTAGCCCGATAAACAAGGTCCAATTATATATGCCAATTTTCTTTTGCTAACAAAACTGTACACAAGATTTAAAGGAACCTTTAGACCAATACCAAATGCCTAGTTACAAGGGACAATATTCTTATCTCTCTTTGAGTTGGCTCTAAATCAGGTTTCACTGTATCCAGGAGAAGATCTTTGGATGATAGGTGTCTTAGATGTGCTGCCCTTGCTGGTTCTTTACTCGAAAGAAAAAAGTGAGAATGAGACCTGTTGGAAAAAATACAGAAAACAAATAAAATTCTTAGTCTTATCACATTAGTGAAGAGAAAGTGGATGGAAATTTAAAATACATGTAGAGAGATTAAATTCGCAGAGAAAGATACACATTTCGAGGATTCTCTTCGGGAAGGGGGGGGGGGTGCACAGGTCAAAAAAAATATATTTTACAGCACCCACCACCAATATTTGGGGGCTAGCTTTTTATTCTATTTCAAAATTTTCTGACAAGCAAACAAGAATTACCCAAAGATTTAAATGATTCTTTTTCGATGGAGGGGGAACTCTGCATTTGTTGCTGGGGGAACTCAAAGGAGGGGGGTATATATATTATTTTCTTTTGTGTGTGTGTGTGTGTGTGTGTATAGTTCAAATTTGCCAGTTTAGTTGCTTAAGGGCGCTATTGGTGAAGCTTATTTTATATAAAGTTTATTCGGTTTGACAATGTGACTGATAATTATGACAAGAGAGTGGAAATTTAAGGGTGGGAGGGGGGGGGGGGGGCTTACCAATAATGGAGAATCCAGCCATTATCATGAACATCCCAAACCATGAGAGATGATCATGAAGGGTGGATGCCAACATGGCCCCAATTGCTGAAGAGATGGCCACTGAGGTGAACACAATCCCATAGTTGGGTCCTACATACTTAGATCCAAACGCCCTAAAATTGGACAATAAAAAAAGGGAAAAGACTGTTAAACAGTGCCACAATAGGGTCCTACACATCCAAAACAAAAGTCTATCGGTATCAAATACAGTAGTGCTTTGTATTCTAACTGTGTGTTCAACCCATCAGCTACTGGAATGGGTGGATCCTGCATTAAACATAAGGGAATTACGGAATTCAGTAGTCCAAGGGTTTAAGCCTAAATTAGGGATGGAATCCACTGTGGTTTGTTGCTATTTCAGGTAAACCTGAAGCAAGCTCTGCTGCTGTTAAGAGCACAATTACCAAGAGATGTAGAGGTTTGTGGTTAAGTGGATAAGTCTCCAGACTGACAATTGTAAGGGACAAGGTTCAAAGTTCTGAAGCAGCACTATATCCTTAGGTAAGACATGAATCTACATTTGCCACACTCAACCCAAGTGAGGTAAATGGGTATATGGCACGAATTAAATTCCTCTAGCTCAGATAAAGGTCATATAGTGATATGTGCTATATAATGGAATATCATTATAATGCAACTAAATACATTTCTCCATCGGTCAATCTACTGCTCCATGACCAGATGCACTTAAACTGAAATGAGGAAGCTATGATCTTACCTGGCGGTGGCTGTTGGGAAGAGAGCAAAGTTGCCGGAGAAGGTGAAGAAGATTCCACAGATCCAGATAAAGAACATGGCCTTGCCTCCGTACTGGGCAGCAACCAGTGTGAGGAGGAAAATGGCATTGGATCCAGTCAGTAAAACCATGGCCATCTATAAAAAAGAAACAAATACAGATATGTTGTGGATGTTGTAATTCATGGGTTAATATATGATAGGTTGACGTGTTTTGTTTTTTTTTGTTTTGTTATTTCATTATTTTATTTTTCTCTACAGCAAAAATGTTGAGTCATTGGACAAACAGGCAGAAAAACAATGAATAGGGGAAATCCCTGGTGTAGTGGTACACCTGCACTTCCCAATCAGTTGTACCAGGAGGAGAGACTTAAGGGTCACAGTGATTAAGTTCACTTTTCCCCTCCCAGGTGCGGGTGACAACAAATACTTAATAATAATAAAATCAGGGCCCCATAACACAAAGCTTAGCGACTGATTGATTGATTTCTACGACTGATTGCACTGACCACTATGAGCAATCAATCGTAAAATTCATTCGTATGATCAATCGCTAAGCTTTGTGTTTAAGAATCAAATAACATGTGTTTTATAGGCTTACCTTGTAGGAGAATCTGTCAGCTAGCCATCCCCAGAACAACCTTCCACCAGCATTGAAGACAGCCGCAAAGGATCCTACCAGGGCTAAGAAATGGTCATCGGAGATGAACATCTGTCCGTAAGCCTGGACAAACAAAATTACCAATCGCAAAAAGACTTATTGCTGGTAGATACAAATAAAAACTATTTAATGTGGATGAGATGTGATATGTAAGAAGCAGCTGTTCTATTCTTCACCTCTGAATCTGAATTTCATAAAGTTTGGAAGAAATGAGACACAAATAAAACTATGAATGTTTGAAAGATGATGTTACTATACATATTCAAATCTCAAATCAGCAATATGATCCCTCGAATTTGATGTACATGTTATTCAGGGAATTTGAATTATTTGTACAATAAAACAATTACGTTTTTTTTTTTCTCCTATGTAAATTTTCAAGGGCTGTATACAAGATACAATATGCATTGCACATTGCTATCCTCCTCCAAGAAAGGATATCCTGCTCTTATACAATGAACCATCTTCCACCAATAGATTCCTACCTTGTACAGACTGGAGATGAACATGATACCCTGCCCATTGACGAGGAAGGTTGCCCATAGCAACCAGAAGGCAGTTGTCCTCACCATCACCTTCGGAGGGAGGTCCAGTCCTGAGGCCTTGGTGTCAGTGGCGTTCTCCACCGGGAACGGGACACCAAACGGCAATGGTTTGGAGACATCCTCCTCCTTTCCATCGTCAGCGGTACCAGAGTCGGGTTCGGAGGCATCCATGGCAGTCGTCTTGGCCACAGACTGGGCATCCAGGAGACCACTTTCATCATTGTACAGAGAATTATTGACCTGATAGCACAGACAGGAATTATTTAAGCCTAATTTGATCAGCTTTTATTCTTCCAATTGGCAACACCAACATTTTTATTTTAGTGCTACATTTTTCTTATAATACGTCATGTATCTGAAATGAATATAAATTGACAGAAATTATGATGAGAAGTCAAAAAGTTGCCAATTTGCAGGGGAAAACTGTGATTTTAAACTTTCTATCACATTGTCAATTCAAGGATTTTAATGCTTATTTTCCTTTAAAAAATTTTCAGCATCAAACAATGAATATTGACACAACCAAAATGGGCACAGTTTGTGTAGAATTTTTTGCTCTTTCTGCTCATGTATTTGGTATGATTTTTAGGGCTTTGCATCAAAAGATATTAGGCCAAACCACAAAATGTGGACCTCTGTCACGAATGGGTTAAGAAATGAAGCACAGTTTTATCAGCCTCGGTAGTTCTGAAGAAATTACCTTTAAAACTTACTGTAGTACTATAGTTGAAGTGCTGTGGTTAATTAGTTAATATTACTTTCTTCTCATACAAGAGGACTTCTGTACCATCCTAGCACCACTGGAAAAAGCATTTTACTCAATGTTTGTTACTCACAACTCAGGTGTAGTATCACATGAGTACCTACATGTAGTAGTGCTGGGGAATAATTGCATGTCCCTACGGATGTTCACAGCATTAATGCTCATGAGGTTTCCCTAGGTAATCAGGGTGATCATAATAATTATCCTGTCACTAAAGCAAATGGCACCAGAGCTCAACAGATCACAAGGCTATTGCATCCTTCCGCGTCTTTTTTTCTGTACCACAGCAAGGCAGGAAATTAGTATCAGCAACTTCATTTAAGAATAGCTGTGATACTTTAACTATTTGTGACGAAATAAATGCCATTGTTTTCAATTTTATTACAGCAAAAACATTAATCTGAGAATTGAACCCGTGGCTATACTTCAATACAACGACCTATCATCCTACTCAACGCCATATACCACTGCGCCAAGCAGGCGACGCCAAGGAAACGTGCTCTAAAGATTTACACCTGCCATTCATTTCTAGCCCTATTTCTCAGACATGTTTCCAACATTTCAGTCACAGACTTTACACACACCATGGGCCTCACTTGCATACAGAAAAAAATGACGCATCCATTACTCTCCAATCACATGGTAGTCTGTAAATTCAAGACCTACCCCATTTTCTGGTGGGTCTTTGAGCAGAATTACACCTACAATCTGGATGGCCAGGTAGATTCCACCTTGCAGCACATAAGACATTGGCACCTTGTCTAATATAGAGTCTTGATCATAATACCTGCAAAAAAATATCAATAATGAAAAACGGTACTCTTCGGTTTGGACTTACTCAAAATAATCAATATACATGTACATCTCAAGCATATCAAGGCAACAACCATTCCACCGAAAAATGTAGCCTGCTACATGTACCTAGCCCTCACATATCCACCCCCGCCCCCTCCCCCTATTTACTCCTCGTTCAAAGGTTGATATATATTGATAAAGGGAACAGATTTTACTTCAGGGATTTATTAGGCACCAAGTGTAAACCTATTCATCTTTTAAATCATCTTTTAAATCAATAAATTAACATCATGAAATCAATACATGTATCTTATTTTTCTTTTGATAGCAACATGTACATCTGGTTTTTCTGATTAATGTTGCTGTGGATTGTAAAGGATGAAAACATTTTACATACTGGGCCCTGCCTGAATCATGCATGAAAATAAATTAGGAATATGTGCACGTATTGGTAGCAAACACAAAAGAGAAAGAAATCAAACAGTCATATACAGAGATTCTTACTTGGCAGTAGGGTCCTTAGGGTCAGTGGCATTGGGGTGAAGGTTGTGAGGATTGAGGTAGCCTGTCTGAATCTGGTTAAAGATGAAAGCCCCACCCCCAAAACCAGCCACGACGAGACCATTCACAAGCCCCTTCTTCTCTGGCAACCACTAGAACACAAGTCAGAGAATAAATTAACCGGTGATTCAACATTCACTTTGACATTTACAGCGATATCTGCTCCTGGGTTTCCTTACTCAAAAATAAGATTGCAGAAGGATATCTGGCAAGGATTTAGGGATGGGGCACATGGGGCACATGTACATGGACATGTAGAGCAGGTCTTAAAGGGGGGTACCCAATGCTGAAACAATGTTAGTTCAATTAAAAGAGCACGATTTTATTAGCAGAAAATCATGTGCCTAAAATTTTTTGAAAAGTCGTGTTGCCAAGGAAACCCCCAAATGTGGTAAGATTTCAGGATATTTTTGACCCCTCAGCTGTGACCCAGTTTCAAAGTGGGTACCTTGTCGCACAATCCTAGCAAAATGCGCGCAAGGTATAATACAAATTATTGTACAGTCTAGTGCGCAGCACAACTGCAATGCGCGAAGCTGGGTACCCACTTTTACGTCACACCTCATATTCAAATTTTGGGGTCAACTCTTGACTTTTTATGAGAAAATTAGCCAAAATGCATTGATTTCGATGATCATATATATAAAAAAAATTACCATTGTGTAATCACTTTAAACTAATGAAAAAGGATTCCTCATAGAAGTGGTACCACTTCTGTCTTATTTGCATGTCATAATTCTTCACACAACATGATGGACATGTATATATAAATTTCACTAAATACTGGTTGTTTCAACCACAGAGTTCTACTCTGCTTCATGTCATTTGCAAGAAATTTTGCAAAAAAGCCAAATACAAATATATCTATCTCAGAGAAAGAAGTTATCTCTTTCCACTTATTTATTTTTTTTTTGGCGTGTGTGTGTGTGTGTGTATATGTTGCACCAAAATACTGCAAGCTTACCAAATATACAGAAAAAAAAGGACCAAAAGAATGAGGTGCTTGCAATGTAAATTATGAAGCTACCAATTTGATCAATTACAACTTTCTCCTGATTTATAGGTTTTCCTCAAATCAAACTTTTCTTTTGTCTTTATCATTTTTTTTTTCTTCCCATTTCTTTAAAAACTGAATTAACATCAAGAAAGGTTTCCCTTTTGCTTCTTACCTTCATTGCACAGACCAGTGGAGGCACGTAGGCCACACCCACTCCTAGACCGAAAATGAGGCCATAGGTTAACAGGAGCAGGAAGAATGACACCCTGATGGACAGGGCAGATAACATCATGCCCATGCTGCAAAGAGATATCAATGGGAAGATACAAGAGATTATGTCTGCCTGGTTCAAAATCAATGTGTATACTAATGAAGAATGTATCACTCATTAAAAATAACTCTTGAAAACATTTGAATAAGGGAGGGGGTGGCTAAAGTTTGGATAATTGTTTTCATGGTTATACAATCATAAGCTCCATTCTGCATGTACACTGTTGTAAAATATCTGTGTCTTGCAAAACATAACTTTATCACTTTTATCAGAAATATCATGAAGTCCGTAAAATCCTATCTATTCAAGCTTGACTAATATATCAGAGAATCTACCACCCCTTCCTCCTTCTCAATGGTGGACTCATACTCACCTAACAAGCAAGCAGCCAATCACAGTTGTGATTCTTGGGCCCAGTCTGGATTCAATGTAGCCCCCAAGGAACATGGAAGAACCCTGTCCAAACAACATCAGGGCAAAAATGAAGGATGCCTCCTACAAACAAGAAGAAAAGAATCACAAGAGAATTTAAAAGTATTACAGTTTGTGTAATTGATGGCCCATTCAGACAAAATAGTCTTTAGTATCAAATCAGAAAAGGTATTTTCTGTGTGGTACATATCTTTTTTACACAGCATTTTCTTATGCAAGGTGGGAACATGTATGGGGAGGGGGAGACCAAAAGTTTCAGCAGCTTAAAAGTCACAACATTTCTTGGTTTACGCAATTTTTTTTTTCATCTTTTCTTCATAATATAAAGTTCATTTGCTGTGAAAATTCTGACATGTATTTTCGTATACAGTCACATAGAAACGAGTCGATATCAGTACAACTGTCAATTTTTTTTCCTGCAAAATGAAGGGGTCCTAAAAAGCTACCGGTATGCACACTTCCACAGGATATACATGTAATACAAATTTATGCAAATCTTGTTCTTGAAACTCACCGGTGTGAATTTCGAACTAATGATAATATCGCAAGAAATAATGGAATTACTGATTCTTATTGGCAAACTTCAATGATATTCTCATTGCTCAGTCACATCAGAAGTTGGTGGCATTAAATGCATATCTGCAAGGTGACTAGCTTCTGGGTCAACACAGGCTATGTTCTAGGACCCCTTGGGTATACATGTACATGTAGGCGTAAGATTTTTAAAATGCAAACATTCTTCATGTTGAGGTAAAATCCTGAAACAAGCAACATCCACTGGCACAGTAAGAGCTCATCAAAATGAACAATGCAAGCAAAAACCAACATATGTATAAAATGCTTCAATTTGCTCCTCAATACTACAAATAGGATGTGTACATCTAGTTCATTCAACTGGCGATCAAAATCTGCCAAAAACGACTTCAATGAAAATAAGCTCCATTTTACATCATTTTTCAATATCACACTGTGAAAAGTAAACTTATACCTGGTATGAAAGAGTTGGAGGATTGCCATGCTTCCGAATGTATGATGTCATGTATGGTGCCATGTTACCTGCAAAGACAAAGCAGTAAAACAAAAAGAAAAAATCAGAAACCATATTAAAAACAAGCCAATAGCAAGATTGTGTCTCGCCCACCCGTGACTAAATAACACGAAAGTTTCCCCAAGTACATCCCTTAACAAGGTCGACGTCACAGGAAAGTCTTGCAGGTAAACTTTAATGTTTGACCGAAAATGACCTTTAACCTTACCATGTGACCTCCAACAGCACCACAACATGATGTTACCCCTAGTGCATCTATCACCCAAGTTTGGTTGCCACTGGACCAACAGTTGCCAAGTTATGTGTCATAAGAGAGTCTTGCAGGTACTCTATAATAATGTGACCTCAAATGACCTTTAACCTCACCATGTGACCTCCAACAGCACCACAACATGATGGTACCCCTAGTGCATCTACCACCCAAGTTTGGTTGCCATCGGACCAGCAGTTGCCAAATTATGTGTCATAAGAGAGTCTTGCAAGTAAACTTTAAGATTTGTGACGGACGGACGACTTACGGACAACGGACGGACGACGGACGGACGCCATTTGGATCCCTTAGTCTTGCCTTCACCTCCAGTGGGCGAGACAAAAAGGGATTGAAACAAAAGGATTGAACCATGGATATCAAGAACATCTTACGGCCATTTCCAAATATTTGCACTATCATGAAAGATGTAACCTTTTACATTCTTTCATCGTTTAGTATGCAAAAAAACAAACCCACCTCCAAACACAAGAAATGACAGAGGAAAAGCAAATTCAAGAATTTGAAAACATCTGTAACATATGACCTCCAATGACCTTTCACCTTATCATGTGAAGTCCAACAGAATGATAACATGCACTTCCCCTTAGTGATCTGCAACCCAAGTTTGACTGAAAAGTGTGACACGGTTGCAAAGTTTTGTGTCATAAGAGAGTCTTGCACGTAAACTTTAACCGTTCAACGTTTGACCTGTAATGACCTTTGACCTGACCATGTGACCTCTGACTGGACCATAACATGCAGGTCCCCTTAGTGCATCTACAACCCAAGTTTGGTTGAAAAGTGAGTCACGGTTGCCAAGTTATCTTTCATAACGTTTGTGACGGACGGACGGACGACGGACGGACGACGGACGGACGACGGACGGACGACGGACGGACGACATTTGGATCCCTTAGTCTCGCCTTCACCTCCGGTGGGCGAGACAATGATGCAATATTTTTTTTGCACTTGATATAGTATGCACTGCACAAGCAATATGTATCCATGCAACGGTATTGCAACATGCATCTTGGATCATCCCCAAGAAGGTTTAATCTCTTGAAATTCACTGCAGAGATGCCAAGTTCCCCCAAATTTTATGCGTGAGATTTTCATGACTCGGCGTCTCGGTGAGGGAGCGAAGCGACCGAGCGGGGGGAGGGTGTGGGAGGGGGGACACCCCCCTCCCACGGTAGGGAGCCTTTTCAATTTTTAGCTCTTAATGGTGCGATCTGGTGCATACTTAAGTGACTATTTTTTACTTATTTTGAAAGACAAAAGGTAAAAATACCTTCAATTGCAACTATCACTTAATCTTTTGAGCTATGCTCCTTATTATAGGGTAGACGGCGTGCGAAGACGGTCGGCCAGTGCATATAATCTAGCGAATAATGCTACTTTTTTTTTTTTTTTTTTCTGTCGGGTCCCGATGCGTGAGAAAAATGGGTGCCATGCGTGAGATCGTGAGACGGACCCTGAATGCGTGAGTCTCACGCACAATGCGTGAGACTTGGTAGCTCTGTCACTGACATGCTGTACAAACAATACTTTTACTTCGTTGTTGTCACCTGCTTGTTGATCAGGCGAGAATGAAGTGAAAATATTGCTTGTACAATAAGTGAAATTGAGAGATAAACCTTCGTGATGATCAAAAATGCAAGTTGCAATACCGTCGCATGAATACACATCGCTTGTGTGCGGTGCATACACCAGCGATGGCTGTCGCGGCACAGAGTACAAGTGAGCATTCAGACTAGCGTGGCTGTATCCTAAATGTCGATGCTGTGAATACACAACCACACGCGTGTGGCCCTAAGGTAACACACGCGTGTGGCTGTAAACACTGCCTTAAAAGCCTGTTCCGACAATTTGTGTTTCCGAAGACTCTCCTCGTCACAACAAGCATGACAAGTCCATTCCAAAGCCCCGTCTTTTGTCTCACCCGCGGCACATTCCTACCACTTTTTGGTCGAGTGCCCCCCCCCCCCCCCCCCCCCCCCCCCCCCGGGATTAAACACCTTTGCTTCTAACATTCATGACATTAGGGCCTAGCCCTAACAAGTATCTAACATGATACTGTCAATGACTGTCAACAACTTTGTTTGGGAGTTGATTCCAGGCCAGTGTCGTATTCAACATTCAATACCGTATGTGCGCTACGAGATAGACGTGACTTAACCGCGCTCCGCCAACCCATTGTCTTAGCACAGAAAAAGCGGCCTATAACAGCAATGACGGGCGACAAACAACCTAAACAGAGCAGAGCAGAAAACCAAGCCGGCGGTCGCTCGACCAGGAGGAGTAAGCAGTGCCACGATGAAGCAGCCGCGGTTTTAAGTGATGAATGCGATGACTCGTCCAGTTCTCTAACTGGTGTTATTAAAGAAGCTATAGTGAACCTCCTTGGAGATGACATTTTTCTACAGAAGTTTGTTGATGCTGTTCGAGACAAACTTCTTAGCAGCATCCATGATTCTTTATGTGAGGAGATCAAGCGTTCCCTTGATTTTGATATAGAAGAACGTGATGCAAAGATAACAGCCTTGGAAAATGAAGTTAAAACACTGAAAACAGAGAAGTTGCAAGCCGTCCAGGCCTTGCAAAAGGAGACAAAGAATCTCGAGGCACAGGTGGATGACCTGGAGCAGTACTCCAGGAGAAACTGCTTGGTGTTTACTGGAGTTGAAGAAAAGGCTGGTGAGAACACAACTGCGACCATCATCAATATCTGCAGACAGGATCTCGGCATTGAAGTTCTTCCCTCTGATGTTGACCGAAGTCACCGTCTGGGTCCTTCTCAGCCTGATGCTGAGTCTGTCGGTGATCGTCGACCTCCAAGCCAGGCTGTAAGACCCAGGAAGAAGATGCGGAACATAATTGTCAAGTTCACCAACTATAACATCCGAGAGAAGGTGTACAGTGCACGGAAAGATCTTCACAACTCGTCAACAACGCCGAGGGTGTTTATCAACGAAAACCTAACCAAAACAAGATCTAATCTGTTTTGGAAAATCAGAGGAGCAGCTAAGAATTCTAATCATAAAGTATGGACACAAGACGGGGTTATCATCGTAAAGACACCAACTGGCGGGCGCATCAAGGTTTCACGCGAAAACCATATTTCTAGACTGACTGACTTGAACTTTTAGTCTGTCACCACAGACAAACTCTTGTGGTCTCATGGTATTTACTTTTACTTTTATTTTATGTTTATAATTGTTACCATTTTGTCATGCCTCATTCCTCTTGCATATTACCTTGTTATTTTTTCCCATCCCCTCCCTGTGTTTTGTCCCGTATGTCTACATGTACTTGGTTAGTGTTGTGTTTGTACGTGTGCGTCGTTTCTGTGTGTGCGCTGGCTCCTCTCGTTTCTATTATGTTATTTAAACCTAATTATGGATGATTTGGTTGATGATGATCGCAATTTACTTAACAGATCTGGAGAATGCGATTATATTTCTTGTGATGATTTTGTTGGTAGATATTCTAATATTGGTAGGGATTTCTCTTTATTACATGTGAATGTTAGAAGTTTGTCTAAGAATTATGATGACTTATTGGTTGAACTGTCTTGTCTTGATTATGATTTCTCTGTAATTGGTATTTCTGAGACCTGGTTCAAACCTACGACAGATATTAATATGTTCTTAATCCCGGGTTATTCCCTTATTCATGTCTGTAGATCTGCTAAATTGGGAGGAGGTGTTGCTTTATACATTAAAGAAGAGCTTGAATTTAATATTTGTGAAGATATATCTGGTTCAAGACCTGGCTATGAGTCTTTATTTGTTGAGATTAGTATTAAAAATAAAAAGATCTTAGTGGGCTGTGTGTATAGAGCCCCGGATAGTGATATTAAACTTTTTATTGAAAATTTTGAGCAACAGATGGCATACACTAATATGGTCAACAGGGATACGTATGTGCTAGGTGATTTTAATATCAATCTGTTAAATCTGGACTCTGATAATGCTGTGAATGACTTTGTTAATTGCATGTATTCACATGGCTTATTAGCTCTGATTTCTAAGCCTACTCGAGTGGCACGCACTTCGGCAACTTTAATCGATAACATCTTCACAAACTGCATTCATAATGAATTTACTTGTGGAATTCTATGCTCAGATATATCTGACCACATGCCTATTTTCTGTTTTAATCAGGGAAGGGTTGTTGATTTCAAGAATAAAGGTCAGTCAGCTTTCAAGCGTGTGATAACTGATGAGAAAATATCAAGTTTTAAACATGAACTCATGGGAATCAACTGGCAGAATGTTTTTAACATAGATGATGCTGACAGTGCCTACGATACTTTCATGAGGGACTTCTCGGAACTGTATGATTTTTATTTTCCTCTCGTTGAAGTGAAATGTAAAGCTAGATCTGGGAAACCTTGGATTACAAACAGTCTTTTAAAGTCTATTAGACGCAAACGTAAACTGTATACCACTTTTATCAAAAACCCAACTGAGGTAAATAGGGAAAAATATGTAAATTATAAGAATACTCTGACAGGCTCTATTCGGACATCTAAAAAAAATTATTATGGTAATCTATTTCAACACGCAAAAAATGACATGAAAAAGACATGGTCTTACATAAATGATTTGTTAGGTAGGGGCAAGAAATGTTCACTTCCAGAGGAAATGTCTCACAATGATACTTTGCTTACTTCGAATAAGGAAAAAGCTGATTATTTTAACAGATATTTCATTGAATTGCCTCGGAAAATAGGTGAGGATATTCCCACAGTCCCGAGATCTTTTAAGGAATATTTGAAACCATGTAAATCCAACTCCTCTTTGTTTTTTAAACCAACAACTACTTTTGAAATTATCAAAATTGTTTCACAATTTAAGCCTTCGAAATCTAGTGGGCCTGATGACGTTTCTCCAAGAATTGTGAAGGATTGCATTCATTATATTGTGGAGCCTTTGTGTGATGTGTTTAATAAATCTCTGTCACAGGGTTTAGTTCCTGCTAATCTTAAATTAGCAAAAGTAGTTCCTGTGTACAAGAAGAATGACAGTAAAAATATTGAAAACTATAGACCGATTGCATTGTTACCTATATTTTCAAAGATTCTCGAGAAATTGGTGCATGTAAGGTTATATGATTACTTAACAAAAGAAGATATTTTAATTCCTCAACAATTTGGCTTTAGGAAGAATTTTTCAACTAGTATGGGTGTTTTCAATTTATTAAGTACAATTGTAAATGCAATTGATAGGGGCAAGTACTGCCTAGGTATTTTTCTTGATCTGTCAAAGGCTTTTGACACCATTGACCATGACATACTTTGAAAAAGCTTGATAATTATGGTATCCGAGGTGTGACTCTAAACTGGTTTCATAGTTACTTGAGTAATAGGAGGCAATTTGTTGTTGTTGGAGGTTGTAAATCACAGATTGCAACCATACATTACGGTGTGCCTCAGGGCTCAGTTTTGGGCCCTCTGTTGTTTTTATTATATATCAATGATATTGTCAATTCGTCAAAATTATTTTCATATTCCCTGTTTGCTGATGATACCAGTTTATTGGTCTCACATAATAATCCACGCATTTTAATATCCTTGGCAAACGAAGAGATGGAGAAGCTTTATGAATGGTTTTGTTGTAATAAACTTTTATTGAATGCTAAAAAGTCAAATAGTGTTATCTTCAGGTCAAAGGGTAGAAAGGTACCCGAAAATATCGATCCTTTACTTATAAATGGCCAAGTTGTTTTGCATAGTGAAAATGTACATTTTCTTGGTGTTATAATTGACGAATATTTGACTTGGAAGTGTCACTTGAACAATTTGTGTGTTAAAATTTCACGAGGTGTTGGTGTTCTTTCAAAACTGAGATTCATTCTACCTCAAAGAGTGTTAATAACCTTGTATAATAGTATTTTATTACCACATTTATTATATTGTAATGTTGCTTGGGGCCACACATTTAAAACACATATACATAAGTTGCAGGTTTTGCAAAAGAAAGTGATTAGATTAATTTCTAATTCTCATTTTAGACATCCAAGTACCCCTTTATTTGTTCAGCTACAGTTGTTACCTTTCGATCAACTGGTTTCCTTGAGTTGCCTCGTGTTTATGTTCAAACTCTTCTCTAGGCCACAACCTTGTTTGTTGACTGATTTATTTGTCTCTAACTCTGATATTCACAACTATAACACACGGCGGAAGAATTGTGTGCATCAGCCATATGTCAGAACTCATGTTGCTTTGAATTCTTTCTACATTTATTGTATAAAGCAGTGGAATTCATTACCCCCAGCAATTAAAAATAAGACTACTCTCACCAGCTTCAAGATCTCATGTAAAAAATATCTTTTTCAGCAACTCAAATCACATTAGCATTTTCTAGGAAATCTACTGCCTCCATGGCGCTTGATAAAGAGGAGGGGAAATAGGAAGACTGTAAACATGTTTTCACCCCCCCCCCCAGCCAGGGCTTGCTTTATTTGTAGTAGGTCCATGCACATACATCACATCTGTAATTTATCACTGTGGCCTCGCTCGGACCAACGATCAAAGAGAAGAGAGAGAGGGAAAAAAATCCAAGTGGGGTCAATGATATCTACTGAGCCAGCCTGTCTTTCTGTCATTGTGTGGTCTATCTGTTTTATGTCGTGTTGTGTAACCCCTTGTCCCCCTCCACTATCTCTTCTCAATTGTTATCTTTTGGTTTGCCCTATTTCATGATTTCCTCTCTACCTCCTCACTTTTGACTCCATGCAGTCTGCTATTTTCCCCCTCCTTCTGTCTCATTGCTTATCTTCTTCTTATTCTTCTCTTTTTTTCTTTTTTTTTAATCACTTAACATATTATATATACATGTTTTTTATGTTTTATGTGTCTGTTGTAGATATGTAAGCTCTATGTAGTAGATTTATCTAGTTGTTTTTAAGCCATATATAAAGTAATTAGTTGTGATCTTCTGAGGGACCTAATTTACAAGCTCTGCTTCTCCTGGTCACCTCATCTTTCTTCTCTTTCCCGGTTGTAATATATCGAAACGTACTGTTGTATGATTATGTATTGTACAATGATATGAAGGAAGATAAATAAATAAATAAAAATAAAAATAAATTCACAATAAAAAAGAATTTCTTAATTGCTCTGTGTTACAATGCCACACTGAAAATCATGAGTTCGCAACCATTTTCAATGCTGGCCTGTAAACTTACAGCGTTGTCGCAAGCGACAGGAGTGTCATGAGTATAACAAGTAACAACACAACTTTAAATGACTGGGACTGATCGATAATTTATTTTTCTAAACCTACCATAGCTATAGATTGTTCCTAACGTCAAATGGACCAAAACACCTCCGGCTACAGCAAGCCAGCCCCTCCATTTTTTCGGACACCCCATCTCTAACGTCGTTTTGTCTGTAAATGCCTTTACAACCTTTCCATACGGGAGTTGATCTGCCAACAAGTCCTTTTTCTCAGCCAGTCCGCAGGGCTGCGTTTCACGAGACCGTCATATGTCTAACTTGTTGGACATCCAATTGAAACTAGTGTTGTAGAATTAACACGCGTTTCAATAGGATGTCTATGAACTTACAGTTATGACGGTTTCGTGAAACGTAGCCCAGGTCGCTAATGAGCACGCAAATGCTCTAGTGGCCAAATCTTCCATCCTATCAAATCTCATGAATTATGAGATTTCTTTCTGGAAGAATTTAACTACTTTATCATCAAGTGAAATTAAGGCCACAGAGTGACAATTTTCTTCACAGTGTCAGCACTATGTGAACACACAGAGAAAATAAATTACCACAGAGTGGCAATTTTCTTTAAGAGTGTGAGGAGCAATATGTGAACACTGTGTGAAATACTGGGCATGGGCATAATGTGAACATACTGTGGTGAGTAGTCTCCGCTCTGTGGCCACTATGCGAACACAGTGTAGATCTATTACCACACAGTGAAAGAGCTATTTTCACTATGAGACAACTAGACCTACGCGATTCACATGTGATTAATCACCACACAATGAATAGTGTGTTTCTACACTGTGGCCACAATGTGGTTATTCTGTGTTCATATAGTTGACTCTGTATGAAGCTTATTCAAACCCTCCATTCTATTAGCCAGAAGGAGAGCCTACATGGATGGGTAACTCCCATTCACTCCCTAATTTGTTTATGAATAGGCCAAACTTATAGTTGCTAGAGCAGGCAATACCTTACTGTGTTTGATAGCTATTCCCAGGACGAAAATCCACTTGAATCCCCATTGGATATCCCCACTGAATACCAATTGGCAATTGGGAGTACATGGAAAGTAAAACAATGGGTCCCAATTGAATGGGGACCCACTGCCAATTAGTTTTAATGGGGCAATGGGGACCAATTGGTTTAAAATGGGTCGATTTCAATGGGTTAATGGGACCAATTGCCAATAGGGACCAATTGGTTTTCAATGGGTCGATTTCAGTGGGTTAGTAGGGACCCATCGTTTTACTTTCCATGTACTCCCAATTGCCAATTGGTATTCTATGGGGGCAATGGGGACCTATTTGTTTCAATGGGTCAATTTGTATTTCAATTGGTATTCAATGGGTCAATTGGTCCAACTGAAACCAATTGAAGTCCCTAAATCATTCAATCTGATTCATGATCAGTGTATTGAGCGAAAAAATTCTAGTCAGTAAATAAATCTTTCTGTTGTTATTTGAAATATGAAATGCAAAATCATTCATTTTTGGTCAAATATTTTACAAATATTATTTAGAATAAATATACAAACAAAGTAATATTACTGCCACTGTATTCTATTTTATTTGTTGAATTTTCAATAAAAATAGCAAATATGCAAATGAGGTAAAACCAGTCACGTGATCCCCATTGAAAACTAATTTTTAATTGGTCCCAATTGGTCAACATTAAAACCAAATTGGTCCAAATTGTTCCCCATTGAAACCAATTGGCCCAATTGTTCCCAATTGAAACCAATTGACAGTTGGTCCAAATTGGACCAATTGAAATCAACTGTCCCATTGCAATCCCATTGGACCGATTGGGACCGATTGACCCCATGGCTGGTAGAAATTTAGGACGTCAACTGAATTCTAATGTTTACCAATTGAAACCTATTAAGACTCATTGGTACAAACTGAAACCAATCGAAGACCAATTGAAATTCAATGGGTATTCAATTGGTTTTTTGTCTTGGGTTGTGTGTACTGCACACAGGACAATGTATGCAGCAATTGTTCAGCAGACTGCAGCAAGCAAGCATAGGGTGCAGCAGCAACTTGCAGCAGCTCCTTGGCTTTTAAGCCACCATTTTGGTGCCACGCCTTGAATATAATATATTTAATAATACTAATACAATATTTATTATCATTTATTGCAGCAAGTATATAAATTCTATGAGTTCACAACTGCTGGCCCGCCTCTGTGGTCTAGTGGTAAGGCATTGGCGTTCTAAGCCAGTGACCCGGGTTCGATTCCCGGCGGAGGCATTTTTTCAACCCTTGATTCAAAATGGATGACAGCTCTGGGGAACATTGAGGGAGCTACGCAATTATTATTCTCCCATTTTCATTTCTTGCAGTGTTTATTATTTACAAGGGAGTTGCCAAAGTTGTTTGCATTTGTCAAATTTCTTTCAATGTATTGTCCCTTATTCTGACTTATGCATGTATCCAGGCTTCTAGCTGAGATCCAACGGCAGCATGCGGCTTCTCATTGTTCATTAACTCATCTGCACCAAAATAAAGGATCAAAAAGGGTTGGAAATCTGTCTGTCGGTCAGTTGGATTCGGTCACGCCTAACTGTTGGTCCGCCTCTGTGGTCTAGTGGTAAGGCATTGGCGTTCTAAGCCAGTGACCCGGGTTCGATTCCCGGCGGAGGCATTTTTTCAACCCTTGATTCAAAATTTTGTTTCAAATTTCAAATTATGTAAACGTATCCTGTCATTGTACAAAAAATTATGAATACTTATGTATGTTTGATTTTTTCCCCCAAAATTTGTTATTTTGTTTGTTTTATTTTAATGAAAATAAACTTTTGAACTCTTGAACTCTTGAACTCTTGATTTTATTCATACATTTCTTTTTCTTTTTCATGTTTTTCATCTCATGTACCTCTCTGGGCAAATGGAAACAATGTTTGCGATGTCGCTTGAATTACATTTCTGATTGGACAATACTAAGGAATTTCTGAAGAAGTCCAAACGCATCCTGTCGGCAAAACCCAGGGGTGGAAGAATGGTTGCGTTCCGATCAACGCGACTTTACATATAATTTTTTTGCTTTGTCACTCGTTTAGCAGGTGGCAGGCACACAGGACATTTTGGGTTTATTAATGAAGTTAATAAGAGCGCAGTTGTCGAATTGTTCCAAATTCCCTGGTTTTGTTTTTGTTTTTTTTTTGGATTGAAAGAGTGTAAAAGGATTGACTGATTGATTGTCTGATGAAAAGACCTATTGACTGATGAGTGACCTTCTGATTGATTGGTTGATCGAGTGCTTGATCTGTCTGCGTGACAATGCTTGGTGATATTCTTTTTTGCTGACATCCAGAGTATACCAACAGTTATTTCAAAACAAGAAACTCTTATTTTGATTGCCCATTCAAGCATGAAATGTTAATGAGATATATCAAAGCATACACACAACAAAGGATGTCTCATGAATCGTCAGAAAGCCATTGGAATATGAAAATATTAATTCTCCAGTTTACACCGCTATCAGCTTTGCTGATACCAACAAGGACAAATACAAATTCTTGGTCAGTCTAAATTTTGCACCCTTTCACAAAAGTTACTGTTGCCCGCTCGAGTGTAAAATAAAGATTTTTTTTTATGCCGAAAAACATCAAAGACCCTGCATGGGCTGTTTACAGATATGAAATTGCCCTAAAATCGTTTTAGATATTGAGATAAGACATTTTTCGACTGAAATTTTTTTTTTATGGGGGGAGGGTGCACTTTACGAAGTGCATGTACAGTGCTGTATACACGGCACTGAAATATAGGGCTTTAGACCCCGGCTCCCCTCCTCCAATTCAAAATTTGTATTCGGTTCGTTAAAAATGATGATCTCTCACTGTTTTTATTTTTCATTTATCAGATTATCCTCCTTGCAAATTAATTTGAAATTTTCTAGCGACGCCCCTGGTAGGCCTGCCTGTACCTTGATCTCTTCCCCACTTCCATAATAATCATCAGGGGAAAACTGGAGGGAAAATCCCTGTACCTCACACAAAGGTATAGTACTTTCAAGAGGAAGCTCATTAATCGGAAGTATAATGTGCAAATTAGCTTATGTTGTCATGAATATGAGATTCTGTTTCCTGGGTAATAACCAAACTTGTCTAAGTGCATTAAAACTTGGTCCAGGTTTTGGATGTCTGTGAGAAATTGCCGACCTTACACCCCGAAGATAGGTCCGGTGAATAACAAACAGTGCCGGTCACAAAAAGAGGTTGGAGAAAAACAACAAGAACGAAACACACACACACACACACACACACACACACACACAAACACGAAACAAAGCAGTCTGAAAAAAAAACCGGATTAAGCATAGACTAACAACCCAGTATGGTTCATGGCCACGGCGAGAAACTGGTCACCGCAAGTTGATCCCATGCCTACTGGCAGCTATCCAATGTATACTGTACAGTTTTACCTGAGCATGCCGAGAACGGGGTCAATTATATCATTTAAAAAAAGGCCAAATCTTTGGCACAGCAAGCTTTTCCTCCATAAACATGATAAACCCTTTCCGTAAACATTATTACTATTATTTACAGCCAGAGGTGTCGATCATTTTTCGGATTGGGGGGGGGGGGGGGCAAGACGACCAAGCGGATATGAACCCACGGCTACTATTTGTACACACACACCCTCACATATATACATACATACATACATACATACATACATACATACACACACACATATATATATATAGGCCTATATCAACGTGAAGCATTTTCAAATTGGGGAAATTAGGCAACTTGCTATGTGAACCATTCTGGTTTTTTTTTTTTTTCAATTTTGCGAGCGAGCGAAGCGAGCGAGCAAAAAATAACAAACTTCTTGTTATGAGAGAAGGGTTTAGTTATCATATAGGCATAAATGATACCTAATATATATGTATATGGTTACCTCGCTGCCAAATATGAACTCTACTTTGTCACATCGTTGGTCCATTGTTGCTGCTCCCCAAACCACTCTGTTTTTTAATATTACGAGCGAGCGAAGCGAGCGAGGAAGCATACACTGTTTTTCATGGTAGATGTAGTAAACCCTTCGGCAGATTATACGCTGTGAGCCAATGAAACATGTACATTATCTATTCGGTCTCATCTCACCGAACTTGTTTGCTTTTCAAAACCATTAATGTGAAACCAGCGAGCGCAGCGAGAGAGGAAAAATATACCCTTTTCCATATGATAGAAGTGTTATTTCGTCATCATAATAATGTGATAAAAATGTGATATGCGCTATCAAGAACGGAATATTAGTATCATCATTATCATCAGAATACACTATAAATCTGTCATGCCTGTATGATATCTAGATAATACATCCGATCACCTGTGTGCCGAATATGACACTGTTTTAGCTACCTCGCTTGCAGTCCGAATCCATTCTGTTTCTACCATAGCGAGCAATGTCAACGACCGATCCCGGCAAAATTATATGGATTCGTCCCAAAATCTTTGTCAACAACCTTGCTGTCCAAATATAATGATATTTTGGAATCTCGCTGCTATAATAAGCTACTTGCTGCCCGAAATCATCTTGTATCTAGCTTTTACCAGCGAGAGTAGCGAGCGACTTAACGGAAAATATGTTTTTGTTTTGCGGTTTTTTTTTCTTTTTATCCAGGCCGTTGTCTCCTGGAAGTTTATCTATTTTTAGGTCAACTGGCCGCTCGATTTCTAGGAGTGATATCTTGTTTGGTTATATTACTTCCTATGAGTAGAAGAATAGTATAACATTAAATAGAAACACAAGATTCAAACCGATTTCCTTTCGTAAGAATAGTAATTATCATCGGCATTGGTTAAGATATTAAATGCGAGCGAGCGAAGCGAGCGAGCGCTTCCCAGTTTCCCATTTTCTCTCTTTTTTCTTGTTTTACGCTTTCATTTCACTTCCTTTCTTCCTTTTCCTTTCTTTTCTCTTTCTTTTTTCTTTTTCCTTTTTCCTTTTTTTTTGGGTTGGGAAATTATTGGGGGGAGGGGGGCATAATGATATCTTTGCCCCCCCCCCCCCCCTGCCCCCCCCGGATCGACGCCTCTGTTTACAGCTATCTGTTACATATATTATCACTAACAGCTATCTGTTACATAATACCCAGCTAACAATTGGACGTTTTCTGAACGTTCTTGAAACATTCCAAGTTCGTTATTTGGACGTTTTGTCAAAACGTTTTCAGAACGTCTTTTTGTGGAAGGTTTTCGACGTATTTAAAACGTTTCGAATGGACGTTAAAAAAACGTTTTTTAAACGTTAAAAAAAAACAATAAAAGACCTTTCAAAATTTTTAAGGACCTGCTGAAAACCTTTTGGACGTTATAGACGTTCTGTGGACGTTCTGCAGACGTCCACAAAACGTTTTATTGGACATTTGTAAAACGTTTTCTAAACGTTAAAAAATTAACAACCTTTTATGCATTTGTTTTCCAGTCTAGGAACCTGCAGAAAACCTTTATACGTTTTACAAACGTTTTCTAAACGTTAAAAAATTAACAACCTTTTATGCATTTGTTTCCCAGTCTAGGAACCTGCAGAAAACCTTTATACGTTTTACAAACGTTTTCAGAACGTTCAGAAAACCTTTTAAGAACCTTTGGAAAACCTTTTAAGAACGTTCAGAAAAACTTTTAAGGACATTTAGAAAACCTTGTAAGAACATTTTAAGAATGTCCCAAAAGCCTTTGATAATTATGATTTTTAAAAAATTATCCTGAAGAGAAATTATACTAACAGTCCTCCTGTAATCCTAACAACTCTGTGCCTAACTAGTTATATCCTATCCTATCCTATATCCCAAACCTACGTACTGAACTCTTGTCAAGTCTTTCTATATATAGGGAACAGATTGCAATGACCGTTAAAAAATAGGTGACGATTACAATTTTTGAATTTCGACCCAGAAATACCTCTTCGAATTGCATTTTGGGCATTACAATCAATGTTTTGCATTATTTTTGCATTATAGAATTTTGCATTACAGAAAGGCCAAAATAGATTGCCATTTGTCCTTTTAAAATTATGATTTTAGTCAATTCTAGGTCTTTTGTGAATATTCATGAATCATGATCGATTACTTTCCAGTCTAAGGACCTGCAGAAAACCTTAAGACGTTTTAAAAACGTTTTACGAACGTTTTTTCCAGACGTAGACGTAGCGGACGTTATAAAAACGTTTTGTGAACGTCCTAAAAAGTCCATTGACGTTTTAAAAACGATTTCAAAAAAACTGTGCTTTGTGGTAAATGCTAAGTCCAAACTTTGACGTTATATGTACGTTTTAAAAACATCCGTTTTAGACGAAGACGTACGGGACCTCAAAAAAACTTTGAGGAAACGTTCTGAAAACGTTATGTGTTTGCTGGGGATATCCCTCTCCTAATATTACTGAACAATTTCGGATTATGATGCTGAAAACCTTGGCAGGTATGCTGTAAATTTCCTGCACTTACTTGTAACAAAGGCAACATCCAAAAGAAAATGTTCCTTTTCTATTTTGCAGGGTGTTTTGAGCAAAGTTTTACTTTGTCCAAATCAATATTTTTCTCACTGTGTCACTATGTTAACACAGATACAAAGAAAATAATTCAAGCAATCGGAAAATCTTTTCTCTTTAAAGGAGTCTTTCCGCTAGCCAAGATTTTTTTGTTTTTTGTTTTTTTGGTTGTCTGTCTGTTTATTTGTTGTTTTTTTTTGCTTGCTGAATAACGAACGTCACCCCGCGGTGAATATGTGTTCGTACAGTATAAAGCCTTAGACGCGATACGATAGCGATAATTGTCATAATCGTGACGAATGGAAAACTTTGGAATGTTTGGTTAAGAGGCCCGGTCAAATCGAAATTCCCCAACAAAATTCAGTCCCAGTCTGACCCTGATCAGAATGGCATTCGCATAAAACCCTTCTTATAGGCCTATAATGATTTGATTTGATTGATTTGACTGATTTATTCACACAACATTATCACGTATAGATCATTAGTTATGAATAAATATTCAGAATGCTGTTAAGTGGAACGTCGTGAGCTCTGTCAAGTACTTGGTGAAAACGTCCCCAAGAAACAGATAAAGAAGTGTAAAAGGATATTTTATGTTTATACAAATTCTTAGTGATTGGTCCATTGGGGGATGCGCGAGATATATACCACAATATTTCAGGTGGAGGATAGCCTGTATAATCATACTCAATGATTCACCATCAAAAAATGACGTGATGAAATAACTGAATATGATGATAATGAGGAAGATGAGGAGGCTATGATGATGATGACGGTGATGATTATTATTCGTATATGATTGCAGGCCTACCACTGAACTAGAATCAGTGAGGCCACCTACGCAGTCACGCGCCAGTTTATGGTCATAAGGAGTGTTCGTACCAAATTCGGTGTTTCTGTCCCCTCTGTCACGAAAATTTCCCCTCACCCATCCCACCAATACGCCAAATCAGCAAAAATAATTAATTCAATTGCATGACAAATATTTATCTCTTCCTGTTGCAAAAGCGGGGCAGGATGATAATGTTACTTGCCAAAAAGGAATTAGGTTGGCAGTTTGAAATGATAGGGATGACTCCCTGATATTGATTAGTTGTTCATAAGGAGTGTTCGTACCAAATTTGGTGTTTCTGTCCGCTCTGTCACGAAAATTTCCCTCACCCATCCCACCAATACGCCAAATCAGCAAAAGCAATTAATTCAATATGCATGACAAATTTGTGTCTCTTCCTGGGGCAGGATGATAATGTTACTTGCCACAAAGGAAGTAGGTTGGCAGTTTGAAATGATAGGAATGACTCTCTGCTTTCAGGAGAAAGTGTATATAAGAAGGAGGTTGTGTAGTGATCTTTATACGATTCGATCAACCATCTCTACGAAACAACAGCCCTGAAAGTTCCTCAAGAGCTGAAGACATTTTCGAACATCCATCTGCCAGCCTTTGTCAACATGGAGAAAGGAGCGAAGGTAAGGCTACTTTTAGACTTCGAGAAATTAGTTTTTTTAAACAACACATGCACACTTTGGTATCAATATGCATATAGCACAACACTTTATTTGATAGACATAAGTGCCGTGCCGGGGATCGAACCCCGGACCTTCGCGTCTCCAGTGAAGCGCCTTTAAAAAATTTTTTTATGACGATTGAGGTTGTGATGATCGATGCTGGTGATAATAATGTTAACATTTCTCTGTGTAGATGTACAATACAGTTTTGCCTTTAGTCAGTCAGGTTGCGAGTTTACTTCCAACATGTTTTGATAGATTAAAATCAGATGGGCATGGCATATAGGATGTCAGGATTTATGATCTGCTTTGTCTACTTTTTCTTGCACTATCATTGATGCGTGTTTGGGAGCGTGTGTGGGGGGGGGGGGAGCGCGAGTGGGCATCCTTGTGTGTTAGGTGTTAGCTGGGCAGTGACTACGATTTCCCATAAGCTTTCTATGTACAGCGTATTCGGGCCAGTGAAGCATTTTCGACGCTGTGTTGTTGACAACGGCAAACTTACAATGGTTATGTATTGTATTTTATCAAACTTTATTGATATAGATCAATATTTGGTTCTTTTTCATAAATATACATGAATATTACCAAAATGAATCGACTCTTTTTTTTTTTTTTTTTACAAATATGAAGTAGGTAACGTTAATTATATAAACAAAAAGACAAACACAAAACAAAACAAAACAAAACAAAATTGTAGTATTAATAGCTGCTGATTAACATGATCATTTAACAAAAATGTGATATTTCTTTCTTTTTTTCAACATATGTATATAAGGTGAAATTATATACATGTATATACACAAAAATCCTAGTAGCTATTTCTTCCTTTTATTTTTTTTTTACAAAAATTAAAAAAGAATCTGTTAAACAGTCAATACCTTTTCCTCTTAAAAAAACGAACAAAAAACAAAACAAAAAAAAAACACGGAGTACATAAAATCAAAATAAAGAAGAACGGAGGTGATGGTGGTGGTGTTGATGGTTGTGGTGATGATGATGGTGTTGGTGATGTTGGTGTTAGAAGTATGGGCATTAAAACACAAAAACAAGACAAAGTGAAAATCTAAGATCCAATTGAGAAAAGAAAAATATGACGCAACTCATAATCAGCATTTTCAGATTTGAAAGAAAATTTGCTTCAAGAATTCGAGAATATCAAAAATTCGTCCCTGTTTTCACGAAGTGACGGATGAGCGCGCAACTTTAAAAAAGTTAGTTTTGAGTAAATCGCTTTCAAAGTTTCAAACCTCAATCCCAACCTCTTTGATATATGGAGGGTGAATAAATTTTACATCCTTGTATAGGGCATATTCTGCGCAATGTTCATTATTAATCACTTGCATATTCCTTTTATATTTTAGAAGAAAACGAGCGTAAACACTGCCGTCATTTCGTGTAAACACAGAATTCAAGGACCCACTGTGATTTTGTTTTCATGAAGTGACAGATCTCAGCCGCGCGCGTGTAAAAAACATGGGACCAATGGGACCATAGGGACTTAATGAGCGCGCATTTGACCTAAATGTGGGCGATCACGTGTTCAAATCGAAGACGGGCTCTTTTAAATGTTTATCACGAAGTGACGGAACTCAGCCGCACACGTAAAACATGGGACGGCTGAAAGCCGTCACTTCGTGAAAACAGAAAATACTTTTACTAGGTATTTTCTTGTTGACGTCATTGCCATAGTTACGTAATTGGACATGACTACGGTCTGAAACCCTGTAAGGTTCAAGATGTTAGTGAAAGATGTCCCAAAATGCAAAAAACTCAAAACTGAAAATTTGCGATTTTTCACTTAAAGAAAACAGGTTCCCTATGTGAGAATGATGATTGAAGGAGCCTCCGTAATTGTGGATGACGCTCTCTGCTGTATATATTACAGAATTCATATATATTTTCGGTTTGACCACCTTCCAGCTACCACAGGTGATGACGATCAAAGTCAAATCCGGTGATGCCTTGAAAATAACAAAGATCATCACAATCGGACTCTTCTTGACCACTCTGGTAGCCGGTTGCGTCGCCTCACCTGCCCGCCAGCCATTCCCAGGACCACTGGAGAACAAGCTGATGGACCATGACGTGGTATGGTTCTAACGACAAACAATGGTGGTATTCTCAGGGCCATTTATCTCTAATTTTTTTTTAAAGAATCGGTATTACGGGTTCACTTTAATCTGTTAATCTCAAATTTTATCTTTATTTTCCCACAGTCGCTCACCTCTAACGCGCCTAGTACAGCTAAGACAAAAGAGAAGCTTTTTCGCTTTCGCCTATATTACTTTTCAGGAAAGATAAAACAAACTAAAGATAGGGCAAGGGTATGTATGTAACAACGTTTCTGGATAAAGATAGTCTTGCTAGTAACATCAAAGGATTAAATCGTTATGATCCAAGCAAAGGATTTCCCCGTGACTTATGAGAGAGATGGACTTGAGGATTACTGAAAGTACGAAACGAATCCATGCTTGTATTGTTTTGTGATGATCGGCACGTATGGCAAGCCCCGAAGAAGCAAGCGAAAAACATTCATATTTTAGTGTAGGGTCTACAAAATGGGATAGATGGCTCTAATTGCGTCATGGCCAAATGACATATATAATTATGTATATATATATATATATATATATATATATATATATATATATATATAAGAATCAGAGGTGGTAGTAGAATGCCATTAAAAAATAAAATCATAGATTTTAAAAGAAAACGGAGCATAGCTCTCAAAAATGAAAGGCGAAGTCACACTCTTCGTCAGTGCCTATGGTGTGACAAAGAGATGTAAATCAAAATCCGTTTCTGAAACAGACAAAAAAACACGTCTGTTCATGGGCAGACGGATTGTGAAACTCACCTTTCAAAAGAAATAAATGCGGTGAGGATGGACATGGCGCGAAGTAAATAACGCATCCCAAGACGCGTTGTCATGACTGCAAGATGACAATGGCGAATCTCCGGCTCCAAAACAGGAAAATCTGAAAAGGGCCTCACCGCCAACAGTCAAAAAGTAGCAGTAAAAGTACCTAAATAGAATTGAAAATTAGTCTGCTTGGCATCTAGATAATACAAGAATCAGAGGAGGTAGTAGAATGCCATTAAAAAATAAAATCATAGATTTTAAAAGAAAACGGAGCATAGCTCTCAAAAATGAAAGAGATGTAAATCAAAATCTGTTTCTGAAACAGACGAAAAAACACGTGAGAGTGTGACTTCGCCTTTCATTTTTGAGAGCTATGCTCCGTTTTATTTTTAATGGCATTCTACTACCACCTATGATTCTTGTATTTTCTAGATGCCAAGCAGACTAATTTTCAATTATATATATATATATATATATGAGATCAATTGAGAGAATAATAGCGTGGCATGAAACAAAGTTCCCCAGAGCTGTCCTACCATTCTGGAAAGTTTTGCAAAGGTTGAAAAATGTCACCGCCGGCAATCGAACCCGGGCCTTTGGCCTTTGGTATATATACCGTATACATGGTATATACAGTATATTAAGACGAAAACATGCAGAATACCTGTCACTGAAATGATGGCTCATCGTAACGATAAGGAGAGTTTAAGGCTAATTATTTTTTTCGATTTGTCGTAATAGAAGATTTTCATAAAGCTATAGTCAAATGTAATGTAAAGTTTGTATAATCAGCTGCAACTCCGCTGGAATTCGTGATTCCTTGCAATATAATTTTGAAATAAAATGCAATCCAGCTATTCAGTGTTTTGTTCAAGTAATTCAGTTGACGTTGTTCTTTAACGCACTTTTAATAATAATAAAAGAGAACGGTTTTGCGTACCCAAACTCTGAAAATATAAAGGCAAAGAAAGAAAAATAAAGAAGTAAAGAAACAGTTAACAGATTTTCAGAAATTAACGAAAAATGTAATAACGAAACCACTTATTGACATATGTTTTGAAATTTAATTGAGCATTTTGTCTCTTTGCCGTATGTCATGAAAAAGTGCTTCTCTCCTGCCCTTCATTCAACACGTTCAAGATTGACAAGCTAATTTTGATTATTTTTTAATTGCTTTTCAGGTGCGCATGAGAGATCTAAGGAAGGAAGATGGACATATTCTCCATGAACGACTTACTTATGACCACAAATCGAATGTGGTGATGGTCCAGACACCAGGCAACTTCAGTGGAGACTCCCCAGCTATTTTGGTGATCGATTATGACAGGGTAGGTAATTTTAAATTTCATAGGTGTATATGCGACGTTGGGGTTGGGGCTGCAGACTTCCTTCAGCCGGGCAACCATCTCGTCATATGCGTCAGCATGGTAATAAATTTGCAATTTTGTTCGTAAACGAATTATGATATTGGTGATGATGATAATGATAACGATGACAACTAAAAAAAATAATGTTGATGATCCTACTACTACTACTACTACTACTACTACTACTACTACTACTACTACTACTACCACTACTACTACTTCTTCTACTACTATTACTACTACTACTGCTATTCCTATAACTACTACTACTACTACTACTACTACTACTACTACTACTACTTCTACTACTACTCCTACTACTACTACTACTACTCCTACTACAGCTATTCCTACTACTAATACTACTACTCCTACTACTACTACTACTACTACTACTACTACTACTACTACTACTACTACTTTTAGGAGTAGTAGTAATAATAAAAACAATATAATAATAATATAATAATGTTAATAACTATAATGATGAAAATAATGGTAGCGATCGTGAAAATAATAATAATGATAATACTAAAGTAATAATGATGCTGATAACAATAATATTACAATTAAAATAATGATAGTAACAATGACGATAAATAAGTAATTATGATAACGATGATAATGATGAAACGTTGTTTTGCTTTTTTACTTTATGCAGGCTCTCGTCTTTGCGCATGTTCTAGATGTAGATGAGTGTTTCGTATTCCCCTTGCGTGATGATCTTAGGAATTTTGTGAACGGTGAGCTGTCCACACCAGACGAACAAGTAAGTTGTGTCAAAGTCGATCTAGGATTGTTGTTTATGAAACAATAAGTGGCTGTTTGTATTTATATGTAAACACCTTCTTTCTTAAAGGCTATACAAAAAGCCACCCAACCAATTTGAGACGGCATGCTGAAAGAAATAAAGTTTAAAGAAGAACAGCGGTTCGGCTTTTTAATGCCTAAAAATGTGCAGAAAAAACATCAAAATGCATGGCTTTGTATTATTGAACCTAAATGACAGGTTGAAACATTACAAGATCCATTCTCTATTTCTTAAAATTTACACACCATGTTTAAATCCAGTCACCAAAATTTCACTACATAAAGCAGCTTCTACAGCCTGAGCTTATGTTACATTTGACACAATTTTACAAAAGAAAAAGGGAGGTGGACACGGTTTGTCATGTTCATGTCAATTTAATTTACATGGTATTACGCAGAAAATGGCTGTTGATATAGCACCAACTCCTTAATGCGTCGAAGAGTATGGAGTTCCCCCGAGTCCCCTCCCCTTCCGATTAATGAATTACTGTTATTCCCAAACCCTACTACAAACAAGGGGCGTAGACAGCGGGGGGGGGGGGGGGGGGGGGGATGAGGGATATGCATCCCCCCACCTCTTTTCGGGGGGGGGGAGGGATGACATGTACAATCATCCCCCCCCCCCCCCAGGTTTTAGGGAAGGATGTTTGCTTACAATTAAACTGAATTAACGTGTTTAGAAATGATAGGAACAACAATAATGATAACAATAACTATTATTTTAACAATAACAGTAACAACAACAACAACAACAACAACAACAATAATAATAGTAATGATAATAATAATGATGATGATGATAATTAATAATATATTAGTATTATTATTAATATTATTATTATTATTATTATTATTATCATTATTATTATGCTTATGATAATAATAATAGTTATCATCATCATCATCGTGATCGTTAATGTGACTGAAATGACGATTACTGTCATAACTATATCGATCATTATTCTGATTTATGTAGTTATTCATATAACTTTTGGGTAATTTCGGCGCCGTCACAGTTTTTATAAAGTGGTGTAACAATAAAAAAAATTAAAAAAAAGATAAATAGCGTGATGCAAATATGCAATAATGTGTGTCAGTCCATATTCTATATTCGTTTGTCACGGTGCGTATATCTTCTATTTAATATGTCTGTGCATCACTGGCGTAAATCCTGGGGGGATGGGGGATATATCCCCTAACCTTTTTATGGAAGAAATGATTTTTTAATTAATCAGTTAATAAGATTTTTAATAATTTGTCATAAACAACCATCATATCTAGAATTTCTATTTGAAAAATGTGATTTAAAACCAGAAAAGCGCTTATTTTTGGCTCGCTCGCTCGCTCATCATATTTTAGAATTTTGTTTGAAAATGCGAGTGAAAACCAGAAAAGTGGTTATTTTTGGCTCGCTTGCTTTGCTCGCTCATCATATTATATAATTTCTATTTGAAAATGCGATTGAAAATCAGAAAAATGGTAATTTTTTGCTCACTCAACTCGCTCTCTCGCAAGAAAATAATCAAAATGTGTGTAAGGGGGTCTGTGCAGGTGGGTGAGGGCGTGTGTTCATACTTAAGTGTGAGTTCGACAGAAAAAAAATCGGCAAAAAAGTCAATCACCTCCCCCCCCCCCCACTCCTCAAAGTGGATTTACGCCAGTGCTGTGCATTCGAGTATTTGTGAGTGTGGTGTGCGTGTGCGTGTGTGTGGTGTGGTGTGCGTGTGTGTGTATCTGGGGGGGGGGGGGAAGGAGTGGTGTTTCAACCATTTTTTATAACTGATTTCATTGCTTCTCCTTTAAGTTATATATGATTTATGTTTGTATTAAGTTAGTGAAAAAAGTCAAAATATGAAATGTAAAATATTATATTATGTGTTTTGAAATGTTAAATTGAAATGTTATATATTTTTGTTCATGGAATCAGAATAAAATAGTATGGAAAAAAAAAAAAAAAATCTGTATACGAAATTGATCCTCGATTTCTCGTGAACGGCAAATCATCCCCCAGGTGTAAGAACCTGTCTACGCCACTGCTACAAACCCTACTACAAAGGCTTTCAGTTCAAGGACATTTTTAATACCCTAAATGAAGGGCCTAGTGAAAGCGTGTGCAGAAACCATGTCATTGTTTTGACTGCACATTTCAAAAGGTAATCATCAGGGCTACTGAATTACTGACGGGTGGCTTTTTAAAAAGTGTTTTGCATTCCAATTCTATGTACTGTTAGTTTTTTAAATCATACTTTGGAGTATTGCTGTAGATCGTATTATCACATTGTTGTTATGATTTCCTGAAGGTTGTCGATGTCGCACTCGCCGTAGCCAATGACAACTACACGGCGTATGATGTTGCTGGAGAAATACCCAACGGCCTTGTGCAGAGCTTCAGCGGACCAACGGTCGTTGGCATGTGTGCTGGTCGGCACACATACTGGCTTGAAAGGAAGAACAATCGCTCAAATTTGAGACAGAAAAGAGGTTGTAATAAAATTATAATCCTGTGGTTGATTATAATTGAAAGTTGTTGAAATCAATAGGTTGTGGTACATAAAACGACCTATACATTTAACGATTCCATTCATAGAGATTTTGATAGGTTAGATTCCTTTATTAAAAATTGTCCACATAACGTTTTGTATAACAACCTATCTATAATTACTTGAAACAAATAACCACACGGGCAAAGTACTTAGAAGTTGTGGCTTGAAATTTCTCATATCATAGCAGGTTAAGTTTAGTAAATGTTTCAAAGTCTTCGAAAGTCTTATCATTAAAGAATGATTACCTTAAACTACTTTCACTGGGTATTATAAGCAAACAATACTGTATAATTCACTAACTTTCAAAAGTCAGTGTCATTAGCTTGCTGTACATCTGCTAAAAACGATTGTTCCAATATGTGGTGAGAATTGATTATTTCGTCATATTTAGAATAAATGTTTTAAGAATTATAAAGCACATAATATAGTTGATATGTTTCTTGATTCAACATGTTCAAGCATTGTTCCCCGAATTAATCAAATATACACGTTTGGGATCGCCGTTCCGGAGCGGTGCTTGTATCAAGATATTCTTGATAAACAGGGATAAATTCATTTATGACAATTCTCACCAATTATTGATTATCTAAAAAAAAATCATGCTGATTAATTTACATAAATCATGTTCGGGATATTCTTAATAACTTTACACCCTGCATAAACATTATAACCAAGTAAGATGAATTTCCATAACATGTGTGCCACACAGTCTCTGATTATGGGCGAAGCTTGGTAGTCAAATAGCGAAGGTTTCGGGAGACCGAGGGCAACGGTCCCATAGACGGAGAAAGAGGGTTACGTTGGCCCTTTTAGGAGAAATTGTCACGTGTTTCATGAGACTGAAACCGTCTTTCTAAAAATTCTTTAAAAAAAAAAACATGTTTAGGGCCATGTAATTTCCCGTCAGTTTTGTACTTGTTAACCAGATCAAAATCATCGGTCGTAGCTGCTTTTGGTCTTATGGCGTTTAATCATACATACATACATACATACATACAATGATAAATGATAGATAAATGATTTTTTAAAAATGAAAATGATTTAATCTTAAAGATCCTTTTAATGTCAAATAACTTACGATGTCTAAACTTTTGAGATGATTTGTAGCAATTTCCTTTGATCTGTTTTTGTGACTTGTTTGGAAATATGTCGAAATAGTGAAGTAATACGCACAAAGAGTACTCTCCATGAAAACTGCCCAATACCAATGTGAAAACTGCTGGCTGGGACTGAGCCTTCTCACCATTGTTTTATTTACCTGAAAACGTGATAAATATACTGTAAACCGTACTGTAAATCATAATCTTGCCATTGTCACTTATAGCTTACATGCATGCTACAAAATACAAGTGTTACTGTTGCAGTCTTCTTCTTCCATTTCTTCTGCTTCTTCTTTTCTCTTTACTCTAAACTCTCTCGCCTACGCTCTCCTGTATACTATTTAGTGCTACTCAGGCGAGCCCGTCACAAGCACTCGCTTTTAGGGACCTCGCCTTCTTCCTTGATTTATGTTATTGTATAGGCCTAATATACCATGTTACTATGTATAAACTGCACACTGTAGGAAAAAATGATTGTTAACTCTTGCAAGTCAAGTGGAAGAAAATAAATGTTTCTTTGAATCTGAATCTGAATATACTAGGATACAGGGAAGGTCCGTATCTTCTTTGGAGGTAACAATTTATAGATTTGTAATGAGTATGATAGGTGTGCCTGGCCTCCCTCATAATATAGCAGTGACTGACAGATAGAAGGATGCTTTAACCCCGACAATAATGGAAACTGCAGTTTGATGACTTTATACATATAGAATGTATTAGCAGCACTTACTTAACTATCTATGTACATGCCCGATCTGGCTAACTATATAAAAAAAAAAAAAGATGCCGGCGTCCGTCGTTTTGTACTGCATTGCTTTTGAAATATACACCTGTAGTAGATTTTGAACTCAAATCAGAAGTCTCTTTCTTTCTTCCTTGAGTCTCAACTAAAGTGAATTATTTTTTTTAAGTGTGTGGATGTGTGGGTGGGTGTGTGCTGGGCGTGTTCGCGGGCGTGCGTGTGGGTGAGATGTGTGCGTATGTGTGTAAGAGAGAGAGAGAGAGAGAGAGAGAGAGAGAGAGAGAGAAGGGGGATGAGAGTGGAAGATACTGAGCTGTAGAGGTGGGGGGGGGGAATAGTGAAAGATATTGCTGAAATGACACACACGCGACCAGCAAAACGCGTGAAGAGTGTTTTTGCCTGTTAAGGCCCGCCAGGAATTTTTTCTTTTCAGTTTTTAACACACATTTAAGCTTTCTTTTTCCCCATCCTTAGCCTGTACTTTGTCATGTTTCGATCCTCGATCTTGTATTGTTTTTGAAGCAAATAATCACCGTCGGTGAAGGTGATCGTCAAACTATCACTTCCGAGGCGATCTTGATGTAGCTATCTTTCCGAAGCGAAGCTGAGGAAAGATAGCGTGTACATCTAGATCGCCGAGGAAGTGATAGTTTGTCTCATTGCCTGAAACCAGAAGGTGATTATTTGCTTTATATTCTACATCTGAAACCATTTAACTGTAAATAAAGAAAATAATACTTTCTTTTCTATGAGAACGAATTGGGTTTTAAAAAAACAGGGGTGGTATTTTGAGCGTCATTTTATCTCTAAGAATTTTTATTTTATCTTTAAAATGAAATCGGTATTATGAGACCACTTTAAAATCTCAAATTTTATCTTCATTTTATCTCGGCCCCTCATCTCCCGCGCGCGTACCTGTACAGCTGAAGACAAATGCGCAGCTTTTGCGCTGTGCCCACTTGGTTTGAAGGAAAAGATCAAATGAAACTTTTAATAGCTTAGGGGCTATTTTATCTCTTGGACCTCCAGTATGTACAAAGTTTCTGGATAAATTCGCTATTAGTCTTCTGATAAAGATGAGGGAAAATGCCATAATCATCGACTGCATTACTCTAGCAACATGATTGAATTGAATTTAAAGATTTTTATTGACTAAACTCGGACTTGAAATGATCCTTGAAAAGGCATGCTGATACCTCGGCAAATATCGAAGTATTTCTCACCAAAATACCAGTCAAAACGCGTTTGCGTTTGAATGCAGGCGTAAGGAGCGTATTAAAATTTCTGTAAATAACAGAATAACGCATCCGCGCTCTTTTGCCCCACCTACTGGCAGAAAGCAATAATTGGCTGAGCAAGATGAGAGTGCGATTTAACAACATTTCTTATTGGTTACTGCATCATAAATGGGTGTGTCTTAGATGAGATAAAATCGACATAAGATGGAATACCGATTTGAAAAGATTTTAAGGGTATTTTATCTCACTGATTTTATCTGAGATAAAATTTCAGATTTCATCTCAGATAAAAATGGATCTCAGAATACCACCCCAGAATGTTTGATTTAAGAGAAAGGTAAATGCATTTGCGCACTCCATATCTTGGGACAGTGCACAGTACGCGCGCGACTTGCTTGGCCTCAGCCCTCAGCTAGCTGCTCAAAAAGTATTAAGCTAATTGTGACCTAAGAAAAAAAACAAGAATGATTTGATGGCAAAAAATTATGGTAAAAAAATGATGGCAAAATACACACACAGGTCGCGCGTACCCCCAAATAATGATAACGCATTGTCACTATATGGACTGAAGTGATCAGCGAAATACAAAAATTGCCAACACTGCAGGGTCACGCACTTTTCTTATAGGGTGGTAATGATGGCGAAACTACACTTAATCACGTGATTCACTTTTGACCAATCCTACAGCAACATTCTTAGTATGTGGAATATAATAAATAATAAATGATTGTATATAGATGTAAACATCGTTATTCTTAAAGGCTACAACAGGCCAATTAACCAATTTGAGGAGGCATGCTGAAAGAAGAACTGGGAGAGTGGTGTGGATTTGCTTTCTTTTTTTTTTAATGCGAAAAAAAATCTTCTATATTAAACCAAAAAAGACCAGGTTAAAACATATACAAGATCCATTCTCTATTTTTTTTTCAAGTTTTACACATCATGTTTAAATCCAGCACCTCACAAAAATACTAAACTAAACAAATGCCACAGCTGACTTTTATATCACACTTGACATAATTTCAAAAAGAAAGAAAAAAAAAAAAAGTTGACCGGTTTAACATTATCATGCATGTCAGTCTAATTTCAAATATCATAAATGATTATGATGAGGAAGGTAATTTTGTGCTATTGCTGCTATCTGATGTTAGAAATCTTTTCTAGCTTTGTAGAAATGTCCTGTGCTCGAAATATGGACATCACGAAGTTTGGACAACAGACGTATACAACGAGCAGTACAGTAAACGCTTCTTTTCATAGACATGATAGATGATGTTTGTTTTTCCTCTATTGTGCTCAGACCCTTTGTATAACAACCTATCCTCTAATCTATTATGACTTTTGAACAACCATTTTTGCAAAGCACATAAAACTGCTGTTTGAAATTTGTAATATCATAGCAGGTTGTGTTCAAATAATGGCCGACATATAGACGCTTTCACCCCACGCCAATAAAAACTGTTACGGCATAGTAACCCAAGTCATTGCACGTGTGACGTGTATACTCCCTTTTAGTGCTGTTTGGCATGAGCGCCAGATCTAGAACGAAATAGAAAAACATTTGCACATTATGCGGGTCTAGTACGATATAATATCAGCAGCGCTTAGAGAAATTTAACTATCTATGCACTGATTCAATTCAATTCAATTCAAAGAAACATCTTATTCTTCCAATTTGAGAGAGAAAGAGGGATGAGAGTTAAAGAGAGAGAAGGAGAAGTAGAGAGGGGGATAGCAAGATGGGCAAGGAAAGGTTTAGAATGAGAGGGTGGCAGAGTGAAAGACAAAAGGAGAGGAGGGGGAGAGGGAGAAGAGAGGGGTAGGGTAAAAAGATGAGTAGGGAGAGATAAGATAAATGCCCGGGGGGGGGGGGGGTCACTCTCCACATGGCCTGCTACCCACCCGTGTCCGACAACCTCAGAAATGCACCCTAAATGGCGTAACCTATTAACCAAATTTGCAACCCTAAATGGCGTAACCCATGAAAAAAGCCACCCTAAGTGGCGTGAACAGGGAAATCCCCTAATTTGATACCCTAAGTGGCGTAAACATTGAAATCGATTAATTTGATACCTAAAGGCCCTATCTCACCAACGGAGACGTCTCTGCGACAAGTTTCAAAATAATTATAATGGAGCATTTGCAGGATCATGCACCTGACTTGGACCAGGAGGAATGTCAGTACGCGTTCAGTCACACGGTTTCTAAAGTGGGTCAAACATCATCAGGTAGAGTCGCGGAGACGTCTCTGCATTCTGCAACGTCTCATCAGTCTTTCTGGTCTCCTCCTGGTCTCCGCGACGTCTCTGAGATGGCTCAGAGACGTCTCGGAGATATTGCAGAGATGTCTCAGCAGTCACGGATATAACTAGTCTCCGCAACTAATGGATACGTCTCGGAGACGTCGCGGAGACTTTGCAGAGACTGTAAAAAGTCTCCCCCCCCAAAAAAAAAAAAAAAAAAAAAAAAAAAAAATCGAGCATGTTCGAATTTCTTGCGACGCCTCGGAGACTCCATATTTTGCTCATTTCTTTTTTAAAATGTGCTGTTCAAATTTATCTCCTTTTTATTGAAACAGTGAAATTTCTAGGGTGGACTTACGTACCCTTTAAGTCTGAGAAAAAAAAATTACTTGTGTGATTTTTGCACTTATCATTTGTGGTTAAATAATTCATTAAGCTGAAATATACTAGTCTATTCATTCAGAAATGCAATTTTGTTTTTGCATTGAATTTTACACAAAGACAAGTCAAGCTATCACTCCCGTGAGTGGGTCAGTTAAGGACAGGATAGATCTACATGTAAGTAACGCTAGGCCACTACTGACTTGAATTGAAAAACACAACACAATTAACAGTATATGGGGCTAGCCTCTAGGAATAACAACACGAAAGAAAACCAGTGAAACAAAGTACACACGAGTAAAACTTTTTCTCAGACTTGATATATTTACTCACCAATAAACAGCTCTTCTATGGTAATAAAATTTCCGTCAAATGAAACGCACGATGCCATAATAATGTGTTTTGAGACGTTTGGAAAATGCTAGATATAAAAAAGAAATTGTGGCACTTGAGAGTACTTTTAAGTGTTTCCGGTGTCTGTGGTCGGCTTCCAACGAGGGCACTGTTGCTTTATCCATTTTTTAAAATATCGATGGTGCAAATGCATGCCGTGCAGCCGAGCATAGTCGCTTCAAACAGGCACGGAACGGTTGCATTAGCATCGATGATTAGCATAGCCATAGGCATACCATCCTCTGCGACCTATGGGCGTGTGTATGGTAGCGCGTGCTGCCTAGTATAGAGCCGGGTGTAAGAGACTAGCTTGGGGGACTGTACGGGGGTCACTCTCATAAGTGCTGGCCGCGCCGGCGTGTGCGAGGATTGTTTTGTATCCCTATGGTGTAAATGGCGTAGGTATGTTCAAATTTGCCTAAATTTGCAACCCTAAATGGCGTAGATTAAATTTGCACCCCTAAATGGCGTAATCTGCATAACCAAATTAGCAACCCTAAATGGCGTGAAGAGTGAGAAAAGGCTACCCTAAGAGGCGATTTACCAGCGAATGGTGCTGAAAAGCAACCCTTTTTGCCAAAGACGTCGACGACGCCTGAGTGCCTGAAACGGGACCCTTTTCGACGCTTTTTCTGGACGCGGGTGCGTAGCAGGCCATGTGGAGAGTGACCCCCCCCCCCCCGGGGATAAATGAAACCGACAGGTATAGAGCGAGGCGAACATGCGCGCTTGCACGATGCTCGAATGGCACAGGCTTTTCTTCATGGCAATAACAACTGTTTGATCTGGCATCAACCCTGTCCAAATATACACCAACGCTCTATCACTAAGAATAAACGGTTCAGTTTTACAACCAAAATGCAACAATAGCAGCATCTTTTGGGTGCAATCTTGCACCCTATGAAAAAGGTGCAAAGATGCTCCTTTTTTTTTTTTTTACTTGTTTGCATTCGGAAATGCCCATCTGCACCCTTAAAGGTGCAATATTATTACGCACTTTAAAGGATGCAGAAATTTTGGCATGCAAAAGAGTGCAAATTTGCACCTTCCCTATAAAGATAGAAATCTGCATCCTTAAGGGGGTGCAAATGCTTCTTTGGGAATATAGTGTAGCATCTGAAGCTTAGGTGCAAATTGAACCTTCTATTCAATAGTGTGTAGCCTCTTGCAGGGGCGTCGCTAGAGGGGGGTGTGGGGGTGCTCTGGGTGTGACACCCTCCCCCCCCCCATTAAAAATTCTTGTCGGCAAATTCGCGATCGCTGTCGGCAAGAGAGAGAGAGAGAGAGAGAGAGAGTGAGAAAGGAGAGGGAGGAGGAAGTGTGGTAACACGTTATGTCACCACATTTTTTGTGTACAAGCCTATGGGGTATAGGGCGACAAAAAAAATGTCGCCGAGGCAGGACACACTTTTGTTTGCTGCATGTAGTTTGATGAAGAACTATCACTTCTACGAAAGAGAGAGTATATTTTTCCTAGCTCGCTGCGCTCGCTCGTATTAAATTTAGATACAGAATGTTTTCGGAAAGCTAACACATTCGGCAAGTGAGGTGAATAAATTTAGAAGGAAAATATGATAGAGGCAGACAACTGAACATGCCTCGTGGGCTTTATACGGTTGAATTTGTCGACGTTGGTCGTCGGCAATCGGAGGCATTGTTTGTCGGAAATCTGGCCTCTACACCCCCACCCCCCCCCCCCCTCCATTTAATAAAAAGTATAGCGACGCCCCTGGCCTCTTGGTATCAATGCCAGATTCCCTTTCTTTCCCTCCTCGTAACTGTTTTCCCTTTTCTCCTTCCTGCCCTTTTTTTCCCCTTCGTTTCCTTCTCTCTCTCTCCTTATCTGTAACTCGCTCTATTTCGTTTTTCCCCCTTTATTCTCTTTGTTTTCCCTTTCCTTTTACCATTTCTTTCTTTGTTGCAGCATTCTATCTCTTTCCATCCCTCTCTTTTCCTATAACTTCTCTGGTCTCTTACTCTGTTTCACCATTATCTTTTCTGTTTTTAACACTTTCTTGCCCATTTTCTCTCTAACCCCCTTTCTCCCCAATTCCTCACTTTTGTTCCCCCTTGACTCTTTTGTTTCGTTTGTTGTTGTTGTTGTCTTGACAACCACGAGCTTTGCTCTTTCAAAGCAAAGCATCCAACATAATATATTCCCTGAAGAAGCCTATATGGACTAAATTTCGAACCTAAATTTGTGTCAACGGAGTCTTTATTTATACAGTTGTAACGTCGACCAGCGTCGCAGGACTTTTGAACTTATGTACCGGTACATATAACTCAACCTCATAATCAAGAAATGAATATATTCTAACTATTCAGCTGTGGATTTTAACTAAAATTTAAAGTTGTCAGTTGACTATTTTATTCCGAGTTTTAGATCCTAACTCACAGCTAGAAGACATCCTGCCCTATAGATCAATTTCACAACGCAAGAGGGCAGCAGACTGTTCGACATACTGCGGTGGGCGCTCCAACTTTTATAGTACACAAGTCAATAGCGCGTTATGTACATTCATTCGATTTTTTTGTCTATTTTGACCAGTATATGCAGTTTTATTTTAATATTTGCAATGAGAAATTATCAGGGAAGTTCAGGTCGCAGCTGTGCGGTGCTCAAATGCCACAAGAATTAGAGAAAGTTTAAAAATTGGAAGCTAACTGAGTGCGAAATTCACTCGCTTTTGACTCATGAAGTCTGTTTGTGTGAGAAGCCGTACTGCCTACCCAGGTTTCCGTAAGCAATGTGAAGGAATTCGTCGCCAGTGGGTAAAAACATCAACAGAAAGGACTTTGAAGTCAAGAAACATTATCATTATGTACTTTGGCGTAAAATTTAATGAGTGAAAACATGACTTTGTAAACATGGTAAGATTTAGGGCTCCCGTTTACTACGGCTTCTAGGCTGCAATCGAACTTTTACTGACAAAACTAAGTAGAAAAACCATCGAAAGTACAAAAATACATCATATCTTCATCCGTCAGATATGACCATTGTCTTACCTCATTTACCCATGTATCCATGCTTTATTTTATTGATCTAGAATAAAGTAAATGGAACAATATCGGGGCATATTTCATATCTTACTTTCATTTTGTACACAGAGCCAATCGCGGTCGGCGCGCTTGCCCACCGCAGCAATGGCGTCGCCGATAGAGGGCCAAATACATAAACCGGAGGTGAAATTGGTCTATAGGACCTGAAACAGATAAAGATTTATCACAGTCATCAAATTAATGGCAAACTTCACGAGCGCCCCTAAAAATTCGTGAAAGGGGATTTTTGCTGGTGGTAAAGGCGTCTCACGCGCGTAACGCGTTAAGAGCATAGGTTAAGAGTACCAAATCACGATGACAAACATACAGGGGAAAAGGGTGTACTAGTTTTCTTCAAAATGTTGACACGCGTTTATGGGCTGTCCGTTTCCCCATTGCCCAAGTGTCATGGATCTGTTCGAAAATAGACAGACTTTCGATCAAAAACTGGCCTAATAATTTGCACAAACAAGAGGATGCGCACAGAGCATAATTTTGAAAACGCCAAGCGCAGTCGTCACCAACAGTATAATTATACGAGCTAATAATTCCCTGCTTTCTGTTGGATGAAATTTTATTGAAGTGAAAAGTTAGACCCCTTTTACACTAAGCCTTGGGCCGCGGCCCGGCCTTGGTGTAAAAGCTCAAAAATCAAATGCGGTGCCAAATGTGGGGCCAATTTCAGACTAGCTCAGACTAGTCTCGGCCGCGGCCAGTTTGGGTGTAAACGCAGAGCGGGGCCAAAGGCGGGGCCACCTTCCGTTTTCAATGACGTCATAAAGCCAATATTGTAGAATTACAAACCGGGCGCGCGGCCGGGATAAAAAAGGCTTTGTCAAATTGTAGAGCGCTCCTACGACGAAACTTTCAAAGGATCTAGATACAGGCCGCGGCCGCGGTCCCGGTGTAAACGCACAAAATTGCAGGGCCGGGCCGGGGCCGGGCTGGGGCCGCTTGGTGTAAAAGGGGTCTTAGTTGACGTAATATATAGTCAAATAATGTTTTGTGTGCACTGGGCTTAACGTTGGAGTTTGCGCGTAATTAAATCTCTTGCTTCCTTAGAGGTTGTCATGTAAAGAAGAGGTTGCAGCCATCCTAAGTTTGCTCCGGACACTTTGACAATAGCTTCGGGAAGATAGTCGTAAAAGATCCAAAATATCCAAGCAAAATAAAAGGAGAATGTGATGAGGAGGATGGAAAGTACGCCCCTATTCCTGGGCGACTGTCGGTTACCCTGATTAGGTTGGATATTTCTGGGGTTAGGTAGCATATTTCCGACGATCACTCCGTCATCAACCGTAGATGGTGACCGACGAATTTCGATGTTGCCTACGATGTCCACAGGCTGCGATTTCCGACATGCAATACAGATCACAGCAACATTGACGATGGTTGTTGTAACAGACGCGATTACAATAAGAGACGAAATGTGGAAGGTGATCAATATATTTGCTGTTCTATGAATGTGGGCAACATTAACACCTTCGCACCAATCATTGAAGAAACGTGTTATATCCTTGACAGTCACGTATGGAATGGTACTGATGCATGAAATCAAAAACACGCCAAGGAGTACAATCTTCACTCTGGTCACCGTGACAAACCTGTGATAGCGCAAGGGGCGGGAAATGAAGATATACTTTTCCATACTGATCAGACAAACGGTGAACATAACTGTGGATAAGCACGTGAAAGCTGGAAACGTGAGACTCCTGCCACCTATCTTACAAATCGTGGAAACATCGCTCGTGTGTACCAAGTCCCAACTGCTCCAGAGCACAGTCAGTGCAAGGTTAAAACAGAAGAAGAATTGATAGAGAATTCTCGCAGTGTCTTCAAGTTTCTGTTGAATTCGAAGCACTTGGAGAACGGACATAGTCAAAGCTACAGACAAAACGACATTAACTGGGATCAGTATAAGAAGAAATTTATGCTCGCTGGAATGCTTTTCACTTGTAGAATTCATCTTTTACTGAAATTCAGACTGAGAATATTCTGACAAATTTCGTACATAAGTATATTTCAAAATAGTTCAATCGATGGTAGTTACTGTCGGACATTATACGGTCTGATACGATGGAGAAGATGGCTTTAATACTCAGTTAAACTCAGACCCAAAGCGATCAACCTCGTTTTGTTCATTATAATCGTACAAGTATTATGCGAACATCAAAAACGTTATCAAACCTGTCAAAACGAGTTACTGTAAATGAGAGGCTAAGCCAGTAAGTGCAAGGCAAATTTCAGAGGAGAACATGAACATGACCATTTAAGAAAAATCCCGATATACGATCACGCGCCGCCAGTCAAGCTGTCAAGAATATGTTTTCCCCATCTCATTAATCAAATCCTTCTCCTGTCTCTCCTTTGACGGTGAATAATGAGGATGACATTATATGTGGTGCTTCATTAGCACATGACAAATGATGTGGTCTCCCATATTTTTATTATTACTACTTTTTCTGTCATTATCATTATTGCCACTTTTTCCACAACTTGATATTGTGCTGATATTATATTTAACAGCAACCGGACTTCTTCCAGAAATCCAGGGTCATCTGTTTTATATTGTATTACAACAAGTCCCTTGCCACTGTTCACTTTTCTTTCTAATTCAAGACTTTTCCAAGGATATGAGCTGTTCCAAGCAAGCTTTTCTTCTGTATCTTTTCAAAGAACACCTCGACTCCTAGATCAGCCAAGAAGCTTATTGTTATTGTTACTATTATTATCATTATTATCATTGTTATCATTATTATCATTATTATTATTATCATTATTATCTTTATTATCATTATTATCATTATTATTATTATTATTATTATCACTAGGTGTTAAAAAATTATTTCTATATGCCTTCTTTTCATGCTAAATGACCCAGATGTTTCACACACTTTGAATGAGTCATATCATCGCCTGACAGAGATGCCAGGAATGGTAAAAAAATATGGCCATTCAATGAAATGGAAACCCATATCTAAGTCGCACAATACATTAAGAAAAAATATATTTCTGTCACTGATAGCTGAGATATATGACAATGGTACAGTACTGAAATCTTCTTTGATTTCAAAGGTTGCTCACCAAATGGGATAATGGTGAATGATATGATGCATACGAATGTATGTAGTATGATCTACATACCCGGGGAGCGTTTCATCAACATTTGTTGTCTGACAAGTTGTCAGATCTGACATCTTTCCTTGATTTCGATTGGCTGAGAAGCATCGTTACTATGGCAACTGTCGGATAAAACAGACTTTGTCGGATAAAACATCCGACAAGTCCTTTCATGAAACGCTCCCCCGAAATTATAATCAGACAGTCTGTCTTTTAGTTGCAATTTAAACGCCACTTTCAATACAAGAAGGCCCGGGAATTTCTAAGATATTTAAAGGTAGAAGCCCACATTTGCAAGTGGCACCCAATCTGAACAAAAAGCTTAACTTTAGATTGCTTTACGCCACAGAAAAATACTCGTAAAGTTTTTGATCCTAATACATTCGCGTTTAGTATTGAGAAGGAAATATTCAACACAAATTTTCTTTTATTTTCTTTGTTTTGTAAAGGCGTCTTCCTGACGCTTTAAGAGTAACACCATTCATTTTTCACTTATTCTTTGGAATATCGTTAATTTGATAACATGATAGTTATACATAAATATCTGTCATTTAAAATTGAAATTGGCTATTTCTCTTCAAATTCTGAAACAATGTTGTGCAAATGTGGTCTATTACCTTAAAGATTTATAAATGTATCATTGCTGAAGAATAGTTTATCCCCTTCACTGCAACCGCCAATTAAAAAAAAAATTATATACACGAAAAAAAAGAAGAGATCCTGACTCTTTGACAAAAGTAACCAAATAAAAACACGCAAACATAATACAAACAAATACCAAACAAAAACTAATTGCAGTGCTTCTTTATCAGTTCATGATTTTATTTTCCGTTCATTATTTCATAAGTATACAACTTCGGCCACGAATGCATGTAATTATTTTGTCTAAAACTTACTTCTAACCTGGTTCTTTTGCTTGAAAAAACACGAGGGATCGAATTGAAAAATCATGATCACCTACAACGGTCATGTATACGAATTATAATCGCGTTTTGCAGTTGTTTATTTTTGCATTAAGATTACGAAAAAAAATATATTTCCTTATCATTAGGTTGTATCACATCTGACACTATCATTTTCTGAATACTACGATCTTTCCGAAATAATATATTCTTTGTGCAGAATTTTGAACAGCTGCAAATAACAAATCCTTATACAATGTCTTTAAAAAAACACGATCGGAATAATATAGTTACCTGTCTCATTTTCACAAAATAAAAGATGTAATGGACATGAAATTGGGAAGGCACGCGAATATTTTAGCTATTAAAGCAGATCAATTTATTTGTTTATCAAGATTTCGGGAATCATGTGTTAATATTTGATGTGTGGGGGTGTAATATTCTGCAAAATTAAGAGCGCTTGATCACTGACGTCATCAAAATGAAATATCCATGATCTCACAAGATGAAAATGTCATGATTGGTTGAGACAGGGTTATGATTTAGTGCAATGAGGGATACGGGATGGGGAAGGGGAACTCGTGGGAGAAAGGAACACGTGCTCTCTCTCCTCTATCCCCCCCCCCCCACTCCTCGCCAGGCTAGGCCCCCCTAAAAAAAAAGGAAACCGTCTCAACACTCCCTCTAAGGCATTTCGATACCCCGTGCGGATTTTTGATTGCATTCATTTTTCAGAAGTGTATACCATGCTGAATTATGTATGATTTGAGTTTTTCCTCAGGTGATGAAATTCAAATGCGTTGCCGAAGTTTTTCCCATTCCTCGGTAATCGTTTGTGTTGATGAAGAATTCTCATTGAAGACATTTGCTTCGGCGTTTTCTGAAGCCCTCTGGTGAATGACACCAGTTCTGACAGTGCTCAGGCATTTTACCGTTTTGTTTCCAGAGTCTTCGGAGATGGTTTCATCCGGGACTATTTTCTTGCTTGTAGTCGGTCCTTGTTGATTTTGCGTCACTTTGCAGGCTGGTACTACTTGTTGACGTCCAGAATCACCACGTAGAGTTTCCTCAAAGATTTTTCCGGCATTCGGTTCTGGCTGACGAGTTAATACGTCGCAGACTGATACAATTTTGGTGGCTGCTGCCTTCGAAAGCGCCATGTTCTTATAGGTCACAAGAGCCTGTTGGTTACAATGCATATCCAAAGGCACTCGAAGCCTTCCCTCTGGATCACGATAGGCAAACATGGTTGGCGAACCTGGCAAAGAACTCGGCTGCACTTCGACCAAAGAGTCGCCGTCCGCGTAAGAACTTCGACGGTGTATGCGGATGACAGCAAGGTCCTCCATGATGTCCTGTGGAATCTCATTCTTAGGGTGAGGGGAAGGTCCAGGTGGGTTCGGTAGATGGGGGTATGTTCTCGCTCTTTTACGGGGTGTTCTTTTTGCGTTAGTCTTACTGACATTCGCGTTCGGTGAAAAGAGCCTTTTATGGGCAAATCTCCCTGTCCTTTCACAGCTGTAACCGAATTTCGCAGAGACGTCAGATAAGGTCTCCAAAGATGGTGTACCGCTTACGACACTCCTAGAATGGGCCACCGACTCCTTCGTTGAAAACCTCGAAGGCAGCATCTCTCCATCGCAATCCGCGTCATGGAAGCCACGTTTGGATGACTCTGACCTCGCCATGTAATAATTGCCATCAGGTAACTTAACAATTCCGAACATTTCATCATGCTTTGGAGAATGGCTCAGAGGCAGCATTGGTTTATTCAGTGACTCTTCTGCTGTCACTAGAGATCTTCGAGAATGATGGTTCAAAGACAACAGAGTATCACTGGGTTCTACAGCTGCTAGGACATCGTACCGTCTCATACAGTGACGATTGTTGACTTGGACATTTAAGTTTCCTTGATAACCTTCTGCTAGTAGCTCACTGTTGAGGGCTTCTCTTCTGCCAGTGTGCCACTGACCGTGTGGTTTATGTGGAGTTGGAGAGCTGAACAATGATGGCAACTCCCTGGTACCTTCCACCTTTCCTGTTATTGATCAAGATGTTTTGGATTAAGATGAAATCAATGAACTAGTTCGGCAATGCCTAACCTGTCATTCAGAATTATAAGCATTCCTTACTTATTTCCTTTTCCCGAATCTGTATCTGCATGGTTTTGGTCAGAAAAATGTCCTCTCAAGACAAATCCACACTAAATTTTTTATCAGCAAATAACAATGTTTTGACGATAGAGATTCATACAGTTTAGATCTATGTTCTAAAAAAGGAAGTGAATACCCGGATAAGCGGAGCTTACAATGCAAGATGACCTCAATATTTTGTTACCGACATAGATGATTTTCAAAGCATTGTATTTTTCTCCATGAAATGATAAACATCATCCAATTAATTTCTCAAAATTTATCAGTTACGCTAAATGTTATACGGGATGGTTTATCTTATAGTTTAGAGTGGTCTTCCCCGATATTCTCCTTAAAGTTAGACTACTTGGACATACAAAAATGACGAGGCGGCAACGCATCACATAGTAATATGAATATATAGTAGCAACACATATGGATCTACAAATGGAATCAACCAAACTTAAGTGGTATCTAAACTATGATATAAATAGCTTAGGGTAAGATGGGGGGTTGGGTGTCCGGACATGTAACAAAAATGAGGCCTTTTTTTTGTCTTTGGTTAAACAAAAACTATGCATTTATCTGTGCTAATCATTATCAATATTAGTTCTCTATAATATTGTCTAACATTTTGTGCTAAAACATTTAAGAGATTTGCTTGTGAACTTTTTCAATTGGCTGTTTAAAATCGACTGTCCGGATACACAACCTGTCCGGACACCCAACAACTGGGTATATGTATCAACCACAAATTATTATTCTCGGGAAAAGCCCCTCAATACTTACCTTTTCCATCTGGTAGAAGAGGAAATGGATCTGCCTCGGAGTCAATGTCATATCCCTCCTCGGATGCTATCTCTCCCTTAAAGGGAATAAAAATGATAGAGAATAAACTTAATGAATAAGAAAAAATTGCTCCTGAAATTCGACATGAAGAAAAACACAGAAATTATTACTGAATGGTATATTCACTGAAACTTGTTATGGCAGCCAGTTGGCTGAATTGTACATTTTTTTTTACAAAGAAAAAAGAAATCATACATGAAAAATAAACATAAATTTCAACAATATAAACATGAGGATATATAAATATTCATAAATAATAATTCAAATTTACAATGGTAAAATTGATTGTGTCTACAATTGTTAAAGTGACGGTAAGTTTCGATTTTGCTTATTTCAAATTCGTCCAAAGAAGAAGAAGAAGAAGAAGAAGAAGAGAAAGAGAAAAAAATGAAGAGGGAGAGGAAGAAGAATAGAAAACGCAATGACCAAAAATGACCCCCCCCCCCCCCCCCCCCCAAAAAAAGGAGGTGCATTCAAAACAATAGTTAATAAAGCATACAATTTAGAAAGAGACTCCTTTCATAGTACAATGCACTTGGAAATTAATAAAGATTTTCCTTACTTACAATCAGTTCTTGAAACTGGCGAAGTAGCAATTCTCTTTCCGCTGTGTCATCGAAAAGAAGCGAATCTTCATCCCATAATTCCGGAAAATGCATGCTGAGGCCTGAAAATTAGGCTTATGATTGCTTGGTTATGTTTGGAGAAAATCACATTTAACCGCCAGACATTAAAAGAAACTCTTCAGCTAAACCCTCTACCTCTCTTACCCAGTCATTCGGTAAATTTTTTAGCGGAAATCTGCTCAGACTACACGTGTTTTTACATTTAGACCTAAATGTTTATCTTCATTATTTTGTTGTCGCTAGAAACGCGCAATACTGTACCAGCCAGCCGCGCAGTGTGTGGTTCGCGTAGTTAACCAAGGATATTTTGTGACGTCAGTAAAAATATTTTTAGTGACATTTTGGCTCCTACTGGGGATAAAGACTATAAAAAGGAACAATTTTTTTTCACGTAAAACACTACATACAGTATTTAAATCATGTTAAAGTCAATATAATTTTAAATGGAAAACTTGTACTAGGAAGTGGGACAAATGAAGATGTTACTGGCCATTTTTTTTTCTTCTTTTTTTTTCTCCAGACCATAGGTCAATTCATTTGGAGCAACACTAGTGAGGTATCATGGCTGGGTTATTTCTCCACAATTAGGACTCCATTAAATAGTTTGCTAGTGTTTTGTTTTGTTTTTTTTGCTTGGGTTTTGTTTTGTTTTTGTTCTTTTGTTTTGTTTTGTGTTTTTTTTTCAATATCTAGATATCAGTCTTGTTTTAAAAAGCGGCATTTACCAGCAGCATCAAAGAAGGATGCCGACTTTCGTTTAAAAAATCTATGATTTAGCATGTGCTTGACCGTTGCAAAATAATTTCATGGTAATAATAGAGATGTGCAACGATGAAAAGACTTTTACATACATGTTGGTCGAAATTATTCGTTTATCTTCATTTAATGGCACCGCCCACAAAAGTTTCCGGCTCGGCCGGCTCCGCCCACTTAATTTTGGTCAGGTGACAGGCAATCGTGATCACATGACATGGGTAAACAGAGGGCGAGAATGGAGCTGCAATCGGGATTCACTTTATTCATATCGGCTGTAGTTTTGCTTGTTTTTAGCGTTAGATCAAGTTGCTATCATGTAAAAGATGGCACATTGTATAAATTAGATCCAACATGGCCGATTGACAGTGAAGCTTTCAAAGGACCTGTCTACAGTGCTGCCATTGACGACGATAATGGAGAAGTTTATGTTTCACAGGTGTGTAATTTTGTAAATGCCAGTCCCTCGTGTTGTTTTTTCTGTTGTGAGTGGAAGCCATGGACTTGGTGCACTACCAGTGCAGTGCAGTGGCCGGTAGCGTGCAGTCACCCATACATGTAGGTCAAAACGGCGTTTTGAATAGCGAAACTAATTGCCGACACGAACGCGAAATACATTGGTTCTGGTTCTGGTGATATACTGCATAAACTCCTCAGATGGGATGTAACAATACATGCAGACGCAGTCGACTGAGCAGTGTGCTTAATTTTCTATAATAGAGAAGAAAAGTTTTGATTTTACTTACCAGCAATGTTCCTGAGGCTCTCAATTTTCCTTTTTCTGCTCATATCTGATGAATGAACTGAAATTGAAAATGGTGAATACATGTAGGTTGACAGCATTCCGTGGAGTAACCAACAGAAAAGCATGCTTTGTAGTTTCGGTACAGAATTGTCACTTTTGCGGGACAAGGTCAATTCATTGAACGTGTACACAGGATGAGTGCGTGCACCGTGCAGTGATGCATGATAAAGGCTGCTAAAATTACTGAGACTTCTTGCACAGTATCAAAGATTGTGAAAAATCTTTACATTTCTCTTTAGACTATAACTTGAAGGGGGAAAAAAGCTTTTAGTATTTAGTAACTAGGCCCACTCTTATGACTGTAAGTGTGACAGTGGAGACTTTAATCACAGGGCTACATTGGCATGATTGGTATGCTAAGCTGTGCAGATTTATATGACATGCTGCCCTCTGTAGTCGAAGATTAAAATCACTAAAATAATCAACAAATTCATGTGAAATATTTGTTTTTTTACACCTAGGATAATAAAATATCCCATTTCCATTCCATTCCTCCAACTGGATGTAAATTATCTTGATCAAATGAATTTTGAAAAATATTTTTCTGATCACTGGTGACACAGCTCTTGCTCCTCTGTCCCCAAAAATTCATTGGTAGAACACTACTTTCCTATTGTCTGCATGCTACAGCACGTCTTTTGTGCGAGGTTAGTATAACCGAGCACTAGTGTGAGTGGACTTTAATATAGTTATCACACTGACACGGACGAACAGTAGTATGGTGAGCTGTTCAAATTTATGTGGATGCCGCCCTCTATAGTTGAGCATAAAAGCACTAAAATAATCAACAAATTTGTGGAAAATATTTGCTTTTTACATGCTAGGATGATAAATTATACTGTTTCCATCCCATTCCTTCCATTGGATCTAAATTATCTTGATCATGTGAATTCATAAAAAAAAAATAAAAAAAAATCTGTGATCACTGCTGTTGCTCCTCTGTCCAATTTATGTGACAGAGAACACTACTTCCCTATTGTCGGCAATTTCTACTGTATAGGCTTACATATGTGCAAGGTTGAGGATAGCCTGGCATTCGTATAGGGAACCTTATAGAGAACTAGGTCTACTTTGTGTGCACGTATGGACATGATCATTGCATCTTATCACTCAGGAGTTGGAACATTTGTATGTTGGGCTCTGTAAATTTCTGTGGTGGTCGACCTCGATAGTTTAAGATATAGTTATACATTTCCACAATAATCAGCAAAATTTTAGGGAAATGTAATTGTCTTTTGCAATGTAGGACAATTAAAAGCTATTTCCATACCATTCCATCAGTTGAATTTCAATAACATTGATCAGATGAAATGTTCACATTTTTTTTGATCAGCGATCTTGCTCCTCTGAAACTCACGCAGGAGCTTGGCCTTGGGAACACTTATTTTCTCATTTTGGTAATTGCCCAGGCCTGTGTAGACCTCAATGCAAGGTTAGTATCACCTCACATTCATGTAAGTTACACCTCACCACTTACAAACACCACTCACTATCGGCATTTGACTTTTGTTTTGTAAATGTGTAAAATCAGGTAAATGAACTGTTTTTTCTCAAACTCCAAGTGAGTCTTGTTTTTGTGCACAACTAATAAAGTTTGAAGTGAACTGAATATGATATTTGCAAACTTTTTCTAGAGAGGTGACGGCATCCCCCACATCCTTGTGTTTGACCTTGAGTTTGGGAACCTCCTGAGAACATTCACATACAATGACACCAGCACATTGCAGGACTTACACGGGATGAGATACCAGTTCAATGAAACCAACCAGCAAGGCTACGTCTGGGTGACAGACGTAGGAGACGGTAAGTGGGAAGAAGCCCTTTGGGGTAGTATCATAGACATATAATAAATTTACTAGACGAAAAGTAGCACGTGCCTATATCATTACGCGAATAGCATTAGGCCCCGCCTCTTTCGGATCATCTGAAGGTCGACCTAAGCACCCGTTTTTGTTGCATGATTCATATCTACTGCGCATGTGGCGTGTATCACTTTTATTATGATACTTTGATTTAATGCGCATTTGTTGTGCTTTTGTTGTGCATTTGTTGCGCATTGATTGTGCATCAATGCGCATATTTTTAGCTGATGGGCGTAATGTTTTAAAACATGCACAAATGTACGCGACTCCTTGGAATCATCTTACAAAATGAATTATTCATTTTTGCTCATAAATATTGATGGTGCTTAGGTCGTCCTTCTAATGGAGCCAGACAAAATGGCGGAGCTTTAGGGGCCTGGGTAATATGTAGAAGGCAATGTGTTGGAGGGATTTGGATAAAAGTATAACATTTTTCCTATATTTTGTATTAACCCATTGAACACTAAGCCTGAGATTAACTCGGGCTAGGATCTGTAAAAATTGCATGATATTCCGAAATCATATCGCACTCATTTGGTGAACAGATTTTGCGTGGAAGTTTTTCTGCATGGTTGATAACAAAGAAAATGGGAACAATTGTACAAAGCAATGTTTTGGGATCAGGAAAGTGAGAATAAGTCTTTTCAGTCTCACTCAAACATGTAAAGAGTCGAAACACTGTACCAAGGTATGATTATATTGGACTACAGGTACATAGGATTTGAAAATTCAGTCCGAATGTGTGTCTGGCTTCACCCAGAACATGAGGGCCTTTTGAGAGCAGTAGATTGCAGTTAAAATACATTTTCATATTTAGACATGTAACAATTGCGAAATTAAATGTCCATAATTTATTTCCGCCTCTAACAGAACCCAACTTTGTCTAAATAACTTCTAATATTTCCATCATTCTCCAACTTTTGAACCATAGGGCCTCATGGACACACAGTTAAGCGCTTACTACTAAATGGAACAGTCGATCTTACCATGGGTGTGGCTGGCAAGTCTGGTACCTCTCTACATCCCCTCATGTTTGGGGATGTTGCTGATGTTGCCATCAACAAAGAGGGCGTCCTGTACATTGCAGATGGTGATGGAGGATGCAACAATAGAGTTGTAAAAGTGGAACTAAGTACGTGTTGGCTTTTTGAAAATTTTCCAACAGATTTCAAATAAATAGCCTTCACAGTTGTCTTGTCAACGTAGGATGAATAGGGGTGGTGTAAGCACTATTTTATCTCAAAAATATTTTATTTTATCTTTAAACTGTCTTATATTATCTTTAAAACATGGAATTAAACTTTAAATAGAGTAGGGGTTATCTTATCTCACAGACATGCAGTATATGCAATATTTTGTGACAATTTGCTGTAAGTCTTGCGACCAGCCTGAAGAAAATTTTTTCATTATTGGCTGTAATGCTAAAATAACATTTTGGTAGGATAATTAGAATGGATTTTAAGATTTTTGTGGACTATTAAGTGATCCTTTAAAGTGATTACACAATGGTAAAATATTTTTTGATATATGATCGAGAATGAAATTCTAAAAAGAATAACATTAAAAATTTGATGATTTTCAATCAAAATCAATGCATTTTGGCTAATTTTCTCAGAAAAAGTCAAGAGTTCACCAGAAAATTTGAGTATGAGGTATGACATAAAAGTGGGTACCCAGCTTCGCGCATTGCAGTTGTGCTGCGTGCTAGACTGTACAATTTGTATTATACCTTGCGCGCATTTTGCTAGAAGTGCGCGACAAGGTACCTTTGACGTCATTTTGACGTCAAAGTGGGTACCCAATTGAAACTGGGTCACAGCTGAGGGGTCAAAAATATCCTGAAATCTTACCACATTAGGGGGTTTCCTTGGCAACTTGACTTCTTAAAAAATTTTAGGCAGATGATTTTCTGCTAATAAAATCATGCTCTTTTAAATGAACTAACATTGTTTCAGCATTAGGTACCCCCTTTAAGTGATGCTTGTAATGCTGTGCTGAAACCTCTGAATATACTCTATTATTTTTTCAAGGGAATCCCAGAAAAGTCACACCAGCGCATTAATGCAAGCATTGTGAAATTTGTACAAATAATGCATTACCACTCCTCTACCCCACCTACCGGCAGGAAGCAAGTTTATTGGCTGTGCAAGATGAGAGTGCAATTTAACACCATTTCTTATTGATTATTGGAACTTATTGCCTTATAAATTGGTACGACATAGATGAGATCAAATCATGCTAAAAAGATACTCAATACCATTAAAAAAAAAAAGATTTCAAGGCTATTTTATCTCACTGACTTAATGTCTTAGATTTTCACTGAGATAAAAATTAATCTCAGAATACCTCGTCCTTAGGGTGATGTTGTTTCCTCATTAAGTGATTCTTTACAACAAGGCAATGAAGAGCAGTAGGTAGGTAGACTAACTAGCAAGTCATAAACCACATTCAAGTCTTTAGAAATATTTTGTGCAATACATTGAATGTATACTCATACAGGTTATTTATAGGGACATCTTTTGGGTAGTCTATGGCAGTGAAAAAGGTAAAACTTGAACAAAATGTTCATGTAGATTTAGTCAAATTGGTATTTACATTAGGTAAAACCATGGGCATACTCTGTCTAAGAGAAAGCAAGCCCTTAAGAAATCTTTAACAGTTCCATTCCCCTTAAGGCCTGGTTTTACTTTCTACATTAGGTAGTATTATTTTCATGCTTTGCCTGTGAGGAAACAAGCTCTTAAGCAATCTGCTACAAAACCATTCCCCCATGAGAGCTCAGTTTTCTCTGTCTAGTAAACTTCTGCTTTACTGATTAATGATCATCATCCTCATTATTCGTATTTATTTACTTCTTTGACAGGAAACTCAGGCTCTCTGACGATGTGGAGTATTGGAGGTAATGGGAGCTCTCCTGGTCAGTTCCGCATCCCTCACAGTGTTGAGCTGGATGAGGGCGGTAGACTCTGGGTCGCTGATCGCATGAACGGCAGACTGGAGGCATTTGATGCCAAGACTGGAGAACTGCTTGGGGTGTGGAGCTCGTGCTTTAAGGATGGAGAGCCATATTCTGTAAGGTAAGCACGCTTATCAAAAGACTTGTCCTGCGTCATTGATCGTTTACTCCACGACCATTCTTGTACATCTGCTTTCCCGATCCCCCCGTTTTTTTGTCTACGGAGAAACAGGAGGGTCAAAGGGGAAAAGATGCTGAGCAGGAAAGATGCTAAAGGCTGTGTTCCAAATTGCCTCTGACTTTTGATAAAATGCCTAAGTGATGATTTCCGTCGTCATCCCAGTGTTTGAAAAAAATAAAGCACTAGTAGTGTTTATTTACTCCTTTTTTTTGTGTATTATCTTCCATTCTTATGAGAACCTTGGCCAAAACTGTGCATCACTGTTATGCCTCCAGCATACAAGGCATTATAATACCACAACGTCAAAATGAGTATTTATTTTGCTATGTAATAAAAAAAAAAATTATTATATAAACTACCCCCCCCCCCCCCATTTTTTTAAATTTAATGTCTTATTGAGGGTGCTTTTCATCCCATTAGTCATTGTAATATGTGCAAATAATCTGTAAATACCTAACTCGCACATGTATCAGTACACTGATCCATGCCTTTGTGACAAGCAAATTAGACTACTGTAATGGACTGCTTTTTGGCTTACCAGAATCTTAAGATATGTAAATTGCAACGTGTACAAAATGCATGTGCCAAACTTGTCCGCAATTCCCCCAAATTTTCTCATGTAAGACCATTACTTCATGATCTGCGCTGGCTTCCAGTACGCCAGAGAATTAAATTCAGACTACTTCTTCTAACTTAAAGGCACTCCATGCCATGGCCCCCATTTATCTCAGTAAACTCCTGACATTGAAATCACCATCCCAGTCCTACAGGCTCCATAGCTCCAATGACACCATGCTCCTCAGTATTCCACCATGTAAAACAAAGATTACTCTAGGTGACTGCGCCTTTGTTTGTGCTGCACCCAAACTCTGGAATAGTCTCCCTCCCTCACTTAGACATGCATCATCAATTAATTTGTTCAAAAACCTTCTGAAAACTTACCTGTTTCAGGAGAGTTTTCCGTAGATACGCTTGTTGTAAGGCATTTTTGTAGAGACAGTAGGCTTCCCAGGTTCCCCCTTAGTTATGATATAACTTGTTTTCATTTATGTTATTGTTGGTATTGCCCCTCCTTTTTTTACTGTGGATTGTTCTGCGCATTTGAGTATATTCCCATATAAATTGCACAATATGAATTTACAATTCTTCTTCTTCTTCTTCTTCTTCTTATTATTATTATTATTATATATGCATCATTTGTGCATATCCCCCTTTCCCCATTTAATGGGAAAAGAAAACAGTTAAAAATAAAGAGAAGTTTGAAAAGGAATATGGAAAGAAAATGAACTGTTCCTAGTTCTACCCCTCTCCCTAATCAGTAGCTTTTTTCATTCACTACTTCATCCAGCAAGTAATACTGCTGCTTCCCCCCTCCCCATGCTGTGCCCCTCGATGTCTTGCCCCAATTTTTCAGGCTTTTATGATGCAACCTGGACAGTATCAAATTTTTGGTTTTTTTTCTCGCAATCGTCATCAATTCTTGTCTCCAATCTGAATTCCTTTATTTTTGTCTTTTAGACTGAGCAAAGACAAAGGTCACTTTATTGTGACCCAGCTCAACTCTGATCAGATTGCCCTGATCAAGGCTGCCCCAGGATCTGGTGCGATCGGAGATTGTCACCGGCTGGACACCATAACCTTTGGAAAAGACACCAAACCACACCTCGTAGCTGTTAGTCAGTCAACAGGGGCATTCTTTGTAGGGGAACTGGGCTCCCAGACGTGCCAAAAGTTTGTGCCAGTTTCATGAAGCATCCACTGATCTCATATTTTTAATGTGATGTTGCCTTTTTTTAAAATTCTACTGCCTGTCATACAAATGGATCAATTTTGTATTTTCATCTTTACCAGTTTGACAACATCTTTTAGAGATTGTATTGCATTTTTTAGGCATTGACATTTCATAAAGCTTCAAAATGTTTTCACCCAATAAAACTTCTTTTTTTCCTAATGCATTATATTTTCACCTCCTTCAATTTGATTTGTATTGTACTAAATCAGTTTACATGTTAATATTATATGCTGATTTCTGCAGTAATTATTAGATATCTAGTTATAGAAAGATATTGATTGCATTTCTTTTTTCTTGTGTGTTAATGGGTTTATAATCAGTGTTTTCCAGGTAAGTGGTAGGAAAAAAGTATATGATGCATATCTCATAAATGTCCACATGAGACGCAAAAATAATCTGATGACCTCAAGGAAAAAATCTAAAAATGATAGCCTGGGGGAGATTGTCAGCAAATTTTTTGGTAAAACAGACACCTGAAAAAGCTGATTACTCCCCTCCCTCCCCCCTCCCCCCCCTTGAAAAATTCTGATTATGTTTATTTATTATTACTGATATTATTTGCCGATGTGGTTGAAATAGAGCCCACCTATCGATGTGCTATATATGTACTTAAAACAATTCAAGTTATTATCATTTTGTGTGATATCTGAAGAAAAAAAATTCTTTTAACTTTTATATATTTATAAAATTTAAAAATGTCTTTATTACATTTTAATCTTTCATAATAATTCAAGTGATTTTTCTTTTTGGAATGAATTTTCATACTTATTTCATTTTACGTAGCATATCAGGCAATGCTTTGGTTTTTTTTTTCACATGTTCATACCTTAGAACCTTGCATCCATATTCTTTCTGTAGATTGTATACATGCCTCGTTTTAGGTGCATTATCCAAAGAATGTATTTTTAGATAGTATATTTTTATATCGTCTTGTAAATGTTGTATCATTTATGAGTTTTTTTATTGCACAATAGCCACTTTACAACTCATTTTTTTTATTTCAAATCATTGAGATGAAATATGATGAAAATGCATTGTAATATGGGTATTGATGAAAATGAAATGTCAATATTTTTTAATGATATAGAATCATTAGGTACATGTATGTTTATAATTATCATTGATAAAATTCTTGTTTCTTTCACACAAAATTTCGCCATTTTGCGAAATCTTTGTGTAGAATTGTACATTATGCAGAAGTAGAAATGTTCTAGTAATCAACAACTTGGAATGATTTTGACATTGGTAATTAGATAACCTTTATCCTGTATATTATATTTATAAGATAATTTTTAGAATGATGTAGAGGGACTTTTTTTTTTTTTTTATGTTTCTTATTTTTTACCTACTAGTAGGCAAATGTGATAAAGATATTTTTTTTTATTCTAACTAGATTCTATAGGGAAAGCAAATACAGGTACTTTGTGCAATCAATCATTTCGTACTTAATTGAAATAAAAGAAACATTGACCTCAATTGGTATTTGGAAATGATAATTCTGTGCGGTATAAATGAAAATGAGAACAGCCCATTGATGACTGGACAAGAGAAAAAAAAGAAAACAAAAATTGGGAAAAAGAGCTGAAATGGCCAAGGAGAAAAAAAGGGAAAAAATAGCTAAAGAGAATCAGAAAAGGAGATAGAGATACAGAAGAAAGAGAGGAGAATAATACCGAGGGAGATGGAGACAGGGAAAGCTAGAGAGAGAGAGAGAGAGAGAAGTGGTCATTTTATAGAGCAAAGGATGGGAAGAGGGGGTGGTTGAATTATTGAGAGATGTAAATAGAAACCAGAGAAGGAAAAAAGAAAGAGGGAGAAGGACGACCGGGGGGGGGGGGGGTATCAGCACAAATTTGGCTGCATATGAAGGGAGACGGCAGGATTTTTTTTTTTTTTTTTTGGGGGGGGGGGGGTAACAGAACAATCGTATGCGGTGTTATGAACTAAGCGGAAATGCGGTTGTTCTGAGAAGGCACATATTTTATGGTAAGAAGCGAGAAGGAGTGGAGAGTGAGACAGCTAGCACTGTATATCCTAGCTAGGTAGGTATGGAAGACCTCGGACCAATAGCGAAAACCGCTTTTCTTCCTCCTCTTGCTCTTCAGCTGCAGACACACATAAATCAGCTCGCATGATTCACGTGCCGCGCATTCCTGCGCATGCGCACTTCCCTCGCTCTCATCTGGACTGACTCGTATGTCGGCTACCCCGCACTTCCAACCATACAACCCCTATCAGAGTTAAAATAAAACATTAAAAAACAAAAACAACAGGAGATATTTACGTCCCCTTGCCCATGTAGATAACGCTCTGGTGTGGATAACGTGTGGCGAAATGGTCTAGAGTAGCTGGAATATTGATACCGCGCTGGAACTTCCTAGTTCCGTGTATATAGTTTTCATATAGTTAATATTACTTCATATTCACATCTGTATATTAGATGGTGTGTGTAAATAGATCCTTTTTTTTTATCGAAATTTGTTTCTTTTTTATATAATGGATATAAAGCTGGATGTAAGTGACTTATGTTTCCCACGGATGTGAATATTCTTGAAGATTATTAAGGTAAGTTTCAATGACGTATCATTTTTCTTTCTCGTATAAACGTATGAAGATGTAGACACAGTGTGTTTTGTGTGGACGGGGTATGCATCAGTGGTTTGTAGTTTTATATTGCTATACTATACTAGTACTGCGATGAATGGCATATTAATGTGAAATTTAAGGACAAAGGATTTATGTAAATTCCACCGAAACGGGGCATTCCTCCTATAAATTATGCCCATGATTCCCTATTAATTTCAACTGATATTGTAGAAATTTCAAAAAATTCAGATTCATATTCAGATTCAAAATACATTTATTTCCTTCTCATAATGAAAATATACAAATGAAAAATGTACACAGTCAAGAAACATACACGGTAAAAGGAGGCGAGGTTCCAGGAGAACACGTGGCTTTATTGTGTTGGGGTGGTCGTATGTGTATATATATATATATATATATATATATATATATATATATATATATATATATATATATATATATATATGTATATATAATAAGCCTACTTAAAATATCTATTGTAAAAAGAAAAAGAAAAGAAATAGAAAGAAGGGGAAAAAACAAGCAAAAATGCAGGACAAAAAAATATAAAGCAAAACAAGCATATCACACAAACAAATAAGGCAATATGTGCTACTGACTATATCTGGCAATCTGATATATCAAGTTCAGGTTTTATTTCCAACATAACAGGAGACATAAAATATCTTTCCTTCTTTCTGTCTACAAAAAATGTCGTAAATTAACATACATTATTCTTTCTCCTTTTTTAACATCACAAGAAAATAGATGTATATCATTTTTATATGAGAATTAATGACTTAATGAAGAGAAGGAAATAATGAATTTGTGAAGAGAAGGACATGATTCAATAGTTTCATGTAAGTTTTTCCAGAGTTTTGTCGCCAATAAAACGGATATTCAGAAAAGAAATTGTTCTATGTCTAGGAATATGGATGTCTCTTACAGATCCTGTTGGATGAAAATTGAAATCAAACAAAGTGCAAAACTGTTCGCGGAGATGTTTGTAGATACATTTATATATGAAAAAATACTGTTGGTTTGTTATGATATCTTCGAATTTCAAAAGTCTCAAATCCTTAAACTTGGGGTTAGTGTGAGTTCTAGGTGATACATCACAGACAATTATTATTATTATTTTGGAGTGTAATTAGCTTACTTAAATTAGACGGGAATGTATTGCCCCAGACCATAGAATAGCACGATAAATATGGGAGAACCAAAGAGCAATATAAATTTTGCAGAAAATTTTGAGGAAACAAAAAACGTAGTCTTTGAATGATACCTATATTTTGGGCGACTGTATTTTCTTCTTCATGGATATGCGGTTTTCAACACATTTGACCTTTAATATAAGACCTGAAAAATTGGTATACCTGTATTATGGCTTTTTAAAAGATTATTACTTATTCTTATAAGTACTATTCATCAGTGATTTCGAAGCAGAAGGAATTTTCAAAGCCACTGTTTAATTCTTGAAAATTTGCAATACTACCTTCATCTTGCTCACTGTAGAGGACTAGAGTTTTTTTTTTTAATGTTGGAATTACCCTCTGTGTTTCAAATTTGCGCTCTGAAGGTACTGGTACTCGGTTTTGTTTGTTTGTTTGTTTGTTTGTTTGTTTGTTTGTTTGTTTGCCTTTCTATTTACCTGGTTGTTTGCTTTGTTTTCTTCAGATGTTTTCTACATTCTAGTTCATTTTTAGATTCATTTTATCCGATAATCCACTTAAATGATTAAACATTACCGCGCCTACTGTAATTTTGTCTGCACGCGTGTATAGGGAACAGTACCTCAAATAAAATATAAAAATATCTCTAAAGCGATTCAAGGGCGGTTTATAAGAAGCACAGAGCACCCTCCCCCTCCCCCTTAAAAATGATGTGTATAATTCCTCATGCATACATTAGGATTAAACAACGTTGTATCCATGAACTAGCTTATCATAGTGTGATTCTTCAGAATGGCTTGGGTCGTATATTCAAATTCAAATTCAAATTTATTTTCCATATTTCCATAAAAACGATAACAAAATATAACATAAACAAAATGTATCCAAACGGGCATGAAAATGTCAAAGGTAGGTAACAACAATGTAAGAACGAAAAAAAATGATAGAGAATTAAAAAGAAACAGTCAAAGACGGAGATATGAATATGAAACAATAATACGTATATAAAAATGTGATGGGAATGGGATCAAAAGAAGTTGATAGAATATAATGGAGACAACATGCGCACCACAAAAGCTCTAACCAATCTGTATGATATCCGATGTGAACCTGACTTGCACCACATGAACTGGGGCAGAGCGAATTATAGTTCAAATTCTTCCTCGTCTGTACAGCAGTCGTGCTTTATCGTGCCGTGGCAATATGCCAGGCACATCTCGGCCCTGTTTCAAAAAACTTGTTTTCAATAACAACTGCCACATTTCTATGACAAATTTGCTCTCAGCCAATCAGATGCAAGGATATCAGTAGCTTATAACAGTTATTGCAACTTGTTATTGATAACAAGTTTTATGAAACGGGGCCCAGCTATATTAGACGGACTAATGCGAGTACAGTAAACAGCACAAATAAAGGTGGTGAGAATACGAAATGGAGGCCTTTTGTTAGGAATGCCAACCGGGGGGGGGGGGGGTGGGTTCGGTGTGACTTGCCCTCAAGCCATAATCGACCAGTCCTGGATCCAAAATTTATGTTTTTAATTCTAATCTTAATAGCAAGATTTCGTACGTTGCTCATATCTTTAAGGCTCAATAAAAAGAAGTAATCCATAGTTTTTGGTCTCCTCATTCCGTCTTTTTCTAGCCCGCCTCCAATTTTTTTTTTTTCTAAAATGAAATTAATTATGATAGGAGTAAATATGGACTATGAGGTGAGGAACATGAAGAAAGCATCAAACCATGCATTTTCACTTTGTTGTTAGCCTCTTCAGTGCTTACGCAATAATAGGAATTCGTTCTTATCATATACATGTCTTTCTTTCCCATTTCTTATATAATCATATTAAGTTTCGTATATATATTCAAGATTTATTGCCAACTTATTTCAAGTTTTGTATATCAGAATTAAAACTGGCCGAATACGATTTTTATGTATTACATTAAAAGATGAAAAGTATCAAATAACATGGAATCCCAGGCCTTCCCCTCAATTTGAAAATAACCGGACGAAAAACTAAGAATCAATTTTACACAACCTAAGAATTGGCTGATCATGATTAGAAGTTTCATGTTTAACACTTAGACTAAATTTGCAGGCTTCCCCATGTGGTACCGCCCCCCCCCCCCTCCCTCAGCTTGGTAGAGCAACACAGGTCGTACATACAGCAATCGTGCTTTGTCATGTCTCGGTGATATACCAGGCCTGTCATAGCACATAAGCCATGTTTATTGTAGTAATGAGTATATACATGTATCGTAAACATTTGCAAAAGAAGGAGAGAGCGTGATGTTTGCAATGCTCAGAACAGATAAAAGAAATTTAATGTTCATGAACAATATTATCTATATGAATATGTTTCTTTTTACAAATTGAATGTTGAAATCTTCATTGGACTTCATGTTTAAAACACTTTGACTTGGACCAAGACTGTAGGCTTCCCCCTTGTGACACTGCCCCACCCTCTCCAGCTTGGTAGAGTGATACAGTTCAAATTCCTCCCCGTCCGTACAGCGATTATGCCTGATCATGCCGCGGTGATATGCCAGGCTTCTCGAAGCACATGAAATTGGTTCTCATATTAACCTTACTTTTCACAATTGTTGGTCTACCCCTCCCTCCCCATCAAAAATTGGTTTAGCGACGCCCTGACAGCAATATCCAATTTTGAGAGGCATCCCTAACATCTCTGCATGATATGTTAACCACCATAAAGACTTGGTTGCCTGTCGGATCATCATGGATAATATTCTGTTGCCTGGCAGGCAAAGTTAGTCGCATCCTTCTCCCCATTCGAAGTGGTTTAGCAATACATCTGACACTTTTTAAGCAATTGTCGTAGCCGCTTCCGCCCCCCCCCCCCCTCCATGTAGATCCACAACACACCAGCTGCAGGGGTTGGTTGAATGCAGCTCAAATTCCTGATCGTCTGCATAGCGATAATTGTGCTTTATCTATCTCACCGCGGTGATATACCAGACCTGTCATGGCACATGAGATTGGTTCTCATTTCATCTCTAGCTCGTTCGGCAGCTGCATTCTGACATACATGACATACAGGGAACGGACATAACGGGTATGTGACTTCTCATAATAATAATGATAAATGATTATGATAATAATAATTACAATAATGATAATAATGATAATAACGAACACTTGTAATGCGCCGGTATCCATCATAAGTTGATGCTCAGATCATGGCGCAGTAAAAAAAGGGAGATATAAAACATAAACACAAATATGAGAAAAAGAGATAAATTAAGGTTAGGTTAACCAGGTTTTTAGTGAGATCTTGAAGTTAATGAGAGAGGATAGAAGGGGATAGATTACGAATGTCTTGTGGGAGGTTATTCCAAATGATGGTCCAGTATATTGAAATGACCGATCACCCCAAGAAAAATGAGTTTCTTTTCCATGTTCACTACTTCATCGTGGAAAGAGAGTAGCTGGTTCCGCTGGCGTATGTTAAAAAGTGCAAGAGAGGAAGAACAGCCCTCCTGCCCTGCTCGTTTCCAACCCCCGACCTTGCCCAGATGAATAGATGAATAAATGAATAAACAAATTAGTTAATCAGTTAATACAGAAATGAATACATTGTTGTTGTATTCATTTCTTTATTTCAAAGAAAAATACTATACAAGTATACATGGTATAGATGTACAAAGTAATGAAACAATCAGAACCAGGTCCATGAATCTATTCCGGCTCAAGGCAGGTTTAAAAATGAAAGTGAATGAATGAATGAATAAATTAATAAACAAAACAATCTATAGAAAATGTATTTACAAATAGATGAATGAAAATTCTAATCGTATAGTGCCACTCAAAGAATTTGCCTAATTTCTGCAGTATAATTGATCAACGTCGTAACTCGTTAGTTCGTTTTGCTCAAAATTGTGACAGATATATCAATAAGGCTGAATGAATGAAATACAAATATATACACACACAAAAATTATCTTTGTTTGGCATTTTGGGTAATTGCTCCCTTCCCCCTCCCCTCCCCCTTTCACTTGCAAATCCTGGATAATGCATCCCTGAGCTCGTAGGTTGTAAATAGATTTGGCGACATTAGCTTTCGAACGCTTCATACCCATGTTACCTGTGGAACAGTTCTTCAGTTCAGACAACCTTGTCTGGTATTCGAAATAGGTGAATAGTTGACTGGTGGGGGTATTTAGTGCTTACGTAGGGAGCTGTCTGACATAGCTCAGGACGGAAATAGCATAAAATGACTTTTTGATGATCATGAAGAGTTTTTCTGAACGGTTGGAATAGTTGGTGTGGGATAGATAGCAAGGGCAATCTCTCCCACTTGATATCCGACTGTATTTCTGTTTGTATATCTTTGAACTCTTGCAGTAACTCAGTGGATAATTATAAATCAAAAAGAATACCTTGGTCTCCCTTAGCAGCTTTATCCAGGTCCTCTAGCATGTTTTATTGCTGTTTTTATTGTCGTTCTCCTCTCACACTCACGCCTGCATTCACACACACAAGCGCACGCACGCACAAAAGTTCTACAACAGGGTAATAAGAAAGGAATTATCAATTTTGTTGTCAAGGGCAAATGCAGCATCATGAAGGGGGCGAAAATTGTTGCAAAAGGTCGGCTAGATAACAAGTACATTGCCCATTACCATGACTACAAGAGCTTAAAAAGGGGCAGCCGTTGAATTCTCCATATGCATACGCCTCTGGTTTCATAGATATATGGGAGGCAGTGTCCCTCCTATTCTAGCAGGGTGAATTCTAGCAGTAAGAATTCAGATATATGGCATTTTCACTGCCAGCATAACCAGTCATCTAAGAGTAGGACAACTGGAAGCAATATTGATGGAGAATGTATTGCAACTATGAAACTGTGACCTGCCAAACAGGGTTACCTCAGATGATGAGCCAAACGAAAATCAAAGGGCGCTACTCACTACAAAGACTTCTCCAGAGGCGGCACCAGGGGAAAGGGCCATCCCTCCCCTTCTAGCCTCTCCCCCTCCTGTGTCAGCTTTTGCATGTCTTGTCCATTAAAAAAAAACTATAAAGAAGCTTTAAACGCCGCCCCTTCCTTACCGTGATCTACCCTCACCCCTTACACACGCACACACGCATGCAACACTTTCCCTCACCTACATACAACTTTGTCCCTCCATAGGAGATTTGCCCTTTCATACTACTGCTCCAGTTACACTATGCACACGATTATCATATCGCTGCTTGAGTTCATGTATCATAGGCACTGTATATGTCGGACCCCTGATGGGATTCAATTACAATTTTAAATTCATGTACAGTATGCGGGTCAACGCACTTTGCCCCACGATAGGGTTACCATTTCTTATGTCGATCAAGTAAAGAGCCATTTTGTTTCGTTTGCATTTTCAAACTGCATTCTGAGAGCTATAACATTGATCCAAGTGAAAACATTGGTAGTAGATATGACACAGAATAAAAGCTCTTTACGCTTATTGATTATCTCTTAGTCTATTCTTTAAACACCTCCGTTAAAGTACAAAAAACTTCTTCGTTTAAGTATAACTTACCGAGTGGTCTGAACATAAAACGCATATCTTACGCTACTGATTGAATCGGCATGATCGGAAAGGCCCATCAACGGTACCCGAAGGACTAGCACCATCAGATTTTGTACTAGGGGAAATTACAATGATTTAAGGGATTGATTTTTACTTTTTCAAAATAGAGTTGAGCTTCCAGAAAAGAATACTATTCATTAAACAAACAACAACAAAAAAACAGGAGGGGTGGGAACCACGCAATGACACCTTTGTGTGGCCAAACATCTATACATCTTTCAAGACAATAATGTAAATGGAAAAAGGCTTGTATAGGCTACTATTAACTTAACCCTCATCCGTAATTAGCAATACCCAAAGTCAGCTTTCAGATTTAGTTGGGGTGAGTAAGAAATAATCCTGCTTCCCATAAGAGTTTAAAATTTTCAAACTTATTTGGGTAAACTATTACCTGTGGATCTCGCGGTGCCGCCACGGCGCTATTGTCCTTTGGCAAGATATGAATCTACATTTGCCACTCTCCACCCAGGAGCAAATGGGTACCTGTGAGGATTGCTGAAAGCCAATGTGACTGCCTTTGCCATTGCCCTGCATGTACGCATGTGAACGGTGCAAAATGGTAGGAATGCTCCCTAAGGAGTGGAGATGGTGCACACTTGTGTGCTGGCTAGAAATCCAGCGATCAGGGGTAATGATACACTCTAAAAAAAAAAGAATTGGTCATAACAACCAATGTGTTGGTGAATATGTGTCCTACTAAAGAAATTGGTCAAAATCAACCAAAATATTGGTACATTTTAACCAATAATTTGGTCAATCTTAACCAATAATTTGGTCAATTTTGACCAATATTTTTGGTCGGACACATATTCACCAACACATTGGTTGTTCTCACCAATCCTTTTTTAGAGTGTAGTAACATTGTAAAGCACATTGAAGTATTAATGTAATGCACTATGCAAATGTAAATATATCATTATATTATTATTATGACATACAGGTTTTCGTATGGGGTATTTTCAAGTACAACCCAGAGACCATGTATCTAACATGTCTAAAGACGTGTTCTGGGTCGTACCTCTCCTGAGCCACATTAGTCTACTTGAGTATGAATCATCATTGTGTATCATTACCAGATGTTTAGATGAGGCTACCGTCCTTGGATGCAATGAGTCATTGTTTGAGCTCATCTAGGATTACTAGGAGATGATCTCACTCACCTCTAGAATTTCCCTGCACCTAATTGCCATCAAGATTTCGTCTGCTGACTCTCGTGATTGATATCTCAAATGCATTGACGGGAAGAGGGGCACAACCGGTAGGTGCCCTCTGCCCCCTTCTATATGAATATCCAATCTACATATCGTATTACCTTTGACACCCCCCCCCCCCTCCCCATCCATTCAATTTTTCTACCAAGTGGCAACTGAAAGCTTGATACCTTTTTTTATCACCAAGATCATATATTTTCATCACTTTTGCTGCCTTCGGAAATTTATTTTGGAACCCCCCCCCCCTCTCTCTCTTTCTTTTCTATCCATTCTCCTGAAATTGCCACGGTTATATTGGTTCTTATGTCCCTGTATGCACCCGTGTCGTAGCATCATGTAGGACGTGATGAACAGTGAGTCTGTAGAGAGGTGGGGGCGACACCGCTCTCTTCGAAATTTCTGTCAGCAAGTTCCGGTTAGTCGACAGCAATTGCGAGATTTTTATCCGTTGACGCCCCCCCCCCCAAAAAAAAGTGAATACCCTTTCCCAAAAAAAGTGAATACCCTTTCCCTTTCTTTCTTTCAATTTTTCTTATTGTCAAACATATTCCGCGAATTTACGGGCGACACCACTGACAATGAATGATTGCGTAGACGAACAAAGATTTGTTCCCGACTCTAAGAACATGATCACTCGACCATACCGGCCTACAAAATATAAAGGACATTAGAGAGATTGGAATGAGGGAGGTACGTGCTGAACTTCAATAACTGTCGACAAGTATGGTGAATGATTTCAAACAAGCAAAATAATGATAGGCTATTCAATCAAGCGGCGCTCATTTGTAAATTTAATTGGTGTATATCAAAAAGAAATAAGTGAAATTAGATGTCAAAATCTGACGAATGCATTGGGGAATAATTTCCAAGATGTAAACAAAAATATTCAGTTTTCATTAATGGCCGATACCGTTTCAAGAACTTTTAAATGGGGATGTCACAGCCCCCGTCGCGGCACCCCGCCTCCCCCCCACATGAGGTCATGGGCAGATGGTGTTTAATTCGTTAATAGTTTTGAATTACCAGCGGTTCTTTACATCATTTTGTGCTCCTGCGAAAAGAGAAATGAATGAAAACATAAAAATACATGTTGATAGCATGAAATATAAGACTTCCAGTCAATTCTTACTTACATATCAATCGATAAATTTTGTTCTGACAAAAAAAAAAAAAAAAAAAAAAAAAAATTTAGGGGTGTGTTAGTGAGAGGGGATCAGTGACAAGATTATCCAAATACCAGTAATACTTATGTTTGCTTTGCACGAAGCATTCTGTCATATAACCATGATATGTTTTTATCATTGTGATACAGGGCCCCTTGGTCGTGCAGTTTGTATAACTGAAAGGGCTACCCTGTTACACTAAAACGACAAATAAATGAATAGATAAATACAATTCTGGTGTTAATAGGTTTTCTATGGCCCCTTTTGAAGTAAATGTCATCCCTTTGGAACCATTACCACATGAATTATTCTATAATTATATTTTTTCCATTTTTCCAAATGAATTCTCTCTATTGTCAGGTACTTATCAATAAACTGACCACAATCTAACAAGTATAGCATGGCAAGCAGTGTAGTCCGGGCTGAAGACATTGATCGTGAGTTCCTTCAGTGTCCCCTTTGCATCGACCGTCTCCAGAAACCAAAGGTTCTCCCCTGTCAACACACCTTCTGCGTCGGTTGTCTCGAGCTATGGGTGGCAAAGAACAACGACAGTCTCTCCTGTCCAGTCTGCCGCAACGATTACGAGCTTCCCCGGGGCGGTGTCCAGGCTCTCCCCGACAACTTCTTCGTCAACAGCATCATCGATTTCATCGGTCGAAAGCGGCAGGTGTCGGCAGCGGCTCCGACTTGTCACGGGTGTGAGAACGAGGCTTTGCACTACTGCAGAGACTGCGAAGAGGAGCTGTGCTTCGACTGCGCCAGTGCCCATCGCCGACTTCGCTTGACGAAGAATCATAGGTTAACGACATTAGACGAACACCAGGTAAGGAATCCATTTGATCTCCAATTTTGTTATGGTTAAGTTGACGCTGTATGACTGTTAATCATATAGGTTATTACAGTCGTCTTTCATACACAGATATATAAACAGATTCGGGATATGCCAGTTGTTATTGTTTCCCTATTAAGAATGCAATAAAAGCTGTTTATTCTAATAAAATCTTCAATAGTGATTTGTCAAAAGGACTCATCGAGTGCTAAGATCTCATTCCATCTGTTTCACATCCCCATGATATCTTTCTACTCATAATTCCGTAAGGATCATCTAAGAATTTTTTTGAGGTCTTCATTTTGATATCTTTCTATGCAAACGAGGGGTGATTAATAATCTGTCATGTCACAATATGTGTCTTAGAAATATCTCCTTTGTAATAAAAACTGAAAAGAGACCCTTATCGTAGCAACAAAAAAAAACCAAACAAAAAAAAAAACAAAGAAAATAATAGTGCCTCTAGAGAAGGGAATGTGTAATGTTATAGAAACGTTCTTAATTTTCACATACATTTATGAATCATCTACATCCGACAATACGTTAACTGTACGTATATAAACACACCTTCCTGTTCCAACAGTCGAGTGGCATGCGAGTAGACTGTGACTTCGCCAAGCAGGATGACAAGATGTGCAGGAGTCATCATGGATATCCTCTGGAGCTCTTCTGCCATTCCTGTGACATTCCCATTTGCCGTCTATGTGTGCTTAAGGACCACCCACCCCCCAAACACGTGCATGCCACGCTGCAGGAGACTGCAGCCATTCGTCGGAAGACCCTTGGCACCCTGGCGGCAGCGGCCAAGGAAAAGGTGTCCGGCCTTCGAGACTCTGTCACAATCCTAAAGGTAACGTAGGAAATGGACAGCTTTTGTTTGTGTGGAGGTTTCAATAACCTATCAATTGAAAAGACAATTATGTCTTTTTCTGTCACTTTATATCTCTGTACAGGTGTTTCCATCCATCTGAGACATAAGAGACATGCTAGAGTGCAAAAGGATACACAGTGCTTGATATCATATCACATGTAGGCCTACTCGCTAAGGAACGGATATAAGGTCATTCAAGGAATAACTGGTTGCATATTTAAGTTGAATAGTAAAGAACATATGAATGTGACTTGCTAAACACGTATGCGTCTTTGTAGAGATTATATAGAGCCCCTTCGCGGTTCATAATCTGTTCATAGTCCGCTCTCTTATCCACTATACCACAATATTTGCATTATATTTCTTTCTCCCTATGCGAATCGGCAAATTGACCTTGCCTCATATTCATAATATAATAGTGTAGTAGAAAAGTAAAAAATCAATGTTTAATTGAAAACATGATGGAAATTAGACTCCTTTATGACTGTTGGGATAAAACCAGACGGAGTCATGGAGTTGAAGATATTGTAGGTTGCCTAATCATGCGTTAAGATATGGATATACTTGTATTCTTGGCTGAAAGTTACCATCGTTTCACATCGATTTAATATCGTTACTTCCTTTTTGCTGCAGGAGACTCAACGTCGCTTGAAAATGAACCGCGATCGCATCGACGCTCAAATCAAACAAAGAAAACAGAAGATGATCGAGATGATTGAGCTCTTCGAGCAAGAAGCCGGAGCGGAACTTGGCGAGGAATTCTCGTCCAGAGACACAAAGTTAGAAGAAGAGATAGAGACGAAGCAACGCCTGTTGGACAAGACTGTCAGTGTCTGCAATGTCTTGGAGAATCTCCATGGGGAAGGAGACGACCATGCATTGCTATATATTAGTCGAGACACTACTTGGAAATTGGAAGAATCGATTAACTTCAGCGCCGGTATCGAGACGGAGGACAATGGTTACATTGGATTTAACGTTGGCGAGGACAGTTACGATCGCGCAGCAGCGTTCGGACAGGTGCAAAGCCCGACATTAACCTCGACATCGCACATCGCCATCGGACTCCAACCGTCGTGCCCTCCCGTCATCTCCGCAGGCGAAGACGTGTGCCTTACGGTCACCACGCGGAATGCTGGAGGGCAACGGGTGAGGACTGGAGGTGCACCGGTGACCGCTAAGCTCTGCTCGCCGGCTGGTGAGGTCGGTATTGCCAGGGTGAGGGATCGCATGGACGGCAACTACGATATCACTTTTAGACCAAACTGCGCGGGAAAGCATCGACTGATTGTGTCTGTCTTTGGCAAGCAGATTGGGGAGAGCCCTCTGGAGTTTGATGTGATGCAACCAGAGAGACAGGTAAATGATCATATACAGAGTATATATAAGTATTTTGTGATGCTATAAACGGCAATCACGTGTATGTAATGTAAAAGCCACTGTTTTCTTTTGGCTTTTCATTACTATGATTTTCTCCTTTCAGATAAAAACCCTGATCTGTATGAAAGTAGATGGTTTTAAAGCAACACCGGAGATATTGGCAATATTGACAATCGATCCTTTCTCTTCCCTATTTCTGTTGATCCAAATTATTGATGCATCAAACAAGTGACACAATTTATGGTACAAAATTTTTCTGCAAATCCTCTCTGCATTTTCTCCCTGTTCTCCCTTCCTTCCGTCTTCTCAAAGCCGAGCTTCATCTTTTGTTCTTTTCTTCTTCTTCTTCCTCCTCTTCTTCTTCATTATCATTTCCTCCTCCTTAATACATGTTGTATTCGTTTTCTTGTTACACTATTTTTTAAAACTTTTTTTTTTTCTCTCTTTCTTTTACTTATTTTTTGTTGTATGCTTTTTCATCTCTCTACTATTTCATGATTCGCCATATTCTCCTTCATCTCCTACATTTTCTTTTAAACTTTTCCTCTTATTACTCTTTTTATTTGATTTATTGTTTTATTTCGACAGGGGAGCCGTTTCAATTAAACTGACCAACAAGGGTCCCTGTGCCAACAATTATATAATACATTTACAGAGCTCATAAACACATGTTAACATCTTCTGCTTCATCATCATCTTCATCATCACCTTCTTCTATCCACCTCCTTGTTCTATTCTAATTTCAAAACAGGTTATCACTTTCGGTAATCTAACGACGTCGGGCGTCAACCCTTTCATGGCCGATGCTCGATTACGGGAACCTTGGGGCGTGACGGTGTCGGATCGCACGGGCCTTATTTACGTCGCCGACACGGGCAACAGCTGCATCCGTGTCTTCGACATTGACGGCAACGCCAAGGGCCAGATCAGCTTCCCCAACTTCGCCCAGCGTTTCGAGCCCGTCGATCTGACACTCAACAACGATGACAACCTGGTGATCACTGACCACAGAAATCAGCAGGTGAATGCCTTTATCAGCCTGTCGCCCCGTGAAGACAGTATCTAGCACACTGACATTATTATGTAAATCATCTGAATACTTCAACTACTTTGACGATATTCAGTACCATAGCGGTATATTGCTGTGTTAAATATCTTAAAGAGCTGATCTGATGATCTGTATTTCACAGCAAAATGACTAAATGTTCATGTTAAGTTTTAATAAAGTAGCTACCTGGTAAAAAAAACTGTTTTCCAGGATTCAGAAGTAGAGATTGAAATAAATTTCATTCTTTAGCCGACTAGAATTATAGACTCCTACTTGCCTGCTGGTGGTGTATATAAATGTTTCATGGAACAGGAACAGATTATTGATCATTAATGCTATCACTTTCATCCTTTATTTCTACTCGTTACAAGGGTTCGTCAATCTAATACAAAACTTTGTTCAGTGAAAATGAATTTTCAACTTTTTTTGATAGGTGCTAGTATGCAACCAGGACGGAACGCTCACCCAGATCTTCGGCGCAGCTGAACTCCGACGACCTTGTGGCGTAGCCGTCAACAGCCTCGGCTACGTGTATGTGACTGACCACGAGTCTCACTGTGTACGCGTTTACGACCCCGACGGGCTTCACATACGTGATATGGGAGGGTACGGAAACACCTTGGGCTACTTCAGAGGGCCGATCTCGGCTGCTGTCAACAGCAAGGATGAACTGATCGTGTCTGATCGTGACAACCATCGTCTGCAGGTAAAATATCATTAGTCATTATTTAAGCCTTGTGCGCATAATTATGACAGGGTATCCACTACGAATTCTAAAACTCACGTTTTTATCTACTTTCGCGATAGCTTGCTGGTTTTTATGCTGAAAACCGTTTCAAGAAAGCTTGAAAAAAAAAACTTTTTATATAATGCTAATCTGCTGAAAATTGAAACCATTCTTTTATCTTATCCCTCATATCAACCTTTCGTGTCTTTTTTTTAAAAAACAATTACCCTTCGATATCTACCGCTCCATCTCCTCTTACCCCTCCATCTATTTCTGTCATCTTTCTCTCGATCTATCCTTTCACCTGTTCCTCCTCATGTCTCTCCTGTACACTAGGTCTTTGACACGGATGGTGAATATCTCCTCGAGGTGACGCCGTCTGGTGAAGGCGACGACGAATTCAAGTACCCGACCGGCGTCGCCACCGACATCAATGATAACATCTATGTGTGCAACGACTGGAATGGTCGCGTGCTCAAGTTCAATCCAGACGGAACCTTCATCAAACGCGTTGACGGCGACGAGGATGGTCTCCGCTACCCAAACGGCATCGCAGTCACTGATGACGGCAAGGTGGTGGTCGTTGATTACGGCAACGACTGCGTGAAGGTCTTTGCCTAGAGGGATTTGATAGGATTATCTATGCAGAAAGATGCACGTACCCCGGCTATTTATTCCAAAGCAGCTTTTTTTTGCCTAGAATTAGCAAAATGTTAAGTCCTCCGAAACGTGGCTAGAAAATGACTGAAGTTACCAGTGCAAACTGTCTATGTAATTGAGAAGCCAAGGTTAAAAGATTTTCTCAAAGAAAATACGACTGAAATATCATTATCATTACTAACAGAGAATGTGTATATTGCGTCTTTATTTGAAGATATAAACAATACAATTGCAAATAATGTGAAAGTATATGTCAGTGTTAAGGACTCAGCGTTCCTCCCTTTGCCCAAGACCAGTGTTCCCCCTAGACGATGTAATGTAAGACTAATCATAACAACATATGGACGAGTCATGGACGAGTCATCGGGTGTGACAATAGTGTCATGTGTCTGAACTGTGCCCGTTTTACCCAGAAGGGACAACAGTGGATATCGCACTATCGTATGTGATGACGAAAAATGCATATTGTCTTTCGGCTAATCGTGTCAATTTGGCTGCATTACTGCCGATAAAACTGATGATAGGTCGAGATATATGCATGGTGTTAGCACAGTATTAAGGAAAGTGAATCGTCTATATAGAAATGAAAATGGAAATATAATCTTAACTTCAAGCTAACTTCCTCCGATGGAATATGAGGAACTACAAGACATGACGTCGATATCACCTCTCTTCTGAAGGCATTCCCTTCTGAAGGCATTTCTTTCACCAATATTCCGCGGGCCTCCAGAGTTTTACCCAACACTCACCCCGCTCCATCCCCCACGAAAATGGTCTATGAATATTACGGAAGGTTAATCGTCAGGGCATTGTCTCCAAGGGTAGTTTGCGGAAATACTAATCAAGGAATAGCCATTCTGACATGTTTTCTATTGCATTAGATCCATTTCATGCTCTAGTTGAGATAACTATTTGCAAATTTTAGGTTATATGTTCACCTCACCCTACAAATGGCAGAAATATTCGATAATCTCTACAAATTTGCGCTTTCACACTTTTTATCACTAAAATTGGAAGGATTGATAAGAATTATTATAATTATGTTTTAAATGTGTGCCAAATCAACATTGATGAACTTTCGATTAAAAAATGGATTGAATCTTGTCACTACAGACTTACTACGTAAGATTATGACGGAGATTCTATCCTAATTGTTATGATTTTAAACTATAAATCATTCTTATCATCAAATCATTTAGTTATAAAACTTCATTTCTTTATATTTTCATTGCAATTTTACCACTTTTAATTTACTCCTTTTAATGATTATTGTTATCATTATCATTGTTAGTAATAGTATTATTGTTATTGTTGTTATTATTATTATCATTTTTATTATTATTATTACTATTATTATTATTATTATTATTGTTCTTCTTCTTATTCTTATTATTCTTGTTATTGTCACCACGTTATTGATATCATGCAATAATTATCATGATTTTACTATCATTACTATTTTACTCGTTATGGCAGCGTCTATATTAGTACATTGATGATAGTTATGTCGCCGTCTCGTAAGAGACACGCTGCTTCAACACTGATTTTAATCTATTTATCTATTAATTTATTTATTAATTATTTATTTACGTTTATTTCATTTGTTAATCGATTGGTTTAAATGTTTGTTTATTAATTCATGTTCTTGTTTATTTGCTCATTTATTTATTTATTTATTTATTCATTTCTAATCATTATCATGTTGTGGCGTCTTTATTATAATTCAAGTCTTTTGTCATCCTTCAACTAGTCTTGTAAATTACAATGGTCATTAAAAGAAAACAAGCCACAAGTACGACAAATATATATATATATATTTTTTTAGCGGAGCTCACCTGTTTAAAAATACAGATACAGAATCAATCAATAAATAAAATGAAGTGTAAAGCTTCCTTAATCAGTGATTCCTATGAATTATATGTAAATTGTTATTCGTTTTTTGCCAGTAAACTAATAAAAACCAAGGATCTTCCTTCTCTATCATGTGTCTCAATAAGCTTTTTTGTTTGTTTGTTTGTTTGTGTGTTTGTGTGTTTCTTTGATTGTGAGTTTGTGTGTTTCTTTGATTGTGAGTTTGTGTGTTTCTTTGCTTGTGAGAGAGCTCTAAGACATGGTCATGATTCGGCAATATTTCCTACACCATTTTTTTTTTAACCGTTGAATCCTTGAGGGGAAAGGCACTGCACCGAACTTCATGAATGCTTTGATCATATCAGTAGGATCCACGATCATATCAGGGAGGTGGTTTGTTGTTGTTGAATTGGGTTTTTGCAGACGTGTATCAATCAAATATGATTATTTACGTCTGGGACCGACCTTCAACATCACCATCCGAAAGACGTGGCAAATGTAGATTCATATCTTGCCAAAGGAAATTAGTGCCACGACAGGGATTCGAACCCCGGACCTTGTGGTTTAAAGTCCGGAGACTTATCCACTGAGCCACAACACCTCTACTGAGATCTCCCCCCCCCCCCCCCCTTGATCATATCCAGCCGTGCGCCCTTTTTTTGCACGTGGGTGTCCACAACTGCAGTCGGCTGTGGACCAACTCCACGTCCTTCGTTATTAGACCTGGGCCTGTAACATAAAGAGATACAATCAATCTTGTAACTCTTTGGTACATAATTTTCCATGGACTTAGATTCAAATCAATCGTAAGACTAATTGTATTTCTTATGCTACAGAGCCCTGGTCGCTATTGTCTGTCGTGCACCTATCTGCATATCTTCTTGCACCTCCAGCAAACACATAGGCTTATCCCTTCTTACAGCTAAGAACTTGCGAGGAAATGATGGATAAGACCATTGTAGACCATGGTTTAAAGTAAACCTCTTTCGTGAATTCGGGCCATAAAGTCCTTGATAATCAAGCTGGAATCATCATCCGTACTCCAATTTCTAATAGACCACCTTTTTGATCTCGCTTTTATCCATCCGACTGAAAAATGTCATCCGTCATTTCGAGGTCTCATTACTCTCCAGCCTAGTTTTGGTATGCCATGCATGCCTTTCAAACAGAAGGATGCTTGCCGTATGAAAACCCGCGTTTCCACTGACGAGAAATAATAAAAAAAAAAAATATGGGAAACATGGTAATGTAGTAACTGTCTCTGCAGACTTTTTTCCATGCATGGGGGGGGGGGGGGATCATGGATATTGATTCGGAGCAGTATGGAAGACATGCTATCACCCTTAAAGCATTGTGGGTTGGTGAAACGTGTGATAACTCGTTGGTATACTACATGTATATGCGTGCGTGTGGGCGTGTGTTTTTAAACATCAACGGCCTAGGCCATATAACACAGAGGAGAGTATGGCATTCGTGTAGTATGGAGGTTTAAATCCATCATTTTGAACCATGGTTTATCTCCTCCTTCGTGAACTCAGGTTAAAGGCTGGTTCACATATGAAGTGGTAAATCCCCGCGGTAAACCCGGCGGTGTTTTTTTTGGGGGGGGGGGGGCGTGTAAATGAATGGTAGAAGAAGCTGTTACAAAAACGCATCATTTTTTGCCTCCTGGCTGCAAACAAGTATGGACCAATCGAATTCTAACAAATTTAGCACAAGATATGACATCTCGACTTTGCGTAACTTCTGGCAAAACCAAAGACGTTTGAAAAGAATGTGTGCTATAATCCAGGGGAGCGTTTCATCCACCGGCGTAAAAAAAATCCACTCTGAGGAGTGGATTTACCGTTTCATACGTGAACAAGCCTTTATGCCTAGTTTAGCATCGTACAGAAATCGTAAGATCGTATGATATCCGCACGATCATCGCACAGCTATTGCAGGGTTCCCGCACGCTTATCTCTCCATAACCGTAATATCGAGCGGTCATCGCTCGATAACCGCAGGGTCTCCTTACTATTGCTGTACGACTGCCTTGGGGTGATGACGTTTTTTTTTTCAGATAGGTATATATTGGCCATCTTCAGAAGTATTGGATCTTTAAGTTTTCGCCACCGATGAAGTAAAGATGCCGTTCATACCACCTCTCTGGCTTTAATTGCAGTTGAGACAAATTTGAAGAAGGGAACGAGAGGCGATAATCTTGGAAGAAGAGGAAGTCCGACATGGACGCAGGGAAAGGACGGTCTGGGTGAAGCCGTGGCTCATGAGACGCGTCACACTTGGACATTACGACACGCTTGTGCAGGAGTACGAGTTTGCCCAGTTATTGAAATTAATAAAACAGTTTGCCTAACAGATACACACACAAAAAAATGCCAAACTTTTTTCCAGTGTATGTTTTATAATTTGTAGGCCTTTGCTAGACGTTATATCTGTGTTATGAAATCAAGAGCAAAAGGGCGGTATATCAAAAGAGCCCCTTTGGCTTTGGAGCTCAAATTTCAATAAAAGGCCAATCTCGGTCACGTGTATGACCCAAATCATGAGAAAATAGCTGATTCAAAACTAGCTGTCAGTATTTATCTTGCAGCAGAATCTTCTCATTATGGAATTTTTAATAACTGTATACCCCCAATAGACTGAAGGCAATTGTTTAAGGAGAGCGTACATCATTTTTCTTTCAGAAGTCAAATTAGGTCGGTCACGTGTGTGACTTCGCACGAAAATGGGTCTTACATGTTGGTATTCAAACCTATTTTTCTCCATTTCCCTGTGAATGTAAGTTTCCACTTTTCATTAATGTATGATGGGGATTGCTCTAAACATCTTGAAAGCAATTTTCTATAAATGAATGAACTGTGACGGGCACGGTTCGCCACGCCGGCTGACACGGTTTTCTTGTCAGGATGCCCCGTCCTTCTGGTCAAAATATATGACCGCTGCTAATGGCTGGAGCTGCCGGTGCTCGACCATCACCAACCGTCAACCGTCTCCTGCTCTTCTCCACCAGACCTACCAGCAATCACCCATCCGTCGAAGCAATCGTTCACCCTACTCGCCTCGTCACAGCAGCAGACAAGTGGTCATCCTTCCATAAATCATTCACCCCAATGCGTTCACTCTCTCTCCAGCTCATTAATTAGTTAACTAATTAACCACTTAATCAAAGGCAATCAGACAGAGAATTAACATTCTATCATTACCTTTAATCAACACTCGGCAATCTCACACAGTTAACAGAGTGCAGCCCAGAATCAATTCTCGGTGAGAATGTTCAGGGAATATGAGGGGGCAGATTTCCTGCGGTGGCTAGGCCGTTGCATTCAATTGTTATGATTACACCGAATCCCCATACTTATTCATTTAATAAATCATTGATTTACCAGTGATTAAAGTAATAGCACTTTCGTCAAAACGACCTAATTTACCAAATATAACCACTGGTCCTTGTCCAAAAATTTTTTCTAACAAATAATTAACCTAACAGAATCATGATAATCCCCCATATCAATAAAATATGCAAATTATGCAAATTTTCCTTCATTGCCGAGTATCTATCAGATACGTTGCACCGCGTACGTTCCAAGTCCCATAGGTTCCAAGCCCCTACTGCGTATGTAACTCTATGACATGATAACAGATATGTTGTTCGTTACAGAACATTCTGTTCTTTTAGAGGTGAAAATTCGGTCGGTCACGTGTGTGACCACTCAAAAAAGGGGGTGTTTTTAAATGACTCTGTAAGCACATTATAGTTGAGAAATTATTTATTCTTATCAAAGACAGGGGAGCCTTTTTCATGTAAAAACTGTTTACAATGAATAAATCAATACATGTTATCTAATTTTCGAGCAATGAGGCAAAATTAGTTAGTCACGTGTGTGACCAAAAAGTTTCACTTTCCAGAGAATGGCTCTAAAGATACCTTTATCTTGCGGTATTCGCACAGCCTCTGTACGGGAATCGCACGATCTTCCTACGACCCCCCTACAATCTCTGTACGATCTCCGTACAGCCTCTGCACGGCTTTGTCTTTGGCCCCTCTACGATGCCCAATACATGAAATCGCACGATGACCGTAAATAATGTAAACATAAAAATCGTAGCCCGTAGCCACCTACGATGCCCCCAAATCGCAAGGAAAATCGTAGACTAATCCATTGTACGATGACCATAGCAAATGTAAACTAGGCATAACTCCGCGCTAAACAAAATGACTATGGAGACCGTAAATCCGTATGAAAATCGTACGATGGTCGTATGCCAGCCCAGGGAGATCATGTGAATGGAGGGATACGATGAGTTTACGGTCACCCTACGATGATCGTAGACCAAATGTAAACGGGGCATTAACCAACTTTTTTGCCGATTTTTTTTTCTGTCGAACTCACACTTAAGCATAAACACACACCCTCACCCCACCCGCACAGACTGCTTTACACACATTTTTATTTTTATTTTGCGAGCGAGCAAAGCGAGCGAGCAAAAAAAACACACCACTTTTCTGGTTTTTAATCGCATTTTCAAATAGAAATTCTAAAATATGATGGTCGTTTATGACAGATTATCAAAAATTTTACTAACTGATTAATCAAAATATCATTTCTTCCTTAAAAAGTGTGGGGGGGGGGGGGATTTATACACGCCATCTCCCCCCCTCTTGAAAAAGTGGGAGGGGGAATATATCCCCCACCTCGCCCCGAGCAAAGCGAGCGAGCAAAAAAAACACACCACTTTTCTGGTTTTTAATCGCATTTTCAAATAGAAATTCTAAAATATGATGGTCGTTTATGACAGATTATCAAAAATTTTACTAACTGATTAATCAAAATATCATTTCTTCCTTAAAAAGTGTGGGGGGGGGGGATTTATACACGCCATCCCCCCCCCCCTCTTGAAAAAGTGGGAGGGGGAATATATCCCCCACCTCGCCCCCCCCCCCGGATTTACGCCAATGGTTTTCATCACGTGTCTTGTCAGTGATTTTTACCGACAGTCGTTATAAGCTACTGAAATCCTTGCATCTAATTGGCTCAGAGCAAATTTGTAAGTTTCACCAAAAATGCAGCTCATTGTAGCGGATCAATGCGGCCGGAACGGCGTAACGAAAAATATGCGAAGCTTTGGAACGGATTTCTTTCTTCTTTTTTTCTCGATAAGAAGAAAATGCTATGCTTTGGAACGGCTTTCTTTGTTCTTTTTCTCAATAAAATAAAAAATGCTATGCTTTGGAACGGAAATTTGAGTGCAAAAATGGGGATCTTCTCCGCGGCACATACCCACCACGCATTATATACTGAGTGCCCCCCCCCCCGGCGTGTTACAGCATAGTCCAGTTGGTTTGATGATGTGCGATGTTTCAAGAATAATCATTCTTTACTACGCAAGATGTATTATATTGCAGGTTATCAACGTGAACAGAAATTCATTTCGCAAATTGATATTGCCTGGATACGGCTAATTTTTTCTTTCTCATATCATTATCTCGTCATCCCACCGTTGTTAATTCATGATTCATTTCACCCCCATTAATAGACCAATTAATAATGAAAGTCATGTGATCGTGTAAAAGGGGTCGGACAAAACAAGGGGGTGTTTCGTAAAGCTGTTCGTAAAGTTATGCATGACTTTACGAACGACTTGAATATGAAGTGCCAAACGTGATGCCCAGTGTTTTTCCTAATGTTTTAACAAAGTGTGACTGCATTTCCCATCATCTCGATTAAATTTTGGCAAAAAATATACTCTCCAATAAAAACATTGTAAACAATAGTAATGTCATTCTACGTTTGCATACCCCCCCCCCCCCTTAGCTGATGCGATTTATAATGATCGAGAATCCCATTTGGCTTGCCATATTCAAGTCGTTCGTAAAGTCATTCGTAATTCTACGAACAGCTTTATGAAACACCCCCATGAAATACAGCTTGATCATTTCCATTCTTTGGAATTTTAGATAACTGAGAAATATAAACGAAACAAATTTCACCGATGGCCAAGTCGTGTTATCACCCGTTTTATACTTAAAGTGATTACACAATGGTAATTTTTTTTTGGATATATGATAGAGAATTGAATTCTAAGAAGAATAACATTAAAAAATTGATGATTTTCAATCGAAATCAATGCATTTTGGCTAATTTTCTCATAAAAAGTCAAGAGTTGACCAACAAAAATTTGAGTATGAGGTATGACGTAAAAGTGGGTACCATAGAGTTAAATACGTACTAAAAAACTCTATGGTGGGTACCCAGCTTCGCGCATTGCAGTTGTGCTGCGCGCTGGACTGTACAATATGTATTATATTTTGCGCGCATTTTGCTAGAAGTGCGCGACAAGGTACCCACTTTGACGTCATTTTGACGTAAAAGTGAGTACCCGGTTGAAACTAGGTCACAGCTGAGGGGTCAAAAATATCCTGAAATCTTACCACATTTGGGGGTTTCCTTGGCAACACGACTTTTAAAAAAACTTTAGGCAGATGATTTTCTGCTAATAAAATCACGCTCTTTTAAATGAGCTAACATTGTTTCAGCATTGGGTACCCCCTTTAATGCCTTTAGATTTGAAAGATAGCGTTAAAGAATTGTAATTGTAATGAAACTAATGCGCACTGGCGTGCTGATGAGGGGTTTTGGGGTGACTGCCCCCCCCCCCCGCCC
>CM057169.1:18664155-18821691 GCA_029962745.1 Echinometra lucunter
AATATTTTTAAGACCTAGAAAAAGTGCATTAAACAGTAGGTTAAGGGAATTTCAATTCAAATTGTTGTATGAACTTATATATACTAGGAAACACATGTATGCATTTGAATTTTCACCAATTAATGCATGCTCCTTTTGTGATAAAAATGAAGAGACTCATGAACATTTATTTTTACGTGTGAAAATATAAGCGTTTTGTGGAAGGATTGCGGGGAATTATTTAATTTATCGGCTATTAAAAATATAAACTGGAAGGGAATTTACTTTGGTATAATGGTTTTAAATATAGGCAAAGGGCAGTTCATTAATCATATCATACCTGTAATTAAATACATGATTTTTGTTGATAGCAGAACTAAAAACAAACCCCCGACTCCTCAAGAAATCAAACAAAAAATGCTTGAAGATGAACGAGAGGAAAGGAAATTAGCGGAACAGCGAGGTACATTAGCACACCACCTCAAGAAATGGGAAAGCTTTCATAAGGACGGCGGGGCAGACACGGCTATTTATGGTTGTTAAGAAAAAAAACAATACTCTTGAACGGCTGCGAATATGCTAGTGTATGTTTGAGCGTGTGTGTGGGTGTGTGTGTGTGTGGGGGGGGGGGGGTTGTAGGGTGTGGGGTGTATGGGGTGATGTGTTAACAGAATTATTGTGATTTCATTCCATAAATATATTTGATTCATCAATTGTGTTATGAAGTTAAGATTTGTATTATTTATATTGATTTTAATGTAATGATTTATGTTAAATGAAATCAAATACAAAATATTAACAAAGGATCTTTTGGGTGGAGGGATGGGAAAACAGACAAAAAAATTCTCTCAGGTACTGTTTTTGATGAAAGTGTTTGTAAATGGATTATGAAAATGCATTTTTTTTCTTGTTTATATTATTGTAATTTATGTTAAACCAATTTATGTTAATCCTGTAATATGAAGAATATGTAAAATTTTTGTTATGAATTATTTGTATAATATGTATTTGATTTGAGAGAAAATGAAAATATATCATTTAAACAAAAATGATCATGACGTTAGCATAAACTAAGGTGTATGAAATGGTAATTGTGTAAGTTTCCTCGATGGATGGATTACCCGTAATAAGCTGTACTTTTCTATCGTTGATGAAATTAATTTAATTGACAGGCAATTCGAATACAACAGTCCGCATTCGTATTTGAATTTGATTAGTGGGTTTTATAGTAATTGGATTTCATAATTAATAATTAATAGATATTAATTAACAGGGATAGTGATAAGACCTTTACCATTGGTGTGATCAGACGATTGCTGCGGCGATATTTGTTCCTGTCCTTATTTCATCAAGGCTGATTGTTCATAGGTTAGGGTTTGGGTGAATCGTTGGTGTTAAGTTTAAGTTACCGTAATCGTCGGTAACAGCCTGTATCTACGACGGATTATAAAGAAAATCCTTGTGTCGAAAGCATGCGCGGGTCTTCAAGTTTTTTTTTTCTTCCAAGCACACATGAGTGCGCAAGACACGTAAGGAGGCTGTTGGACGCTAGTGTATGTTTGAGCGTGTGAGGGTGTGTACGTGTGTGGGTGTGTGTGTGGGGGGGGGGGGGGAGGGGGGTTGTAGGTTGTGGGGTGTATAGGGTGATGTGTCAACAGAATTATTGTGATTTCATTCCATAAATCATCAATTGTGTTATGAAGTTAAGATTTGTATTATTTATATTTATTTTAATGTAATGATTTATGTTGAATGAAATCAAATACAAAATATTAACAAAAGGATCTTTTGGGGGAGGGATGGGAAAACAGACAAAAAATTCTCTCAGGTACTGTTTTTGATGAAAGTGCTTGTAAATGGATTATGAAAATGCATTTCTTTCTTGTTTATATCATTGTAATTTATGTTAAACCAATTTATATTAATCTTGTTATATGAAGAATATGTAAAATATTTGTTATGAATGATTTGTATAATATGTATTTGATTTGAGAGAAAATAAAAAAATATCATGAAGAAAAAATGATCATGACGTTAGCATAAATTAAGGTGTATGAAATGGTAACTGTGTAGGTTTCCTCGATGGATGGATTACCCGTAATAAGCTGTACTTTTCTATCGTTGATGAAATTAATTAAATTAGCAGGCAATTCGAATACAAAAGTCCGCATTCGTATTTGAATTTAATTAGTGGGTTCATAGTAATTGGATTTCATAATTAATAAGTAATAGATATTAATTAACAGGCATAAGGTGATAAGACCTTTACCATTGGTGTGATCAGACGATTGCTGCGGCGATATTTGTTCCTGTCGTTATTTCATCAACAACCTGTATCTACGACGGATTATGAAGAAAATCCTTGTGTCGAAAGCATGCGCGGGTCTTCAAGATTTTTTTTCTTCCAAGCACACATGAGTGCGCAAGACACGTAAGGAGGCTGTTCGACATATCCAACATCTCTGCGTTAGGCCACGTAGCAATTGTACTTCTTGCACGAGCATCTTGCGAACACCGCACAGGCTTCTTCCAGAGGTCTCACGAAACCGTGCCAGTTGCACGATACTTGTACGCGGTTGTAAGCCTACGTTCACAACAAGAATTTTAGTGGATAACAGGAGGTATGCTTATGATGAGAGTGCAAGACGCCCAAAGAGGGATGCAGATAGGTGCATAGCCGGTTTTGACTACTGCAAATTGGGAGGGGGGGGGGGGTACGAATCGCAGCAGGGTTTGGCCCATAGGCAACCGGATAATTGTGGATAATTTCCGGGAAAAGGGCACTGGAAAATCCGAGAAACAACAGGTGAACAATGAGTCCTATATATTTTAAAACGATTTCCATACATGATGTTGGATCGAGTGTTGACTTCAGCAGTGGCAATTTGACAGAGACGCATATTATTACCTACATATTTTTAAGCAAGTTCATATAAATAATTATGGTTATAGCTTTGACAGCTTTATTTGACCATAATATTAAGACACTTATTTTGTTTAAAAATGCAATTCATGCAACGATTTAACACAAAGGGCTATGTGTGAATCTGGTACAGAAGAATTTACTGTAATACTGTAATTGTTTCCCTTTGTTTTGATATGAATTAAGATTATATGGGGGAAGGCTGTGAAGTTAACCTCATAACCCCCCCCCCCCCCCCCATCTGAATATGCATTCACCTCAACCCCAAACCCACCCCGCCACACCCACCAACACCAACACCACCAACACCATCTTCACATCATCATCAACACCAAAATTTTCATGTAACCCATGTTTGGGTCCTTGTTTATGTATTATCATTGACTTTTATGCAAATACTCTTCTTTCATACAGTTAAAGCCTTTAAACTTTACACTATTTATGCATGCACCTTACAAACACTATGAACATGACGGACAAAGAAAGCGGACAAAATAAACAACCCCTCATTCTACCCTTCACAATGGTTCTGGTAGTCAAAAGAGCATCTCTTCACTGATATTGTCTAAAATATGTGGAACAGGTGTCACATGCATATTCACCTGGAACTACATGATTAAACATAATAGCTGTGAAGGGATGTGCTTTTGACTACCAGAACCATTGTGAAGGGTAGAATGAGAAGTTGTTTATTTTGTCCGCTTTCTTTGTCCGCCATGTTCATAGTGAAAGACGGTTACCTACTTGCCATGTTTTGGAAACAGGTATTTGTTCTATAGAAACATGCTCAATTGATAGAATTCCATATTGAGTTCATGTCTCTGCCTGTATAAAGGCTTCACGAATAATGCATTAGTTTTCTTGCACGTGCTATCACTAATTTTAATGCAAATAGTTTGCCATCATGCAGTTAAAGGCCTGAATACACTTCACATCTTTCGGGCATGTATTATACTGATTGTCTTGGCGGTGAGAACCATGTTTCAATTACTGTTGTGTGTATTTGTCTTTGTGTATGCAACGCATGATACTTAAACCAGGTGCTCTTGTTCACGTCATGATTTTAAACACCATAACCATGATTTTTATGCAAATGTTACGTGATCAAGTAGAGGAAGCCTTTAAGATTCGAATTATTAACAGATGTAGTACACAAATGACGGTCAGGGTGGCTAGTGAAACAGATATGTTATTCTCAAGGGTATATGTTTTCAAACCTGCACCATCTTATTCTGGTTTAAATACCAACTTTTCTTATGATGTACCAAACTCAATGACATGGTTCACGTTTCAGCTGTTTATATATACATATGACAAGCGTTTGTTATGCCCCTTTTTCAATGATGTAACTCAACGTAGCGTTCCAATCAGGTGGCTGTTCGCACTCCGTAGATTGTAAACGTTCTCAAATGATAGAATTTAACGTGGGTTTCTGGCCTTTTGTGGTTTTCGTAAGGAATCCCCTACTCGCACGTGTCATTACTAATTTGTATGCACATTTTTTGCCATGATGTAGATGTTGAGGCCCGTATGAGTCGAAGTCTGGATAGACGTATAACACAAAATATTTTACTACACTGGATGATTTTTGCAGCATATGCTTCAGTTTTTAAAGAAGTACGGATGCAATCGTATGCATGATATCTAAAGAAAAAAAGTTAAAATTTCTTTCGCTAAATGTACGAGGTATAAGATCTAATTTTAAAAAGGAATAAGGTATTTAACTGGCTTGAAGATAAAATGGCAGATGTAATATTTTTACAGGAGACGTTTAGCTCAGACGATTTAACTAGTAACCTTTGGTCATCACAATGGAAAGGGGATATAATATTTTCTCATGGGTCCCCACACAGTTGTGGAGTAACAATACTGTTCAAAGCTAATTTGAATTATAACATTTTATCCAAGCATATTTCCGAAGAAGGGAAGTTTATTCTCTTGCACGTCAATATAGATGATAATGAATATATCTTGTTGAATATTTATGAACCAACAGCAGATAAACATGCAGATCAGAAAAATTTTCTTTAAACAATTCACTGTAAAAAATTACCCGTAAAAATTACGGTAATTGGGTGGCAACTTGCTGCACGACTTTCCACCGTAATTTTTACGGTTGGACTGTATTATAAATTACGGCTAAACACTGTATATTACGTAATAATTACTGTTATTTCAACGGTTGGCCCATTTTATTTTATTTTACCGTTAAAGTAACGGTAATTGTTAGGTAATATACAGTGGTTAGCCGTAATTTACAATACAGTCCAACCGTAAAAATTACGGTAATTGGGTGGCAACTTGCTGCACGACTTTCCACCGTAATTTCTACGGTAATTTTTTACAGTGTTAAGTTAATGATCTTCTGCTCTCGGTAGATGATATAAGAACCTTACCAGTAGTGATAGGCGGAGATTTCAACATCCTGCTAAATAGAGGTTTGGACAGGATGGGTGGTAACCCTCATATGCATAATGATATCAGTGACCTTATAAATGAGATACAGAGTAATTTAGATTTAATAGATATTTGGAAACTAAGAAACCCTCTAACGAGAAGGTATTCCTGGAGGCAACTTCACCCACTAATACAAAGTAGACTTGATATATGGTTAATTTCTGATAGTCTCCAAGATTACGTCCAGAAAGTCGATATTATCCCTGGAGTAGGCACAGACCACTCCGCAATCTTTCTTAACATAGAATTTGTACAAAAGAAGCGACCATCTGCCGTCCGTTGGAAGTTAAACAACAGTCTTTGTGAAGACGAACAGTTTTGTACGGAAATGTCCGAAAATTTAGATAACTGGATAACCGAATCACTTCAGTTTGAAGATATACGTATGAGATGGGAATTTTGGAAATATAACATTCGTTTGCTCTCTAGAAAGTATAGTATAAACAAAGCAAGATCTTTACTGAAACAGAAAAGAGAATTAGGAGCAAAATTACATCGTTTACAAGTTTTGGTGGATAATAATGGAGAAAGATATACCGATGAATATGAAAAGGCCAAGCTGGATTACAAAACACACCTAGATCGTGTTACTCATGGTATGATAGTCAGATCCCGAGCCAATTGGGCCGAATATGGAGAGAAAAATAGCAAGTTCTTTTTAAACCTGGAAAAGGTAAACAAAGCCCGGACAACTATTTGCAGATTAAAAAGGGGAGAAGAAATTCTAATGATACTTTAAAAGTTAATGCGTATATCGAAAACTTTTATTCAGACTTGTACAAAACAGAAGAACCTAAAACTTTTAGTAATTGTAAGTTTTTGAAGCAAACATACATACCAAAACTATCCCCAAACCAACACGATCTATGTGAAAAAGAATTGCCTCTTACAGAATGTACATCTTCTTTACTCGCTATGGCTAAAAACAAAGCACCCAGCAATGATGAGATAACCGTCGAGTTTTATTGTAAATTTTGGAACAAACTGGGGACTTTGCTTGTAGATACCTTAAATTTCAGTTTTCGAGAGGGATCTTTGTCCACATCAGAGAGACAAGGTATAATCACTTTAATAGCAAAAAAGGGCAAAGATAAAATGTTCATAGAAAACTATCGACCCATAACACTTTTAAATGTCGATATTAAGATAGGTTCTAAAGCTTTAGCGCAGAGACTCAAAACTATTTTACCATCAATAATACATCCGGATCAAGTTGCCTTTATTAAAGATAGGTATATAGGAGAAGCTGTGAGAACAGTGATAGAGACTATGTTTTACTCTAGACTTGAACGCATTGGGGGCATTTTATGAAGCCTCGATTTCAAAAAAGCCTTCGATTCCTTAAATCATCAATTTCTAATAGAAGTTTTGAAATGTTTTAACTCCGGAAATAACTTTTGCAATTTTGTCAATATTCTTTATAAGGACATAGAAAGTTGTGTAATGAATGATAATATTTCAACTGGATATTTTCCAGTAGGAAAAGGGGTCAGACGAGGGGACCCTCTGTCCCCATACCTCTTTATTTTACCGATCGAGACATTGGCTATAAATATTAGAATGAACCAAAATATCCAGGGCATAAAGTTGAATGATTACCAGCAAATTAAACTTTCTATGTACGCAGACGACATAACAGTATTTTTGTCAAATTTCGAATCATACCCTTATTTAACGGCATTGCTTAATGATTTTTATACTTGTTCTCCACTCTCATTGAATTATGAAAAGACGAACGCAATGTTTATAGGACAGTTTAACGTGCAAAATCCAGAAATTTTAATCAATATAAAATTCGTTAGTGTCTTGACAATCCTTGGAATCGATATCTTTTATTCTTTTGAGGATATAGAATGGCACTACTCCAGATAATTCTGTCCAATATCAAATCTCAACTGAACTTATGGAAAGCCAGAAACTTATCATTCTATGGAAAAATTCAAATCGTTAAAACTTTTGCCATTTCCCAGCTGCTGTACGTTGCCAGGATAGTTTCTATTCCCGATTCATTCATCCAAAAAGTGAATAAAGTATTATACGAATTCGTATGGCAGTGTATGGGGAGGCCCAGATGAAATAAAGCGTGGGGTTCTGGTAAAAGATTACAAAGAAGGGGGGGGGGGGTTAAAGATGACGTGTCTTAAATCGATTCTTCCAAGCTCAGAAAATTAAATGGGTTACAAGACTATTCACATCAAAAATCTACAGGTTGGAGACATATATGTTTAGGACTATTGTCAACAGTTGGTGGGGAATATCTATTCCATTGTAATTTTGATGTGAAATGTTTAAATACTGAAGCATCCAACTGGTTCAGGGAACTTTTGGAAACATGGAGCCTATTGAATAAGAAAAACGATATTTCTAATCAATGTATTTGGAATAATAAACGTAGTATACTGAACGGAAAATCTATTTTTAAATCGGAAATAAAAGAAATGGGATTTACAAAAATTGTAGATATGTTAAATTAGTTTGGACGCCCACTACGATGGAAAGACTGTAAAGAAAAAGGTCTAAAGTTTACTGAGTATTTTGTTTTGCTGGGCTGTTATAAAAAGCTACCAGGAGCATGGAAGAATTTCTTTTTACAGCAAAACTACCATTGTCTACTTGAAGATCCAAGTCATCTTCCTTCTGTCTTTTGCTATTCAAAATTTAAACAAATTCATAACATGACGACAGAGCAACTTTAATGTATTTTTCTAAGAATGAATAATCCTGAAATTTCTAAGGTATTCATTCGCTTTAACGAGCTTTATAATATGCAAGAGCAACAAGTGTGTGATCTTTTCACTCTTCCAGCGAGTGTTACTATTGATTCCAGACTCAGAATTACACCATTTAAAATTTGAATAATATAGTACCAACTAATGAATGGCTGGCACGTGTAAGGAAGAAAAATAGCTCACAGTGTTCGTTTTGCAAGGTATCCCCCGAGACAATGGATCACTTATTTTTACATGTCCTAAAACAGCCACCTTTTGGAATGCGCTACGTATGCGGTCAACGAATTTCAATCTTGATTGCTTCATTTCATTCGAACATATTTTATTTGGAATTACAAAACCCAGAAGTCAAGCCTCTCCAGCTTTTAATTTCCTTACTTTACTAGGCAAACAATTCATTTTACGATGCAAATACTAAGATACCATTCCTAGTTTGAAGCAATTTACTTATTATGTTTTGGCATACAAGTCCACGGAAGAGGATATTGTAAACAAGAAAAATAAAACTGAGAAGCATATGATAAAGTGGCAAGATGTATTGATAGGTTTTTCTGCATTTCGTAATCATAATCTTTCTGTATGCTCAGATTTTTTGTTGCTGTTAGTTTGATTTTGTTATACGGGATTTATTTCCATGCTTTGATATTTTGATGTACTAAGTTCTGTTTGTATAGATGTCAGACAATTAGTTTGTTTATTTACATGTAACATCTACATGTAACGCATGCTATGTATAATTTTATGTGTTTTTTTCTGAACAATAAAATGTATCAAGATAAAAAAAAAAAAAAAAACTGCAGTTGAAAAGGTTTATTATATCATTTTATTACCGACAAGAAATACTATTCTGCGAATTTGTTATATTGTGTAAACATGGTAAATAATTATCTTGATTCTTCTTTTAATATATATCTTATGTATTTGATACAAAGGTGATACTGATTCGAAAGAAGACAAAGAAGACAAAGACTCCTCTCTTCCTGAGACCACTCCAGGACTGGTAAATGCATTTCAGTATTTGTTTTCTCTAACTGTTGTATGCAATCAGAGACTGCAATTTCCTCCTTGTTTGCAGACGGATATGACATTGTGTCCTAATTCTGAAATTATTTGATACAATTATGCCTCTGTTATAATAATAGTAATATTAATAATAATGATAATAATAATAAAAATAGTAGTAGTAGTAGTAGTAGTAGTAGTAATAATGATAATAATGATGATAATAATAATAATAATAATAATAATAATAATAATAATAATAATAGTAGTAGTAGTAGTAGTAGTAGTAGTAGTAGTAATAACGAGAACTTCGTCACTGGGGACGAATTAGGTGGTCTGTCCTAACGACCTGATAAACTGAAGAAGACTATCTTCATAGAAAAGATTATTGATAATATTTTTCGTCTGGAAAGGAGACTAACGTCATAGAAATGGCACGATTTGATATCGCAGCATAACGAAAAGTTTACCAAAAGGTAAACGAATCGAAAGTTAACGAATCAGATTTGCATTAGGGTTGTACATAAACTACTGTACTGTATTGCAATAGACAACAGGCAAAATAACGCAGTTTATTGCATTGTTTGCGATTGTATGTGTAAAAGTAGTCGAAGAAGATTGTAACATGAAAGGACCCCTCACCCCCCCCCCCCAAAAAAAAAAAAAAAAAAAAAAAAAAAAAATTGACACCACCGTCGCCGGGAGTCGAACCGGGGACTTTGAGCATGTGAGGCAAGTGCTTTACCGATAGACCAGAATATGGCCCGTAGAGATAACACGTAGATGGAAATTGGGATTCCCATATCATATCTTCCAGTTAAAATTTCGATTTGTTTCCGACATCTAATTAACACAAAAGATATAGAATTTTCTCAGCTAAACATAGTCGAAGCTGGGCGAAAATCGGGCATAAATAAGTGAGCTGTTGCTAAAAAAGGACGGAAATGTAGAATCAAGAATTAAGAAAAGGTCATGTCCCATAGACAATACACGTAAAATGTGAAAAAATGACATGCCTCCGTTTATTGTCAAATATAGACCATGATGTTATTCTCAAAATGAAAAATAAAGAAAAGCTTATGATAGAGAATTGTCTCAGCTACAACATTTTAAAATCCTGGCGAAAATCGACCGACAATAAGCGAGATAGTCTTGATTAAAGGTAAAAAATATGACGTCATAATAAAAAAAAAATGAAATTTTGAGTTCACATGAGAATATGGCGACGTTCCAACATCTTTTAATAATAATAATAACACATAGGATTTCTATAGCGTCTTTTCCATTTTGATTAAATGCTCAAGGCGCTTTAAAAATTTTTTTAAAAATACAGATGAACAAAGAATGCCTAACGACATTACAACACAGGAAAGAAAAAGAAAATGTCTGTCTTCAAACCTAGTACCTGCTAGTGAACAAATGTGATTTAAGGTTGCCCTTGAAGGAAGTTGAAGAGTTTGCATTCTTCAGCTCCTGTGGGAGTGAATTCCACAGGACTGGTCCGGCATGAGCAAATGCTCGATCCCCCAGGATTTCTTTGATAATGGAATATGTAAAAGGCCAGATTGGGATGAACGAAGAGTACGTGTAAGTGCGGATTGGTAATTCTCCCATTTTTTTTTCATGAATTCAAATCTTCAACTCATAGGCTTTCCGAAAATGTAAATAAATTGGTGGGTCCCCATGGTTTTTAACGAGCTATGGCAGATTTTAGATAGGCTATTTTTACAATATATTGCCCATTGACGCGCGCACGGTTTTTGAACTTTGGCGCGCGCGTACGACCTTATGGTAAGTTGAAATCATAGGGTTGAAATCAACTCTAAAGGGATGGAACTTGTCAAAAACATCTCAGGATTCCAAATCAAGTGAAAAAACGGCGTTTTTACGTTATTTGGGACTTGCGTGTGCGCAAAACCCGCTCGCGGGCGCTTAAGCGCGGAAATTTTTGAAATGTTTAAAATGGCCTGAAATGGAATTTGAATTGGTCCATGAGTGATTTTGAGCATTTTTTCACTTTGCGCACGCACTGACGCGTGGACGTATGCGTACGCGCGCAAGTGACTGTTTGGAATTCTTTGGACTATTATGGACTGTCATCATGCCAAATATGAACCAGTAATGACAATCCGTTATGAAGATATGACAACGACAAGATATTTACAAAATGGCGCCTGGATGACGTCATGATGACCCGATGACCTTGAAAAGCTAATATGTTCCTTTCCACAATAGGCTTGATGACTGACGAAAATTTCATGAAAATTGAATCAGCCAATTTTGAGAAATCACGCGGACAAAAATCATAGCGTTGGAATAAACATAAATAAATAAAGAAGATTTTGACAAAATTAAGAGGTGATCTGTCGATCGACAGACCACCTAATAATACAGAAAGGGTTCTTTTAGCCAGACTCGAAGTCATTGTCGGAGACCCATCTCATCCGCTTCATACTGAAATCACGTTAAACAGGTCGGAAAGAATAAGACTACCTCGTATGAGGACAGATAGATTCAGACAATCTTTCCTCCCAAGTGCAATGATAGTATACAAGTATATGTTCGGTAATCCAGCATTCTTGCCTTTACATGCAGTTAATGTGCCATACATACCGGTTGCATAATAGACTGTACATTGTCACACTTTTTGAATCAGGGCTGGGGGAAGTACTGGTTGTTTATTTTATACATGTGCATGTACTCTTGTGCTTCTTCTTCATTCCTTCTTGTTCTTCTCTCTCTCTCTCTCTTTCCTTTCTTTTCTGTCTTTTCTGTCTTTTCTTTTTCTTCCCTTCTTTTTGTTTCTCTTTCTTTCCCTATCTTTTCTCTTTTACTCCTTTCTTCTCCTCTTCTTTCTCCTTTCCGCTTCTGACTTTCTCTTTATCTTTGCTCTTAAGTTGGTTTTCTGCAAGACGTAGACCTCTTGCTTGTACCTTATGCCTTTCCTAAATTGTTATGTAGTTTTATTATGTGAAATAACAATACACTTACTGTCATGCCTTTTTTTATCTGTGTGCCAATACGTTTTTTGATGTGCTTGAACAGTATTTCTGTAATTATTTCTTATCTACTTTGTCCAATGCTCTTATTTATTATGCTTGAAAATCATACTGTAAATCAATTATTATGCTTATGCATGACAATAAATTATTGAATTGAATTACTAATAACAATAATAATAAAAATAATAATGATAATAATAATAATAATAATAATAATAACAATAATAAATGCCTACTTGTTAATGTTTAGCGCACAGGTCCGCCTTTCGGCGCTCATGACGCATTGAAGAAAAGAAGGAAATTTTAAAAAAAAATCATCGAACGTCATCTGACCCTGATCATATCATATGAACTAAATTAATGTTCAAATACTTCTTTTATATTCAAGTATTATTAGGAAGGTAACCATCTACCTCTTATGTCCCTATTCAGGGGCGGCGCTGCAGGGACAGGGGGCGGCCGCCTCTATAATTTTTTCAAGTGTTAAAAGAAGACGAAGACGAAAGAAGAAGAAGAAGGAGAAGAAGAAGAAGAAGAAGAAGAAGAAGAAGAAAAAAAAAGAAAAAGAAGAAAGTGGAGGAGGACAGAAGAAGGAAGGATATTGCAAATCGTGGGGGTGGGAAGCACAATTCCCCGGACATGTTAGACTCTCATTGTTTCGCTCAAACACGACATGCGACGTTGCCATTAACGCTGCCATTTTCCTCTTTTTCTTCTCCTTGTTTTTCGTCTTTCGTCTTCTTTTTCTTCTTCTTTGTCTTTTCTTCTATTTCTTCTTCTTCCACTTCTCCTTCATCCAGGCTCTTTCCACTCTACCAGCAGGTAAGACTGATTACTGTTTCTCTTTTATGTCTAAATTTGAGTATACCATTAAGTTTATTCCATGTAGGATTTGTTCTCCACCCTTGACCCTAAAGTGTTAAGTGGACAGTTCTGTACAATTGCGAATTGTAAACCATACAAGAAGTAAGTATGATACATTGATAGATGTGCGCACTACTCTGCATTTTCCTTGATTGTTTCTTCGATATGACGATAGCTTTCATTACATATCAATTTCACTAACTCATCACAACTATCATGACTATGCACACATGCACACTCTCAGTATGCATTTCATGAAAACACAAGAGTGTTTGTGCACCAACCATGCCACGCTGGTTGTAGTCGTCCTCCCCCTTGCGTATCAGATATCGATAAAAGATCAAATTTGCTGTGATTAACATTTTTGTAGTGTAAGTTTAAAGTTTATATTCATATCTAATCAAATGCTTTATTTCTTATGTTAACGTTTGATAACACGATTGTCAATGTTTGTGTTTATGTTTATGTTTATGTGCATGGTTATTTGTAATTGTAATTGTCAATTATGTATCAGTGAAAATTTGTTTGTCTTATGTAAATGTGTACTTTTATGAACTCATTTGTAAGTGGGTAACCTCGATGAGTAATTATACTTTTGTTATCCCCCCACTTTACGATGTATATATATGTTAATTTTGTACACTTTTACTTTTGTGGAAATTCAATAAATTCAAATTCAAATTTAATTTTCATGTTCGCATTTGTTTGTCATTGTTCTGTATGTTTGTGTTTGTGTTTATGTTTACGTCATGTCCATGTAAATATACGTTCAGGTTTCTTGTTGATGTTTATGTCTGTCTTCATGTCTGTGTGACCTATGTCCATATCATCTACAGAAAGTCTTCCTTCAATTTGTGGAGTACATGAATGACAAAATTAGACGTTCTTTGCTTTATGCCTCTTCTACTATCTTTTAACCGCCGTGATGTAATGAAAGTTTCATGGATAAAGAGATACTTCGATGACGGGAATAAAAATAAATGGAAATGTTTTAATACAATCTCTTAAACATATATATTTGCCCTGATCATTTGATTTTCAACGAATATTAATCGTAGATCCTTTTTGGAAAGATATATTGATTGCATGGATTCATTGCAAATACAACAATCGCGTTTTAACGAAATAATTTCACAACTGCTCTGCTTGAATTCATATATATTGGTCGAAAGAAATCTTCTCAGTATTATAGACATTTTAATTCTGATATGATATTATTTTTAAAGAAAAGAAACTTACACGTTGATGGCTCTTTTGTCTTTTGAACAAATCCTGAGCATGCTGAGTCGAAGGATTTTTCTGAAACTCATTTATATTCTTTTCGCATTGGCTAGCAGTTGGAAAAAAAAGTTTTAAAACATGGAAATGCAGAGACAGAAGGATCTTTGCTAAATTGCGTTTATACTCTAGTGAAGGATTTTTGTAAAGTTTAGAAAGTATCAGAACTCTTGTAGAACCTTTTCTGGAGCGAGTTTTAAATAAATATCCCAGAAAAACATCAACAAGGAAAATGGCAAGGTTATTTGAATAAATAATTCAAATGATTCAATGATTTGTCCCGTTTTACGTTACTCTACAGTGCGTCCCCAAAAAGTTTACGGTTGGAAAAATTGTCGCCATCTGAGCATTTCAAAATATTTTAAGGAAATTTCATACCTTTGGATAGCTCAGGGTCTCTTCTATCAAATTCTGTCAAAAACTCTCAAAGTATTTTTCGCTTTAGTGAACAATCATAAATTTTGTGAAAGAGTGCAAAATTTGAGCTTCAGTTGACAAGAATTGGTATTTGTTCTGGTTGGTTTCAGCGGGGCTGAGAGTAGTGTAAACTCTGTAGACTTAGAAATCTTCATATTCTAATGGCTTTACAACAATTCATAGATAAATATTCTTGGTTGTTAGCTCATCTAATCCTACGTGGTATAACAGTACGATCTCCACGGAATGATATATTTTCATGGTTGAAAAATATCTTGTTCACAGATGAAGAAATTGTTTTCGATACATTAATAACGAATCACTTTTATTTTGTCAATACAATTATCATGATTATTTTGTTTGCAAAATATTTTATATTTCCTTGTAGAATGCAAAACATTATTTCTACTTTTTAGTTCTTATCTACCAGCTCTTGTATAGAAAATTTAGAACGTGTCATCGCTTTCGAAAAAATTCAGATTTTTCGTTGACTAATTATGATGAGTTCATCATTTCATTATATTTGTAATATCATAAATGTGGGTTCTTTGTCTATACGAACATGTTATTGCTTTGTTTGGGAATCGCTTAAATAAATACATTGCAAATAAAGAGATCTAGATCCGTATCTATGTCTATATCTATTTCTGTATCTGCATCTCTGTCTTTGACTTGTTTTGATGTCAATGTTTTAGTCTACGTCTGTGCTAGTTTATCAGGGACATGTTCATGTTTTTTGTTTAGGTATATGTTTAAGTTTATGTTTAAGTATGTTTTTGTGTTCCTTTTTTGGTGTGTGTTCATGTTCATCTTTATGTTTTTCTACTGCTCGTTTATGTTCGTATTTTCATGTCTTATGTTCATAAATGTCTAATATGTTTATGTTTAGACGTTCAAGTAATTGACCAGTGTGGCCCGGGAAGCAGTCAGCAATACACTTTGGACTGCCAATCTCGAGGAACGGTGAAGATATTATGGGGGTTCTGCACGTATTATAAAGCGGACTGCACTGTTGAACATTATGAGGAAGAATGCAGACACAACAGAACATCTGGATACTACGACAGATGCGATGGAAATGAAACCTGCAATGTGAAATGCGGCAGTACACGGCACAGGCCCAGCAGTTGTCCCCCCTCGAACAACCGTGGAAGGGTTAATGTTGGATACCAGTGTGAGTTTTGTACCAGTGGCAGGGGCAAAGCTGGAGGGGGGATGGGGGTGGTAAGGCACTGTGCCCCCTAGGGCCCATTTTCCCTTCTACTAATGCCATTTACTATCTAATAAAGTGCCTCTCTTTGCGGCAGATAAGTTCCACTGGTGACAACCCACTTCACCGAAGGCCCGCGAGACCGAAGGCCCGCGAGGCCGAAAATAGCAAATTGTAATCTATGATAATATCACACCGCTCTGAACAATTCCTGTGCCAGAAGGAAGTTTAACAATTATTAAGGGGCAACGAGGACTAAACATGCTAAAGGAAACATAATTATTTCATATACCGATGGCGCATTATTTGTGATGAAGGAAAAAACGATACGAGAAAAGTCGGCCTCGCGGGCCTTCGGTCTCGCGGGCCTTCGGTCAAGTGGGCGGACCCCGTTCCACTGGATCTGGTTCGTCCCCCTTTTTATATCGCAAAGTGCAATCTTTTTTATACATTTTTTTTAGAAGTGTCATATTCCCTTTCTGATAACGATCCCCTCTTCACCTCTGATAAGTGCCTCTTTTACTTACAACTTTCCTTTTCATTAGATTTTTCCTCTTCTGATAATTGCCTTTTTCACTGCAGGTAAGCGCATAATGTCTTGTAAATCCTTATTCAATAGCCCCTTTTAATGCACTACTATTGCCCATTTTCCGTTCTAATGATACCATTCTGAAAAGGGCACTTATTAGACAGGAAAAGGGATCCTTGTATAGGAAGAGCCACTATTTAGATTTTTTTCCTCTGTTATGTGCCCCTTTTTACTGCTGACAAGTTTCTTTTGTTTTCTTTCTCATGGTTCATTGTCCTTTCTGAGAAATACGCCATTTTTGCTGCTGTATAAGTTAACATCTTTTTTCAAGTCGGATTGGTGTCCGTTGATTAATACGGCCATTTGGTTTGTGAAATACATGTATGTCATATCTCCTGTGATAAGTACCACTTATCACCTCTGAGTGTCCCTTTTGTCCTCTGATAAAAGTCATTTTTTACGTTTACTTTCCACCTGTTCCACGGTCACTTTAGATGTGTCCAAAATACCTCAAAAGAGCCACATACTTACATTGGCTCCAAGGAAAATGATAGTCTTCATATACCAGTAGATTCCCCTGTCATAACATCTCAGTATGAAGCATTACAAAGGGGTCAGGAAGGTCACAACCTGACAACGCTTCTGAATTTGTAATAATAAAAAAAAAAATATAGAGACTCAGGATAGTTTCCTTTTTAATCTCGGTCACACTTTCATATCATCATCAAACAGGGCACATCGAGTATGGTGTAACCTTAAAGATTTCATTGATCCTTCTATTTCAGATGAAATTGTGCTTCAAAAAACATTAATGCTTGATTACGTTCTCTTCAATTTTCAAAACGACGCATGAAAATAAGAGGATGTTATAATTATGAAAGGGCCCGAAATGAAAGTGTGATTCTATGATCATATCACTGTGTAAAGTGTCCCAACAATTCTGCTCGCTCACTCGCTTCGCTCGCTCACAAATGAATAATACGACCATTACATACAAATTTACAAGTGCAGAAAAGTGTTTATAACCGTGTGCGAGTAGAGACGAATTAAGTATATGTACAATATTTATGTATGTGCGTATGTTTGTGTGTATGTATGTATGTCATGTATGTAGGTAGGTAGGTAGGTAGGTAGGTCGGTAGGTAGGTAGGTAGGTAGATAGGTAGATAGGTATATAGCATAGTGCCATAGAATGTAGAGGTATATTAATGCATCAGAATGGTATTTTTCCTAATTGTGTTCACCCTTCACAGGTGCACATTTTGCTGTTGTAGCTATTCCACTTCAAGATGCTCCAACGACCAAAGAAAGATAGTGCTTTCAAACCTTTTATTTGCCTCATAATTATTTGCACTTGTTTAATCTCTTCTTGTTTATTTTCTAATGAACATTTTAACATTATATGGGTCGTGCACCTTGTTTGTCTTTATACAAAGCGATCAATAATTCTTGTGTGTGGGCGTATGGGTGTGCGTGTGTGTGTTTTTGTTGTAGGTGTCACATTTCATGTTAATAATTCGAGTTGATATTTGGGCAAGTCAGAACTATTTGTCCCATGCGTTACCGACCTCAATTAAAATTCTGGTATATCTGGTGATCGCATATAAGGCTGATAGCCCAACTGCATCTTGAGCCGACAAAATATGAAATAAAATGATATCTTTATGGTAAATTTTATTCCCAGCCCCATAATTCAAATTATAAACCGCATGCTAAGACTCTAGGCCGCCAGTTGGTCAAATTTGCGGGCACTGAATTCACTACAGACCCCCCCCCCCCTCCCCCCCACTCCAGGGTCGGAGGGACCGCATGCGCGTTCCCAAAATCTCCGGTAAGGGGTACTTTTCGGCAGACAAAGCCCGGCCCGAGAATTGTAAACAAAAAAAAAAAAGGGGGGGGGGGTGGTATTTGACTTTTCACCCCGGACATGCCGGAGATTTCCTTAAAAAGGGGGGTCTTTTTCAGCTTCGATCAAATGATAAATTCGGTCCTCGACGTTAGGGTATGAAATGCAGATTATAATTATCAATAAATTCGTATGTTTTACGATGGTTATTCCTCATGCTATTTCCGATCATTTGCAACGGCGCCAAGTCGTCTTAACCGGGGTCTTAACTTTCCTGAGATAGGGGGTTGAAATGAGAGGGGATGATTGAGCAGTGTTCCAGATTTAGGGGGTCTCCAAGGTAGGAAAAGCCCGCGAAAGGGGGGTTTCAGAAATTTTGGCTGTCCGGAGATAGGGGGTACTTGCAATTGGGAAGAAGCATAATTATGCGTACCCTGAATAACACTGGGGGGGGGGGGGGGGGGGGTGGGGGGCTACAGACTGCCGGGCAGTAAAGCCAAAAATATTGACCGGCCATATTACGTACCATGTAGTAATGTAATAGACGCGTAACAGTGGACAATTGACACTTTATCCGTTTTTGTAAGAGAAAATAGATACCTATCCTTGCACAGTTCAACAATGTCAAATTCTGAATTAGGTGTTCAGTGAATAGTCCTTTTCAATGAAGATTAGCTTACAATGTTTTTTTTTTCCTTTAAACCCCCAAAATTTGAAATCAGTAAGAAACATACAGCTCTAGCCTCCTGTCTACAAAGCAGTTTTTCTTGGAAAAGAAGAAGAAGAAGAAGAAGAAGAAGAAGAAGAAGAAGAATGAGCAAAGCACAGAGTGGAAGTAGTTCATACCGGCTTTAAACATACGCACTTAACATGATCAGTCTTTCTGATATTTTTTTTTCTATGACGATCAAGGCATAAGCGGTACAACTCAGGGAGGAGAGACTACTGCAAGCAGTGCAACCATGGCAACACTGGTAAGTGATTCAACAAACAACTCCAAAATTTCATTTCATTCTTTATACATGTTTTAGTGTCATGTTTCAAGAGGTTCAAGGGTTTCAAGAGTTTTTTTTCATTAAAAAAACAAATAACAAATTTTGCAAAAAAAATCAAACATACATAACTATTCATGATTTTTGTTATTTTTTATATTTTTTTTTACATAATTTGAAATATGAAACAAAGAAAATCTGCAAAAGAATGTTATAGTATAAACTCTTATGGAAGTGGAGGGATCCACTAAAAAGCAATGCTTGTAGAGTGTGGATCCCTCAAATAATAATAATATTGTGAACATAATTTGTGTTCAATTTTATTATGAAATATATATATATATATATATATATATATACATATGAAAAAAGGAGAAGACAACACATTAAATGCAAATTTACTACTGACATTTCTGTTTCATTTCGGTTTGCTTTTTTCAAAACATAAATTAATGTGAATTCATACACTTTATATACTTGCTACGACTCGTATGTCAGTTGCTAAAGACAGTATAAAGATACATCGAAGAATAACAAAAGATAAAAACACATAAAATGTGGCATAAGACATAGTAAGAAAACCAACATAGGTGAAAAAACAACAAAACTTGCTGCACAAAACGCTAACAATAAGAAAGAAAAGAGGGAGAGAGAAAGGGAGGGAGAGAGAGAGAGAGAGAGAGAGAGAGAGAGCACGATATGAAAGTAAGCAAGTTGCAACGGGAGTGGTCATATGAGAGCTACAGAGAGGGCAGGATAATACGGTGAGAAAATAAATAGATCGAGGAAGAGGGTTAACAGGTGGATATTCATTCATTTGTTTTGTAAGAGTGTAACAAAAATGATTTTAATTTCCTCTTAAATGAATTAAGAGAGGGGGCAAGTTGGCTATCATTATGGAGAGACTTCCAAAATTTGGGGCCGGTAAAAATAAATGTGTTTTGAGCGAAAAGGGTTCTGAGCATGGGTAGATGGAAGTCATCGCAATGTCTAGTAGGGTACTTATGAGAAAGTTTATTTTGGGGGAACATGTCATGAAAGACGGAGGGAAGCATGTCATTGTTATAATTATACATAAACTGACCTAATTGGAAGAGATAGAGATCTTTAATTTTCGGTAGTATAATGACAGAATAAGTTAAATTATACAGCATGAGTCAATTAAAAAACCACCCATGTTCAAGCCCTAATGTCTTAAAAGCCAAATAAAATTGCCAAAATACACTATGGTATAATAAAGGTAATTTTCTCGCCCATTTTCGTCACCTCTTGATTCAATTTCATCCGGAGAAGCTAACTGCGTTCAACAGTTCAAATCCGAAGTTCAATTTCCTTAAAATATCAGTCATATTTGTCTTTTGTCTTGAATTTAAAGATTAAGCATTTAGATTCCTGAGTTGTCATTGAAATTCGTCTCCTCTGCTAAGCGAGTAAGGAATGCTTGGATCATATTCGTGCATTCGAGCATGATTTCATTAGCAGAAAGTCATCTGCCTAAAGTTTTTTTAAAAGTCGTGTTGCCAAGGAAACCCCTAAATGTGATAAGATTTCAGGATATTTTTGACCCCTCAGCTGTGACCCAGTTTCAACTGGGTACCCACTTTGACGTCAAAATGACGTCAAAGAGGGTACCATGTAGCGCAATTCTAGCAAAATGCGCGCAAGGTATAATACATATTGTACATTCTAGCGCGCAGCACAACTGCAATGCGCGAAACTGGATACCCACTCTGACGTCATACCTCATACTCACATTTTTTGGCCAACTCTTGACTTTTTATGAGAAAATTAGCCAAAATGCATTGATTTCGATTGCAAATCATCAAATTTTTAATGTTATTCTTCTTAGAATTCTATTCTCGATCATATATTAAAAAATAATAAATACCATTGTTTAATCACTTTAAGAATGACTTGCACTATAAACAGCCAAATGGAGTGCCCAAAGTTCTCTTACTTTAATAGAATGTGACTGTATTTCCCATATAAGCTCAATTAAATTGTTGGCAAATACTATACTATACTATACCTACATAAAATGGTTAATTGATAATGATAATGTTGATCTACATAGATACATCAACATTAGCTTTAGTAAATGTGATTGAAAATCCCATTTGGCTTTCCATATTCAAGTCATTCTTAAAGTGATGTGTAACTTTGCGCACAGCTTTGTGAAACACCCCCAAAGTGTAACATGAGATAAAAGTTGCACCTCTGCAATGCGAGCCCCTTCGACTAAAAATCTGTTAAAACGTATTGCAGCGATATTTAAGGTTGAATCGGATGGGTTTCTTTCTGTCAAGTCACACTGTAGGCCTACACGTGATACAACACGACAAAAGGAAGTGCTAACACCTTACATCGTTATAGGCCATCATCATAACCAAAACATGGCGCCGATGATTCCGATAATACTAAGAGCACCAAGGACACATCATGAAACCCATATCATCAGTATAATATGCAGTTGTATAAGGACAACGTAACTGATATACACGATAGAATATGTAATAAGAGAGGAGGATCGATGGCGTACAAATACCGCCATCATGATCATTACTATTTGCTTGGCCTTGATAATTCTGACAAGAATGATGACACTGATCACACTTTCGTTGAAAAAATAACATCATCAGTAAAATCCCCCTGGGAACACAACGCATTTATCAGCACTCGATTGTCAACCTACGTATAGAAGGCTATAAACGGAGAGTTATGGAATAACAATGTGATAGCCACATTAAAAAAATTATGGCACGTTAAAATAATAAGGTACCGTGCTATTACCTGGTGGTGTGCGCTACCTCAGTCAAATGGGTGCAAGAGAGAGCAAAGAAAAACTATAGCAAATACGGGAGACTATAGTAGGAAATGTTAACAGAGATGACTGGACCCCTCCCAGTATTCATTATACCCCTCAAAGGCTCATCCCGCTTTATACTCTCCCTCTCTCCCTCCCCTTCTCTCAAGCTCTCGCTCTCCCTCTCTCTCTCACTCCTATTTACAAATTTTCTCTTGATAGACATAGACTTACCTTTCAAAGACCCTTCTGTTATGGCTTTTTGTGCATGCTCAGTGTAGGCAAGAGAAATACAGTGTTGCGAAACAGCAAATCACCAGAAAGCTATTTAGAGATGAGTAAAAGAGATATTAACAAAATATATGAGAAAAATGTTTGCCGCTGTCGGTAAGTAAAAATGTCACCCCCTTACTCCATGTATTCTTAATTACACTATTTACAAAATACTAAACATATGGCATTTTAATTCTTTACAGGCTCTGACCTCCGTTACTACGGAAAGGACCACCACGACCACAACATCAGGTGAGGCTATTATTTTTAAAAATAAATTCATCTTCAATATTTAAATGACATTTTTAACTATTCTAAATGGAACAGAGAACAATGCACACAAGATTCGCACCACATCCTCCGTAGAAATTTGTGGAAATTTGTGCATACAGAGACTTTTGAACACCATGTTAAAGGTAGTAGCCCAAATTTGCAAGTGGCACCCATTATGTACAAAAGTTTTGCTGTAGATTGCTTTAAGCCACAGAAAAACACTCGTAAAGTTTTAGATCCCATTGCGTTCCCGTTTAGGACTGAGAAGGAAATATTCAACGAAAATTTTCTTTTATCATCTATGTTTTGTAAAGGCGTCTTCCTGACGCTTTAAGAGTAAAATCATTCATTTTTCACTTATTCTTTGGAATATTGTTGTAAATTTGATAACATGATTTTATATAAATATCTGTCATATAAAATTGAAATTGGCTTATTTCTCTGCTAATTCTGAAACAATGTTGTGCAAAATGTGTGATACTATCTTTAACGGTCCCATAGCGCAATAGGACTGACATTTTGGGTGATGTTCGTTATTCCGAAGGTTCGTTTTTCCGAAGGCTCGTTATTCCGAAAGTGCTTATTTTAAATGTTCGTTAGAAAATGAAAAAGGGCTCGTTAATCCAAACATTTGTAGCATTATTCCGAAGGTTCGTAAGAACGTAAATGAAATCAGGTTCGTTATTCCGAAGGTTCGTTAATCCGAAAATGAAATAAGGTTCGTTAGTCCGAAAATAACTAACGAACTAACAAACCTGATTTCATTTTCGGATTAACGAACCTTCGGAATAGCGATCCTCTCACTGTGTACCAATCGGTCCTCAGTCTACTAACAGTCCGGCCCCAAAGCCAAAAATATGCAGTGGCACCTGGGGAAACTCCTTAAACTCCCTTCGGCTTCTCCGCCACTGCTTCGGAACATGACGACAGTGTTGTACATGTAGTGTTTTGCAGCAGGAACACTGTTCCGATCATAACAATGCTTACACTATTGAACATTAAACTAGAATAATACACTCTTAAAACAATTCAGTTAATACTGACTAGATGAAAGGGTCAGCTGGGTGCAACTATTATTTTAGTTATTTTTAAAATACTATTTTCTAGTCTTATTTTGACTGGCAGACCGTCAGTTTTGACTAGGCTATAGTAAGATATTTCTGCCCTACTTTGGCAAAAAGAAGCAAGCGACATATCAAACAAATTGATATTGATATTTTCATATTATACCCAGTGTGCTCTTCTTCCGGGCCAAATTTTATGCATGAACACTAATCCTGCTAAGAGATATGTTACGCAAGACATCATGGTATTGCATTAACATCTGTTTAAATAACAAATAAATTTTGCTCTTTTACAGGAAATGTCACTATTGTCACTTGCTTTTTTAGTTTGACTAGACATATTAGTTGCACCCAGCTGACCCTTAATAATCTACTCATTTTTGAATGAATCGTTTTTTAAAGTGTATTCTGCACAGTAAAGTGGAAACGTCGTTTCACATTCTGACAACATATTGTAATGCAATTTGTCTGCCACACATCTCGATACACCAGGGCCGGGACCTTTATCCCAACACGGCACGACATCAATGACCACGCCGGTTACCAATGAAACATCGACGATCGAGACAATGACGACTCGTGGGCAGAGGCCTCTAGCAGAGATTCTCGCCGCTTGTTTCGGTAAGAGGAAGACTTTGAAAGTAAGAGAAGGATTTAATAAATCGCAAAAACGGGAGAACAACCCTAAATTTTTGATATGATGTGAAAAGAAGAGGAGTATGAGGAAAATAAAGGAGAAGAGAAGAGAAAAGTTTGAATAAATCGCAAAAACGAAAGAACAACCGTAAAATTATGATATGATGTGAAAAGAAGAGGAGTATGAGGAAAATAAAGAAGGAGAAGAGAAGAGATTGGATAAATCATAAAAACGAAAGAACAACCGTAAAATTCTAATATGATGTGAAAAGGAGAGGACTAGCTATGAGGAAAATAAAGAAGTTTAGGGGGGTTGTGTAACAAAACTGAAAAAGAAATTAATTAACAAAATTAATCGATCATTTATTAGATCAATGTGTCAAAACACGAAAAGCTTTTCCTTCACCATTGCGCATCTTTCTTCGCCTGATATCCCCAAACACTCCCCGTGTTGAAATTACGGTTCGCCTGGTCCATAATGACCTACGAACATATGACGAAATGTCTGGAATAACAATACCACAAAAACGATACTATTCTGTATTGTTTACAGAATAACGTATTCATGGTATTGTCATCGTAAGATACCATTTGTAAAAAGGTCGTTTTCTCTCTTATTTCGTATCAGTCTCAATATTGTTGCTGGTATCACGCGAATGGAACAACTAGAATTATTCAATCGTATTCATGTGTGAAGATTAACTCTATCTCATCATTTCAATAATTCCTTGTGGAGGAAAAATTCAATAATATTTGTCCGGACAGAAGGCCGATGATTGATATTTTGTAGTTATTGATAAGGCATTCATAGCAAGGATGGGTATCAAAATATTCAAGAGCTGTAAATCTTCATAAAGGGCGAGCGGAAAGGGTGTCAGGGCTATTTTGAAAAGGGTCGATGAACACTCAGAAACGTCAATTGCCACTAAAATAATATGCTATGAAAACGGTTCAGTTATTACAAAACCACTGAATTGAATTGAATTTTTAAGAAACGGGCAGACTAATGGCGTGAAACTTGAAGATAAATGCATTAGGAGCAAGTGATGACAATTTAGGAACAGTGAAATAATCTTTTTTCATATCATAAATTTTACCTCACAATTTGTGGGTTCAAAGATTCAAAACATTTCGTTCAGCAAATTGCCTAGCCATTATAGGGGAGGTGTCGTAGTCAAGTGGTTTAAGGCGCTTGACTGGAGACGCGAGAATCGGGGGTTCAATCCCCTAAAAGCCATTTATGCCCTTAAGCAAGGCATTTTATCTCCATTGCTCTTTTTATCGTACATTAAATAAATTATCGTGCCATATAGGCAGATTGATCAACGTGTGCATGTGTGTTTTTTAAAAAATGCATTGCCTCGCCAAAGGAGGAAGAAAAAAAGACTTTGTAGATAAGTAGGATTTTTTTAATCAACCAGAAGAGTAACTTGAGGGTGCTTGCATTATATATATATATAAGAATCAGAGTTGGTAGTAGAATGCCATAAAAAATAAAATCATAGATATTAAAAGAAAACGGAGCATAGCTCTCAAAAATGAAAGGCGAAGTCACACTCTTCGTCAGTGCCCACGGTGTGACAAAAAGATGTAAATCAAAATCCGTTTCTGAAACAGACGAAAAAACACGTCTGTTCATGGGCAGACGGATTGTGAAACTCACCTTTCAAAAGAAATCAACGCGCTGAAGATGGAGATGGCGCGAAGTAAATAACGCATCCCAAGACGCGTTGTCATATCTTTTATATATATACATATATATATATATATATATATATATATATATATATATATATATACATATATATATATATATATATATATATATATATATATATATATATATATATATATATATATATATATATATATATATATATATATATATATATATATATATATATATATATAAGATATAAGATGTAATCTATCTAAGATAAGATATAAATCTATCTATCTATCTATCTATATAAGATATAATCTATCTTTTATATATATATATATATATATATATATATATATATAAGATAGATTTATAACTTTATCACAGCTTTCTATTGGAGATTCTTACTTATTTTTTTTTCATTATATTTTACTATTGCCTAAAAGCGTCCCTCTGATCAGTAAATTGACTTGAATTCATGTTGGGTAATTTTTTTTCGCAGTAACCACTGCTGCAATTAATTTGAATTAGCATGCATGCACTACTGACGAGCAATAAAGATAATCTATACCTCCTGCACTTACCATATAAATGAAATAGAAGTTTAAACACGTTGCTTCCCAAATAAACATGGGCTTCAATCAGGGAGCAGATGGGGTCACTCCCCTCCCCCCCCCCCAAAAAAAAAAAGGGGTGGAGGACATAACAGGGTATGTCTACAAAAAACGAGGGGAAGACACCTGGAAAAACGAATATGATATGTCCCCCGAAAAATTTTAGAAAAAGAGACACCTGAGAAAAATTTGTCAGCAAATTTTTTGGTGTATGTCCCAAAAAAAAATTAAGCTAAGGACCATTTTTCTTCTTCTTCTTTGCTTATGAGCTAATTTTTGGAAAGTTCCCCCACCCGAATTACAAAACGGATTGACTCCCATGTTAATACTTTGTAAACCATCGCCATCTAATTTCTATACACAGTCATGACAATGTCGCTCACACAATGGATAAATTTGCACTTAAGATGTGGGGGCTATCCATCAAAATAAAGGTTAATGAATGCACTGAGATAATTTTATTGTAAATTCTGAAGGATCGTCATGGTCATGCATTTTATATTTACAATGCCGTTCAGACAGTGGATATTTTATGGCGACTTTGATTGATGTAGAGAAGATAAGCTCGTGTTGCTGTTATTATTCAGAAAACCCATTTTATACATTTCAAGCACAACAACATCCATGTGAATAATAATCCAATTAATATTAACATTGACAACAATACTATTGAAGAAAAGAAGAGTTCGAAATTGCTGGGTGTCATTATTGATGAGAATTTAACTTGGAATGAGCACATAAATCATGTTACACTATGTATTTCTCGAGGCGTGGGAATTATTCATAAGTTAAAGTTTATGTTACCACGAGTAACTCTGTTTTTACTATACAATACACTAATACTTCCTTACATAACATATTGTAATATTGTTTGGGCCAACTGTGGAATTACCAAACTCAACCAATGAAACATCGACGATCGAGACAATGACGACTCGTGGGCAGAGACCTCTAGCAGAGATTCTCGCCGCTTGTTTCGGTAAGAGGAAGACTTTGAAAGTAAGAGAAGGATTGAATAAATCGCAAAAACGGGAGAACAACCCTAAATTTTTGATATGATGTGAAAAGAAGAGGAGTATGAGGAAAATAAAGAAGGAGAAGAGAAGAGAAGGGTTTAAATAAATCGCAAAAACGAAAGAACAACCGTAAAATTATGATATGATGTGAAAAGAAGAGGAGTATGAGGAAAATAAAGAAGGAGAAGAGAAGAGAAGAGATTGGATAAATCATAAAAACGAAAGAACAACCGTAAAATTCTAATATGATGTAAAAAGGAGAGGACTGGCTTTGAGGAAAATAAAGAAGTTTTGGGGGGTTGTGTAACAAAACTGAAAAAGAAATTAATTAACAAATTAATCGATCATTTATTAGATCAATGTGTCAAAACACGAAAAGCTTTTCCTTCACCACTGCGCATCTTTCTTCGCCTGATATCCCCAAACACTCCCCGTGTTAAAATTACGGTTCGCCTGGTCCATAGTGAACTACGAACATGCACTATGAACATGACGGACAAAGAAAGCGGACAAAATAAACAACCCCTCATTCTACCCTTCACAATGGTTCTGGTAGTCAAAAGAACATCCCTTCACTGCTATTGTTTAAAATATGTGGAACAGGCGTCACATGCATATTCACCTGGAACTACATGATTAAACATAATAGCTGTGAAGGGATGTTCTTTTGACTACCAGAATCATTGTGAAGGGTAGAATGAGAGGTTGTTTATTTTGTCCGCTTTCTTTGTCCGCCATGTTCATACTGATGACGAAATGTCTGGGATAACAATACCAAAATAACGATACTATTCTGTATTGTTTACAGAATAACGTATTGTCATCATAAGATACCATTTGTAAAAAGGTCGACGTTTTCATTCTTATTTCGTGTCAGTCTCAATATTGTTGCTGGTATCACGCGAATGGAACAACTAGAATTATTCAATCGTATTCATGTGTGAAGATTAACTCTATCTCATCATTTCAATAATTCCTTGTGGAGGAAAAATTCAATAATATTTGTACGGACAAAAGGCCGATGATTGATATTTTGTAGTTATTGATAAGACATTTATAGCAAGGATGGGTATCAAAATATTCAAGAGCTGTAAATCTCCAAAAAGGGCGAGCGGAAAGGGTGTCAGGGCTATTTTGAAAAGGGTCGATGAACACTCAGAAACGTCAATTGCCACTAAAATAATATGCTATGAAAACGGTTCAGTTATTACAAAACCACTGAATTGAATTGAATTTTTAAGAAACGGACAGACTAATGGCGTGAAACTTGAAAATAAATGCATTAGGAGCAAGTGATGACAATTTAGGAACAGTTAAATAATCTGTTTTCATATCATAAATTTTACCTCACAATTTGTGGGTTCAAAGATTCAAAACATTTCGTTCAGCAAATTGCCTAGCCATTATAGGGGAGATGTCGTAGTCAAGTGGTTTAAGGCGCTTGACTGGAGACGCGAGAATCGGGGGTTCAATCCCCTAAAAGCCATTTATGCCCTTAAGCAAGGCATTTTATCTCCATTGCTCTTTTTATCGTACATTAAATAAATTATCGTGCCATATAGGCAGATTGATCAACGTGTGCATGTGTGTTTTTTAAAAAATGCATTGCCTCGCCAAAGGAGGAAGAAAAAAAGACTTTGGAGATAAGTAGGATTTTTTTAATCAACCAGAAGAGTAACTTGAGGGTGTTTGCATTTTATATATATATATATGTATGTAAGATATATATCTTATCTTATAAAAGATATAAGATATAATCTATCTAAGATAAGATATAAATCTATCTATAAATCTATCTATCTATATAAGATATAATCTATCTTATATGTATATATATATATATATATATATATATATATATATATATATATATATAACATAGATTTATAACTTTATCAGAGCTTTCTATTGGAGATTCTTACTTCCCATAATTTTTTCATCATATTTTACTATTGCCTAAAAGCGTCCCTCTGATCAGTAAATTGACTTGAATTCATGTTGGGTTATTTCTTTTTCGCAGTAACCACTGCTGCAATTAATTTGAATTAGCATGCATGCACTACTGACGAACAATGGAGATAATCATACCTCCTGCACTTACCATATAAATGAAATAGAAGTTTAAACACGTTGCTTCCGATATAAACATGGGCTTCAATCAGGGAGCAGATGGGGTCACTCCCCCCCCCCCCCAAAAAAAGGGGTGGAGGACATAATAGGGTACGTCTACAAAAAATGAGGGGAACTACCTGGAAAAACGAATATGATATGTCCCCCGAAAAATTTTAGAAAAAGAGACACCTGAGAAAAATTTGTCAGCAAATTTGTTGGTGTATGTCCAAAAAAAAATTAAGCTAAGGAACTTTTTTATTCTTCTTCTTTGCTTATCAGCAAATTTTTTGAAAGTGTCCCCCACCCGAATTACAAAACGGATTGACTCCCATGCTAATACTTTGCAAACCATCGCCATCTAATTTCTATACACAGTCATGACAATGTCGCTCACACAATGGATAAATTTGCACTTAAGATGTGGGGCCTATCCATCAAAATAAAGGTTACTGAATGCACTGAGATAATTTTATGGTAAATTCTGAAGGATCGTCATGGTCATGCATTTTATATTTACAATGCCGTTCAGACAGTGGATATTTTATGGCGACTTTGATTGATGTAGAGAAGATAAGCTCGTGTTGCTGTTATTATTCAGAAAACCCATTTTATACATTTCAAGCACAACAATATCCATGTGAATAATAATCCAATTAATATTAACATTGACAACAATACTACTGAAGAAAAGAAAGAGTTCGAAATTGCTGGGTGTCATTATTGATGAGAATTTAACTTGGAATGAGCACATAAATCATGTTACACTATGTATTTCTCGAGGCGTGGGAATTATTCATAAGTTAAAGTTTATGTTACCACGAGTAACTCTGTTTTTACTATACAATACACTAATACTTCCTTACATAAAATATTGTAATATTGTTTGGGCCAAGTGTGGAATTACCAAACTCAACCCTATTCTCACCTTCAAGTTACAAAAGCGGGCTCTTCGTATCTGTACAGGATCGTCTTATGTTTCTCATTCGGATCCATTATTCTTTAAGCTTAAAACATTGAATGTTTCTGATTTGAATGTCATGCAAGTTGCAGTTTTTATGTTCAAATACAAAAACAACCAACTTCCCTCCTCATTTCAAGATTTATTTAATCTAAACAGTACAATTCACACATACCCTACCCGTATTTCTGGAAATTTTCACCTAACAGACCCAAAGTTATTAATAACTCATAAATCAATTAGACACCATGGCCCTGACCTATGGAACAATAATTTACCCGCAACTATAAAAATGTGTTCCTCACTTTATTCCTTTAAAGCCACTATGAAGCGCAACCTAATATCATTGTATTCAAATCCACCACATTGACTTTACTTGTACTTATTTTTATATTATTTATCTATTTTACTTTAAATGAATTTTGACCCCTCCTCTAATGCACTTGCACTGCACCCTCATGACCTCTTGTTAAAAAATGTGTAAGTTTTTACATGTCGCTTTTTTACCTTGAGGCCGTCGTCAAAATCAAGCAGGTCGCTCATGACGACGGTCTCCTGCGTTCTGAAATTCAGTTAAATAATATTTTTCATATACTTTTTTTAATATTCAGAAAGAGAATGTAAATGATTCGCGTGTCTAAAATGTATATGTATAAAATCTATGTTATAATTGATTATGTTGTATTGTGTTGAACATGTTGAACGCAGAAATAAATTTCAAACAAACAAACAAATTATTGTGCGGTTTTGTTGTTGTTGTTGTTGTTTGTTGTTGTTTATTGCTTTGGACAGACCAAACAATAATTCAGTTGGTGGTATACGTGGTACAAAATTAATGTGAATGTTTTCACTATCTGTCACCAAATAATTTGCCCGATATAGTTTCATTGATATTTTATTCTATTTCCTAATCCATGTGACTACATAATGTGTGAATAAAACGACATAAAATAATGAGATCTTTTTTTACCGACCAATGCCCTTCTATACGCAGGATGAGAGTGGGAAAAATTGAAATATGATTTTTCATAAATATTATTGATGGTTCTGAAATAATTTAATCTTGAATTATTTATAGACAATGCGACTGAGGGGGAATCTAGTGTTAAACCCTACCGGCCGCTAACTTACTCTACGCCTGGTGCAACTGCTATTTCTCGTCTTTCCGTAAACTTCTACTCGCCATTCCTGCAGTCCAAACCAGGTTAGCGTTTTCATTACTTAACCATCTTTTCGATTTGTACACCTTCTATATACTCTTTCTCTAATTCTCAACCTTTCTTTAAAACTGCCTCTCTTTCTCTCTCTCTCTCTCTCTCTCTCCCTCTTTCTCTTTCTGTTTTCTGCTATAGTACGACGTTGGCCATCATTAATTTTTAGCCTTTTATTTCTTCAGTGTTGTAGACTACAGAAATCTCCTCCTCCTCCTCCTCCTTTTGACATGTCTGACAACTTTAATCAGCTCTTTGTCATACACACAATTTCTTTCATTTGACGTGAAGACGTAAAATGATACCTTTACGTTGCTTTGCCAGCGAGCTAATCGAATTTCACTTCATGAAAATTAAAAATCTTTTTCTCTCACATTTATTTACAGTGCAGATTGCTGTCGAGGCGTTTCAAGGGCCCAATCCAAACTGCGACACCAGCCCATCTCCCCCATCAAACACCTCGTCGACAACTACCCCGTCGTCGTCGAACGACAAGGCGTCCGAGTCGGCGTTGTCGATGACGTCTGTCGTCAACGTGACCGTCTACTGCTACAATGGGGCTCCCTTGCAGCTCCAGGAAGGGGAATATGTAGACGTCGTGTTTCCCGCTCAAATTGTAAGAAACTAAGCTCGGAAGGGGGGGGGGGGGGGGAAGGTGGGTATAGTCTACAGACATCGACGATGTCTTACATACAGTTAAACACAATTCCAGAAAGCCTTGAATAAAGCCTAACTTTCCTAGTTAGTCGTTTGAAAGTTTGAAAGTTTGAAAGTGTATTAAAACTCAAGACCCTTTCAGGGTATCAGAGTACAATGATATAATACATAGCAATTATACATATATCAATTACATGTTAAATTAGAATAAAAATAATTCAAAGTATTCACAACTGAATGATACGCGCCTTAAAAACTAAACTAACAACAACGATGTTTCAGGAGCAGCTATAGAGGCCTATATTAGTCTAGTTCAGACACTCTAATACGCGTTTCGACTTGCCGGGATTTGTGCCACAAAATTAGTTGGGGGCGGATGCAGAATTTTAATTGAAAAATGATATTAATAATATATTTCTTTCCAAAAGGGGAAGCATACTATAATCACTCTAATTATGAAGAAAAACGTTAACGGAAATTTTAGATGGCTTTGGGGCATCCATTATTAAAACCGGAGGGAACTTACATGATTGTATGAATGATCCTTGCCTGTCTTGAGCTCTCTCCCTCTCTCTCGCTCTTTGTTTCTCTCTTTATCTTTCTTTTTCTTTCTCTCTCTCTCTGTCTCACTCTCTCTGCCTTTAGTTTTCCCCCTTTTTCCACTTTCGCCCCTTCCTTTCTCAAAATCCCTCTCCTATTTCTCAATCTAACCCTTCGCGCTGTCATGGTTAAACTCTTTCTCCATACATTTTGTTTACAGGACTTCGATAATGAGGTTCCCGTTTGTACTTCAATGAAGCAGAATGAGAAGTAAGTGCGTTAGATTGTTTCAAATTACCTCCTTCAAATCAAAGATTCCTATAAAATGGCGAATCTGAATATCTTTTAAATATCCTGTCAGATGATAAAACGTGTGTTGTTATTTTTTTTTTTATTTACAATTTAAATTCAGCCAGGATAAGTTGGACTTTCAACATGTTCATATTATATCAGAGGTATGGACCTTATCGAAGATTGGTCTGATGGTACATAGGAATTACAGTTTAGTAACACAGATGGTTTTTCTCCCCACAGAAATACATTTAGGGGCGTTTTAACTTTTGCGTTAACGCGACAAATCATCTATATCCGAAGTGACGAGGATTCGCAGTTTTACATACAAAGAGAGAGAGAGAGAGAGAGAGAGAGAGAGAGATACAGAGAGAGAGAGATAATAAGTAAAATGGCTAAAATCTCAAAATCACAACATAAAATATCATTTCTTTGAAATCATGTGTCATTGTCTTTGAAGTGGATGGGAGTGGTCGACGGAGGGCTGCAAGGCTCCTTATTCTAACTACACTCACGTGACCTGCAGGTGCGATCATCTGTCGGCCATTGCTCTTCAACGGGGTCCAAAGGTTATGAAAATCATTCTGCCTTACTTTGACAAAAGGGAACAAGTGACATATCCACACACACACAAAAAATGAGTTACAGATAAGTGTTAAGTTCTCTATACACATCCAATAATTTTGTTTACCTGTGACAGTTTCGACGACGGGCTGTCATCTTCCTCAGACGGCGACTAATTGGCGAATGATGATTTTGGCGCCAATTAGAAATCACCCAGGTGTGAAACTCGGGTGATAGCGCCATCATAAATGTCAGACAGTTGGTATGCCCCCCCCCCCCCCCATCCCGGTTGGCGCCAAAATCATCATTCGCCAATTAGTCGCCGTCTGAGGAAGATGACAGCCCGTCGTCGAAACTGTCACAGGTAAACAAAATTATTGGATGTGTATAGAGAACTTAACACTTATTCATTTCACCATCCTGATGAACTTATTTCGCGATGAGTTACAGATATTTTCATATTTTACCTAGTGTGCTCTTCTTCCAATTCTTTTTATGTGCATGAACACCCATTCTGCTAAGAGATATGTAAGGCAAGACATCACGACATTGCATTGACGTCAGTGTATAAAATGACAGATACATTTTACTCTTTGACAGGAAATTTCCATTTTATCACTTGCTTCCGTTTGTCGAATTAGGGCAGTATTGCTTTCCTTCGTTGCGTTTAATTTGTATGTTTTTCTCTGGTTTTTTTTGTTAACAATTATTTCATTTTTTTCAAATTAGAGCAAGTGCATTACGATGTGATATGACATAAATTTGTATCCTGTGAGATATTCGACATGCTATCATAATAACCTTAAAGATGCAATCCTGAAGAAATAAACCCATTCGCAAATACATCTTGCAGACATTAATGCAGTTGAAACAATTACCTGAACAAAGCATATTATTTAACTGATATGAATTAAATCATTGAAATAAAGGTAAATAAATCACGAACTGTCAAGACTGAAGACAGCTCCTAGTTCAAATTTACAAAATTTATCCACACTATTTTACATCTGTAGGCCTACTTTGAGAAAATAAAATATAAAAATTCAATGTTAATCGTATTTGCATTGATGCAGGGTTTTAAGGTGGAAGGCACGCACGCTCTCGTCTTGTTAATCCTTGAGAAGGCTTTGGGGTTCATCTCCTCACTCAGCGTCCTTGTTATGTTCGTCATCAACGTGACTGTAGGGTCAGTTTCTCTTTTATGTCCTATTTCTTTTTCTGCATCACACATAGAAACAAAACAAAATATCTCCTTTGATAATATTTCACCAAGTACCTGAATGTCACTCTCTCATGAAAAATGCAAGGTGAATCTTTCTGTGAAAAAACACCTAAAAATTAATACTTTTGACAGACTAATTCCTTCCAGTATGCTTTAAGCCGTGTAAAATATGATTTTTAAGATTTAACCATGATTCATAAAATTTTGCTTTCTTTCTTTCTTAGAAAGTTAAATTGTCATGATTGTGGCAGGCAAGTACTGCTTGGTTTCACAGTTAACTCCCGACGACTGTAGTGTACAGTGAAATATGAATTCAATGATAGCATTTATGTATATTTTTAACTGCATACTGCGACCGGAAGTTCACCATGATTTAAGCACTTATTGTACTTATATCGTCTGAATTCCATACAGTGTGAAAGGATCTCAACTGACCAAAATTCAGCTGAACATGGCGGTTAGTTGCCTGGCAGGACATCTAATTTTCATGTTCGGTATGAAGGCAACGGGAAACCTGGTAAGAGCCTGGACCTCCCTCTCCCTCTCCTCCCTTCTTCGTCTGACATGGGAAAAGACCGTGGGGGGGGGGGGGTATACGATGATGATACCACTCCGTTTTCTCGTTCTCCCCCTCTTGCTCACTTTGCTCCCTCGCATTTTTTCTGCACCTTATGACTTGGGCACCCCCTCCCATTTAACAATACCTTACATTTTTTCTTTGTAACTATATACACGCACACACACACCGGCACACTCACCAGCACACACATATATACTTATACAGCGTGAGTCAGAAAAAATGTCCCATCATTTTGAAGTTGTCTTGTTTGAGGTATGAACATTTAATCATAGGTTTCATATATGTTTTGGTATTGTTATCCTCCCAGCATTGTTGGTACCCTTTTCATTTGGATCTTTGCATGCATGACTGACTAACAGACAATCTTTAGAAGACTGCAAAATCTCACTTGCGCCAAGTGGCTGGGTGAAGAATAAAACAAATTGTGAAAGATCTTCAAGGAAGCGAGGGGTCTTTGCAGAAACCAGTTAGAAAACGCTATCCTTCGTTCTCGGTCCCTTGCAAGGAGTTCATGCCTCCTTATCATCTGGTGCGGGTGATACCGTAAATCAAGCCGGGTGATACGATTGAAGGTGCTCTGGGTCAACTGAAGCCCGTTTTTCCGAGATGAGATCCCTTGGTTGTTATTTTGAGCGAGCTCTAACAATTGTCGAACGGCATTGATGTTGAGCTGACTTCTTCCTGATCTGCGACGACCTCTATGTCCTGCATTGAGGTTGTGACTCGTTCCTGTTTTTTGGTATTTCTGAACATTGCGGAGCACAGTTTTTCTGCTGGGACACCGAACATTGGGGTAACGGCGGCGAAACACTTGCAACAATTCTGTTACACTCTGAATTCTTGCATACTCGGTGACCAAAATGATCTCTGTTGCGGGGAAAACTGAGGACGAACCATAATTCCAGTACTTGTGCTACTCACAAAGGGCTCAACATAAGTAACTGCTGCCAAATCAGGCAAGCCCTTGTGTAGCCAAGTTCAACAAAAGCACAGATATCCATTGTTAACTGCCATTGTTAACTAACAAAAGACAAAACCAACGAGATACATTTTAAATAGCACATGGAATTAATGTGCACTTGATGATGGTGATGATGATGATGTTGATGATGATGATGATGATGTTGATGATGATGATGATGATGATGGTGGTGGTGGTGGTGGTGAATGTGTTAGGAGAAAAATTGTTAAGGAATTACCACTTAAACATTCAGCGATGATCTTGGTAAAAAAAAAAATCAATGCTTAATCAGAAAAGGGGAAATGTTAACACTGCATTATGAATTGTTTACTGTGTGGGTGTGTGTATGTGTGTGTGTGTGTGTGTGTGTGCGTGTGTGAGTGTGGTGTGTGGATGTGTGTGTGGTGTGTGTGGGTGTGGGTGTGTGTGTGTGTGTGTGTGTCTTCCTGCGTGCACATAAGTTATAAATACTTTCAAAATTTGTTATGTTCTTCACCCAGCCACTTGGCGCAAGTGAGATTTTGCAGTCTTCTAAAGATTGTTAGACAGTTCATGCATGCAAAGATCCAAATGAAAAGGGTACCAAAATGCTGGGAGGATAACTCTACCAAGACATTTCATGAAACCCATGATTAAATGTTCATACTTCAAACAAGACAACTTCAAAATGATGGGACATTATTTCTGACTCACTCTGTATATTATAAGCATAGATTAGGTGAGAATTATATAACTGCCACCACAATTACTTCTGTTCAACATTAAGTATTGTGAAATATATTGCCAAATGGATTTCAGTACAAATTATTCCGCAGGCTATTGCATTGTATTTGACCTTCTGTCTAAAACATCTGAATATCAACATTTTGATTAATATTTAGACTCACAAACTTGTCTTGCTTTTGACTACATATACTTTCGCCCTGTAATTTCGCAGTTCATTTGCGCAGTCCTGGCTGCTGTTTTGCAATACTTTTACACGGTCTATGCCCTGTGGTTAGTGGTCCAAACCGCTGTTCTCTTCAATACATGCTACCTGCACGGCAAGCCTCGAGAGTCGAACCTCGTCCAAATTAAAGCCCCAAAGAAGAGCGACACGGAACCGGTCAAACTGACCAGGATCTTTCTGCTAGTGTGGGGTAAGTTAGATCATCTTACACACTCTAAAAACATGAAAAAATATTGGTTAAAATGTACCTTAAGGGTAATTATGTATCCAGCCAACTTTGAACATTTTTTTTTTCCGATTTGAGTGATATTTTGCCCATTTTAAAGAAATTATTCTTTATTTTTTATGCTAAATGGACGATAAGTAAGAATATGGTAACCATATTAATTATGAACCATTGATACCAATACCTGGTGGTAGGAATCTTTTTAAATCGGATTTAAAAGAATTTCCTCTATGAAAAAATAAATATATTCAATTCAATTCAATTCAATATTTTTCCACATTGGGCAGAAATATTTCCGACAGTTGGTTGGACATATACGATTACCCTCGTGGTGGTAAAATTTCACCCCGTATCTGTTTACAGCGCATTAAATGTTAAAGGTTGATCCCCTGGTAATACTCTCTTTTTTAACCTGTCAAGGATTTTTTTTCTATTTTCACACCCTTCCCCTGGCGATTAGTAACTTAGGAGTGAATCAGTGAATATCGAGCACACTGGACAGAGCCCTTTATTATTGGCTAACTCGGTTTCAGTAGGTTACAACATGGCCCAACATGGCGCGATTTCTTTTGTATTGTGCTTGCCTAACAAGGCAATATGCGCCATGTTGTGCCCTACTGGAGCCGAGTTGGCCAAACTCTCTTACAAAAGGCTCCGACACTGTAGAGGGGAAAGGGCCCTCTTTAGTTACTCCAGGGACTTGATAATGTCTAAGTATTGTTTCTTCCACTTATTTCAGGTGGGTCATTAGTATTGGTCGGCCTTATGTACAAGGAGATTCCATATGGTTTTGGTACTCCTGAAAGGTAGGACTTGAAATTAAGCATGTTGAAATGCCCAGTGTGAATTTTTTGTGTCGTTTTACGTCTGTGGCGATGGTGTAAAATCAGTAGCATTAAAAGTGATCCACAGCAGAACTTTACAAATATTTGAGAAGAAGAGGATTTTTTTAACTGAAGTAAACAGGGCGGTGCTACAGGGGGCAGAGGGCGGCCGACCTTAAGATTTTTCAAGTGATTAAAAAAGGAGGAGGAGAAGGAGAAGAAAGAAGAAGAGTATGAAAGAGAGGGCAGGATCATGCAACTGTAATTGTAATTTGTTGATTTAAAACGTAAATAAGCGCACCCGTGGGTCAAGGTTAAAAAAACAGAAAAATACTTTCCCTTTCACAAATTATCCTGGCACCGTCATGGAAATACTGCTTTTGTGTGTCACAAAATTTGACACACTAAATATGTACATGAGTTACAAAAAAAAAAAAAAAGATTTTTTCTTCTCCTACAATCCAGGAAACCTACACGATAAGAAAAACAAAATAGGCTTTGTTGCGTAGCCATCATACGTCGGGGTTTGTTTGGGGTATTATATTTTTAATAATCAAATATAATTGGGGAAATCGCATAATCATTAAAGAATTTAATTTTTTATCATTTCAGTTGCTGGCTGGTTGAGACTGAGAATGTATACATTATCTTCATTTCTCTCATCATACTGGCATTCCTGGTAAGTTGATTAGTTTGCACAAACAGAGGGAAAATGGAAATGTGAATACATGCACATACAAATACCAAAAAAAAAAAAAAAAGTGTGAACACGTGCAGGATGGATACCGTCAATGGAAAAGATTCTGTTTTTTATTTTCTAAACCTGCCACATTTTTTGGCTTTCAATAGATGTGGTTTTTCTGACTAACTATGGCAACAAGTGACGAGCCGAAAGCTGTCAAACATTAAAACTTACTCCATGTTATCAAACTCCCAGATAATGATTTCAAGGAACATAATGAACGGAACGACGTAAAACTTTGCCGAAAACCTTTTGGAATGCAGAAATGTCACATAACGACACCCTCGAACCCCACCCTTTTCCCTTTAACTGCCGATCGCCACTCACCGTAATTCGCGATGGTGAAACTGCGTCCTCACTGCATATTTTCTCATATTTTGCAGATCAATTTCGCCCTCGCCATCTGCACCGTTGTCTATCTCGTCAAGATGGACGACATCTGCACGGATGATATCGACGGTTATGCCGCGTGGACTGAGAAATTACGCACACAAGTCGGGTAATATGCCTGGTGTTGTCACTCTATATTCAAAAGTGTAACCATGATCGTTCGGCAACCCAGAATTTGAACCCTAATTCGCGGCGTTTCAAGTACCTTTTCCAGCCATTTTAACCCCTATTTGGCACAAAAAACGGGTACAAATTGGCCGCTAAAAGCACCCTTATTTTTCCAAGTACATTTTTACGGAACCACCCCTTTCAAATTCGATTCACGTCTAAGTCAAGAACGGAAAATTGCAAACAAGGACCAGAAAAAACACATTTTTTTTGGTTAAATTTCGAGTACAAGCTCAAAAATACCCTTTTTTCAATTTTGAGTACAAGCTCATGAAAACAACCCTTTTTTTTCAAAATCGCGAACATGCTCAAAAAAGACCCCTTTTATGCGAAATTTCGAACGATCATGCGTAAACGAAGTCAATACAGAGTGACAACACGGGATAATATGTAGATTCGCCCATCATTAATGCTGAAATCATAGGGAGAGAGGGTTTCACCACCCGATTATTTTGAAAGTGCCGATGTCGGGCTCTGCTTTTCGGGCTGTATTTGTTTAAAAATCTTTGTATCTAGTACAATATGATCAGATGATGACAAATATAATTCTAAACTTTATTTGTCCACGTCTGAAGTATAATGATACCTTGATAATTCTCCAAAGTTTTGAGCTTAGTTATTAGCTTAAATCCGGGGGGGGGGGGGAATTATCTCCCCCACTTTCTAGAGAGGGTATGGCCGTACGCACATAGGGGGGCAGGGGGCAGTTGCCCCCCTAGAAATGTTCAAAACCCCACTTTTTTCTATTTTCCTTACTTTTTTATCGAGAATCTCCCCAAATTCCACCCAAAATGTGTACTAGATCGTTCAATTTCAATTCTAAAAATGCAAAAGGTCCCACTCGGTTGCTTTGCTCCCTCGCTTGCGTGTTCCCTCAAATATTGAATATATTCTTCCCCCCTGGGAAAAAAAATCATGCGTACGGTCTTAAGAGAGGGGATGGCGTGTAAAGATATCCCCCCCCCCCCACATACACACCCTCTCACACACATGCACACTTTTCGAAGAAATATTTTTATCAATAACTGTGTTTATCAGTCTATCATAAATTACGTTATAGTAAAATTTCTATTTGAAATCAGATATAGGATGGGAGAGTATGTGTGTGAGTGTGTGCGGATGGGTGAGGATGTGTGTGCGTTATCTCGTGTGAGATCGCGCTAGAAATTTTGGCAAAAGATTTCGATCATCCCCCCCCCCCCTCCTCGAACGGAATTACGCCGGTGCACTTGCTAGTATACTGGAAACGGGATGTTGATATTTGTGTAAGCTCCCTCAGAGAGATTTAATCCCTTTTACCCTGTATGAGGGTGTAATTCATCACTGTTCTCATTATTTAAAAAAAAACGCCTTATAACTGGACTTTGGGGATTATCACCCAGTTTCACTATTCTAATATTTTTCGTACATTATTTTCCATTTTACCCCAGTCTTTGCCTCTCATCATCACTCATCCTCTCATTCGTTCTCGTCTTGGCCTGGTCGTCGCATGCCCTGCTCGTCTTCAAGTCCCTCATCGCATTCGACTACCTGTTCATCGTATTCAACATGATACAAGTAAGATTTCATTTTCCATAAAACTTGGTTGATTGCATAACCATGATTACTGCTATGAGAGCTCATGTACCTCTATTCTGTACTTTCATCAACTCTCACTCCCCTGTTTTCCTTTGTATACAAACATGTCTGTCCATTTAGTTTTCATCACTTTCTCTCTCTATGTACTCCTTTTTCTCACTTATTCCCTCTGCCAATCAAATCTTTTCATTATCTATCACCCTCTTTTCCTTTCGTTCTCTGTCTGTCTGTCTGTCTGTCTCTGTCTCTGTCTCTCTCTCTCTCTTCCAGATAAAAAACCTTAGACCTTTTGAGGAGGAACTGGAAATAGATGCAATGAAAACAAGATATATCATTTCTGTTGTTAAAATGTTTTTTTTATATATTTTTTCTATCTTTTCCTTTGTGAAACATTTCCAGGGCAGCCTGGTGTTCATCTTCTACTGTCCCTTCAATCCAGAGGTATGACGTCATACCCATTTTTTTTTTTTTTTGTTGTTGTTGCTATAATCATGTTTGATGTTAACTCCAGGGTACCGTTGCGTAAATACTTGTTATTATATTGTGCTATTATAGTGCCATCAATGGTAACTAACGTGGTAAAGTTGCTCAACAGCCAATCAAAATCTGGTAAAGTTACCATTGATGGCTAATATAATAGCAAGTTTGATGCTACGGCACCCTGAATACCATATAATTTCCTTGGTGTTTCAGGATATTACTTCAAAGTTAGAACATTCCCTATCAATTATGATAATGAAAATGGATATTTAGGGGCGCTGTAAACAAAAAGTACGCCAGCGAACGCAAAAGCACACTATTGTGTGAAAAAGTAAAGAAAATTACAAGCTCACAACATGTCGATTATAATACAGGGGGCCGTTTCATGAAATCGTCGTAAGTCTAACTTCTTGGACATCCCATAGAAACTTGTGTTGTAGAGTTAACACACGTTTCAATAAGATGTCCATGAACTTGACTTGTGACGGTTTCATGAAACGCAGCCCAGGTAGATTACTGGGGGAAGAGCAGTAGTTACAAATGACAAATAAATGACAAATAAATAGCTTGGTATGTTTTCAGGGGATCCTACGATTGGTATATGAACAGGTGATGGGTAGGTGGCAAATCGTAAACGAAATTCCCTTGGCCTTTTTCCAGAGGTATCTGAAAGTATATTTTCAGTGAAGTGTCCAAAAAAAAAAAGACCCTGAAGGAGGCATCCAGTTACTCCTGTTGATACGAAAAGAACTTTTCCAGTAACAAAAAGCTCAAAATGACGATTGTACTACACTACTACTACTAGTAATCCTACTACTAATAATTGTGTTTATAATGATATATAATAATAATAATAATAATAATAATAATAATAATGATGATGATGATAGCGCATTGCTTGAATACTTCAGTTAGCTCCTACAAGGATCCTATTATTGGCCCTGATCATTATTTTTTTGCCCCTGTTTATCGCCCCTGATTTTTGAATAAGCCCCATAACTCCTATCAGCTTCTATTTTGATAAAATGCAGAAAAGTTACATATTACTTTCTTTAAATTCTTCGAAATTCAGGTACGTTCTGCTATCCTCCGCACCAAGGACCGGGATGAAGATGAAAAGAAAAATGAGAAAGATGAAGAACCAACTACATGTGACATAATTCAGGAGCCCCTCATGGCCCAGAAACCGCAATTTGTGTCCTAAAGTGAAGTTTGAGCATGTTGAGTTCCGGAAAATGTTAAGAATAATTTGTGAGCTGTCTCATTCTTTTCATCTGAGTTGGGAAGAATATCATAACAGAAACGTTCCCTGAAAAGGCTTACTTTCCAAATTCCTTCATATTCGAAATAAGTCGAGAAATATCTAAACTGCTAAGGCCGAAAACTCATGCCACATTAAGTGTGTGGCCCCACGTACTCTTTTCTGCGTTAAGTGCCTAGCTGTTCCATTTTGAGAAAGTGAACAAATTTGTTATCAATATGACGAATCCGAAATCTCGCACCATACACTTGTTTTTATGTATTACTAATCTACACTTTCAAGTTGCCCGGAGGAAGTTTCCTTCATAACGCAATGTATTTAATCATACATAATATTGCGTTTTATTACGTTAATTATATGCATTAACTTTATTGTTAAGGCATATAATTAATCATATGCCGTTTTCTTGTTGGATAGGCCTATGGGCAAGCCCAAGCAATTTTTGTGTCCCATACGTTCACTGACCATATCTAAAATTTAAGTATCTATGTAATGAATTAGGCTGATAGTCCTACTACTAGAGTTGGGATCAGACACATATCAAGTAGAATGATGATTGTTTTTATGTCCATTCTTGTTTACGACTCCATATCAATTGGAAAGAGACGTACCGTAATGTGATATGTATTCCATACGAGAACGGCGTATCATTATCAGTATCCTGTAACTGTCTCTCTCTTTCATAAGAAACGGGGTTATTAAGACTGCTATATTTCTGGAAAATATTAGACATTCTTTAAACTTACGGTATGATTTCTAGATAAAATATTCTGTGTAAGCTTTGCACTAAATTTCAGGAATACTTTAGAGGCACTGCAACAAAAGGATAAGAAATACAACTGATTATCACCGGTAATGAGATTATGTACTATTCCAGTGTGGTCGTGCATATTTATTAGAGAAATATTAGTCATTCACAGATTTGATTATTTAATCGAGAATAGTTTAACAAATACGTAACATGTTACTTTAAAATATGAGTATTTTATCGAATCTTACACCATTTTATCAAAAGATAACAGAACATTTTTAGGCATAGAACTTGAAATAAGAATGAAAACTTGAATGTCTAAAAACGCATCAGTAGTATTAAATTTCTCACAGTTTCATGTATTTTCATAAGAATTTCACTTTGATATTTATTCGTTTATTCGTTCAGCCTTATTTTCACCAGCATCGATAATGTACATTGACTTTTTGAAAATGTAATTATGCTGTGATTAAAATGTAATTATCCTTTATTCGTTCCGCCTTATTTTCACCAGCATCAATATTGTACATTGATTTTTTAAAATTTAATTATGCTGTGAATAAATGCAATTATCCTTTATTTGGTCATCCTTATTTTCAGCAGCATTAATACTGTACTTTGACGAAAATTTTTAATTATGCTGTGAATGAAATGTAATTATCCTTTATCATGTGTATTAGTTCAGCCTTATTTTCACCTGCATCAATACTGTACTTTGACGAAAATTTACAGTTATGCTCTAACTATAATGTACGGTAAGTATCGTTATCGTTGAGCTTTATTTTCACCAGGATCAATACTGTACATGGATTTTTAAAAAAATGTAATTTTATACTAGTATGGTGTCAATATCATCTAGTTTTACGGAAATTTCACCTTTTCTTCATAAATGACAGGAGTGAGGATGATGGGAAATTGTCATTAAACGTCAACTATGCTTATCTCTATTTTCTGCATGAAGAACATAGTTTTGAAAATTAAATCTAAGCAAGTCTGATGTAAAAGAACACAAGCAGATATGGAAATCTAGCATTTTCAATAAATGTACATTGTAGTTGAACTTCTTCTATTCCTTTCTACGGGTTTCTTGTGAAAATGTTTTCACCCTTTTCTTTTCAATATTTTGTGTTTTACAACTACTTTCGACAAATCAATGATAATGGAACATTTTTAGACATGTACAATATACCCCCCCCCCCTTCAAAAAAGAAATAGGTCTTATATTCTAATCAGTCAGTTGTTGAAATTTTTATATCAAAATCTATAGTAAACGACGGTTATAGTAGCAACATTTCTATTTCGAATTCTATTAAAAACCAGTGATATAGGATTAGAAGGTCCCGAGATTAGGCGTGTGCGGGTGGGTGAGGGTATATGTCATAATCCCTCCCCCACTACTCGAAAGGGATTTACGCGTGTGTTATGAATGAATGAATAAATAAATGAATGAATGAATGAGAAGCATGTGGCAATATTTCTCACAATCTCGTGCGTTTTCATAAGAAATTCACATAGGCCAGGAGCCTGTCCCGAAATAGTTGCCCAATTTACATATCAGATTTGACGCCTTAAAGTTACTTAGATCTTCAGTTTCATCAACAAAATGCTTGTCAGCCTAAGAGTAGCCGCCCGGGGAGACCCCCAGGGTCCCCCAAGGGCCCAAAAGTTGGGATGATTTCACTCCATTCTAAATTATGCACCAAACCATGTGAGAAGGAAGTTATATGACTATGCATATACCAAAACACAAACGCCGGAAAATTTTCAGTTGTGAGGGGTTGTCAGGCATTGCCCCCCCCCCAAAAAAAATAGGGTTAATTTTTTCCCCATATAGCCCAAAGACGAAAAGAGGGATGTCTGTACAAAAATATGAAACTGACAAAGTTTCCTTCTGGAAGACAGTATAGGTTCTAATTTCATTTCAACTTATGATTATATACTTTGTAAATTAAGTTGTTTTTGTTAATGGAAATGGAATAAAAACCTTGCATCAGTCAATCATAAGATCCCCCGAAAAAACACCAAAGTGCCCTCTGACCAAACTCTACTGAACTCAAAAGCTTTTTTTTTTTTTTTTTTACTTTTCAACCTTGATATACTCAAAAGTTTCTTCTCAAATTAAATCATATGTATATAGTACAATTTTTAGCATTGCAGTTTTCTTTGGACGCAATCTGATGTCAAATGATAATTTTCTTTAATAAGTTATTCATTTTTGAAAACTGTATTGCCTTCTCAAGAGTAGTAAAATGATATAATCAGGATCATGTAAACACACTTAATGCAAATCTTCAGCTGTTTGCCAATTAAGCACGGGGGGGGGGGGTAATTACGGAATTAACTCAAGAATGATGGATTTCAGTCTGGTAGTCACACAATTAGCAAGCTGCTCTAATTATGCTAGGAATATTATCAAACCTATGTAGCAAAAACTGCATCCTTTCGAGTACGAACTATGCGACATTGTCAGTTACTATTGATTATGCTTGTGTCTGGTTTTTTTTTTCTGATTAAAGAACATAGTTTAACAATTATTAAATTATATAGGCAAATAAAAGAAGCGGACATGAAGATCTTGCATTTTCATTAATTGTTTATCGCATCGAAATTGCTCTCTTCCTTTCTCTTTTCTTTTTCGCTCTTTCTTGCTCTCTCTCTCTCTCTCTCTCTCCCACCACTTAGAGCGCTCGTAGCTAGAGCACTTTTGGCCCAGTGACTAATGGGGTGTTGCAAGAAAGTTGCAATCGATTGCAAGTTGCAACCAATTGTCACTGGCCAATCAAAATCATTGTTGCATGCATGTCTCCTTAAAAGGGCAGACCCTGAGCCAATCAGAATGGTTGTTTCAAAATGAGCAATTATTTGCAATTGATTGCAACCTTCTTGCAACACCCCATAAGTCTTTATTAATCCCCTATAGTACCAGGGCCGCTCCAGTAGTCAATGGGTTAAGTAAAGAGCGCTCTGCAATAAGCAAAACCGCTCTTGCGAAGACCACTTTCCGTAGACATTTACTAGACGAAAAGCAGGACGCACTTATATCATTATGCGAATGGTATTAGTCCCCGCCTCTTTCGGAGCATTTGAAGGTCGACCTAAGTACCCGTTTTTGTTGCATCATTCATATCTACTGTGCGTATGTCGCGTATCACTTTTATTATGATACTTTGATTTAATGCGCATTTGTTGCGCATTGATTGTGCATCATTGCGCATGTTTTTAGCTGATGGGCGTAATGTTTCAAAGCATGCACAAACGCACGCGACTCCTTGGAATCATCTTACAAAATGAATTATTCATTTTTGCTCATAAATATTGATGGATGCTTAGGTCGGCCTTCAAATGGATCTGGACAAAGTGGCGGAGCTTTAGGGGCCTGCCACTTTCCCATGACCAGTCCGTTCCTGGCATGCCTGGGCGCGACCGACCCATTCAAATAATTAAGACATAGTAGGAAACATATCAGCGTCTCTTATGCCACTCATCTATCGGCACTTGGCTCAAAATGTCGAGTATGGTACAGGAAAATCTCCCCGAACTTCCCATGATGATTCCACCCTGACCTGCTGACTCTTAATATATCTGTCAGTGATACCACGTCAAACGTCATTCTCAAAATCTCTTTAATTGAGACATGAATTGCAACCATTTTATTTTTTTTTTGGCCTGTAGGACTTTTTATGGATACACATTTGTTCAGTATTATGAAAAAGATTTGTATATAACTCCATCAAAAGCTTTTATGCGATAAACATGGTGACATTCTATCAAACGCAAAACGTTCAAAACCACATCAACAAACGTTATGAATAGGGAAAAAAAGGTCGTGCCTATGGTCATGATGGTAATGATATAATGTTCATTAAATTGTCGAAGACTCTGGTCAAAGTACACTCAAGATTTAAGCAAAAGCAGAAAAATGAATTTTATTCAGGTCTTAGACGTCCTTTACAAAATAAACATCGATTACCTTGGAAACATTATGGATTCATCTATTCATACTTATCTGACATGGGTTCCTGTAGCGGAAACACGCTCACAACAGAATCAAGGATCATACTTCTTTTAATGCTGTGAAAGGTTCCGAGGCCAGTAAAGAGTAAATCCCATTCAAGTAAACGAAGTATGGTGATGGTGAAAATAGTTTGCAAAGGATATGAATGAGATTAAAAACTCATTTTTTGATGGCTGTCAAAAGCTTTGGCTTAGGCAAATATCTATGACGTAAATAGGCTGATAATCATGATGATAATCATGGTAATGAAAAAGACAAGATTCCTCGGAAAGGCTTTAGATAATTTGGCTATTGATGCGAGACTGTTTGAATAATAAAAATCTCTAAAGTTTTTCTTTATTTCTGTGGACAAAGAGATTACTTCGCTTCGCTTTACCCTGAGCAATGTCCGAAGAATATATTTTTAAAGAGGATTGTATAGACTAAACTGATCTTCGTATATATTTTTCTAAAGAGGATTGTATAGACTAAACTGATCTTCGTGAAGTGATAAATGTTTGTTTGAGTGGCCCAAACATGGAGTAGTGTGTGCATCGCTTTGTAACTGCAAGGAAAAGACACTATATCAAATGACTTTTGGATTGGAAAGAGGAGACTATGGAACAAACGTAAAGTTCATCCATGCCAGAGATGATTGCCCAAGAATTTCAGAAAACTTGAATAATATATCATTCAAGGAATTCATGGAATTATCGACTGAATTATTTCTCAGGTTGAAAGAATCTGGCTATCAAAATCCATTAGAAATTTGTGGTAATATGATTTAAATGAACCTACGGGCGACAAGTGATTAATTTTACTTTTACCTTTTCCCAGGCAGCCCGGGGCATGTATAGTCAGCATCAACTATTCATATTCTGTGTATTGATTTCCATTATATTTCCTTTGTAATTCTTTTGAATTGCCGAATAAAATAATAATAATAATAATAATAATAATAATAATAATAATAATAATTATTATTATTATTATAATAATAATAATAATAATAATTATTATTATTATTATTATTACTATTATTATTATTATTATTTAATTATTATTATTATTATTATTATTGTTATTATTATTATTATTATTATTATGATTATTATGATTATTATTATTGTTATTATTATTATTATCATTATTATCATTATAGCTAAGGGTTGTTAAATACAGATATCAATGCAAGTAAGTTTTCAGATAACAATAAATTACAAGCAATTTGTTTCGAAGTTATTATAGTACCAGGTTTCCACGGACCCAAATCAATTCATTTCAGTTTCTTGTAATAGAGTAAATTATTATGTACCAACACGTACAAGAAAAAATAGAAAAAAAGACAAAGGAAAAATCAAAACATAATGAAATAGCAGTCGAACTAAAAAGAATTACAGCAGGGGTACCATAAAATGTGCAACATAAAAATGTAATGTATAACGTGTCCACTTTGCCTATATGATCTTGGTTCCCACAGACAAATACTTCACACCGACTTTTACAAATGAATATTTTCAGTTTGCCATATTCTAAAACTGGGCATATATGGCTTGGCACTCACAACTTGATACATGTATTTCCATTGCACCAATCAAGGACATTCAGATATTATAAATGAACGGAACAAGTGCAATCTCGGGCCACATATTTAACCCCTTGAAGCAGGCTGCGATGTTCTGGCACAGAGGTTTCAGGAAACGTCAATATCCATACGCGATTGTTGTTTACTGCTTACTGTGGCATGAATTATCTTGAGCTGTAATATCTGTACATTAGTCAGCGTAGTAAAATAGCGCCTCGCATGCACCCTGCTCTGTCATACTAACAAAATATGACACATACTCTACGTCGTCATCAATACTCTTCATTATATAAAAAATTTCAACAAGTTCTCTGGGTCAAAATTTATATTGTTCCAAACCACACTAGACATGTAGAACCTCATGGACTACCAAGCATCACAGCTGACAAGATGCTACATCTCTCCTTTTATTCATCTGAGACGAGTTATTCTCATTGCTGGTGCTCTTCTTGTCTGCACTACCACTGGATGTGACGTCATCGCGTCCGATGCCCAATTTCTCCTTCCACAGACCAATAATACGCTTGTTGAAACCAAATGCCAGGAAGATGAATACCCCCTGCAGGGAATTGACAGCAGTGAAGATGTACCAGAGTTCTGGAACGTTAGCATACTCACAGACGAAAGCGAAGATCCACGGGAACCCCATGGCACCAGACAACTAAAAGGCAAAAGTAGTGGTGGATTAAGTGATAAAGTAGTGGTGGATTAAGTGATAGCTGATTCGGGACTTCCAATTTGGCCGACAGCTCACGATACTGAAAGCACAACGGATTGACGGCCCACAACACCGAAGCAACCAGACCGAAAATCATGACAATGGCTAGCTGGTGAACTTTCAGGAATTTTGTCAGATATATCACTCTCAGGGGTCGAGGATCTCGAGGAAATTCGATCTCCTGAAAATCGGTCTTGTGGGCCTTTTAACAATTTGTCAGAAAGCACCTCGGGACCGAAAATATCTGTCTCTGGGTTGTTGGTCTACAATACCTCCCGGGTTCGAATCCCGGTAGGCGCACTGTAATTTTCTCACATACTTCTTTTATTTACATATTAGATCCTACCAATTACGATAATACAATTTACACGAAACAGGAAATTGTCCATACAAATCTTAGTTTGGGGACGGGCCCACAAAAAAGAAAATAAGGCGTGAAAATGAAAGTTTTTCACATGAAACAAAATTTCAAAGGAAAGCACGTCACGTTTAAAACAATCTTCCCATTACTTACTTATCCTTTTAACCCACTGACTACTGAATTCTCTTATTCCCTGTAGGCTTTAAAGTCACCCGTTATAAGTAGGCGGTTAAGTCTAATCTGACCGAAGGTCCTTGCACCAAAGGATACCAGCGAAAATGTCTAACAACACAATATTAGGGCAAATAACTTTTGCAGGTGGTATAACGTTCTCACCTTAATATACAACGACAGCTCCTCCTTTGCTTTCACTAGGCTGGGTCTCTTCCTCAGTGCTTTTCCCGACGTTTTTTTGGTAAGTCTTATCCCCGCCACAGTGTCGATGAACAAGATTGCGTTCAGGAACAGAAGTGCAGCAAATGGTACGCCGAATCCGAAAAGAGTTGCATCTCCTCTCGACAACCAGCAGAGGCCATCGGTGGCATAGGCGAAGTCAAGACTGGTGCAGTCACACAAGTCGATGATCAAGCAAGCGCCAACGATCAACGCTGGAGTTCCCCAGGCGTAGAGAGAGTATCGGATAAAGAATCTTCGAGATTCAACGCGAATCTGCGTCTTAACACGAGAGCCAAAGGTTCGATTCAGATCAACAGCCAGAACATTCATCCAAAAGAAAAAGGACAACCAGAAAAAATGGGTTAAAGCTGCCACTGTTTTGCAAAGGATCGTACTCTGTGCGCTAACACCACCCACGGGGAATAAAACAAAAGTTATCAGGAGAGCAATGGACAGGGAAAGGACCAATTTGCCGGCCAAATTGCGGAGAGTAGGGAATAGTGAATAGGTAGTTAGTATAAATAACATTGATATGATTGACAAAATTGTTCCTACGATGGAGATGATGACTAGTCCATCAGAAAAGTTACGATCAGCAAAAACAGCATCCTTTAGACAATACACAACTGAACCATCTGGCTGCATTTGGAACTGACCCTGTGAAAGGACAATATCGGTCTCGAGGATTCGAAGCGATAATTGAGACTGATTAGACATAAACTCAAACCGGCTGGCCTGGAGACTGACATATGTGTCACAGACGAGTGTTGCGTTGTCCATACATATGTCATCTATGGTCGAAACACTTATAACATATTTCTCTGTCTCTCTGGAAATGTTAACTCGGAAGGGTTGCAAAGATGTTCTGTTGTAATCTGCAAATGTCCAGGAACTATGTGAGTCACAGTGCCATCCTGCGGGGACATCAATTGACAGCTCTACCAGGGACAAATTTCCAAATGAAGGCGAATATATGCTGCATGGATCAATGGAAACTATATTGCCTCCTAGACCAAATGCCCTATCAGAGACAGGCAGGGTAGTAAAATTCATTTCTGCATCGAAACACACTCGACAGCGCAAGTCGTACGAGGTTTGGTTACAAATATCATTCTCTTCTAGGTGAGCCTCTGTCGGAGTACAAGACAGTTTAGATATTGAGGAAACAACTGAGAAAGCTAGTATATTCAATGACGACTCAATGATTATACTGTTTACGGCCGCTGCAAGGTACTCCGCGTCAAATGACGTCATATTTACCACATCTGGACCATGATAGAATGACATACAAATCCTTCCATTCGCATCTGAGGGGACACGTTCACACTCTTCAGTTGTGACGTTATATTCATATCCAGAGAGGCAATGAAGCAGTTGACACGTGCTCGTTAGGGGGTCGAAGGCCTCATTTTGAGCACAAGACATAGCAACAAGTTCCTGATTATTAGTCGTAAAGCTGAAGTATTCTGCAAATATTGGATGACCCATTTCAGAGTCTAGAACAAACTCAGGGCCAATCCAGGAACACAGATGAAAGTAGTTTTTACACACGTCGATTCCATTACAGTGGGCACACTGGAGGTTTTGATAAATGGTACCGTTATGTCCTACCGGTGCGAGGTAGGATGGACACTTCGTCTCAGTACCATTGGAATAACTTCTATGACAAGTCTTCACATCGACCGGAAAACAGAGGCGAGGTCGGATATCAGAAGGTATATCTGATGGCGGTTGCAACATACATTTACAATATAGATATGATGCTATTAATTCTTGAATGGTTCTGTCAAAGATAAATTCACTTTCACTTGAAGGTACACTACTTGGAGAAGAGGGGAGACTATCAGAGTAACAATTTTTCTGCCATATCTGAATGCTACCTAAGGAAATCCCATGGCAAAATGCACAGTATATGTTCTTAAAGTGGCCAGCGCTAGAAACAGTGATGGGAGTTACGAATATGTCCTCAGAAGTTGGCGGATTTTCACAATATCTTCGGAATGTACTATCCGCAAGGATGTAGGCGGGGCACTGTGAAATAAGGTGGTATGAGGCAGAGATCGTGACGTTTACGACTGGACTATATTGTATCCCCCAGACCGTAACGCAACTCATATATTGCAGATACAAATCTTCCCATGCCATCTTGTCAGGGGCAATATCTGGAGAAGGGTTTATAAATTTGTCGGGTACCAACATCTCTTCAATATCAGGGCAACACTCATCGTACAGGTCACACTTCTCATCACACTTGCACTTTCTTGCCACCCATGGTACATGTATACTGCAGGAAAATGGCCAAGATCGATAGGGGCAGGTCGGGTCAAGAAATCGATTCGATGGTCCTTCCTCCTTGCAGTCGATAGCTTCTACATCAATACAAAGAAATGAAATAAAACTATTTTTTCTTCAGTAGTAAAAAAGAAAATTTTACTCTGTACGTCAAGGGTTCCTTGATTTTCGAAATACATTGCATACGCTTCACATAATTAGATCTGTAAAGAGATATCGTCAGAATCAATGCACTCTCAATAAACAGAAAAGCGACTTGTGAGTTCATAATAAGAAATTAAACGCTATCATCAACAAGATAATTGGTATACTTATTAACAGACCGTGGTGATTCAATATCATTTTTAGTATAATTGTGAGGTATCGGTCACATTTGACGATAACGATTACTGTGTACCTATAAATTGTTGCCAAATCGGTCAAGCGCCTCTTACGTAGAAAATGAACGTGAAATCGTCATAACATGTCAGACTTGACCGATATATGCTAATAAACCTCCGTGGCTTAATTTCATCGTCTTGGGTAGATTCACTGGCCCACCGATTCTTTTTTTTTTTCAGCTTTGAGCTCACTTAAAAAAATTGTGAGCTAATCATTTTGCTTCTTTAAAGTGACGCCAGATGAAGAGACAACGTGGGCAGTGTCCGAAAAGGACTGGCTGAAGTCCACAGATTTTATCGTTCAGGTGTGACCACTTAGGTATCGTGGCAGGTACACTACATTAAGCACATACATTATCGTTATGTATATCAGATGTGACTGAGGCCTATATGAGGAATCGTGTGGGGCTGTGTTGTGTGAAGGAGACTGAAATCTTCTTGGTCCTTGGTCGTTGGTTGGTTGGTTGGTTTGTTGCGTGGGTTAAACCTCAGGGGGATGAGCGGTATAAAGTCCTTCCTCCTCCTCCCCCCCCCCCCCTCGCTTTTTAGAGAGGGTGAGTTCAAGTTCAAGTTCAAGTTCAAGTTTTCATTTCAAAAGTAATGCGAACAAAAATATCTTTTTAACAGTAGTTCATGATGACGTATACAAAATATACCACAACTTCTCAATAAAATGATGTTTCAATCTATTAGGAGTTTTTGATAAATTATCAAAAACGGCGGTGATAGTACAATAATTTCTATTCAGTGAAATGCTATTTAAAAAAACACAGAGAGAGATGATCGGAGAGTATATGTGTGGGTGTTGGGGGGTTGTGAGTGTGTGTGAGGAGGTGTGGATGTGTCGTAGTCGAGGTGTCGTAAATATCGGCGAAGGTATTCCCGAGTCGCACATTAATCGTGAATTTATTTTAAGTACCCAAGCGATCTATCAACAAAACTAGAAACCGTGGATCCTCGCGAATATATTCGCCAGTGTTCCCGACTCGTACTGAAATTCGTCGTGAATATTTTCGCCAATTTTCTCGATTGACTCTGCGAAGTTGTATATTTCATTGTGAATATGTTCGACGATATTCATGACGAAATTCACGACACGTCGAAATTAACGAAATATGCGACTTCGCACATTTTGTTGTAAATATTGGCGAACATATTCGCGACGAAATTGGCAACTTCGCACATTTCGTCGTGAATATTGGCGAAGATATTCACTTTTTTCCGATGCCCCTTCAGGACCACCATATGCATGTATTTGTTTGTATGTTTAAAAAAAAAATTGTGTACTCTTATGGTAGTTCGCGCTAAAATTCATGGCAAAAGATTTCGATCATCCCCGTCCTCCTCGAAACGGATGTACCACGATCGTTGGCTGTTTATTTTACCTGACTATAAAAAACCATGTGTATGCTAGTAAGTGATCAAAGTAGGAACTGATGGCTTCAAGTACTCTCCGAGGGACTTCAGTCTTAGTATTAAAAGCGGATTCATCTAATGCCTTACCAAAGGGCACTTGCGCATTCTCTTGGTTTCAAACGCGGGTACGGGCAGGCGGCGCACAGTGGGCCAGGGCGAGACCAAAGTGCGCCAAAAGTCATTTTGGGCAATTTAATTTTTTCAATTTTTGTCATGCCCTATTGAAAGACAATACTTTGAAGAATACTTCAGTAAAATATCTAACTCCGGTATGTACATTAAGGGTGTGAATTTCCTACTTCAAACCGCAAAACTCGACATATTGTGCGTTTCAGTGCAAATAGTGACCAATTTGATAAATAAGTTATTTAAACATGTAGTTTTAAAACTTATCGATCTAAAATTGCTTCCACATATTCCTGATAGTTCATTTGACTGTATGAATGGGTTAAAATGGATAGAAACACAATCTTCGTGAATATAATAAGGTAATTATCGTACAAAATTGACTGATTTTCCATGTTTTTCATAAATCAAGAAGAAACGTTTAGATTTCCACGGATTTCCAAATCAATTTTATCACCAGCGTTTTCCCTGATGTCTCAGCTTTAAGCTGATACCAAATTTGGCTGCCACCTTCTGCCACTTTTTATGTTAGAGGCGATTTTCCCTGGCACATTACCCGGAAAATCAGGTTATTTTGGGCCGCGCGGCTGCTGAAGGATTCTCCGTCATTATACAGCGGCGCATGGGGGCGCGCATGACTCTTTACACGCGGTGCCGTATATAATTATAGGTAACAACATGGCGCGTTTTGTTTGTACGTTGGGCAAGCACAATTATGCAAAAGAAATTGCGCCATAGTGTAACCTAATGAAACCGAGTTGGCCAGACGCTCTCTATAGTGGTACTGTTTACACGGCAAGGTCCCATGAACTCAATAAGAAGTAAACAAGATTTATAAATATTATTATAGGACTTGATTTAGTTGCTGAAAAACCCCCTCTTCCAAAGGTTAAGGTGTACTAACTACTTACAGCTAAAACTTTCCCCTGCGATATATGTATGGTACATGATTTCGATTCTATACTTCACAGCTAAAAGTGACGATTCACACCATGCACACGGTATGAATTCCTAAAACTTATTCATTAATTCTTTTATAATATTTATTTCATGCAATTTTTCATACAACTGAAACCCTTTCTTAGTTGCTTAATTATTTACTTCATTTTCCTTTTTCCTAATCTGTTATCATTCCAGTATAGCATTTAAAAGAAAACACATGGTTCAAGGTGTTGAGCTCATGATTGATCGATTCGATCGATTTATCTTTTCATCTACCTATCTATCTACACGTATCCTTCTCTATCTATCCATCCATCAATATCCTTATAGTATTCCTCTATCTATCTATATCCTATTCATCCACATATCTATAGGTATTTTTCTGTTTATCCATCCATCTGTCTCAGGACATATTCATCAATCTATTTACTCCTGTGATTTACACACATTCATATCTTTCTATCTGTCTATCTATCTATCCATCTATCCATCTATCTATCTGCATATATTCCTCTTCTAGGTAATTCTTCGGAAATAATTTCGAAGACTCTTCGAAATAATGCATTCCTCATACGTTATGAACAATAGGCCTACGAAAAATTGACTGAAAGAATGCATGGACTTCATCAGTCAATATCATGTGTTCGTTAACTCCATGATACCTGAAGAATTACTTTGTACATTCATACCTATAAAAGACTTTCTGTACATTATAATGAGATATGTAGAGGGGAAAAGCAATGACATAATGTGCAAAAGTTTATTGAGAAGAACTTCGAATGCCTCATAGAGACATAAGCTCTCACTGATTTCGGCAGCCAATCAGAAATCAGTGTTTTAATGATGTCACATGTGTTTGAAATTGCTTTCATTGGATTCTACGTATCTGATTACCCTTAAACCCATCATTTAACCATAATATTAGAGTAAAACTGAGTGAATATGAATTTTGGCGCACTTTGGAGCTATCCTGGCCCACTGTGCGGCGCAGTTACCGGACAACTGCTCTACCGCTTATCGCATCCCGCCCGTATTCACAAAGGTTTACTATGTTAAACCAAGGTTTAAGTCAGTTATCTAACTATGGGTAGCCAAATGTAACACGAATCTCTAACAGTAGATGTTCGATTTATCAGGATTTTGGAAGTCAAATATCAAAACTGCCTGGAAATGATATATACAATAGTTTTCTTGACCATTATAGCATGAGACCTTAAGTCGAGTAATCATAAGGAACATAACAGCTTAGACGAAATTGTCACATTTGGCTACCCACAGTCAAGCCACAGATTTAAACCATGTTTTAACAAGGTACACCTTTGTGAATACGGGCCAGTATGTATATGGTTGTCGCGGGGGAGGAGGGGGGGGGGCAGTGTGCTATATGTGCCTAATATCTGCCTACTCTCTACTTGTCCTCACCAGAAAAATTCATTGCCGCTGAAGAGTCCGCGCTTGCCTTTGGCATGTTTGGACGGTTTGAAACGAGATGTATGGTGAGCATCGTGAGAAGCAGGAAACAGAGTGTGCGATGCATTGTGAGATGTCTGTCGGATTAATCAAAAGACATGTACATATGATTTATTGTTTAGAATCGGAAGAATCAATATCTATCCCTGCTTATAAAAAAAACTATGAATTGTATACAACGTATGAAAGGACACAGGCCTTCATAGATATATTTTACAAACACTATCGTTCTATAACCAGGGCCCCGTTGCATAAAACTTACCATTAATCGTAACTCTGCCATCTATTCAATACCAACATTGCTCAACAGCCAATCAGCCCTTAAGGTTTCCTTGGAAGTTACAACTGATGGCAAAGTTACCATCAAATGTTGCATTCAATCAAAATGATTGATGACTACTGAATTTTCTCATTCTCATGGGCTTGATACCGGGATCACGTGGTTCTCAAAGACAAAGGGTTGAGAAAGTAGTTCCTGCAGTAATAAACATAGCTTCATTTACTAGATCAATCAATCACTGCTCATTCCACAAAGCTGGGTATAGGTCCCAAGATGATGGCAAAGTTACAATCAAATGTTACCATCAATCAAACGGGGCCCTGATGACAGTATATATGTACTGAATTTTCTCATTCCCATAGGCTTAATACGGAGATCACGTGGTTCCGAAAGATAAAGGATTAAGATATAGTAGTTACTCAGTGCAGTATAATATAGCATAGTATTTATTGGTCCAATATGTACTCAACACATGGATATTTGATTCGCTTACATATTAAAGGCATACATAAAGACATTTAGATACCAGAAGAATATACAAAAAATACATACATTGTATTGCATTAATTTGGATATGATTTTTTCATTAATATTACATGATTAATCTGATTTCTATAAGGATACTTGAAGTTATAAACCTAGACTCATGTACTAAATCAATCAATTACTGCATCATTCCACGAAGCTTGGTCCCCAGACGCTAAAAGAAAAGAAAAAAAAAACAGATATCGTGAAAAGCTCTGCACAAGATCAGTTCCACACAAGAATATTTGAATTCATCGAAATGATTTTAGGTCACATTCTGTCACGACAATAAAAAGAAAGAAGTATACTGCTATAGAAAACCATCAACCATGCATGTTGTCAGGTTCTAAGTGGTTGAATCTTTGCATAGTCACAAAGAGGAAGAAATGAAAGCAATGTCTCAGTATACCTTCCTGTCATCCAATACATGATATACGTGATGAAACCATCGTCACTGTTTGATCAAACAGTACGAATTTGAAGGAAAAAAATCAATATGAATGTGCGCAGTCTCATTTTCCATAGCAAGAAATGGGGTTCAAATTATATTTAAAAATTTCAGGGATGAAAACAAACAAAAAACACATTAAAGCGAGTTCATGAGGCGTGTAGATGAAAATACTCCGACATTTTTCGAATATATTATATTCGTTTTAAACTTCATTTGAAATAATGGATTTCTGAAAGTGTGCAGTTTTATTATAAAAAAAAAATCATCTTTGTATAATTATACATAAGATCAATAAAATAGTCATGCTTGATGGGGATATTTCACTTCTTTTTTTTTTTTTTTTGTGACTCGCGTGACGCGACAATATAGTGAAGATTTCTGACCTTACTGTATTTGACTGGATTTTCGCAAGAAAGTACTTACCCCATTCACACCAAATTTCCTGCAGTTAATTTTGAGACATTAGGCAGGAATAAGTCAAAATTTCTATATCCTTTGACTTTTCGTTGTAAGTCAATCACCTGTATGAAAATGTGACTCGCGTGACACATGGGTGTGACTCGCGTGACAAGTGTCATTTGGGACTAAAATGAGAACCAATTGTCATGATATTATAGAGTAAAATGAGCCAAACTGTTAACCTAACATACCATTTATGGCACAGGCGGCGATCCTGGGGGGGGGGGGGGGGTGGGCGGGGGGCATGTCCCCCTTGATTTTTTCGGGGGGGGGTCGTCCCCCTCTCGATCTTTAGAACTTGATATATTTATTTTTCTGTTTATAGGCCTAGAATGTATTTTGATGGTAAAATGAGGCTTCCTTTTTGTGGTTATTTTAGCTAACTCACTTCGCTCGCGATCACCCCCTTCCCGTTTGAAACAGATTTTCGGCGATGACTTACGGTGTTTCCTCCCCCCCCCCCCCCCCCACTCGTTACATAAAAAATCGCCGCCAGTGATTTATGGTCAGCTGCATCCCATACATCTTTAAAACAAAAGGAATTATTCAATTCAATCTCTGATGGAAGCACTTTGAACATGCTATATGTACTGTAAACATCCAGCAAAAATTCACTTTCCTCCCCCCCCCCCCCCCTGCATATCAAGAGTTATGAAAAGTTCTTTTGAACTAATTTTTATTTCTTACTTAACTACTTTGAAAGTCTTATACCGTGGAACCCCGTTATAACAAACCCCTCTCGACCAAGGAAATGACCTCTTTATATCGAAACCTTGTTATATCAGGGCTAAATAACAAAATACAAATAAGTGGGACTGGCAAAATTACCTTGTTATAACGAGAGTTTGTTATAACAGTGTTCTTTTTAATGAGATTCCACTGTACTTGAAATGAATCAAAGTAAAACTTCCCTTATTAAGTTCACTTTCATTTTTGCCTTGGAACTTATGTCCACATTAAGTTCTTCTTGAAACATGAAAGTCACTTTGATGGGCAAAGACTCCTCCATTCTTCTTACAAATAATGTTCACACACCGTGTTATCTTTTTCTTTCTTTTTATCATTATAAAGCGAGGTAATAAAAAATGACTGACTATTTTGTTTCCGTTGAGCAAATTACAATGAAATCACATTTAAAAGTCAACCTATGCCAATCTATCTTTCTTAGAGGTAAATCAGATAGCCACTTTGGTATATTAGATTTTCTTTGCCAGAGTGTCAGCTTTATAGTGCGTAAATTTCGGAAATTTCCTAATTATCTCATGGAATCAATATCCACGCCTTCTTTGTTAACATGGTTGAGGGCCAATTTTTGAAGATTCGATTCTCTTCATCCATGAACTGTCCCCTATTGTTAACAAGATCTTGCTGCTGTACTTTGCAGAGGATGTGAGCAGAAGTGTATCATTATGGGAGATTTCAACTATGATCTTTTATCCAGTGATGCTAATATACCTGCACATGATTTTTTAGAGACATTCCTCTCTGCCTCTTTTTTGCCACTTATTTCTAGACCCACTAGAATAACCAATACTTCGGCAACTCTTATTGACAACTTTTTTTCAAATGTATGTTCTGAATTTAAAGCTGGCATAGTCCTGTCAGATATTTCTGATCATTTTCCGATTTTCGTGTATTATTCTGGACGGTTTCAGGCAAATAACTCTCCTAGTCATGTACCTAAAAGACGTATATATAGTGACGAAAACCTGTGTCGATTGAAATTAAGTCTAGAAGAAGAATCTTGGGATGACGTTTTTAATACAGAAGATGTTAATCAGTCGTATGAAATATTTGTTGAAACTTTTATGTCGCATGTAAATCGAAATATTCCTTTTTCTAAACCTAAGTCTAAAAATTATAAGAAATCGCCTAGACTACCTTGGATAACCAATTCGATTCTACGTTCAATAAATCGGAAAAATAAGTTATACTATAAATATATATCTAAACTTACTGATCAAACACGGATTCACTATACTAATTATAAGAATGTACTTACAGGGGTGATCCGTACTGCTAAAAAAGAGTATTATCATGATCAATTCAGTCGTTGCAAAAATGATCTTAAAAGAACATGGAATATCATCAATTCTACCATCAATAATAGATCAAAGCATTCTAAGATAACTAAGCTTAGACATAATGATACTGTAGTCGAGGATGAAGTTCAGATGGCAGATATTTTCAACGATTATTTTTCCAAAGTTGGTTTTAACCTTGCTAGGCGCATACCATCAACATATCGTTCATTTCACCACTATCTGGGGGACAGAAATGAAAGTTCTATATTTTTCTCTCCTACGTACCCGCAAGAAGTAATTAAAATTATTTCTGGCCTAAAATTAAATAAGAGTGCAGGATTTGATGAAATTGATAACAACCTTTTACAGAAAACTATGAATTATATAGTTGATCCTCTCGTACATATATTCAATTTGTCATTACTTTCTGGACATATTCCAGATTCAATGAAAATTTCGAAGATAATCCCAATTTTCAAAAAAGGTGACAATGCACTAACAAGTAATTACAGACCCATCTCACTGCTTACAACCTTGTCAAAAATCCTTGAGAAGTTGGTCCACATACGAACAATAAAATTCTTTAAAAAGCACAACATCCTTTCTGATACTCAATTTGGCTTCCGGGAAAAGAGTAGCACTACCCATGCAATACTTTCTTTAGTTCAAACAGTTGCCAAAGCTACTGATCAGTCTTCTAATACGGTTGGTTTGTTCATAGATTTTTCTAAAGCATTTGATACTGTTGATCATGACATCCTACTTTACAAACTTTCTCATTATGGAATTCGGGGAAAACCGTTGACGTGGTTCAAGAATTATCTTAAAGGGCGCTCCCAGTTTGTTTCACTGAACGATCATTTCTCTGAACCTAAACCTGTCCTTTGTGGAGTTCCGCAGGGCAGTATTCTTGGCCCACTTTTGTTCATTATTTATATAAACGACATTGAGAAGTCATCTGGTTTGCTTCAATTTATACTTTTTGCTGACGACTCGAATATATTTTTGTCACATAGCGATCCAGAGCAATTGACGCAAATTTTAAATAACGAACTTAAAAGTGTTACAAATTGGATAAAAGCAAACAAACTGTCGCTTAATTTAGACAAAACTAGTTACATGCTATTCAGTAATAAGCTTGCGACCTTGCCAAATGATATAATTTTTGATGGTACTGTCATTCAAAGGGTCCGATCAACTAAATTTTTGGGGCTAATCATTGATGAAAAACTATCTTGGAAAGCGCACATTGACAACATCTGCAAAATCATTGCTCGCAACACTGGTATCCTTAGCAAATTAAGACACTTCCTACCCCATTATATTATGTTATCCTTGTATTCTACGTTAATTCTTCCTTACTTGAATTACGGACTTATCGCCTGGGGCAGTGCAGCAACTTCCCAAATTAACAGACTCTTTATATTACAAAAAAAGAACAATTCGTATTATTAATAATGCAGATTTCCGGGCACACACGAATAATCTTTTTCTGAATGATAAAACTTTGAAAATTAAAGACTTGTATATTTTTCAGCTTGGACAGCTTATGTACAAGCTCAGCACTAAACAATTACCTATGCCTCTTAATGATATGTTTGTAAAAAATGATTCGATTCATAGTTACTTCACTCGCCAGGCGAGCTCCTTCCATCTACCACTAAATAGAACATCGTTTGCTCAAAAGACATTTGTTTTTACAGGTCCAAAACTCTGGAATTCTCTTCCAAATGATATTATACAATGCAATTCAATACAAATTTTCAAAAGGAGACTTAGAAGCTTTCTTCTGAATAGCTACTAGGTAATCGCATTTGCCAATCGAATATAATTTGTAGCGTGACTGTGTGCAACTTTGATGTTTGTGTACCTTGACTGTGTTTTTTTTTTTTTTTTAAATGTATATATTTATCATTGTTTTGCATCTTAAAATGATTTTGTAATTACTGAATCAGTTGTTATTGTTGTTATTTTTTCATAAAATATTAGTTCAAGAGAATTACTTTTAACAGGGGGGCCTACACCCTACAAGCTCTGCTTTTTAGTCGGCCCTCCTTCCCTTTCAATTTTTTTTTCTTTTTCTTATTCATTGTATTGTGCAAGTTTATCTATATGTATGTTAATATGTGAAGTAAACTGTACCATCACTGTAAATATGAAAAGTTGAAAGAGGAAAAATAAATGAATTGAATTGAATTGAATTGAATTGAATTGAATTGAAGATGACATTCCAGTTGAAATATAGATTACTTATCATATGCATTGTACCTCCTTAATTATCAAATGGTATGATATGTACCCTTAATGTGATGATGATGATGATTATTATTATTACTTATTATTTATATTGCGCTTTTCCCATAAGGCCAAAGCGCTTACAATAAATCAAACAGTAAACATATAATCAAATGTATATCCTAAACTACAAACTGCAAAAAAGATGATTGAAACATTTTACGTTAATTATTTTAAAGGAAGAATTTATTTCTGTCAAAAAATCTAATTCATTCTCTTTATTTTCACAAACTTGTAAAAACGTGACAGCCCTAAGAAATCTTAGCGTGACTCGTGTGACATTATTGTTCTGGTGTTTTTCATAATGAAGGGGTTTACACATGGAAATTTCCTTTGCTGGTATGATTAAGGACCCAAAGCTCCTCACTTGCTATGAACTACAAGTCGTACAATATACTACTTTTGAAGCAATCTAAAATATGGACATATTTTTGTGACTCGCGTGACACATTTTCGAGGGTGTTTTCAATCTGAAATATTGTCATATTGATATGGTAAAATTGGTGTAAAATAAGACTTAATACAAAAAAATGATTTATCTACAGATAATATAACATGCTTTGAATAGTGTGATTGAAATAAGTACCAAATAGGCATAATTCTTGCAGAAATTTTGATCTCTGTTTCGGAAGGTGTAACTCGATTGTTAGAAGGTAAAAGGTGGTGAAAATTCAGGTTTTCACCTTTTGCAATGTACATAATACCTAGCCAAACATGCATCGTTTTTTTTTTAATTGGTTGAACTTGAAATTTTAAGCTGTTGATGTCTGGTTACATGGGATGGCTGAGCTGTCTTTTTCTTGTCATGTTGATGAGGGATCTATTGACGCATGTGTTGCACATTTAAAAACATAGTATACAAAGATACTTGACCTTGAGTAAATAAGCGAGCCCGGGGGGGGGGGGGGGTATGTCTCATTGAGGCCTGTACTCGGGGCCTGTACATCATCCGCGTAAACGAAAACGTAGAAAAGGGGTGGTTTTTCAGCACCAGACGGAGAAGCCGAGGATCCCTTGAAGGGTATCAAAAACAAGAAAAATCTGGGAAAAGGGTACAAATTCAGATGTGATGATGCAATCTTTGAAATATAAAAATGGTGGATGATGTACAGGCCTCAATGAGACATACCCCCCCCCCCCCCAGTAGGCCAAGTGAATGAATAATTTACAGACAGGTTAACACAAGATAGAAGACCGCATTAAGAGGAAAAGGGAATTAGAGCCAGAAAGGGAAGAGGAGGCTGTGGGAAGATAAAAGTGGAATGCGGTAGGCCTAAATTAAACAGATAGCACTACGAGACAAATGCCTACACTGCTTTTTGCTTTTTTGTTTGTTTGTTTGTTTGTTTCAGATGGAAAGACATTTTTGTCAGCAACTTCAATCCGACAAAAAACAAAGTCATGACAAATGAGAAATAAAGAGTTAAAAAATGAACATGCAGTTACAATTAACAGACTTAGTGAAGAACTAAAATTGATACATTACCTGATGATATCAGCTAGGACAACCTCTGTGAGGGATAGTAACGCAGACGAGCGAGCAGGCGAAATATACAATCAGATGATGAAGCTTTCTTTTATATCCATATGCAAGATCAATAGAGCCAACGAGAGGTGAAAACAAACAAAAAACTGGCATGATTTACCGCTTCTTACACTCTCGACATGATAGCTTTCCTAATAAAATGATATGACAAGTTATAGAAGTGGAGCATAAGAACGTAATGTATAGGCATAGACAATGGCGTATCAACGATATTCCGGCTAGGCTGCAAGTGGGGTGAGGGAATGTTGATGATTCTCTTTGTCATGTTTGGATCATGTTTAACTAAAAAATAAAATTCTCTCATGCGATAGAAAAACAAGAGGGAAAAAATAGCGCCGAGCAAACAGAAGAAGAAATTCAATCACGTTTTAGTGCCTTGTTGAAAGGAAAGGCAAAATAGGAGCACGTTTCATTTTGCCTATTCAACGTTTGCGCCCCCCCCCCCCCGTATTATTGTATGTATTTGCAATGTCCTTTACTTAAAAAATTACGAAACTAATGTTAAAAGTAGACTTATTATTGACTGAAAATTAATACGAGCGGAAGAGCGATGCTTCTTGTTTTCTCAAATCGATGTTCTCGTTCCAATTTGAATAGCAAACCTTTTAGCGCAGCGGTTGCCTGCACGCAAGGCCGTGCTGTATAAACCTCGGATGCATTGACACAGCTTCTATAGAGGTAGCATTAGCTGCCGAGCTAATCCACTTTTGTAGATACGTCATGGCCTATTGTCTTCTATTATGGGGGAAATGGGGAGCATTCACAATGTCTTTGATAATTATAAAGAAATATAAGCCACGGTATTTTCTTTATTCTGTCCATTTAAGAGCAGGAGGTCGCCTGTATCAATCGACTGTCGTATCCAAGGGTCATAATTATGAAATTGATTTGAAATGCATCGGAAATGTCACCTCATTTTGAATGTGACTCGTGTTTCATGGTTGATTTGATCGGTTTGTTCACTCATGTGGATCACACGGTTCGCGGTTCGATTCTCGCTTCGCTACTTATGTTGTTTGGCAAGACATTAATCTTCATTGCCACTTCCACTCAGGAGAAAAATGGATACATGAATGAAACATAAAAAACTATCATCCTCTTTATTTCATTTTTGAAACCATAGTGCTTGAACAAGAATCTTTAACATGAACAGAAAAGTAGTAGGGCCTGTTTCTCGAAGCCATCATAAGTCTAACTTCTTAACTAAATCGTTAGTTTTGCTAGTTGCGTTTCACGAAACCGTCTTAGCTAAGATTTCATTACTTCAGAGGGAAGGATCTATATAGATGACTCTTAGAACTTAGTAACGTCGTATCACCATGATCACTGTCAGATCTTTTTAGTCTCCGTGTAGCACCATCACATGTCATTACTGTGTAGATAAGCTGGCGAAAAGGACGCCACAGTCACCACACACCTTTAATGCAAATCTTCAAATCTTTAAAAATCCTCAAACCTATCTTTCTTACACGTTCACTAAATTTAGGAATTTATCCTTGTAAAAGATTTTATGAAAATTTTATGAAGGAAGTCCATAATTTGTTCAAGTCATGTTTTCAACTATAGACTAACCAGATTTAATATATTTTTCCACGTTCCGATTAAAAAAAAAAGAAAAAGAAAAAAATTCAAATCATTGCAATTCATAGGTCGTGCTCTTCTTTCTTCTCCCACCTTATTTTTCTTCTTTTTTTTTGATCACATGAAAAATCATAGGGACAGTCACCCCCTGCATCCCCCCTTTAGCGCCGCCCCTGGTCCCATTTAGTTTTGAAAGTGCCCTTTTCGTTTTAAATAGTGCAATTCTGCTTCTGATTAGTGCCCCTTCACTTCTGGTACGTGCCCTAAGTTCCTGAGAAAAGCCACGTACGTTGTTCCAAAGAATCAGAGAGGCTTCAGATTCCCTTGTTATTGATACCATTACAGAATTACAGATATTTGAATTCATTTTGTTTCAAGTGGTGCATTTTTCCTTCTAACAAGTGCCCCTCTCAGAGCTGATATTGCCCCCATTTTACGTCTGACTAGCGCCCTTTTTCTTTCTTGTTCAATTTCCCTCTCTTTTAGATATCTCTGATAAGTGCCCCAAAGTCCGTAAGAGCCATCTCTAAAGAATCAGAGAGGCTTCATATACATGATTCCCTTGTTATTGTAGTGCAAGTAGTGGAGCTGGGGGAAGGAGGGGCACAGCGTTAGACCTAGAGGCGGCGGAACATCGGGCGCAGACAAAGGAAGTGGAGGGGCTCATAACAGGTGCTCCTCCACTTTTATTGTTCAAGCGCAACATTCCCCCGCCTCTGCACAGCGGTCCCAACTGTAGAACGAACAGTGCCCTAAATTGAAGCAATAGGAATAATTTTTCTTTTTTTCAAAGCTCGCTCGCTCGCTATGCTTGCTAACACATCTCACGCGTGACACATCAAGTGTGTCGTACCCATAAAATCTTATCTAGCCTTCCATTCACGTGCTTAAAATTGTACTTAATTTGAATATTTTCTTTCTCGAATGAAATATAAAGAAAACGGATGAAAATAACATTGATGTAGAAGTGCCCTAAAATGAAATTGCGGCAGCTTTTAAGGTTGCTGCGTATATTTTTGTCTGCCATACCATACCGTGACTGACGCGGACAACAGCGGAAAATAATGAGTATGTGCATGGAAACCAGTCAGAAAAATCGCACTGAAACGATACTGAAGACGTGAAATAACACTAAACGTTTTATATTATCTCTAACTAACTCCACAGATAGGTATGAAGTATATGATTTGAATAATGGAAATCATTGATCTGAAACATTCTACTAAAGATTTTGCGGCTTTTTAACACCTCTTTTTTGAAGGGGGATAACCTCTGTCTTCTTCGACTTCGTATGCTTAATCAAGAAGAACATTGTAACCAGGCCCCTGGGTATGCTGGGAGCTGGGGTTGCTGGGGGTGCTGCAGTACCCCCAGATTTTTTTTATAGTGATAACGGAGCACCCATCAGAATAATTTATTTTCCAATCTCATATTCATCTTCTTCATCTTATAATTTCCTATATGCCACGGTAATTGGAAATATGAAAAATTGATGATCGTTCGACGTACAATTATACTTCTGGCTTTGTGCACTTAGCTAGCTGTGCATGCACAGAGCTGGCTGCATAAGACTTGGGCATGAACCTTACCGTGCACCAAAACCATTAAGCGAGCTTCATGCAATCCTCTGAAAAATTTCCAGGGGAGCCGCCTTTCAGAGCGAGACATTATTCATGATTTTGTACTATTTTCTCGCACAGTTTCTTTTAAAAATGTTTTTGTATCAATTCCATAAATAGTTTTGGGGTATTGATTACTGGAGCACTGAAACTAAAAGGTACCGCTTCCTCATCTCCCTTTTCAACTTTGAAATGTCATGAATGTTGAATCCTCTTAAAAATCTCCAGGGGGGCCACCTTCCAGAGCGAGACATTGTTTATAATTTTGAACTGTTTTCTCGCACTGTTTCCTTTAAAAATGATTATGTATCAATTCCATAAACATTTATGGGTATTGATTACTGAAGCAATGAAACTAAAAGGTACCATAGCTCATTTCCCTTTTCAGCTTTGAAATGTTGAAAAGTAATGTAAGTGACTCTTCCCACTTTTCCATGAAAAATTAAAACAAAGTTTCCAAAGGTATTTATTCTCCCTGTCGATATTTGGACAATAATAACGGGCGTTATGATGTACATTAAATTGTTGCTTTTGAAATATGATTAAAATGACACTGCTCTCGCTTCTCAATCTTGAAAAATATTGTGACTATTTTCACTTTTCTAAGAAAAAATGAAAACAAAGTTTCCAAAGGCATTAATTTCTCCCTTCTGTCTTTGAAGGCTATCCATAGTTGGAAACTGATAGGCGTTATGATACAAGTTAAATTCTTGCTTTCGAAATTTTATGACACTGCTCTCGGTTTTCAGCTTTAAAATCTTGTAAGGTACTGTAAGTGAATATTCTCGATTTTCCAAGAAAGCTGACAACAAAGCTTCCAAACACTCCAGGGTTTTATTTTTTCTCTCTTTCTCTCTCTCTTTCTCTTTCTCTCTCTTCTGCCTTTAGAAAATTTCGATATTTTGAATCTTATAATGGGCGTCATGACGCACATAAATGTTTTTGCTTTAGAAAGTGACTGATAAGACACTACTTCTACTTAAACTAAGATAGTTTGGAAAATTTGCTATGAATTTCTGACATTTGAAGTTAGATGACTTCATAATATACGTGGAAATAAAAACAGAAGAATCCTTAGTGTGATAAATAATGGGTGATGGAGTTATTAATCAATGCAAAGGTATGAAAATAAGCTTTTGGTCAATTAATTATCAAAATTGGTACTAAAAAGAAGTTTCAAAATCGGTAGGTGCTTAAAGGTAATAAACAGTAGTGATAGCAAAATAAAAGTTAGCATGAAACTGCTCAGATATAGCCTCATACTGTTCGGCTTGCATGAAAAGATACATGAGTGAGATAATCTAGTATTCTATTCACGATTTCCGGTGATTTTCATTAAAAGAATTCAAATGTTCAAACATCAACCGTCACCTTATACCCTCGCTACGGACCACCTACCCCGACGCTCTTGGCTCAAGGGCGCATAGCGGTTCGCACACACTATTTACACGTGTGTGAATTTTCGGCGCGGTACCGCGCTGAGAACTCGACGTATCTTCTGTTGATATTTTAGCCATTTCTAAACAAATATTTTTCCCAAAAAAAAGAAAGAAAAAAGAAAACGTCAACTATGTTCTAAATTAGTCATTCTAGTTCAGTCCATGTAGTAATTTTCATTCCACCTAACAAAGTAGTTAAATATTCAAAGCTCCACGTTTCCCACTTCTGCTTATTACCTTTAAATTCCATGAAAAGCGGTAGTCTACCACCTAAATTGGTAGAGGCAAGTATGCATAGACGACGGAAACAAAGCTGAAGTACATAAGGAAAGAGAAGAGAATAGATTGAAGGGAAAGTAAAGAAATATATTGAAAGGACACAAAATAGGATAGACTGAAGGGAAAACAAGGAAATACATAAGAGAAAAAAGTGTATGGAGATATTAAGGGATGACAAAGAAATCAATAAGGAAAGAGGGGAGGACAAATTGAAGGGGAAACAAAGAAATACATAAGGAAGGAGGAGAGGACAGAGTGAAGGGAAAACAAAGTAATAGATATGGGGAAGAAGAGGATAGATTGAAGGGAAAGCAAAGAAATAGATAGTCTCTCCCAAATTACCTTCCCTTTTGTTCATAATGCATGTACGTTCTTAACTTTCCCCTTTTTGCTTCGTGCGTGCGCGCGGACAAGTTAGACTCATTTCCACCGGTTTTCTTGGATTTTATCGAAAATTCCCTACGCTGTTGTGTAAAACGAAAACGCACTGCCAGCCAGCTACTATACTATAGTCTGTAGCTAGCTAGTTATTCAGCTCTTGGATTGATTTAACAGCAGCATTCTAACTTAGTAATGTATTTTGGTGACAAGCCTACTTTAAAATAGAAAATAGAGCTTATGTCAGTATAGCTCGCTTCGCTTGTTTGTAGAAACAAAATGGTTTTTGATGGCAAACGAATAGGGTCATAATTTTTCGAATGATAGGTGATCGAATGTGTATTATTTAGACAATAGTTACGGGATTATATTGTATTTTGATGACGAAATGTACTTCTACTATGAAAAAGTGTGTATATTTTTTCTCGCTCGCTGTGCTCGCTCATATATTTAGATACGGAATGGTTAGGAAAGCAAACGAAATTGGCTTCCGAGGTGACCGAATATATAATTTAGCTACAGTAGCTTACATTCCCATAGTGTATTTTATGTTCCATGACATTTGCTCCAACAATTGCTCCCACAGAAAACCTGCATGTCAAGTAAAACATAAAACCTGTCTTAATTTCTCTGAAGACATAGGGTTAGATGAACAGTTCTCGCAGGAGCAAATGTCGAGTCACCATATTTTGATGAGGACTTATCACTTCTACCTATAAAAAGTGTATATTGTGCCTCTCTCGCTGCGCTTGCTAGTACGATTATTCAGATACAGGATAGTTTCGGAAAGCAAAACAATTCGGCAAGTGAGGAGACCGAATGTACATAAATATTTCTTAACATGTTCTAGGACTATATTATATTTCGATGATGAAATAAATTCTATTGTCAAAAGAATGTTTTTCCTCGCTTGATCGCTTTGCTCGCTGGTAATGTTTGTAGACAGGGTGGTTTCGCGGACAACGAACATTATTGAAATGAAATTATATTTGGCAGGAAGGTGACCATATCATTAAGATTATCTTATTACGCCTATTTGTATTTTGATGACAACAACATTTTTTTATAACACTGAAGAATGGCTATTTATGGCTTTTGGCTTCGCCTCAGATATTTTATAACAAGAATGGATATTTTAGCTCTCTCGCTTCGCTTCAGAAATATTATAGGCATGCATGTATTTTGATGACAAATTAACTCCGCTACTATTAAAAAAAGAGTGTATATTTTTTCTCGCTCGCTGCCCTCGCTCGTAAAATATTTACATATATACCGAATGGTTGGGAAAGCAAACGAATTCGGAAAGCGAGGTGATCGAATATAATTTAGATGTCTATATGCCCACGGTGTATTTGGATGACGAATTACCACTTTTACCTATAAAAAGTGTATTTTCCTCGCTCAGTACATCTAATAATAATTAGATACAGGCTAGTTTCGGAAAACAAAACAACGAAAAGAATGTATCTTTCCTCACTCGCTTCGCTCGCTTGTAATATTTGTAAACAAGGTGGTTTGGCAGGACAACAAAAACTTGGACCAGTGAGGTGCCAAATAAAGTTATATTGGCAGCAAGGTGACCATATGATTTCGATATGTTAGGTTGATGACAAAATAACACCTCTTTCATAACAAGAATGGCTATTTTTGGCTCGCTCGCTTTGCTCGTTTACAAAATTTTAAAACAGGATGGTTCATAATCGTTCCCCCCCCCCAAAAAAAAAGCTTCGCGGTCTCTAAATATTCCATTCCAATTATAAAAATCTACATCCGCGATAATGTTTGAAAATAATTTGTGTTTTGTGTGAGAGGGGGTACTTAAATAAGACTAAGAACGCAGCATATTTCTCTGCTAATTCAAGTCTTACACCCCCTCCCCGTTTTCATGTTCCCCGAACACTGAAATGCTGCTTGCTTACGGTGCAGTAACCTATTGTGGCCCAGGGGCTCAGCACCCCCTTGAAAATAATCGTTCCCAGGGGCCTGATTGTGACCAAAAAGGCAGACAAATCCAGCTGAAAGCAGACCACAAACAGTGAAATCAGAACATGAATACAGTAATGCACCAATTTGAACATTCAGTTAACATTATGCTAGTATACCTCATTTTGTAACATGCCTTCTGAAGTATAACCGTCAAAATCGTTCATAAATCACTAATTTTAGCGAGAAATTGGAGTTGCAAATAATAATATTGTCGATAGTTTATAAAGCGGTGTCAGTGAAGAAATCTGTGGATTTCATATGATCGATGACTGTGACCTTCTGCCGGAAAATTCTGGATAGCATAGTGATCAAATACTTCAAGTTAAACAGGTAAAAAAAGGTGTAAATCATTAATAATAACATCATAATTGTAGAGGATGTCCTGCCACAAAGGAAATAAGATCCGCACTTTCAAATGCTAAGGGAGCCATGTAAATAATGGCATTTGGATGAAAATGTCGTAGGTCTATTCAATAACTTATCAGATAGGGTAAAACCGAAATGTCTTTAAAAGAATCTGCCATTTTTAAAAAGAATCTAGATACAAGTATGATGAAGAGGAGAGGGAGAGTGATGGAAGTGCACGTAGGGCCTTCATATAATTTTCAAAAACTCATCAATATCGAAGAATATTGAATTTCATGTTATGCCATATGGTATACAAGATGTATGCAATGGTAGCTGAGGATTTCAAAATGATCGATGATTATTTCCTTCCATCGAGAAGATTTATTACAGCTGCTTGCATTAAAATGATTTGGAAATACACCAATTGTCTTTTATATACAATTCGTTTTATATTAATACATACTTTTTTTTGGGGGGGGGGACACACTGTCCAAAAATTTGCTGACAACAAAAAAGGGTCCCAGGCTTGAATTTTTATTTTTTTATTAATTTTTTTTTCAATTTTTCATTTACTTATTCTTTTTTTTTTTTTTTTTTTTTTTTGGGGGGGGGATTTGCTGACAAGCAAAAGAACAAAAAACAAATTAAAACAAAAACAAACAGGTCCTGGGCTTATTATTTTTTTCAAATGCCGCCTCCCCCCCCCCCCCCCCTCCCGCTTTGACGCCCATGCACAGAGAGGCCATCTCAATTGACTGCTCGATAAATTGGATGAGTTTTTCATGCAGGACGAGATTTTGAAATATTCTAATTCATACACTTTGCGAGACTCAGTAATAGATCTGAGATGCCGTTACGAGACAAAAAGATACAGGTCTGGAATTCGATTTACAAGAAACATGAGAAATAAATTTACTTTGTTCTTTCGCAAAATAATATCTCGTGTCGACGTCTTTTCCTCCTTATTAAATAAGGGTGTCAGTTCAATTGAATAGTATAACTTAATTTGCAAGATGCCTTCTGAGGTATAAATGTCATTTATGAAAAAAAAGATATAAATCAGCAATTAAAGATATAAATTGAAGCCTTGAATAATTGTCCATGGTTATAAAGCGATATCAATGAAGAAATTTATCATCAATGAAGATTTTAGATTACAATTACGCGATTGACCTTTTACAAGCCATTTCGCGTTAATTGTCCATCACATATAAGCTCAATAAATCTGCTTACCCAAATAAGAAATGTAATGATATGTATACTGACTTATATGGGGGGGGGGGAGAGCTGGTAAAAGGTGGGTATTACTCTTCACCCCCCCCCCCTCGACAAACCTAGCTGCTGTTCTTCAGATTTTTCTTCAAATGGTTAATGTAGTTCTGAAGTGATGATTGAATCACTGAAAACAATGGTAATGGACACCTGAACCTATAAGGTGGGATGGAGATCAATAACCAGAAAATATGTACAGGGAGGGAAGGATTACCACAGGAGAATCGAATCCACAGTACAATTCAAATATCGTGGCCTTCACTTTAAAAAAAACTTAGGTGGGATGGAGATCAATAACCAGAAAATATGTACAGGGAGGGAAGAATTACCACAGGAGAATTGAATCCACCGTACAATGCAAATATGGTGGCCTTCACTTTAAAAAAAAAAAAACTCGCTTCGCTCGCTCGCAAATGAGTAATCCAAGAAATATATACCCTAACAACCACAACTGCAAAGTAATCATTAGCATGTAAAGATAAAATATATTTGGAAAGTGATGCTTAAAAGTGCAGTTAATTAGAATGTAGGGGTATACTAATGCCTCTAAATGGTATTTTTTCTTCTTATGTTCACCTTTTGTAAGTGCCCCTTTTCGCTGGTGCCCCCCCCCCCTACTTAGAAGACTCTCTACCACCCCGGAATGGAATTAGAAATTCAGAGCTCAAAGCATCTGACCGTGAAATGACCTAGAATCAGCATTAATATTTCAATGTTCTTCAGTAATTATGAAGATTCAACTTTATCATTTATTTCATAAAAACAAGAACTATAATGATAAAGAGCTGAATGTAGCATGGTCCATGTCCATACTAGCAAGCCTAGCCACTTGACCAACACATCAATGATATTTCCGGTTTGGGAAGTGAAAGTCAATTTAGACAACAGCTCACAAACCATGGCCTTGAATAAGTGACCTTGAATGAACTTGAATTTACTACAATGTTGATGAAAATGAACAATACATCTGTAAAACTATTTTCTGAATCTGATGAGTTACGATTCAACCCTCCTAGTAGGGCAAAACGAATTGGAAGCTTAAATGGGAAGGAATTATTTACCAAAATGTACTAAGTCTGTTTTAAAATAGCACATCAAGTGTAGTTAAAAACAATATTGAAAATTTATGATTCTTAAATATATTATTGATATTTGACCTTGAAATGACCTTAAATATACAATTTTGTTATCATCGGGTTAACATGAGTGCCTAGCATCCTCTAGCAACCAGTCTCAAAGTATTCTGCCAAGAGAAAAATCAATAAATCGTGATTAAATAGATTTAAAAAAAAAATATTCTGTCATTTGACCTTAAAATGGAAAATGGAATCCCTTCACATTTTTCTCCATACCCCATAATTGATGGTTCTAGCTTGATAACTTTGCTCTACCTAAAAATGCCCCCAGCATTACTTTTTTGGTCTTTGGCTGGTCTACTATAAAACCCTTCAATTCAATTCCATTATTAGTCAATTTTTAGACTCATAGACTAAATACAAAAATTAAATATTTACAACTCACAAATAAAAAGACGAGTTAAAGGTTATTTCCTATTCAAAAAGCTTGTGTCATCCACAAATAAATTTTGTTATCTTACGCTTTAGATAATAATAACAGCTTCTTGTATAGCGCATAATACATGCATAAGTCTCTATGCGCTTCACATTATACATAAAACTCAGTCTACAGAACATAAATACTTATTCACTGCTACCTAATAAACAGAGTAGTTAATTGGTGATTTATTACTTTATTTATCAAAAACTGTACAATTCTGCGCAAATTTATATCACTGTAAGCTACAAACAAAAATATATATTAACAATTCACAAATAAGCAGATGAAATACTTTGTCACTTTTCAGTTTATTTCCTAAAAGCTTGTGTCGTTCACAAATAATTTTTCATCATATGCTCTAGACAAATATACATATTCACTATGTTCACTGCTCCGAAATCAACAGATGAATTAATTGGTGATTTATTACCTTCTTTCCCAAGAGACTGTGCAATTCACGCGCGAATTTATATTATAAGCTTCATACAAAAATATATATTTACAACTTATAAATAAACAGATTAATCAAATTATTTATCACTCATTACATAGCTCATTTCCTAAAAGTTTATGGCGTTCATGAATAACTTTTTACTTATCATACGCTCTAGACATAAATATATACTCACTGCTTCTAAATAAACAAGAATTAATTTGTGATTTATTAGCTTATTTCCTAAAAGCTTGTACCATTCATGATTAAATTTATATAATCCTAAACTATATACAAGAATACATATTTACAACTCACAAATAAACAAATGAAATTTTTTGTCACTTATTAGATTATTTCCTAAAAGTTTGTGTCGTTCACAAACGTTTTTTTTTTTTTTTAAATCATAGGCTCTAGACAAAAATACATATTCGCTACTCCAAGATCAACAGATGAATTGATTGGTGATTTATGAGCTTATTTACTAAAACTTGTACAATTCACTAGTTAATTTATATCATACAAAGCTGTATTTACAAAAAAAAATTCATTAATTACAAATGAACAGATGAATTGATTTGTCACTCATTATATAGCTTATTTCCTAAAAGTTACGTTGTTCGCGAATAACTTCTTATTTGTCATACGCTCTACACATAATTACACAGTCACTGCTCCTAAATCAAAAGATGGATTAATTTGTGATTTATTAGCTTATTTCCTAAGAGCTTGTACCATTCATGAGTAAATTTATATAATCATAATCTGTATACAAGAAAACATATTTACAACTCACAAATATAATGTCCCATCCTTGTGCCTGTGTTTGTAAAAGTATTGTCCCGTTCCGTGTGGTATTGTATCGTGTATCGTGTATTGTGTATCCTTTATTTCCTTGTACTTTTTTATCATCAATTATACTATGTTATTATATTTGGGAACCTGATTCACAAGCGTAGCTTTTAAAGGTTTCCTCCACATTACAGCGAGCATTGTTTTGTTTATTTTATACTTGCCATTTATTAATTTGATATACTGTATGAATATATTGTATTTTGTATTACTTTACACTGTTGATTTCATAATGATTTTGAAATGTGAAAGATCTTGTAAATTTTATTTGCTGTATTGTCGAAATAAATGAAATGAAAAGATATAAACAAATGAAATATTTTGTCACTTATTAGCTTATTTCCTAAAAGCTTGTGTCGTTCACATTTTTTTTTATCATAGTCTCTAGACAAAAATACATGTTCACTATTCCAAAATCAAAAGATGAATTAATTGGTGATGTATTAGCTTACTTACTAAAACTTGTACCATTCACTAGTAAAGTTTTATCATAAGCTATATACATGAATATATATTTACAACTCACAAATAAACAGATGAACTTAATTTTTCACTTATCAGCTTATTTCCTAGTGTATTATTCACAATGATTTTTTTTTTCTTCATAAGCTATAGACAAAAATACATCTTCACTGCTCACGAATAAACAGGTGAATTAATTTGTGATTTATTGTCTTATTTGCTAGAAGTTTATACCATTCACCAGAAAATTTATATGATCATATTTACATATGTTTACAACTCACATACAAACAGTTTAATTGATTTGGGAATTATGAACACAATATTCTAATTGTTCCAGAGGTCTGATTTTCATGAATATCTTTATGATCTGTAGCTATCTTTCTATTGACAAATGATCAGTTGAATTAATTTTTGATTTTTAAGTTCATCTGTATTTCTCTAAAACACTTAATAGATATATTAGCCGCTATGAAATTCTTAATTATTATTATGATACACAAATATTTTTTCAAGATCATAAGCTATATACATGTACATAAAATATTATTATTATTGTCATTATTATTATTATTATTAACACTTAATAGATGTATTAGCCGCTATGAAATTCTTAATCATTATTATGATACACAAATATTTTTCAAGATCATAAGCTATATACATGAACATAAAATATTATAATTATTGTCATTATTATTAGTAGTAGTAGTAGTAGTAGTAGTAGGAGTAGTAGTATCAGTAGAAGTAGTAGGAGTAGTAGTAGTAGTAGTATTACTGTTATTATTATCATCATCATCATCATCATCATTAGGCCCATTACTACTACTGCTAAAACGCATCAAATTTTTTTCTCTTTTTTAACTTTTAAAAAACGCATCAAATTTTTTTCTCTTTTTTTTTTTTTAAACTTTTAAGGATTTCTAATCAGAATAAACAGGAGATGAAGTTCAGATAGGCCTATATTTTAACATAATTATTTTTTTAATGGATATGAAGACCTTACTCAGCTTGATTGAAAAAAAAAATGTATATACAGGCATCTCGCGGGACTGCCATCTCATAGTACACTTTAAATGCCCTTTTGGGGGGAATCTCCTTGTGTATGAATATCTTGATGTGCCGCTGTGTAAAACACACTTCGTTCAGCTTCTTTCTGAACCTGATATTGTAGGAGGAGGGCATGGTGATGTAGTCATGGGAGTCGAACGCTGAACCATGTTACGTCTTCCAGATCGGCCGAAGCGGTTACAGCAGAAAAGCTTCTGGAATCCTTCTCGGAACGATTTGTACTTCAAGGCGTAAATGAAAGGATTGATGCTCATGTTAAGATAGGCGAGGACAAGAGTGATGTTGAACCATATGCCAGCATAATCGAGAGGGCCTCCGAAACCATGCTGGAGGAAGGTCAGGTGATTTGGCATCCAGCATACGACGTACATGATGAAGACGGCGAGGAGGGTGACTGTGACGTTACGGCGAACTGTTTCTGTTGGTGCTTGACGTCGCTGCTGCTGTTGCTGCAGCTGCGAGGAGTTCACCTGAAGGCGGTTATTGCCCACTGAGGAGTCGGTAGACGCATCGTCAGATCTTGATACGCTTTCGGCTGGCAAGACCATGAGGTGAGATTGCGGTTTGGGCTGGACACTTGGTTGTTCATCTTGGCGTCCTTGAACATTGTTGGCATTAGAGGCGTCAATCCGTAGCTGTTGCTTGCGAAGCAGAAAGACGATCCGCGCGTACACCAAGGACATGAAAACGAACGGGATGAAGAACTCCCAGAAGAAAACCATGATGCCAACAGCAGCCAACATCAGAGGGTCACCATGTGTCTTGCAGACGCCTTCGTCAGCATAAGCGTCTCCTACGGGGTAGTAGTAATGCAAAAGAGGTGCTATGACCCAACAGAAAATAATCATCAAGACGGATGTTCGCTTGTTGAACCTGGTGGAGTAGATCATCGGGTAGGCAACAGCGATGAGCCGTTCCAGAGACATCATGCAGAGATTGAAGGTTGACACGACAAAGAGCATCCAAAGCAGGCTTTATGCTACCCACATTCGACAGATGAACTCTGCCCATCCTCCAGCTTTGGGGATACTGGGGTAGGGTAAGGTGTAGCTAAGGATCAAAACGAAAGACGTAATGCCGTCGATGAAAGCTTGGTGCACAATGAGAAGGTTGGTGTTTCCGGTTTTTGACCACGCCATGGTACTAGCAATCACGACACATACCAAGGTGTTGCCCAACGCACCAACGAAACCGATGATGATGAAGATAACAGCAAAGAATTGCTGTGTAAAAGGCAGTGAATCTTCCATCTGACTCTCGCTGGTCGAATCCAAAGCCAAGTGCTCCGTAGTATTCATCATGATTCTTCTTCTCGTAGAGTATAGTCTACCATCGAATGTGTTGTGTGAAGGTGAGAAGGACCTGCGTGGCGTCAACAGTCTCCGTTTGAAAATATGTGCACAGTTCTATTTGCGGCTACAAATCAGCGGTCCCCTATGTTCTTCCTGCTTGAAAAAGTTAGCAAGAAGTAGTGTACAGACTACTTCGTCAGGCAGAGAGTTCCACAACTCGACAGAGTCTGGAAATTGCAGTCGTGTGGCAACTAGTCAGAAACGTAAGAAATGCAGATCAAGAGGCTAACAATAGGAATGATAATGATGAAGAGGAATTCGTAAAGTACCTATTGGCCCTAAACAAACTGGCGAATTCCCATAAGCATCAAGGGCGCGTTTCATGAAACCAACTCCATGACAGTCATATCTCTTGTCGATGATCTACGGAGATGTCATGGACCTGACAAAGTGTTTCACGAAAGCCTGACATCTCACAAATCCAAGATATCGATACTATCGGCTGAAAAAGATAGCCTTGATCACAATCCATTGGATTTATTATCAATCATTCCAACACAATTTAGACTTAACTTTGCTCTAATTGTTGGAAAAGTGTAGAAAACATCAATGGGATTTGATAAACATAATACAAACGTTGCATTCACGTGAAAAACTATATCATTTGTGACATCTGAGAATTTCTAAAATTAATAAACGAAAAGTTGCTGTTGCGCTTTGCGAATTTAGATTTGTAATTAAGAGGACACCGTAATTGACAACTTGTTAAAAGCAGACCCATATTTTGTTTTAATTTTTGAAAAATACTGAATTGGCATATTCTGCGATCAAAATTTTGACATTAATTCATTAAAGAATAAATTTTATATGATTTTAATAAACATTGTAGTTGCAAAAAAGGGAAATATGGAAGAAGTTCATACGTGTTGAATTGCCATCGTACTTACGGGCCTGGAAATACAGACTGTTCCGTTTTCTATGGGAAACTGATGGGAGGATAATCAATATTAATCACAATTACTTGCTAGAGGGTTCAAACGTCGCTAGGACATAAAGGTTATTTCACTTATACTTTTATATCAACATCAGTAATAGTTGGTTATGGAATGAGAGTCTGCAACTCAAGAAATATTTGTATTTAATAAATAAACATTCCTTATATTTCGCTGCCCGCGAGCTACCCATAGCCGACGAAAAGGTGACCTGTGATGGCGTGCTAAAAAGATATGACATGTTCGGAGGAGCGACAAGTCATTTGTCAGGGAAGTTGTCGCTGGTCTTGGCAAAGACGGCTTTGTGAAACACTTAGCAGACAAGATGACCGACAACTCCGAGATGTCGTTGATCTTGTAGTTATGACGGTTTTCATGAAACGCGCCCCAAGATATCAAGATATTATCCTTTGAAAACAAACATGTCTTGACAAGAAAGAATCAACACTGGTCAAAATTCAGGATTGTTAACCGAGAACAGATCTGAAAATTCTAAATAACTTGCATCAGTGAATGCGAAACGGCAGACGATAAACCGAGAATCATAACCGGAATTTTATGCAAACTGCAGTCAAAAGAAGTAAAGTTATACTGGCAAGGCAACAAAAAAATTGTCATTTGACAAGTCAATGGGTGACGAACTTGATCGGAGCATTTGCTCTATTCACATAGCATCGGCAAGATGGGACACAAAAAACCCACACGGCTAAACTGTTCCTGAACTTCTATAGATACCCTTCAAGACGGTTGATTATACCGAAAGTATTAACCTGAAGGATGAAGCTTCATATGTTAAGAATATCAACAAGGTCAGTCCTTCCACGTTATGAAAGAACAGTGGAAATCTGCCATTAATCAAGAATGGACTTGATGGACTTGAAAAGTTTTGATCTATTCATTGCTACGTCGCCAAAACGGAGAAACAGAATAAAAACACGCGTCTAAAGAATCCCTAGATATATGTACGTGAAAGGGTTCTGCACCAAATGATTCCATCTGCATGATCTGAATTTGAATGATGAAGCTAAATGCGTTAAGAATATCAACGAAGTCAATCCTTTTACGTTATGAGGGAATAATGGAAAGCTGTCACAAATCATATTATCATCTTGCTTTTAAATCAAATACAAACATGTCAAAGCAGCTATATGAAGCGGAAATATGCCAATTTTGACAGGCTTACCGCATCCAAAAGGATTAAAAGGAAACTGCATGAAATGTAAGAGTTTTAAAAATATATTTCGTATTTATTGAAGAGGAAAATACGTCAGTACATGTCGTAATTATTGCTAAACATATAACTCCCTTTCTAGAGTATATACAGAGCACAGAATGATGTTATTATTCCGGCTTTAGCTGAGCTTTCATTTCTCTTCTTTCTTTCTTTTGGTGATTTTTTTATTTCCTTCTTTTGAATATTAAAAGGGCCAGTCATTTTGTGGTCTGAACGCTGGTCAACCAAGAAAGAAACCGAAAAATGCATGTATGAGTGCTGAGTCAAACACTGAAAACTTCTTTCTGTAAGCATGCAAACACCATAACCCGAAACCAATCTTTTCATCGAAATATATCATCACCAACGGTCAAAAGGTTTGTACCAAACCTTCAGGCCTCATGTATGTGTAGTCTTAGCCGATATGTTCACTTCAATATGCAGAGCATGTGATTTCCAGGAATACTGAGTAAATTTTAATTAAACTATGCCAAAACTTCACACAACAGAAACTGTAATCAACCTTCCCTAATTGCTTTTAGACATTTTAAAAAATTTATTTTCACAATGTAAATCTTGAAGGAACCAAAAGTATCTAATACGTGGTTAAATTGCTCCATTGCATCTATTTGGCATTTCCATAAGCTATAAGCTGGGACCCAAGGTAGTATTACTGTTATTATTATCATCATCATCATCATCATTAGGCCTATTACTACTACTGCTAAAACGCATCATTTTTTTCTCTCTCTTTTTTAACTTCTAAGGATTCTAATCAGAATAAAGAGGAGATGAAGTTCAGATAGGCCTATATTTTAACACGATTTTTTTTAATGGATATGAAGACCTTACTCAGCTTCATTGAAAAAAATATATATATATTGTATATACAGGCATCTCGCGGGACTGCCAACTCATAGTACACTTTAAATGCCCTTTTGGGGGGAATCTCCTTGTGTATGAATATCTTGATGTGCCGCTGTGTAAAGCACACTTCGTTCAGCTTCTTTCTGAACCTGATATTGTAGGAGGAGGGCATGGTGATGTAGTCATGGTAGTCGAACGCTGAACCATGTTACGTCTTCCAGATCGGCCGAAGCGGTTACAGCAGAAAAGCTTCTGGACTCCTTCTCGGAAGGGTTTGTACTTCAAGGCGTAAATGAAAGGATTGATGCTCATGTTAAGATAGGCGAGGACAAGAGTGATGTTGAACCATATGCCAGCATAATCGAGAGGGCCTCCGAAACCATGCTGGAGGAAGGTCAGGTGATTTGGCATCCAGCATACGACGTACATAATGAAGACGGCGAGGAGGGTGACTGTGACGTTACGGCGAACGGTTTCTGTTGGTGCTTGACGTCGCTGCTGCTGTTGCTGCAGCTGCGAGGAATTCACCTGAAGGCGGTTATTGCCCACTGAGGAGTCGGTAGACGCATCGTCAGATCTTGATACGCTTTCGGCTGGCAAGACCAGGAGGTGAGATTGCGGTTTGGGCTGGACACTTGGTTGTTCATCTTGGCGTCCTTGAACATTGTTGGAATTAGAGGCGTGAACCCGTAGCTGTTGCTTGCGAAGCAGAAAGACGATCCGCGCGTACACCAAGGACATGAAAACGAACGGGATGAAGAACTCCCAGAAGAAAACCATGATGCCAACAGCAGCCAACACCAGTGGGTCACCATGTGTCTTGCAGACGCCTTCATCAGCATAAGCATCTCCTACGGGGTAGTAGTAATGCAAAAGAGGTGCTATGACCCAACAGAAAATAATCATCAAGACGGATGTTCGCTTGTTGAACCTGGTGGAGTAGATCATCGGGTAGGCAACAGCGATGAGCCGTTCCAGAGACATCATGCAGAGATTGAAGGTTGACACGACAAAGAGCATCCAAAGCAAGCTTTCTGCTACCCACATTCGACAGATGAACTCTGCCCATCCTCCAGCTTTGGGGATACTGGGGTAGGGTAAGGTGTAACTAAGGATCAAAACAAAAGACGTAATGCCGTCGATGAAAGCTTGGTGCACGATGAGAAGGTTGGTGTTTCCGGTTTTTGACCACGCCATGGTACTAGCAATCACGACACATACCAAGGTGTTGCCCAACGCACCAACGAAACCGATGATGATGAAGATAACAGCAAAGAATTGCTGTGTAAAAGGCAGTGAATCTTCCATCTGACTCTCGCTGGTCGAATCCAAAGCCAAGTGCTCCGTAGTATTCATCATGATTCTTCTCGTAGAGTATAGTCTACCATCGAATGTGTTGTGTGAAGGTGAGAAGGACCTGCGTGGCGTCAACAGTCTCCGTTTGAAAATATGTGCACAGTTCTATTTGCGGCTACAAGTCAGCGGTCCCCTGTGTTCTTCCTGCTTGAAAAAGTTAGCAAGAAGTAGTGTACAGACTACTTCGTCAGGCAGAGAGTTCCACAACTCGACAGAGTCTGGAAATTGCAGTCGTGTGGCAACTAGTCAGAAACGTAAGAAATGCAGATCAAGAGGCTAACAGAGGAATGATAATGATGAAGATGAATTCCTTAAGTACCTATTGGCCCTAAACAAACTGGCGAATCCCCATAAGCATCAAGATATCAAGATATTATCCTTTGAAAACAAACATGTCTTGACAAGAAAGAATCAACACTGGTCAAAATTCAGGATTGTTAACCGAGAACAGATCTGAAAATTCTAAATAACTTGCATCAGTGAATGCCAAACTGCAGACGATAAATCGAGAATCATAACCGGAATTTTATGCAAACTGCAGTCAAAAGAAGTAAAGTTATACTGGCAAGGCAACAAAAAATTGTCATTTGACAAGTCAATGGGTGGCGAACTTGATCGGAGCATTTGCTCTATTTACGTAGCATCGGCAAGATGGACACAAAAAAACCACACGGCTAAACTGTTCCTGAACTTCTATAGATACCCTTCAAGACGGTTGAATATACCGAGAGTATTAACCTGAAGGATGAAGCTTCATATGTTAAGAACATCAACAAGGTCAGTCCTTCCACGTTATGAAAGAACAGTGGAAATCTGCCATCAATCAAGAATGGACTTGATGGACTTGAAAAGTTTTGATCTATTCATTGCTACGTCGCCAAAACGGAGAAACAGAATAAAAACACGCGTCTAAAGAATCCCTAGATATATGTACGTGAAAGGGTTCTGCACCAAATGATTCCATCTGCATGATCTGAATTTGAATGATGAAGCTAAATGCGTTAAGAATATCAACGAAGTCAATCCTTTTACGTTATGAGGGAATAATGGAAAGCTGTCACAAATCATATTATCATCTTGCTTTTAAATCAAATACAAACATGTCAAAGCAGCTATATGATGCAGAAATATGCCAATTTTGACAGGCTTACCGCATCCAAAAGGATTAAAAGGAAAATGCATGAAATGTAAGAGTTTTAAAAATATATTTCGTATTTATTGAAGAGGAAAATACGTCAGTACATGTCGCAATTATTGCTAAACATATAACTCCCTTTCTAGAGTATATACAGAGCACAGAATGATGTTATTATTCCGGCTTTAGCTGGGCTTCCATTTCTCTTCTTTCTTTCTTATGGTGATTTTTTTATTTCCTTCTTTTGAATATTAAAAGGGCCAGTCATTTTGTGGTCTGAACGCTGGTCAACCAAGAAAGAAACCGAAAAATGCATGTATGAGTGCTGAGTCAAACACTGAAAACTTCTTTCTGTAAGCATGCAAACACCATAACCCGAAACCAATCTTTTCATCGAAATATATCATCACCAACGGTCAAAAGGTTTGTACCAACCTTCAGGCTTCATGTATGTGTAGTCTTAGCCTATATGTTCACTTCAATATCCAGAGCATGTGATTTCCAGCATTACTGAGTAAATTTCAATTAAACTATGCCAAAACTTCACACAACAGAAACTGTAATCAACCTTCCCTAATTGCTTTTAGACATTTAAAAAAAATTATTTTCACAATGTAAATCTTGAAGGAACCAAAAGTATCTAATACGTGGTTAAATTGCTCCATTGCATCTATTTAGCATTTCCATAAGCTATGAGCTGGGGCCCAAGGGGCCACCCTCCCCTGGCTTCCCCCGATCAGTTACAAAAAAGATCTTTCACGGAACTTAAGGGTCAAGCCCTAAACTCTATGTCCCTATCCTAACTCCTTCTTTGGAGTTGGAGTTTAGAGGTGATATATTTGCCTTTACACAATGATTTTTGTTTGTCACCCCCCCCCCCCCCCCCTCCGTTTAACCAGTCTGGCTATGCCCTTGAATCTTGCTTTCTTGATACAGAGGAGTCAGCGATCACTTTCTTTGGAGCTGAACATTATCGGCAATAATGAAATGATTTCAGTTTCATTTTCCACTATTATTGAAATGGATATAGCGGATATTAATATTTTTTAAATAGTTAACTTCATCATTCAAGCATGGATTTGAATGACTTGATGAGAACTTTTGATCTATGCACTGTATGCTTCGCCAAGACGGAAAAAAAGTGTCTCGAGATATCTGTAAGCTTAAAAGGATCGGAGTTGGGGTTTTACAGTACACCAAATGATTCCACCAGAATGTGATTCAAGGATGAAGCTAAATGCGTTCAGAATATCAACAAAGGCAATCCTTTCACGTTATCAGAGAATAATGGATCGAGAGCTGTCATCTGTCAAGTTATTATATTGCTTTTTAAACATAAACACAAACATATCTGACATTTTAAAGCAGGAAGGATGCGATATGGAATATTTTTTTTATCTACGTAGATGGCGCAATGCAAGTGTGTAATATTATTACTATTTCAGATGAAGCGGAAATACCTGCTTTGACTCGCTTACCGCATCCGAAAAAGACTATAAGGAAGCCGTTGCTCAGTTGTCAACCACCATGACCAGTATATACTGTATTTTCAGAATGCAATTTCAAGATGATTTTGAAAACTTAATGTAACTCGAAGGTCTTCTTTTCCAGTCCATGGACTTCCATGAAATGACAAAATAATGAAATGCAAGTATAGTTTGAAAAGAAAAAGTATTGATTAATGATCTTCTTTTTTACTCTGCTCTGTACTCTAAACGGACACTGAACATAAACATGCCATGTAGATGGCGCCCTAAAACTGACTATGATCAAGTTTAATGATCATTCTGTGGGTGGCCAAGTAAGAAGAAATGTGTAAGACATAAAGTCATACTAGATAATGCGTATAAAAGAAATGAAATAGATAAACCAAGGTTTGTGTGGAAAGCAACAGATATGAACGACGTTAAAGAGCAACAGATCTAGGATAAACATCACCCCCTATAATAACCTTTTTCATGATCCATGCAACATTAATTTTAGATCTGTATTCAAAAATTGATTCTATAGTAACAGAGGCTGATAGAGGGGTTGGTCGAGGGCGCCCCTTCCTGATGTTTTCCATAGAGAGCGCCGCTGGGCTTCTTTATCGGTGCCAATTCACATTAAACGGCGGTATCGAATTAAATGTGTGCCGCTCTACCCCGCATCCCCCGATATGTTTTCAAACTTTGGATCCGCCAGTGAGGAATGTAAACGCACAAAAAAGAAGACCGAGCATTTGTTAATGCATGAGGAAACCCAGGGAGGTGGGAAGAGATAGTACCAAGCTTCTCTACTTTAGATCCTCATTGCAATAATTCAAGTTAGGTCTCTCTTCCCACCTCCCTGGTGCCATTGACTTTTCTGAAGAACCCAATCCAATCACGAAAAATATTATAGGCCTACAAGCAAATCGATATATTATTGGCACGTTAGAGAGAATCTCTACAGGGAGGTTTCCACCCAATCCAATCACGAAAAATATTATAGGCCTACAAGCAAATCGATATATTATTGGCACGTTAGAGAGAATCTCTACAGGGAGGTTTCCACCTCCCTGATCTCTATAGGTACAGGAAATTTTACAAAGAACGGATCGACGGTTGACTTACAATGCAGGAGGCCTACGTACGTTTCCACCGTACCCCCTCCTCCCGTACTTATACGGTACACAAGAGAGAGAGAGAGAGAGAGAGAGAGAGAGAGAGAGAGAGAGAGAGAGAGAGAGAGAGAGAAATATTATACATGTACGTCTTCCAATAATTCTGCTCCGGTCGCGCGGCAACACGAACCTTTTTCATGAATCACCGACTATAAACCGGGCTATAAGCCTCTCAAAAAGGCCCTGCATGGTATCAGGTTTCAGGTTTCAGCGTTGATATCTCTTTTTGTTACTTTATTTCCACAAATGAATTACCCATCATTCAAAATTGTGGGATGACTGACAAGTATATCCCCCCCCCCCCCACATCTTTACAACGATGCGCATCGTGAAATATGTGTAGAACATTTGGGTAATTATGCGATGATGCAAACTACATCATCCAAAGAATTCTATAGGAGAATAAACCATTCAGGCCTTACTGTTTCTACGAATTGGACAACCGTCCACGCTCGAAACAAAATGAATTCTCTCGTAACAATGAAGCATAATATGATTTGTGTCACTATTCCCCAGCGGCTTCTGAATAGATGCGAGAGGTTTTTTTTATCGGGTTATTTGCTAAAAAGCAGCTGATTATGGCGTGAACGCCGCGTATTGCTCATGTCAAGGCTGCCGCGCCGCGGCTAATTGTAACGGTAGGATGATTCCGAATAATAAATTTCGACGCCATCATTCAAAATAATCATCATTTTGTGAATATAGTGAACTGGGTCGTGCAAAAAAGGAGAGTTGACTGGGGGTTATTTTAACAACATTGCCATCACAAGCTGTAGACCACAGATCTTCAATGAGCGAAGACATCTCACTCTCCCTACATCTGTCTTTATGCAGGGGGGGGGGGGGAGGGGGGGGGAGGGGAGGGGGGTAGGTCTCATTGAAGCCTGCACATCATCTGCATAAACGAAAACGTAGAAAAAAAGGGGGTTGTTTTTCAGCACCAGGCGGGGATTCCGTAAAGGGTATTAAAAGCAGGCAAAATGTGGGAATATGACAGGTGATGATGCAATCCTTGAATAAGATCCCTGTTAAGGATATAAAAATCGGAGATGTTAGACATGTTTCCCTGTTTAGGGTATTAAAACCATTCCTACTTTAATCCCCGTTTAGGGTGCTTTTCAGAAAGTGATTTACGCGGATGATGTATAGGCCTCAATGAGACAGCCCCCCCCCCTTGTATTTTGACGAAATTGCCATCAAAACCATGAAAGTACCATGCAAGTTCCATCAAATTACCATATGACATGATATGATTTGATGGTCATTTCGTATACCTATGTTACTTTTTACAAGGGATGATTTAACGGGAATGTACGTACTTTTACGTTATCGTTTTCTCCTGGTCAGAAGAGTAGGGAAAATGGCTGTATTACGCTAGGTATTAGCTTGAATAAACCTTTTTTTTCTATGAACCTTGTGTTTTGTCTTCTATTTCTCTGAAGTTGATTTTGGAGTCACTTTCCGGACGGTGGAAAGGGCTCCCCCCCCCCTCAATTTAATTCTCCCATCCTCTCTTTCCCCTTTGACGCCCCCCCCCCCCCCCTCCCCAACTTCCCTTCCTGGCATTGGTACATTTATCATTTTCACAGTTTAAAAAAAAATAAATCTAGGCAAGAAGAGAAAAGAAAAAAAAAGAAGAAAAAAACTAGGGCTTTATAAAGACGTCTTTAGTTTTTCAGCCATAACTGGGGCGGGGGCTTCCAAAATAAGAAGAAAAGACGATTCAATGAGTTATGCGAGGAGTCAGGTGCATAGCTATGTCAGTGCATAAATAACATATTGTTCGGCATACTTGAAGCCCCAGCCAGTTATGGTTGAAATGGACATTAAAATTTTTTTTTAAAGCACCCAAATCGAACAGGTTTAGTCGATAAGTTCAAAAAACGTCTTTTGGATGGTGACGTTAAGGGTCTGGTTGGTCACACTTAATCATCTAATTGATACATGTCTGTAGAATCCCGATCAAACACACGCGCGCACACACACACTCACATATTCAATTTGTATGCATCACGCTATGCTTATAACATGCAAGCGTGCGGATCTACGGGACTATCCATTTTTCGCTTTATTAGTTTTTTTTGCTGTGAGCCAATTAACACACACACAGGACATCATGACTCACAAGTACCGTCTATCCCTGAAAAGATGTTTCATATTTTTTGTTGGGATAACAGGATGTATTTGTCTGTCCATTCTTCATGGGGCAGGTGACCTTCATCAGAGATATAATGAACATGGCAGGACAATCCACGCTCACAAATACTCCAACTCTCTTTATGCTGCTGTTTGGCGGCATTTGAAGGGAAAGGCGATCGGTGATGAGCGTTTGGTTGAAAACAGCACCGAATCTTTGCCCATTGCTTATCTCAAACAGCAGTTGAACAATAGTCTTACTGCTGATGCCAAACAAGATTTAGAAGCGGAGGTTATTGGAAATGTTTCTCATCAGCGTTTGGTTAAAAATGACAGTGAACCATTACCCTATTTGAGTCCCAATTGGCGGTCGGACAACGATGTCGCCCTAGAGAATCAGTCGTCGGAAATCAACAATAGAGAAGAGGAAAAACCCAAGAGTTGGATGACACGTATTCATTGGGATCCAAAAGATGATCACCAGATACATAACTATTTGATCAATCCACAGAATAATTGTGAGGTCAGTGGGGACCCGAAGGGGCCATCTGGGAACCTGACGCTGCTGATCTTGGTTAAATCCGCACCGGGGAACTTGAAGAGAAGAGACACGGTCAGGAGTACGTATACGCAAGGAGCCGCGAAGTACAACGTATCCTGTAGGACGTACTTTATCCTCGGTGTCCCCGCTGCGGGAGCAGAATCGAAGGATCAGGCAGATATCCGCAAGGAAGCCGAGACATATGGCGATATAATCCAGGCAGACTTCATAGACTCCTACTACAACCTCACCACCAAGCTGATAGTGGCTTTCAACTGGACCGTTACCTTCTGCAACCAAAGCCGCTTTGTGATGTCAACCGATGACGACATCATGGTCAACATTTTCTCACTGGTCGACGATCTCTCAAAGACACCCGCAAATTGCTCGGATTTCGTTCTAGGTCAGGTAACCAGCGGTGTAGGTCCAATCAAGAATCCGAAATCCAAATGGTACACTCCGAAAGAAATGTTCCCCTTAGAGAAGTACCCAACATACCCTCAAGGTCATGGCTACATCATGTCGAGGGATGTCGTCGCCCGGGTTTACAGCGCCTCTCAGGAGCTGCCACCTCCTGTCCCTTGGGACGATGTCTACTTTGGCATTCTTCTAGACAAACTAAGGATCCGTCTGATCAATAGAAGACCCTGGTTTTCCAGACGACACCCAGTGAACGGTACTGAGGCAAATTTCGAGTACCCGGTACTTCACCGGGACTACTTGGAAATAAATTTATCGGTCAACGTCATGATGAAAATTTGGAAAGCCATAGAAAGTGAGTTTACCAATGCCTAACGGTAGAAGGTATCTTTGACCTCTCTTATTTAATCATCTTGTTATGTTTAGCATTCTCTAGACTGATCTGTGGGACGGAAATTATGATGCAATTTATTTATAACACCGCTATGAACCTCTGCCTAAAATAGAACAGAATTCAACATAAATTACTTTTCTGTCTTCGACAACTTTTTACCAGGGAGATAAAATTGTTCTTACTTTAACATTTCGAGATGTCACTCTGCTCAGTTTGTGTCATTGGCGCTCATAATACGCCAGACATCAAGGTCATTCCACAACTGAAGCATTGTAATGAATTCTCAACAGCTGTAAGAATTTATAAGCTTCTTGTTTTGTTAACATACCCTGTTTATTGAAATCAACATCATTCCATCATTCAACCATGACATAGGTGGATAATTCTGAAGCTACTTGTTGTGCTACAGTAATAGAAAAGCATTCCTAAGGATGTACCTCAGAAGACTTGCTAATAATGCAATAAACATTTATCATATATTTTGATTAGTAAAATATAACGTACTGGAAAGCTGGATGGAAACGACGACTATGAAAAAAAAATATTTGAACTCTCATTGGCAAATTGATAAGAGAACCAGCCTTGAAACTAAACTGGACAATCTGAGGACTATCAGATAAGTGATGAAAATGTAGTGAACGTTATGCTTGTAATATTGCGGATGGTTTACTTTCTAGGGCAATAAAAGACACTGCGTAGAAATATCATAAAGTAATCGTCTGAATTATTACGAAGTATATTTTAGCACCAATAAGCCAATTTGAAGATGTAATCTGAGTATGAGCGGAAGAAGGTCAATTTTCTGAAATACTGAGGCCGCAAAATCTGTGTGTAATTCAGAGCCATAGAATTGCAACTGCGCATTGCAGCTGAAATTCCATACAGCCTCTTTCAACCCAAAGTCGTGAAAAACTTGGGAAAGTCTAATTAAATATCGAGAACATTATTTTCAGGAACATTGATAAAGGAAAATTTACCAAACTATAGTGCAAATAAACTGAAGTGTCAGTTTAACATCTCTCATCGGTACAATGAGGAGATTAAGTCCGATACAAGTAATTTTTTCAGTTATCAATGATCAAGACTATTATATGGCTTTAAGGTGGGTTTTTTATCCTAGCAGCTTGTGTGATTACTGTTAGATTATGGAGTACGGAGGTGAGACGATCTGCATTATAGCAGAAACTTGTTTTAGAACCTAGTTAAAATGAGAATCGTTTTTAAACGTTTTAAAAACACGAGGAAAAAAATAGCTATAAATATAGACTATGGAAGCGGGGGTGTGGAGGGGGAGGCAATTTTTTTTCACATAAATTCAAATTCAAACTCAAATTCAATGTTTTTGTCATACGTTTATGTGCAAATACAGACTCTAGAAGCGGGGGGGGGGGGTGTAGAGGGGCTTTTTTTTGCACATACGTTTATAAGTATTCCGGAAGGCAAATATTTCAGTAAGTAAAAAAATTCTATCCCCCTCCCCAACCGAGGATTCCCATAAACTGGCACAAGGCGCCCGTATTTTCTCATATTTGGGCAGTGCCGGAATATGAAATTTCTGTCCATTTTCACCACAAAAATTTGCGCGCTCGCTTTGCCCGCACGGACAAAGTGAAACTAAAGAGTTGCTTTTCGAGCACAAACTACAAGCAACGCTTTTTAGTGGATCCCTCCATTTCCGCAGAATCAAAGAGTTTCTTTTAATAATTCATTAATATGTTTACTCATCAAGAAAAAATTGAATGAAAATTTATATTTCTTATTTCATATTTTTCTGGAATTATTATTATACCTATGCAATGTCATTGTATTTCTTTTCTTTCGATTGGAAATGAATGAATATGAATTCGAATTTGAAAAAAGGCGTTGGCCCCATCGCGAAAATGTGATCGTACGCCATTCATAACCCCCCCCCCCCCCCCATTTGCCATGCCCGGTTTCTAACCTCTCACGCCATCCTAACATAGCGATGAACAAATAATCCTGTTTCAAGACTAATAATGAGGCATGATGGAAAAGAATTTATGATAACCGAATTCATGATAATCAAATAGAGCAAATTGTTTTGTTGTTTTTTTAATTTCAAAATACTAACCCTTACACTTTTGAAATATAAAGAAATGTATAAAAGGAGGACAAATGTGCGTGTTCGCGGGGGGGGGGGGGTGTTAGGGCCTTATGCTGGTAGTAAGCACTTGAGGTAGGCCCCCATAAAGGTTTGAGATGGCCCCCAAGAGTGTTTGTCCCCCTCCCCCCCCCCCCCCCCCCCCCCCCCAAGCTGGGACCCTTCCGGCGCGCCTGGCTATATAAACAGGGTAGCGCCAAAACTGTGTTTTTAAACTGTTTGTCATGACGTTTGTTCAAAACGCTGATTTACCTTCACAGTTAAATAAGGTACATGACCGCACCCTTATGTTAACAAGATGAAATATAACCCTAGGCATACGGAGGTGATTATTCACCATCAAAGTGTATTATCCTTATGTATATATATATTATCCTTGTGATATACTGAAACTTGTCAACAGAGGACTCGCCTCTATTTGTTCTTCAAAGCAAGGGCAAGTTCTTGTGTGATATTCTACGAGCAGAAATACTGCTTTCTCTTTTGTTGTTTTGTTTTGTTTTGTTTGCCTGAAATCCAAGGATAGTTTTTCCACGCATGAACGGTACATGATTATGATGTATAAACAAACACTATGAACATGGCGGACAAAGAAAGCGGACAAAATAAACAACCTCTCATTCTACCCGTCACAATGGTTCTGGTAGTCAAAAGAACATCCCTTCACAGCTATTATGTTTAATCATGCAGATCCAGGTGACTATGCATGTGACACCTGTTCCACATATTTTAGACAATAGCAGTGAAGGGATGTTCTTTTGACTACCAGAACCATTGTGAAGGGTAGAATGAGGGGTTGTTTATTTTGTCCGCTTTCTTTGTCTGTCATGTTCATAGTGAAAGGGAAGATCCATAGCCTACAACGTCATCTGTACAACCTTATTTCTGCAGTATTTTTTCCCCGAGGGAGGGCATCAAGAACTGCATTCCTTCTCAACATTATTTTTTATTACACCTTTTGCTTTTAATTTCTTTGTAGACCTTTTTTTTTTTATCCCGACAGATCTCCTTTATCACATTGTTACTTGTAAACCCACGGCAGGTTTGTAGGCAATACTTGCTAATTAATTCGGGTGAATCTGGGTGGCCATGTAGATGGGACTCTCGCTTGCAGCAGATGCATTGCACTGCATAATATGTAGGCCTATTATTGATTAGGTTTTCCTTGCCATTGTTAATTTCATTTTAAAAAATGATAAGTGTTTTCAATTAATATTCAGTTGATCCCCTCAAAACAAATACCCACCAACAGTGACAGCTGTTGCTTGCTTACAAGGTTATTAGTCAGACAGATAAATTCTGAAAGGTGCTTTTGTTTTGAAAGGTGTTTGCAAATTCGTAAAACAAAACTTCAGAACAGAAATTACTGCATTATCGATTCTGTTCTCATGGCCAATGGTCGTATACCCCCGATATTTGCCTTATCTTAACTATGGTATCATGGCCTGGGGAAACTACTTGATTGACAAAATCATACCAAAACAACAAAAAAGGTTTTTTTTAAGTAATACTCCAACACTCGAGAGCACATAGCAACCCCTTCTTTTACGAATCGCAAATTCTTAAACCTCCAGACTTATTTCTTTTTCAGACAGGAATGTATGAATCAATTAGGAACGAACTCCCACCCGCTTTTACCGACATATTTATAAAAAAAAACAATACAATTCATAGCTACTGAACTAGACAATCCAACCAATGCCACCTTCCCCAGCGATCGAACTCCAGTGACGTAACTACGGGGGGGAGCACGGGGGGCACGTGCCCCCCCCCCCCCCATCGGCTGGCTAAAAAAAGAGAGAGAGAAAAGAGAAAAGAAAGGAAAAGGAAAGTGAAAAGAAAGGGGATAACAAGGAAAAGGACAATGGGAAATCGGGAAGCGTTCGCTCGCTTCGCTCGCTAGCAAGTAACATAAGCAATGCCAATGATCATTACTATTCTTATGAAAGGAATCAGATAGCATCTTACATGTGTCTCGATCTGATAGGCTACTATTCTTCCACTCATAGAATGTAATTAATATAACCACATCTGGATTTCACTCCAAGAAATCAAGCAGCAAGTTTACCTGAAAAGAAACACTTTCAGTAGATAATGGCCAAGATGAAAACAAAATTCTTATTTTTTCGTTTACTACCTCGCTACTCTCGCTCGTAAAAGCTAGAAACAAGACGATTTCAGTCACGGTAATCAGCTTATATCAGAAGCGATTAGAAAAATATCATAATACTTAGGCAGTGAGGTGGTTCACACATTTACAACAAAAAAAAAACCATCTGCATTGTGCTGACTAATCCATACATATATATATTTTTTGTGGGAGGATGGGGGTCGCTGACTTTGCTCGCTCGCGAAATATTGGTTTCGGACGGTGAGTGAGGTACCTAGATGGAGTCATATTCAGCACACAGGTGATCGAATAGGGCTATGTACAGCGTATTTCGATAACGAAATAACACTTCTACATTGAGAAAGTATATGTTTCCTCGCTCTCTGCGCTCACTCGTTAAATACTTGTTTAATGAAGCAAACGAATTGGACGAGTGAGGTGACCAAATAGATAATTTAGATGTTTCATATGCTCACAATGTAATTTACTGAAGGAGTTACTACTTCTATCATAAAAAGGAGTGTGTATTTCCTCGCTCGCTTTGCTCGCTCGTAATATTTATGAACAGGGTGTTTTCCGACAGCGAGCGTACTAGACCAGGGACGTGCCAAAACGATCATTGGCAGCGAGGAGACAAGATATATAATCATGATAATTGAGATATCATATAGGCCTGTATAGAGATCCATAGTGTATTTTTATAACAAACTAACACGTACTTCATTGCTAATAAAGTTGTAATTTTTGGCTCTCTCGCTTCGCTCGCTCTCAAAATTAGAAAAAAAAAAAAAACCCGGGTGGAAGCTTGCGAGATGCGTCAGTTTCCCTAAATTTAAAAACTCTTCACATCCCTAAAGACACTATGGCCCGAATTCACAAAGGTGGTTTTGAAACCGTGGTTTGAAACCATGGTTTATGCAGATTTCATGCGTTAAAAAGCGCTTAATTTAGCGCATATATTGAGATAGGTCCATTAATGGCGCGCTTTTGTCAAAGGGCGCTAAATTCACGCTTGTTGCCATGGCGTGAAACCCTATGCGTGAAACCACAGTTTATGTAAATTAATTTAAATAAAGAGTGGACTCATTAATTCAAAACCGTGGGCTCATTAATGCAATAACATGTATCACACATACACACACCCATCCGCACACACTTTTCAGGTCGGTGCCCCCTCAATGCGTTGACCCACGGTACGCCACCGATTCGCTCACATAATGTCGTACTACCAGTCGTGTGAGTGTTGCACAACGTTGCGCGACTTGATCGGAGAGTTCGCACGACTCGATAGTCGCAGTGGGTCGGCTGGAGGTCGTGCAACACTCGATCGTGTGCTAGCGATCTATAGAGGCCAGTCTTGCGTGTGGGTGCGTTTGTGCTACGACCATGAGGGGCGGCGCCAAGGTATTTTGACAGGAGGCAAGATGACCCATAGGTGAGTTTAGTTACATGACCCAACACTCTCTTCTCCCATACTGTTCTGTCTTCTTTCTCCTCTTTTTTCTTTTTTTTCCCTCTCTCTCTCTTTTGGACACTTGAAAAAATCATATGGCAGGCATTCACCCCCCTTCCCCCCCCCCCCCCCCTGTAGCGCCGCCCCTGCATGTATTATATTGTATATTATCTATATATTTTTGGCTTAAGATTAAACAGTTTCAACAGTAAATTTGCAATACGGGACAAAATGGCGTCCTGGGAAGGGTTCTACTATCGGGGTAGTATGGGACGCGGGAAAAATTGTTCGAATTGGGACTGTCCCGTAAATATGAGAGGTGTTGTCACCTTAATGTAAAGCCTCCATCTTTGTAAGATCCATTTATACAATCGTTCATCATTTATGCCTTGGCCTTAGCCCTGGCCTTAAGGGTTCAAAACCTTGGCCTTGAGGGTTCAAGCACTGGCCTTCCCTCGGCCTTGGGCTTGTGGATTTAGGCCTTGACTACAACACTGGTTACTCACCACCAAAAAAAAAATTCTGTCGGCAAATTTAGGTCTTACACCCCCACCGATTCAAAATGTTCTAGCCACGCCCCTGTCTCCATGCTCCTTCACTTATTCAATTCTTCACGCTTGCCCCCCCCCCCCCCCCCGCCCCTCCCTTGAACAATCCTGACTACGTCAGCGCCCACACTCTTCCCCCACCTGGTTACTTCGCTCCCTCGCCGAGAATATTCGGCACCAATCACCCCCCAACCATGAATACAAGTTGACACTCATGTTATCCACACAACCAATGAAAACTAAGGAATAGAATCAAAATGTTGTTGATAAAGCGTGGAATGGTTTTAATCAGACATATATTAAGCTGTACGAAAATCCAATTTTGTTTGGCCCCTATCACTGCTTTTTATCATATATGTATACTTCAATTATTTGCACTATGACAGAGCCTTGAATACAAGATATAAATATAATATACAAAGAGAATATATGAATAGACAAATGGACGAAATGAAGTCAAAGCAGCCTCAGATCACCTTTCTTGCATAAAATCAAATATACATATATATATATTATATATTTTCATATATGAATATATGAATATATATATATTTGAAGTTATTACTGTTTACATTATTAATCATCCAACACGTGGGTATTATTCTCAATATATATATATATAAATATATATATATATATATATATATATTGTGTCATCTTGTACCTTACCCTTCTTTGTCTCACGTATATACATATAAAATAGTACAACCGGCTGGTACATACATCCAAAGCTCTCTCGCTATATTAGAAGCATAGTTACATGAAAACTATAATGACTTTTTAAAAGAAATTGTTTGTTTCAAACTTGAAGAAAAAAACAAAAAACAGAGAACATTAGCCATTCAATGACTAGGATAAAATGTCTGGATGTGTCAGTTCTCTCTTTGGTAATTCTACACATGGAAAGTCTAAAAAGGACAACGTGGACTTACATTTATGGATTTGCTTTGTTTCTGTAAAACGCTTTGTCATAGCTCATCAATATTGTTTTAATCTCAGTTGGGCAAAATTTTGAACAAATATCATATTTATTACAACCACAGACATGAAATAATACGTGTACATCTATACATGCATCAATACTACTGCTGCTACAAATACTATTACATGTTTTCACTACCTAAAACTACTATTACATAATGCTCTCCAAACAGTTTGTACTAGATTTAGTGCAAGTACTATTGAACCATATATTGCAGCAGCGGTAGCAAAATGAAAAGTACTTGCAAAAATTGTAGTACAAAATTATCAGAAAATCATACAAGGAATAAAATGATAACTAATTTAACTGTAGTGTTATAATTACATGTAGTACTGTCATAAAACAAATAATTTAAACAAAAAAGTCCACGTAAAAAAAAGGCAATAGACATAATGTGTCTCGTCGTTCGTTCGTACAATAATTCTTGCAGGTAAATTGTAACATTCGACTTCATTTGACCTTTGACCAACATACATGACACTTTGATAATGATAATGATTATAATAAAAGAAGAAGAAGAAGAAGAAGGAGGAGAAGAAGAAGAAGAAGAAGAAGAAGAAGAAGAAGAAGAAGAAGAAGAAGAAGAAGAAAAGAAAAGAAAAATAATGATAATAACAATTATAATAACATGTGGGATTTTATTTGCAAGAGGTAGCCACATCAGTATTACCAACTAGGAGAAATACTCTTACTTGATCACTAAATCAATGAAAATATCTATGCAGTAATGCAGTTTTGGCAAAAAGCAATAATTATATTACAAATACTCAAAAATACTGAGAAATGTTAACAGCATTTTCCAGTTCCTTTTCATACCTGATGATACATTATGTACACAAACAAGGTGTATCATTTGAAAAAAAAAATGCAGCATCAACATAAGCAATAAATGTACTTAAAAAGAACAAAACTGTCAAAATATTCACTCTAAAACTAAATCAATATGAAACAGAATGATTTTATAGTCACAGCTGAGTGTGGGTGGGCGCGTGTGAGCATGCGGGTGTGTGCGTATACATTACAAAACTATCACTACATATCACACAACTCAAACAGATGTTGATAACCATACTAATTATGGGAAGCAGTGTAATAGGAGAAGACAGAGAGTTGAGTACATGAACCAGTAGCATATCTACAGGGGGATCACAAATGGAGGGGGGGGGGATAATCCTCCCCCTCACCACTGCAGGGTGATAAGGGGGGACTGAAAAAAAAATGAAAGAAAAGGGAAGGCAAACAAGGAAATAAACAGAATTGATTGAATACATGTACATTCACGGCGGGCATTATGTTGAGCTTTATTTGATCAGCATTTCTTCTTCAAATTGGCAACATCAGTATTTTTCTTTCATTGCTACATTTTTCATATAGAATGTAATGTATCTGACATGATTTTAAAAACTGACAGAAGGTACATTGTTTATTATGAAATTTAAAAAGTTGCTGATTTGCATAAAAAGCAGTGATTTTTAAACTTTCCATTGCACTGCCAATTCAGGGACTTCAGTGTTTATTTTCCTTTATTTTTTTCAACATCTAACGATACTGATGCTACCAAAATGGGCATAGTTTGTGTTTTTAAAAAAAATAACAATAATTTTAAAATCTTCTTCTGCTCATTTATTTTATTTTATGGGAATCTGCATCAAAAGTTACTAGGCCAAACCACATAATGTGGAATTCTGTCCTGAATTTAATCAAAACTGATGCCCTTGCCCCCAAGACCACAGCACCCTTCAATGATTGGACCAACACTATGCCACTGGTAACAAAAGTATTGAATGCCTTGCATATTACTCCACTAGATATGACCGAAAGTTTAGAAATATCAATACAAAGTAAGGAGAGAATTGTAGAATTTGTACTGAAAATGAACAACAATTCTTCCCTTCATCTGTGAAACATTTTCTTCAAACAAATATACAGGAAATTAATCAACAGTTCTTAACCCATTCATGACAGAGGTCCACATTTTGCGGTTTGGCCTAATATCTTTTGATGCAAAGCCCTAAAAATCATACCAAATACATGAGCAGAAAGAGTAAAAAATTCTACGCAAACTGTGCCCATTTTGGTTGCATCAATATTCGTTGTTTGATGCTGAAAATTTTTTAAAGGAAAATAAGCATTAAAATCCTTAAATTGGCAATGTGATAGAAGGTTTAAAATCACCGTTTTCCCCTGCAAATTGGCAACTTTTTGACTTCTCATCATAATTTCTGTCAATTTATATTCATTTCAGATACACGACGTTTTATAAGAAAAATGTAGCAATAAAATAAGAATGTTGGTGTTGCCAATTTGAAGAATAAAAGCTGATCAAATTAGGCTTTAAATAATTCCTGCCACGAATGGGTTAACCAAGGCAACATGCTGAATAATATCTCTAAAGTGAGTTGCTTTCAATGAACTTATGACATGAACCTAAGTAGTATAAATAATAACAATAATCTTTAAAATAATTCACTTGTACAAAAACATAAATAAACTTTACTCAAATAAAATATACACCTATCAAATTACAAGAGTAACAGTACTCATAGCTACTATAAAGTATGGTTCAACACAAAACAATAATCAACTCATTGCCTACTGTTAGTTGTTTTGTTATTCCTCATTACAAGATGTAACGTAGAGTTTTGATTCAATAGCAAAATGTAACATAAGTGGTACTGCAAAAATAACCCAGTATACTGCTAATTGTTTAACTTACTGCTACATTCCAAAAACTGACCATTTTGAAGAAAGAAAAAAAGATAAAACTCTGTAGCAAAATGTATAATTATTTTGGATAACAACACTATTGCAAATATTATGTGAATAGTTTGATAAAATTCTTTCCTTGATTAAAGAGAATAAAAAGGTAGAAATAATCATCAAAAAGCAACAAAATATTCACAACAGAAATGAAGATAAACTCCCATTTGCTGCTAAAATTGCAAGTAGAATAAAAGTTTCTTGAGAGTAATTAACTGAAAACCAAAACCAACAACTTTAATGCGGGTAAACTAATTCCAATAATCAAAGGCACATAAATACAACACACCTTCAAATGATACTGTATATACTATCTCCTTTTCTTTGTTACCCCCCCCCCCCCCCCCCCCGCAAGATATTCTCATGCAAATTCATACCTCCTGGAATCAATATTATTAGATTCTGCTCATGCAGTATCATGGCATTACACAATATTTGCTTCATTGTTTTTACCTCACAAAAATTCAAAGCCCTTACCAGAGAGCTTTTAGCAACCAATCTGATATTAAGCCATTTCATTTTCAATAACATATTTTGCACATGTATTCAAATTATTACTTTAAGAGTTAATAACATCATATGGAGAATACAGAGGAATACACATGTGCCATCAAAACCTCACAGTGGGTTTGGATCTCAAGCGGGCATCACCCTTTACAGTATTGGAACATATGGTTGAGAAAATCAATCTGTAAATGACATGCTGAAGAGTAAAACAACATTTTGTACCTCTTAAGAAATCTGCAGAAGAATAATGAAATCTATAAAGCATACTTAATGTCACATCTGTACATGTGTGATAACAAAAGGAGCACATGTATGCACAAGTGCTTTCTTTACACACAGCTACCGTTTGTTTGTTTTCCTTTTGTTCGTGTTGGTGTAACCTGCACTTGCCAGTGATTTTCAGGTTGAGTTATACTTTTCAGCCATGGCAGCTTTGTGAAGTGGTCTACCATGGCATGCATGACTGAAGCTTCATTAGTCAAGATAAGAACACTAACAATAAAAATATTTAAAAAAACCCAAAACAACAAATGAATAACACTACTACATCTACTACTACTACTACTACTTCTACTACTACTACTACTACTACTACTACTACTACTACTACTACTACTACTACTACTACTACTACTTCTACTACTAACGATAATCATAATAATACTCATGATGATGTTGGTGATAATTATCTTCTTCATCATCATTATCAGCTACTACTACTACTACTTCTACTACTAACGATAATCATAATAATACTCATGATGATGTTGGTGATAATTATCTTCTTCATCATCATTATCAGCAACTTCATTATCACTATCATAATATTATTAATAACAAATAACAACAATAGCAGTAAATGGATCTTCTTTGCCCTGGGTAACTACATCAATATTTATACTGCTTTTTTTGGCAGGTTCTTAATTTATCACTACCCCAGTATTACCACTGGGTGTTGTGGCGTGCGCCTATAATCCAGCGAACAGTGGAAGTTATAAACTGATTCAGTGGACCCAGGTTCGAGTCGGAGTCATGTCTTTCCGATGGTGACGTAAAAGGTCGGTTCCAGACGTAAATAATCATATCTGATTGACACACGTCTGTAAAAACCTAATTCAACAACAAGAAGCCACCTACCAACTCACACTAGCATCAACAGGGAAAAACGCTGAGACAACATCACCCCCAAAATGTCAGCAACCAGCAAGAATTGAACCCAGAACCTCTCCTATGAGAGTCAAGAACCAATATACGATGGACGGACGGTGGACGGACAGATGCCACTATTAAAGGATCCCTTAGTCTCGCTCCACCTCGGTGGATCGACAAAAATCTTTTCATCAGATCCTAAAGTATCATTTGTCAATATTCAAAAGTTCATCAATCTGCAATTTTCTGTATGAAGTCCTCCAAGGAATTTAATCTGGAAGTTTTTACCATTTAAATAATAAATAATAACAATAATAGAGCACATTTATAATGTGCCTAATACTATGTTTTATAATTATTATATCTACTCTTATTGCAATTCATTCCCAAAACCTACTTGCTTGTGGAAAAAGTATAGTTTCCAAATCATGATCTGAGGTAATTAAGACCAAAAAGCAAACCCAATACAAAGTTCTTCAAAGAGATAGATAAAAAGGTTTTTACCTATCTAATTCTTCTGCAATTTCTTCCCAGACCAAGATGTCGTAGGCTACAAAGTTCTGATGATCAAAATTTGAAAGCACCCCAATCTGCAGCCTTCTTCATAAATTCCTTCATGTATGCCTCATCGAGCTTGTTAAAGGCCTCGGTCTTCGCAACAGTGGTCAGGTGGTTCACTGCAAACTTGAAGCAGAAGGCCTGAAGATCCTGGTCATGAAATAATTCGAATATGAAATAAAACAACAAAAACAAAAATTAGTAATAGTTACAACGATAAATATAATAATAGTAGCAATAGCATTACTACTTATTACATGGATAATTGTGATAATGATGAGGAAGAGGAGACAACATAAAGAAGGAAAAAGGGAGAAGCACAAGAAGAAGAAACAGAACAACAACAACAAATAGAATGAAAAGACAGAAATAAACAGAAAAGGGCCAATCATGAGAATGAGAGTTCTAATGGCAGAAGATTGAGAGAAATGAAATAAAGCACATTAAAAAAGAATAGTTGGGGATCAAAAACAAAATTTTTACCTTGGCTTCATATCTGATAGATGCTTCTAGTAGTAAAGCAACATTGTCTACATTGATGCCTTGTTTGATGATGCGTTCACACTGCTTCTTTAAGTGCGTTTCACAATATGAGTTGGCAAGATCCAGCAGGCCTACAGAAAGAAGAAAAACAGATAGATAAGCACACACATGTCATGCGGTCTGGAGAAGGAAAATTTGCCATCACGATCGCAGAAAGCACAAATAGCATCACCACATCTGGGCCCGGCTATGCCGGGAGAGAGGCAGGGATGCAGGAGCAGGCCAGCAACATGTATATATGCAGTGCTCAGTGGATTGGCACAAATCACTGCAAAGAAGATAGTGCATTATCAGATTTCCTGAATCCATAATTTTTAGGCAACATACCGCACTTCTGTAATGATTCTTAATTTGCATATCAATTAAGGAAAATCTGTAGTACTGTAAACACTGTTACTTTCTCGTGATTAAAGTTTCGTGCTTAGCGACCCAGGAATATATTCCCGCTGTACAATTATTCACTTGGAAAATGGCAAGAATTGATTTGATATTTCAATGCATCTGAAATCATGCTAATATTTTCGCGTGTTCTAGAATGTGCGCTTGTCGAAAATAGTGTAAAATCTGCGAAAATGATGTACAGCGGATATTTATGCATTTACAATAGTTGGCAGCCCTGGGAAACCCTACCCTACCCCTACCACTCTCCCCCCAACCCCCCCCCCACCCCCCGGTACACAATCAATGGAGAATTGAGTGGAGACAGTTACTTACCAATGGCATCTTGAGGAGGCAATGAGACAGCATCCGTGTAAAGATACTCCAGGAATGCACGGTATATAGGGTAGGTGAACTGGGTTATCTCTATCATACTGTTACATTAAAACAAACAAACAGAAATCAAAGTATTTTTTATACAATTCAACTCATTTTTGTTGGACATTTCTGTATATAAAGCTGGAAGAGAGTTTAGCTCTACATCAAATAATGTGTTGAAACAATTCTGCTTACAGCACATGATGCAGGGTCATCAATCCATTTTATATTTTGGGGGATACTCTCAAAAAAAGGTCCTCAGTTTGAAATTGGGGGGATAAAAGAATATTTTTTTGGTGGGGGGAGAATACACCAAAATTTGCTGACAAGTACCAAAAAAAGGCCCTTAGCTTATCTTTTAAATTTTTTTTTTTATTTTTTATTTTTTTATTTTTTAAATTTATTTATTTATCTTATTTTTTTTCGGGGGGGGGGGGGGGGGGGGGGGGGGAGCATATCCTATTGTCTGCCCCACCCATACAAATTTGGGGACATGTCCACCTTCCCCCCAATTGACACTCATGACATGATGTGAGTTCTGTGTACAAAGGAAGCGAATCTTTCTTGTGGAAACATATGGAAGCTCATATTGCCATTTACATTATATCTTCTATTCTAGTCTTCACTTAAAAATTCAATTCAATTCAATTCAATTTATTTCCACATATTGAGTAAAAAAAACATGTAATAAACATTACAATCAAGTATATACATAGATAATAACAAATACAAGTATAAGTAGTAACAATATATACATAAAAAAAGAACATAGAAAATCAAAATGTGGAGGGGATTGACAAAGGCCATATTGATCTATCAAGGTCAATCCCCAATGAAAGAAAAAAAAAAATGGAATACATAAATTACATAAGAAAAAATAGATACTTAACCTAAAAACCCCAGACAGAGCAAAAGAAAGTAAAAGACAAATAAAGGGGAGGGAGAGGCAAATATAAAACTATCTTATGGAGTAAATAGGTAAAATTTATATTTCCGTTTAAAAGACAGGAGTGTGGGGGAATGTTTAAGTTCATTCGATAAAGAATTCCAAAGTTTGGGTCCGACATATTGAATAGTGTTTCGTGAAAATGTGTATTTGAAATTTGGAATAAAAAGATCATTAGCTTGTCTGGTTAGACGACCAGTAAGTGATTTATTCTGTACAAAACATTTATTAAGAAAGTTTGGCAAGAGATTATTGTAATAAGAGTACATAAATATAGCAGTTTGTTGATTATTAATTTGATCTATAGTGAGTATTTTATATTTGGCAAAAAATGGTGCAGTGTGTGTACGAGGGTTAGAGTTTGTGATAATTCTTATTGCACGTTTTTGAAGTATTCTTAATCTACTCAGATGGCAATCAGAACAATTTCCCCAAACAATATTACAATAATTAAAATGAGGTAAAATCATTGTATAATACAGATTAAGAAGGATATTCAAAGGTAATATATGTTTAAGTCTGTTCATGACACCTAATGTTTGTGCTACTTTACAAGACACGCTGTTAATATGTTCTTTCCAAGTTAATTTATCATCTATGGTAACCCCCAAAAATTTAGTAAAATGAACAAATGGTATATTACAACCATTGATACATACATCTATTTCATTACAATTAATATTTTTATTTTTAGGTTGGAATAACATACAAACAGTTTTATCAAGATTTAATTTAAGTCTATTTGCTAAAAACCATGAATTGACCTTAGATAATTCAGTAGAGAGAGTGTTATTCAGCGTCTGTACGTTGTCCCCTGTTAAAAATAAATTGGTGTCATCTGCAAAAACAATTGGGTTGAGTATATCACTTACATATTGAATATCATTAACGTATAAAAGAAAAAGTAACGGGCCCAATACTGATCCCTGGGGTACGCCTAAAGAAATTGATTTTATTTCAGAGGACACATTGTCAATTGATACATACTGAAGTCTATTATTTAAATAACTTTCAAACCAATCCAAGCAAGAACCTCTAATTCCATAGAATTTCAGTTTTTCTATTAAAATATTGTGATTGATACAATCAAACGCCTTTGATAAATCTAAAAATATTCCGATCAAAAATTGCTTATTTTCAAATGTTTCAGAAATGGTATTAATAAAATCAAGTAATGCCATATACGAAGAATATTTTTTCCTAAAACCATATTGTCTATTATACAAAATATTATTACTACATAGAAATGACATGAGGCGAGTATAAACAAGTTTTTCAAAAATCTTAGAAAATGTAGAGAGTACTGATATTGGACGGTAGTTATTCAATACACATTTATCCCCTTTCTTATAGACAGGAATAACTTTCGCTAACTTAAGCTTGCTTGGAAAAATCCCGTTTTGTAAAGAACAATTAAAAATATTGCACAAAGGTTTTACAAATAATAAAATAGTCTTTTTAATAATGTCAACGTCTATATCATCATATCCAGGACTTTTACTAGATTTTAGATGTCTTACGATTTCTAGTATTTCATGACATTCAATTGGATTCATAAACATAGAATGTATGTAATATTTTTTAGGAAGGAACTCTGAAAAATGATTCTGTACAACTGGTAAAGTTCTTTCAATGTCATTCCCAACATCAGCGAAAAAGTTATTAAATGCATTTACAATAGTATTTTTGTCAAAAATTTGTACATCGTTAATCTTAATGCATAGGCAATCTAACTTGTTCTTCACTCGATTCAAAATATGATTAATTATTTTCCAAGTACTTTTTGTGTTATTACAAGATTTCTTAAACAAATTAAAATAATATTCTCTCTTGTGCCTACGAATTTCACAAGTTACTAGATTTCGGTAAGTACAGTAAGCATTTTTTCGATATGTTGTTGGGTTTTGAGATACTTCCTATACAAAAGATGTTTTTTATTAATCATTTTCTTTAATCCTGAATCAAACCAGGGTTTATTTTTATTAGATATAGTTTGTTTTACTGTTTGGAGAGGAAAACATTCATTGTAAATACTAGTAAGGCTCAACATAAATGCATCAAACTTAATATCAACATCTGGCGATTCAAGAACCATATTCCAGTTAACAGTTTGCAATTTATTACAAAATCTAGAAGTATTAACATCATTTATAACACGCTTATATCTTACATTATTGCACAGTGATTTATGGGGAAAACTATAAAATTTAGAAAAGGTAAAAATAGGCAGGTGATCACTCACATCACTTAAAATTATGCCAGTACCAAGATTGTATTCAGGCCTATTTGTAAATACATTATCAATAAGAGTAACAGAATTATGAGTGATCCGTGTTGGTTTGAGAATCAACGGAGTAAAGGAAAATGTAAGAAGAAAATCAATAAATTTATCAATATCATTATTCATTGTGGGATTCAATAAATCAACATTAAAATCGCCAATCATTTGACATTCCTTATGCCCTGATGATATTTTATGGAGCGATGGCTCAACAAAGTTAAAAAAATCAGTGATAGGTTGAGAAGGAGGTCTGTACACTGTGGCAAGAATTAAGCTTTTTTCTTTATGAAACACTTCAATAAAAATCGACTCAATAGAATCATTAAAAACATCAAGATCAGTGCGCCGATGAAACCTCACACCATTTCTGATAAAAAAGCCAACACCTCCACCTCGCTTATTCTTACGGCCAGTACCAACAAAATTGTAACCACTGAATATAAATGTCTCGTCATTGATTAGCCAAGTCTCAGACAGAGCTATGATATGGAATGAAAAATTCAAAGTAGACAAAAGAGATTCAATATTTTCAAAATTTTTCTTAATACTTCGACAATTGAAATGCACAACTGACAGTGTACTATAATCATTAAGATTATATTGGCAAGAATTAAAGTGATCATTTAATTGAATTGGCAGATAATAGCAGGTATCATTAATAAAATCATTCTCTTCAGTCCCCACAGAGGTGTGCTCCTGTAAACTCTCCTTACAGAAAGGACATTCATGATTATTCAAATTTGGAAGTTGCCTCAAACAAAAGGAACAAGACGTGGAAATAGACATTTAAATAACATATAAACAGGTTTAACAAAAGTACATAGATAATAAGACTACTCATAAATTGATAAAATTGTTCGTTTCAGAAAGAGAGAGAGAGAGATAGAAAGAAAGGAGTAGCTTCGGAGTGAATGAATTCATAGTATTAAGCAAATTAACTATTCAACTGCTGGCAAGATTTCTACAATGAAAATGCTTACAGGTAGGTCGGTAGAGCTAGCTTACTAACAACTCCAGAGACAGGTAAGTACTGTAGGTACATGTACATGATCAGATCAGCTTTTCTTCATCTTCTCCAGATCATACACACTTGAGATCAGCTTTGTGGCTGTTTTACCTCCTGTTGCTGGGATTAACGCGATGACACGCAATAACACCAAATGATAGCAATCAGAAGTTTTAATTATGCAGATCATATGTGATAACACTCAACTTCACATTACAAGCTTTGATAATACTCTGTACAACCCTCGTTTCAGCCAGCCTAACACAGGTATTAAGTATAGTCAAAATATATATTTATGCTTGCTAATTGTATGCTACACCCAAGTTTAAATTGGCAGGTGTAGATCAATGACTATCAAAGATAAAAGACACCAGTGCCAACCAAGGATTTTAAAGCTCAGTCTGTAAATTTGAAATAAATCATCCCACTAATTTTGCATATGGACACACCTAAGCTCTACAAACTATACTAGTTTTAACGAGAAATATTACTGAAGATCATTAATACCCAATGTGTGTGCCAAATTTTATGGGCATTGCTTGAAAATGAGGAAATAGTTTGATCCACAATATTTTTCCCTGGTTAACTGCCATAGAATGCTGTTACCATGGCTACACTGTTTCTGACACATTGAAAAATATGTCTTGCATATCTTCATCCCAAGACCAATGTGTTTACCAAATTTCATGAGCACTGCTCGAAAAATTAGGAAGTATTTTGATGCGCCAGATTTTTCCCCTCATTTATTGTAATAATATGCCATTACCATGGCAACACAGTTTCCAACACATTCAAAAAATGTGGTATAAAAGTTGTAAAATGTGGTAAATGGGGTATAAAAGTGGAATGCATGAAAATAATTTTATCTCTATTTACTCTTTTCCATCTTCATCCCAATGTGACTGGAACATGCTCCTGAAGTGAAGACATCTGCAAATCAATCATATACAGGGTTGATACACTTATACATTTTCAAAATTCCATGACTTCTCCAGAGCAGAAAATTGCAAATTTCCATGACTCATCGATCACATGTGATGCAAAACTTACATAAAAAGCACGCTGATTAAAAGAGCTTCAGAGCTGATCTGAGTGCCATGAATGCAGGGCTGGCTGAAGTGTGGATTTATCAACATGAATAATATCTTGAGTAAATAATTTTCCATGACTTTCCAGAAGAAAATGACAAATTCCCTGACTTTCCCTGACTTTTTGCTTCTGGAAAAAAGAATTTCCAATTCCCAGACTTTCCAGAAATTCTCTGACCCGTATGAACCCTGATATAGACGCAGGCAATGTGTCAGTGGAAACACTCTATCCCTCAGATAGGACATTAAATGGAGGTCCCGTATAGAGGAGAGTCACCACCTAGCTTTGCACGTTGAGAACTCACTGAACTATTTGAAGAAGAGTAGGGGGAAACCTTGGTGCAGTGGTACACCTGCACATCCCAATTAGGTAAATTACAAGGAGAGACCAGGGGGTAACAACAGTTCAGTTCAGTTTTCTTCCCCTCCCTGATGTAGGTGAAGCCAAATACTAAATAATTATGATGCACCTTGAGCATAGTGGTCTGGTCGATAGGAATTTTTACTGTCGACATGTCGGTAAAAAAAAATCTCGATGTCGACATACATGTCGACATAAGTACAATTTTTTTTTCACTGGCTGAAATCGCGGTATCCAACTGTGCCCGACTGTCTGGGCGCACCGGGGTTGCCGTAGCGGTCTGCCCTGTACCGTAGCAGACTGTGACAGCTGCCGGGACAGCTGCCACAATCACACCTTATCTAGTGATGAAATCATGCCCTACATGTCCGTATTATTCATTTAATGTACCCATTCATACATTGAACTCAAAAAGTAATCGATGAGTAAAAATATCTGGACAAATTTACCTCCTGCGTAAGTGTAACCTTTTCTGCGTGTCGTCCATGCAAATGAGTTCGACAATATCTCTATCCACGATCGAGCGTGCGTGATGTATACAGCGCACTAAGCGCAGGTTGTTTGTGATTGCTGTATGTCCGTTTTGTACGTAGGCGAATGAATACTAGCAGACTAATACAAACTATAATAAACGAATGCATTTGACAGATCCTAATGCCTAGCGATCGGCCTCCCATGCGCGATTGCCTCCCGTGCCGTGCACGTGGCACCGCCCTGGTTACGATATCTGTTTTGCAAAGGGCAAAATGATCTAAGATCATTGTGTATATTTTCAAACGTCCATTCCATGATGGAAACCTGCAGAGAGCTATAGCTAGCATGCGCTAGCTATAGACAAGTCCGTCACGTTACCGTTAGTCGTAAGTACTACATTGTAAATAAGTGTCAGCATCACCGTCTTTCTGTTTCGAATGATCGACGTTAATCATGAATTAAACAGACCTCTTGTAGGTTGATATTTTCTGTCGACATAAAAAGAATCCATGTTAACATGTCGGCAAATTTTGTTTGTCGACATTAATGTCGACAAACCTCATGTGTCGTCCAGACCACTACTTGAGCATACTATTGATTTGAAGGGATGGTATTATCAAGGTGTATATTAGCTGTGCGAATATTCATCCCTCCCCCTCCCCCCCTCCAAGAATCTAGGTGTGTAAAATAGATTGTTGTGTACATGCGTTTAATATCCCTTGTCTGAGACCTTTCAAGTCCAACATCCTGGTTATAATCTGTTGTACATATCATCAAGAATCATACAAGCTTGGAGCCAACAGAATGACTAAACCCACCTGATCTTGAGGAGAGCCTTGTGAACATGGATATGTTTTCCTTCAACCAAGAATTTCAGGTCTGATGTGTCCTGGTCATCGAAGGCAAGAGACAAGGTTTCTTCTAAGGACCGCCTCCCAATGAAGTTTTCTGAACACAGAAAGAATTGGTGGAAAAGATGCAGATTCACCAAGATGCAAATAAATTTGAGGACACTGATTGTTCGGTTGATACGCACAGACCTGTACAATCTTGGGTTGACTCATTTGGAAGATGGATATTTCAAACATTTTAAAGCTCTTAAACTGTATCTGAACATTTTCTCTTCTTTCTTTCTTTCTTTCTTTCTTTCATCTTTTTTTTTTTTTTTTTAGACTGGTCCAATGGTACACCTTTTCATTTTATCTTTTTTTTCTCTCTCAACTGCCTGATTTTGGGTGTCTAAATGTCCCCTCATTCCTCCTCCAAATAAATAATTTTCACTGTATAGACCATCTGTCTTAATTCTCTATATCCCCATCTTCACCCCCACCCCCTCCCCCCCATTCTCAGATTTTCTGTCACATTTGAATACTAATCTTGCACTTCCTCCCCTCTGCAATAACCATCCTCCTCCCCACAGGTACACTTATAGTCCCATCCTCATATTGACAAGAAAAAAGCAAAGACATCATCGAGGCAGACAAAGTGAGTCTCCGTGGTAGAGGTCATGGACTTACCCCCTACTATGCCCTCTCTTCCTCATTCTTTCCATCTCTTCCTGTTTCTCCATCTCTCGATCTCGATCTCTTTCTCTTTCTCTCACTCCATTTCTCTCTCCCCCTATCTTTTCAAATCCGCGTTTCTCCCCCCCCCCCTTCTCTCTTTCTATCTCTCCCTCTCTTTCTCTCTTAACCTTTTTTTTGTCACACCTTAACCAATCCCTCCCTCCCTGCCTCGTAGCTACCCTCAAATGCTCTTACCGAATGTGAGAGGCCTGTATGTAACGGCTGGAGAGGAGAAGCAAGCGAAGACATCATCCAGGCATGTGAAGCATGTCTCCATAGGAGAGGTAATGGATTGGCCCCTGCATTGGCCCCACATGTAGACCTTTCCCGTCTGTGTCATGGCTGCCGAGATGTGCGAAAAATGGGTGGCTGCAATGTCTATAAACCTGTCAAGGGCAGAAGAAAACAAAAAAAAACATTCAAGAAGTTGGTAAGCTTACACCAATGTATGAAGAACTACTAAGTTCATACTGGTAGTCAACACCATATTACAGAAAGTTTTCTCAAGGTTACACCACATAATGGTGCCGCAGAAATGGTTTCTCCTTTTGCAGGGGATTTCAGCACTGAACCAGAGACCAGGGCCCAATTTCATAAAACTTGTTATCAATAACAAGTTGCAAGAACTGTTATAAGCTACTGAAATCCTTGGCTTAGAGCAAATTTGTCATAGAAATGTGGCAATTGTTACCGATAACAAGTTTTATGAAACAGGGCCCAGAATGTCAATGACACCATGACTGAGAAATTGTGGGAATATTTGATGGGCACCAATCAGAAATGGGTGGTCAGCACACTGGACCCATCTGGCCTCCACCAGGCAATGTTCTAATCATTCTTCTGAAGACAATCAGAGCATGCTGATCAAAACACAGAGAGCTAAAGAGCTCATACAGAGTTCACCAAACCTTTCCAGGGGGCCGTTTCATGAAACCGTCATAAGTCTAACTTCTTGGACATCCCACTGAAACATTTGTTGTAGAGTTAACATACGTTTCAATGGGATGTCCATGAGCTTAGAGGTATGACGGTTTCATGAAACGCAGCCCAGGTTTCTTATTCCTTTAAACCTATTCCAACTGGGCTTTTTCAAGGCTTGTAGGCAAGCACTTGATCCCATAACCCATCCAATTATTTTTCTTTATAGACCATATTAATAATCTCAGACTCAACTGTCAACAATCTTAAAACAAAGCAAAGACGGCTCTGACCTTCCTATACTTTCTCCTATCCTTGTTGCACCGCAAAGATTAGCCTTATTTCCAGTGCCAAGTTGACCATAGGAGTTGGCTCCCCAGGCGTACACGTTGCCTTCATCAGAGAGAGCCAAGGAATGGGCGTAGCCACACACAACCTGTACGAGCAAGTAATATAGAATATAACCAGTACTGAGCTGTTCGAGGAGATAGTAGGCGAGACGCCAATGATACTATGCATACCAACAGGTTAATAAGAAAACTAGAGACTCCCTCCCCAATCCCCTTCCTCTCCCCCCTCCCCCACTATCAATTTTTTTTTTTTTTTAATACTTACATTTAACCTACAAAGCATATGATATATCTGATAACCCTTTGCATTCACCCAAACAAATGTAGTAAATATTGCACAATAACTAGGGTGTTGCAGTTCCCATGTCAGATCAAAATCTTTGAACAGATATATACCAAATACTTGTAGAAATGACCACTTATCACTAAGACTGGGCACATTGCACTGAGCAGCCTTTTTTTTTACACTTTTCCATCTACAAAGTGATTAATAACCTATGCTGGTATTCAATTCAAGACACTGAGAAAGTAAAGCTAAGTTAAGTTGCTTTAACTCGTAATCAGATCACTTTTAAGTATTCAACTTGAGTAATTCAACTTTAAGCCAAAATACTTTACTGACAACCAATGTGACATCATAAAGTCTGTCTAGAATAGTGATTAGGCATCACATTGTATCCACGGTTAAAATTTACTTCAGCAAAGCATAATGAATGCGCACACGTATAAAAACTACATGCCAGTCAGTCAGACTTTCAAAGGAATTTGCTTAAGTCTGCTAGGTAGCTGTCTTAGACCTAGGGTAAAATATTTAGCCCAAAGATTTAATTGAATACCAAAGCTTGCTTACTTTAGCCAAAAACTGAGTAAAATACTTACAATTATGGCTTATGTATCGGACTGAATACTTGCCCCATCATATGGACGGGACATCTAATATGCAGACTATGAAAGTTCAAATATTTCTCTGTGTCTGCTTACCTGTGATATAATGAGGCCATTCAAACTGGAAACTTTGCATGGACTTGGTTGATTTACATTGTTCCCCAGTCCCAGCTGACCATTACCATTGTAACCCCATCCATAAACCTAGATAAAATGAATAATGAAACAGAAATATCAGCGATACGATACACAAACAAATATTTTATGTCAACTCATGTCTCACTGAAAGTTAGAATGCTATTCTTCTTTAATTTGAAGTTTTCAGCTATTATTCATCAATCAAATATCAAGATTAGATAATTTTTTTTTTATCATCTGGGCTGCAGGGGTATTTTAAATCACATTTTGTGGGGTTAAAAAAAGGGTGGTTTAAAATGTGTCTGAAAACACGTTTTAAACTCTGATCAGGGCCCTCCTTCATTTTCATCCTGTTTATTGCAATAATTGTATCCAGTACAACAATTTGTTTCTTTTGAATTGAATAACTGCTGATCGAAACAATACTGAACGGATAAAAGAAAATAATTAGACATAAAGAGATGATGATCTCGCTTTCTCACCTCTCCACTGTCTACAACAGCCAAGGAAGATGTCTGCCCACAAGAAATGGACACAATACGCTTTCCACCTAAGAACGCAAGAGAGAATGAAAATGAAAGATTACACCACAGCTCAAAATTGTCAGACACTGATATAGAATAGATAATAAAGAGAAACTTGATTTTTGGGAGAGGTGAAAAAAATCATTTATGAGCTTTATCATTTCGTTTATGTCACTTTCAAAGAACATCACAGCGCACATGCCCCTCAAAAAGTATTGCTCTTCACAAAATCCTCATATTCGATATAATGACCAACATTCATGCCCTAATGTATGCTTCTATAGTCGCATATACCCATTCCTTTGTGTAGGGAATGTGCTTTTCAGCAAGACTGGGTGATTTTTGTTATCATTTTGATCATTTCAAAGTCTTGCAGTACAGGGAAGTCTCAACATAACGAGGTCGGCTATAACTGCAGGGTTTTGTCACGGTCCCAAATTTACTTACATGTAAGTCTATGGCGGCATGAACCTGTTATAACGAGCTAAATCTTGAGCCCCTAAAACAGAAAAACATTGATAATCATTCCCCTTATAACGAGCAAGCAAATTTCACTGCAGCTTTATCAACAAAAATCATTCAGCAGAGAAAACAGCACACACAAGTCCCAGCTGGCTCAGCTGACGATCGACGCATGCAGATTGCGTGTTTCTATTTGTATCATAGTACAGCGCGCAACTTTTTTTTCGTACCTCAGCACAGGCAACCTCGATGGTGTGACTGACTTTCTGGTCATCGGTAATTTTGGCGTCTGAAATTAGTACTTTAAACACATTTCCCGATATTATCCAGAAAATTATTAGCTAGATCAGAGGTTCAAATTATTATCAATGCCTCTGTAGCTGCAAAATGAGTTAATAAATAGAGGCAGCAGACCTTTGTACATTCATGTATGTACATGTAGTCCCATACATACATTTTTGTGTTTATTCTGATATAACGAGGTAACGGCAATAACGAGGAAAACCCTCCCAACAATCTCGTTATACCGAGTTTCCCCTGTATATTCATATCAACCTTTCCCAAATACTATGAGACAGTTTTTTAAAAAACAGTGTTATTGCATGAACAGAACTCAACTTCATATCTAAGACTAGAGACAATTTAATTGGGTAGAATGACACCAGCATGACTGAAACATTGTGTGGCCTTATGGCTGAGTCAGTGATTGTTATAAGTACTTACACAAAAGAGTTTGATTGCAAAAAGAGATAAAGACCATTTCTTCTCACATTTTTAAAGTAACACCACCGTTATATGAACCCCCCCCCCCCCAAAAAAAAATGCCTCGCATTTCTTGCATTTGATACCTCACTCATCATATATTAAGGAAAAGGTTTAGAGTTATGATCTAAAGTACATTTACCATATATTTTTTTGTATTACTTTCATTATTTTAGCAACTTCAATAGCAAATATATCAAATTTAAAAAAGGGGATAGATCATGTTTTTTTTAAAAATCAAACTCTATATACATTTATTGAGCTCTTCCTCAGAGATTCAAGAACCAAATTATTTTCCTAGTCTTCTTAATAGCTTCCAATCTGAAAGAAAACTGTATATAGGGCTTATTCTTACTCAATACGGATGCCACCTTTCTAGGTGTATCGATGTTAGCTGTAGCTCCCGTCCCAATCTGTCCACAGTTGTTGTAACCCCAGGCAAACACCTATTCAGAGTTTGGGATAAAAAACATGACACTTGTTATCCTGTTGATTACTGAACAGAAATTTCCCATTAATAACATTATTGGCATAGGCTTAATACAAAAAATGGCCACTGAGACAGGTGGCTGCTAAGGCAGGTTCTCAAACACACAGTTTTTTTTTTCAAGGGAAGCAATGAACTGAACTGAATTTAATTGATTTATTGTCCATTAAATGGAAATTTGTTGCTAAATGGTTTAAACAGGGGTACAAGTTACAAATCAATAACAATGTAGTTACATCATCCATAATATGCAAAACAATAAACAAAACAGTTGCGGTTTCATGAAAAGTAAAGCATACGACAAGAATGGGGAAAGAGTAAAGCGATGTAAGAGTACTATGGCTACAATAGTGATTACTCGGCTGGTACTTGGCCTCGTCTTACCCTACTGTTATAAATATCAATTGAATCAGGCACTAATGAACATCTGAAGCGCTCCGGCCTAATGCAGTAACCACTACAGAGAGGTGTTTTATATAGAGCTCTAGGTGACCACTAGATAGTTTTGACTTTACATAATCTTTATGTAATTGTGTGAAAGAACACGTCCGGAATACAATATACAAAAATGCAATAATTAAAATGTCTATTATGGACATACTGTAATAGAATTTAAGAAAAGATCTTGCCACAAGAAGATTGTATATCAATTTAGAGCAAGGTCTACATGCTACCCGTGAAATTATCAATAATTGTTTGAAAAATTTGATTTTCAATAATTTTCCATTTTGCATTCCAGACGCATTCTTTCGCACGACATAAAGATGCCTAAAAAACAATTGTAGTACCTCTCCTTTATCAAAGAGCTTTTATAGTGATAGCTTTGACTTTAAATAAAAAACAATTGTAGTACCTCTCCTTTATCAAAGAGCTTTTATAGTGATAGCTTTGACTTTAAATAAAAACAATTGTAGTACCTCTCCTTTATCAAAGAGCTTTTATATTGATAGCTTTGACTTTGAATAAAAAACAATTGTAGTACCTCTCCTTTATCAAAAAGCTTTTATAGTGATAGCTTTGACTTTGAATAAAAAACAATTGTAGTACCACTCCTTTATCAAAGAGCTTTTATAGTGATAGCTTTGACTTTAAATAAAAACAATTGTAGTACCTCTCCTTTATCAAAGAGCTTTTATAGTGATAGCTTTGACTTTGAATAAAAAACAATTGTAGTACCTCTCCTTTATCAAAGAGCTTTTATAGTGATAGCTTTGACTTTAAATAAAAAACAATTTTAGTACCTCTCCTTTATCAAAGAGTTTTTATAGTTATAGCTTTGACTTTAAATATAAAACAATTTTAGTACCTCTCCTTTATCAAAGAGTTTTTATAGTGATAGCTTTGACTTTAAATAAAAAAACAATTGTAGTACCTCTCCTTTATCAAAAAGCTTTTATAGTGATAGTTTTGACTTTGAATAAAAAACAATTGTAGTACCTCTCCTTTATCAAAGAGCTTTTATAGTGATAGCTTTGACTTTAAATAAAAAACAATTGTAGTACCTCTCCTTTATCAAAGAGCTTTTATAGTGATAGCTTTGACTTGGTTGGTCCAGAATGCTTGGCATTACATATCATAAATGAACAGAAAGAGAAAAATTCATTGAAAAACTGAGTCCATTCCCAACGCAGTATGGTGTGGTGTTCTCAAAGTAGGGCAATTTACTTGTAACTAATCATTAAACTCTTTCAATTGGCAATGCAGTGAATAATATATAATCACTATTTCTGTGTTCAAGTTGACAATCATAATTCATTTTTGTTCATGTTATGTCCATTTTTTTTTCAACTATGTAAGATTGGAAAAAAGAAAAACAGTTGTTGCCAATTTAAGGACAGAAGATGATTAATGTAGATCTTATGAAAGCTCTGTACTGCTACATACCTCTCCTTTATCAGTGAGCACAAGACTGTGATGGCTTCCACAGGCTATCTGAATGACTTTCAATGCACCAAGGTTGGTTGAGATGCGATGAGGAATCAGTCCCTGGTTGGTGCTACCGTTGCCTAGCTGACAATAACCATTGTGTCCCCAGCTGCAAAAACAATGAAATCAAAGATTCTAGAGACAATTAAAAAGATGAAGACAATGGTGACGGTATTGCAAAATTAATGGATGATTACTCCAATATCGTAACACTTCATGGCTAAATTGTTAAGACTGTATCTGGCCTCATTTTGGTAAACTATCCCCCTCCCTAAGCCTAAACTATATCCCCCAACTGCAGTCGTAAGCCTAGCCCCATATTTTTATGTCATATACCCAGTTGTTGGATGTCCGGACAGGTTGTATATCCGGACAGTCGATTTTAAACAGCCAATTGAAAAAGTTCACAAGCAAATCTCTTAAATGTTTTAGCACAAACTGTTACACAATATTATAGTGAACAAATATTGATGATGATTAGCACAAATCAATGCATAGTTTTTGTTTAATCCAAAGACAAAAAAGGCTTCATTTTTGTTACGTGTCCGGACACCCAACCCCCCATCCTATAGCCTATGGCAATTGTCATAAGAGCACTTCAATTTCTTCAATACATGTAGTTCAAGACACATTCCTCCTTGTGCTGATTCACAGGGCCTACCTGTATATTTCCCCGCTTTCAGTTGCAGCGACAACATGAGGACCACTCCCGAACGCCAGAGCAAACAGCCCCTTCTTGCACAAGCCCTCAATCTTCCGCGGCGTCAGGCTGGACTGAACATTACCCACACCTAGACATGCATTGTGGTTGTTCCCAAAAGCAAAGACCTCGTCTTGGTTTGTGACGTAAATGGCTTCGCTGCCAGCGCTTCCAAAGATGCACGCAAGCTTGACCCCACTCGTAACAAGGTCCTCAGCTAACAAGGAAAATATGGGCCACTTTGCGACATCACATACGTTGGTCATCATTGGATAGTCTTGTTGTTATTCTGTACAAAGAAGAACATACATAATTTCTGTTATGAATCATCACCAGGGTGACCTGGGCCCCATTTCATAAAACTTGTTATTAGTAACAAGTGCCACATTTCTATGACAAATTTGCTCTCAGCCAATCAGATGCAAGGATTTCAGTAGCTTAGAACAGTTATTGCAACTTGTTATTGATAACAAATTTTATGAAATAGGGCCCAGATTTTGAACTCTGAATTACAGGACTTTGTTGGGCCTTGACTTTAAGAGGGCCATGATTACATGAAAATACAGGAAAGTTGTTCTTGGGGGACTAAATAACATTCTTGTTGCTATTAAAGCCACATAAAAAGTCTGACACTTTGTACCATCAATTTGATTCTCAGTCATTATCAATTCATATCAATCCATGGAAATTAAGAATGATAATTAAAAAATAATGATGATGATGATCATCATAAAATACCAATACTAAATAGAAATGATAGCACTAATAATAATAACAATGAAATGATAATAATAATGAAGAAGAAGAAGAAGAAGAAGAAAGAAGAAGAAGAAGAAGAAGAAGAAAAAAAGGAGGAGAAGAAGAAGAAGAAGAAGAAGAAGAAGGAGAAGAAGCAGAATGGTGATAATTATAATAGTGAGAGAAAAAAAAAACCAATAACATAGTTGTAATAGCTATAGTAATGATGATGAAGATGCCAAGTAAAATTGATTCAAAGTTTCTCAGCTCTGGATATTTTAAGAAGGAAAAATGTTATCTTGATAATTCTTTTATATCATGAGCACTTAAAAGTCTAACAACAATACAAAAATACATGATACAAGTAATTTTTGTTTCTTAATTCATTGTTTTAATTTATGGTCGTGTGACCTGACTTTGTGCAGGTCCAAAGTTCGCGCACAGGGCTATATCTCAAAAACTAGAAAAGATTGTGAAAATCTGATAGCACCAACAGCAAGAGCAAATAAAATTACCCTGAGTGATAACCTCTCTTCAAAATTTGGGAAGGAATTGTGAAATTATTGATGAAAAATCGGCAAATTTTGCATCGTTTTGCGTCCGTTCTGAAAAAAACTGACCCTGCCGACAAGGGTTTAGAATTCCTCTTTTCGAGAGATGATGTCATCAAAATTGTAAGTAAAATGTGATATCAAATAACTCTGGTATTTTGTCTTCCTTAATAATGCAATTATATCTTACCTTTTATGGATCTCTATTTTGTATTAATCATTTGTAAACTGGCCTGCGCGAAGTTAGGTCTCATTATTTTTGTACAACTTTTCCAGGTCCAGAGTGATGCGATAGGACATCGAATTTTGCGATCACGATATCTTGGGAATCTTTCGTAAATTTAGTCTTCTTCTTGCGCCCATTTGTAATCTAAAACTTGCTTTGTCTTTGGTGTCAATTAAATCAGAATAATTTTTGGTAAAATATGAGAAATTATGTATCGAAAATTGCCTTCTTAACAAAATTAAAAAGTGCGCGAACTATGGTCCCCCCATCATACATGTTCTCAGATCAAATTGTTTTATCTTTCATCTTATTTCAATTGTCAGAACCAACGAACGTAGAGGGCGTCAACACTTTTCAGTGTTGCTATATATTAGGAAGGTTCACTTCATACGCGCAAGCAGTTGAAGTGCGCGCACATTTTGGTAGTCATGCAAACAAAACCTTAAATCGATATAATACAATGACGGAGTAGTAGCGACATGAAAACAAAAAGAGGGATTATGACAAGATTAAGATTTTTTGAATTATAAATAAAAATATATATTGAAGCCATAAATTATGCAAAATAAAATTAAGCATTTATTACTTTGAAAAATATATTTCTAAAATCTATAATCCTTCAGTAATTAGTGACCACTGTTATCAGTGATTTTACCAGTGTGCTAAATTCATGACGTTTTTGCCAAGCTGATTTTGTGACCACACGCAATGCATTTCGGGATAGGGGGTACCTCTCCCACGCTGCGGGCGTACTACTGAAATTGAATCACAGAGATACGATGCATACACAGTATGCCTTCCGAAGGAAGGCTAGAGAGGCAACTAAAAGTTGACCTTTGACATACCATAGGCTTTTGCATTGGGCCAAAATGGCGGCCGCGGCAAAATTGAAGACGACTTCGGAGGGTCAATTATTATTCATGAGATAAAAATCTCAAATACCGTTCGATGATTGGGTAATTGCCTTCATGTTTAATGCATAAGCTCATACATAAAACATTTTTGCCTTCCCACAATTCCCTACGATTTGAGGCAGCAATTCGGATAAAATGGCGACTGGAAGAGGAGTGCAACTTTTTGACCATTTCAGCACAAAACGCGCAACAAATTTGTTTCAGCAAATCTGTGTGTTGTGAAAAGAATTTAGAGTTAACCTCAACGAAGCAGAAAATCTTCAAAGGAGCATTCATAATGGAATGAGATTATATGATGATCTGAAATGTAAGTAAAGTGACATTTTGTTCAGCAGTCTTCATCGTAGTTGTTAATGGTCCGCCAATCAGTGCTTAGGCTACCTGTACAAAGTGTATGGGACATCACCTCCAAGGCCCAGAATTAAAACGCTATTGCTGAATGCAAATCAGCTCTAAATCAACAGAGAAAAATAATTTAATGGCGATATTTTTCAAAGAGATGTAACTTTTTCCGTAGAGAAATGTTTATAGAAATTTCTCCGGCGAATAAACAACTGGAGCAAGCTAAATTAGCGATAATCAGCGGTAGATGTTGACCTGTTCGAAACTGGAGTCGAGGCTGAGTGCACTGCAAGACGGACGGGGAACGACCAGGGTACGAAATTCCCAAGCGTATTGAAGCCGTTGCTAGCCGGCTGGAGTGAGTGTCCCAGTGCCCCTTGATGGGAACATTGATCCGGACTAAAACTTCAGCCATGATGATGATTATTCATGTTAATCACGAAAAGGCGCTATATCAAATGACTTTTGGATTGGAATCTATGCCCTCGTTTGAATTCATGATACATCCTTTACTGGACCTTCCCTTGTCCTTGACTAGTTGAGGTTTTCTTTGTCATGAAAATCACCCATCATCAAACAGTTAGGCCTAACATTAGACCAAATCTCACCACAATGCTTTTTAAAAAATATATTAATATTCATGACATATATCTCTTTCTCTTCTTAATTTTTTTAAGGGGACCTGAACCTGATGTAGTCTTCTGATGGCACTGTACAGGCAGATTTGGTCATCAAGTCAACTCCACTAGCAAGGTATGAAATAAGCCCATTTGTAGCTTTGGAAAGTGTAGATTTTTAAGGTTTATCATTTAGATCTATGTAGTAATTAGGCTAAAGTTAGACAGAAATATCCATCTGCCGTGGGTATTTAAGAAAAAAAAAAAACATTTTACTACAGAGTAGCCATACAAAGTAATGACTAACGAGTCTCAGCCTAATAACAACCACCAATATCTTTATTATCACAGACTGAAGCTTCATCCAGTCTATGTGCAGACCTGCTGGTATTAATAGTAGTACTTTGGTAGTGGTGGTGGTAGTAGTAGTAGTAGTAGTAGTAGTAGTAGTAGTAGTAGTAGTAGAGGTAGTAGTAGTAGTAGTAGTAGTAGTAGTAGTAGTAGTAGTAGTAGAGGTAGTAGTAGTAGTAGTAGTAGTAGTAGTAGTAGTAGTAGTAGTAGTAGTAGTAGTAGTTAGAATAAAGTTTCAGGCAGTTCATCAGATCATTTATCATGTACTTAGAGAGGTGCCTTTCTTTTCTCTCTCTCTCTCTCTCTCTCTCTCTCTCTCTCTCTCTTTCTTTCTCGACTCAGCAGCATGTTTACAAATTTTCTCTCTTTTCTTTTGTTTTCTACCTGCAGGTTGTCTAAGAAGTTCAGTTACAAGGCTTGTAGAGTATCCAGCTGCTTGAGGACTGATGAATTGCACCCATCCCCAAGCCCTTTGTATAAAAAACTTCATTTGTGCATCTTGCTTAAAAGATGTACACCAGAATTCAAATTTGAGACTATTTAATTTCAGGACAGGCAAATAAAATGTATAGATCTATAAATTTCAGTTGAACCATGGACCAAAACACTTTTAACAACTATTTAAAAAAAAAATAGGGAACACAATTATTGTAGGCCTAATTAGAAGTTGTGCTTTCAAAATTACTGTAATTAACATTTCAAAGCTAAAGTGATTACACAGTGGTAATTTTTTTTTTTTTTTGATATATGATCGAGAATAGAATTCTAAGAAAAATTACATGAAAAATATGATGATTTTCAATCGAAATCAATGCATTTTGGCTAATTTTCTCATAAAAAGTCAAGAGCTGACCAAAAAATTGGAGTATGAGGTATGACGTAAAAGTGGGTACCCAGCTTCACGCATTACAGTTGTGCTGCCTGCTAGACTGTGCAATTTGTATTATACCTTGCGTGCATTTTGCTAGAAGTGCACGACAAGGTACCCAGTTTGACGTCATTTTGACGTAAAAGTGGGTACCCAGTTGAAACTGGGTCACAGCTGAGGGGTCAAAAATATCCTGAAATCTTACCACATTTGCGGGTTTCCTTGGCAAAACGATGTTTAAAAAAACTTTAGGCAGATGATTTTCTGCCAATAAAATCATGTTCTTTTGAATGAGCTAACATTGTTTCAGCATTGGGTACCCCCTTTAAGGGATTGGAATGGTAATCATGTAATTGGCTTAGGTTGATTGTCCAGGGGTAGACACTGAGGGTGTGGGGGGGGGGGGGGTGATTGTTCAGAGGGTAGTTCTGGAGCAAGTGCAGTCAATTATTAGGGATGGGTTGCTTCACACTGCTACCTCAATTTTACAAAACTATCTATGCAGGTATGTGGGGAAGCAGTTGGCTAAATTGTTTCTGAAAATTGTAAAAACTTATGTTTTCTGCAGATGAGCACTCCACAGAGTGTATTTGGTGCTATATACATGTAAATTACATTTATTATCAGTATTATCATTATTCTTTTGTACAATTATTATGACTATTATCATTATTATTGTTATTATTATGAAGTTACATTGATAGACTATATGGATTCACTCTGCAAGAATGTTTATATAGTAGGCCTATTATAAGTATTCCCACAAGAGCTTCTGCCTCCAGAAATGTTTGCTGATCTCTTGCTGCATTGAAATTAGATTTACACTTTTTTGCTAATAAAATAATTTTCTTCTCTCTATATTCTTATTGTCTTTCAATTTCTCTTAACCTTTAGTGAAATCTAATGTTGATGTTGCTTTTGTCAGTGTTGTTGATGATGATGAGGATGATGATGCTGGCACAAGATCATATGAAGTTGCTTTGTAATTGAGGTTGATTGCAGCCATATGGAGGGGGGGGGGGCACTGTCCGAAAAATCACTGAATAGCGAAAGAAAGATAGTGTTGATGATGATGATGATGATGATGATGATGATGATGACGAGGTTGAGGATGATGATTCCGGCCAAAGATCATATGAAGTTGCTTTGTAATTGAGGTGTGATGGGGGGGGGGGGGGGGGGGGGGGGGGGGGGGGCTCTGTTAAAAAATTCACTGACTAGCAAAAGAAAGAAGAAAAGACGATGATGATGAGGTTGAAGATGATGCATGATGCAGGCATAAGATCATATGAAGTTGTTTTGTGACAGAGGTGTGATTGTAGCCATATGGTGGGGGGGGGGGGGAAGGGGCTGTCCAAAAATTCAGGGACTAGCAAAAGAAAGGAAAAAAAAAGCATTGTTGATGATAATGCAGGCACAAAATCATGAAGTTACTTTGTAATTGAGGTATGATTGCAGTGCATACAGGACGGGAGGGGGGGGGGTACTGTCCTAAAATTCACTGGCTAGCGAGTAAAAAAAATTAACGTTAAACTTTGCTGAGAAGAGAAAGAGCTCACAGCTTTAAGTATAGGGGGTGGGGGGGGGGCTTACGCTAGAAATTTGGTTTGACTAGGTGTGCTTTGTTCCAGAATGTGGGGGACATACCCTATTGTGCACTCTTAAAATATTAGGGACGCATACCGCGTCATGCCCCTTCCCCCCCCGCCCCCCCCCCCCCTCACATTGATGCCCATGATTGCAGCAGCCATATGTGAGAGGAATTTATCTGTTTGGTGGAGGGGGCCAGGAGACATGCATGTTATTGTTTACAGGATACGTTTACATAATTTGAAATATGAAACAAAGTTAATCTACAAAAGAATAATACAGTAGCCTATAAGCTCTTATGTTATGGAAATGGAGGTGATCCACTATTAAAAAAAGCAATGCTTGTAGAGTGTGGATTCCTCAAATAATAATATTGTAAACACAGCTTTTGTTGAATTTAGTCTGCAAGTGATCAACACAAAATAAAGTCAAATCAGAAATGCATGTCTTACTGACAGCATCGGCATCAGATAAATAGAAGTGGGTGTAAGCTATTGGGGTAAAATGATTGAAATGAGAGAGGAAATTAGGGAAATTCTCACGAGTCTGGGCGACGGTACGGTAAATGAATGAATGAATGAATAATTCAGTGCGCATGCGTTATTATGTTAATAAGTCACAAAAATTAATACATATTCATAAATATTCATGAAAATGTGATACGCGCTGCGCGCAAGGCAAAACAAGCCTGATTTTCGCTGATACTCGGAAAAATGGTCTGCGCCATAGGTTTATAAAATTTTGTACATAAAACGCGGGATCAATTTGACCCTCCGTACCCCCCCTCCATGGCTGGACGGATGCAGAAGCGGAGTTTCAGCCCCCTGAATTGAATAAAATCTGTGCGCTGATCCATCAACATGCAATATCAATATGATGCGTCGTCTGCTAAGCTTTGTTTACGGTACGGTATAGCTAGCGCCTGCCCAGGTAAGGTACAGAGGGGGTAGACTAGCTCCCAGCACTGGACTTACGTGCCCGATGACGTAGAAGCGCTGACAGGGCATGAATTATCCATACTTGTAATTTACTATAATGACAAAAAAAACCCAAACAAACAAACAAACAAACGAACCACTACAACAAAATGGACGGCGAATGTTAGGGGCAAACATTTCGACATGTATTCAAAAAAAAAATTTTTCCAGCCTATCACTGATTTTGGTTATTTATGAATTCATCTTGTATTTCTTACCCATTTATTCAAATATTTACCAATTCAATTTATTTCAGGGTTTGTTTTTTCATGACATGCATGAATGAATTAGTTAATTACTTTATGTATTTATGGATTCATTTATCTTGATTTATTTTTTTTGCGAGGAGAGCAGAGTTAATTTGAATTTGACATCACCACCACTTCTATTGAGACCTCATATGTCATTTTAACCTTCTCCAAAGAGGCTGCCGGAAAGGCGAAGGAGGTAGGGTAATTCTCATTAAATAGGGAACATCACATCGAATGATGTTGATACCCCTCCCCCAACTTAACCTCTTTGGAAACTTTTTTATTTCACCCTTTCTCCCTCTCTTTATATTTTTTTCTCTCTTCCTCCCTCACTCTCCCCCACTCTTTCTATCACCCGGACTTTTTTTTTTTCTTCTCTCTCCCATTTTTATCAAACCTCACTATCCCAGGTATTTAATATTCTCTCTCATCTTTTTTTTCTTCTTTTGCATACTCTTACTCTCTCATATTCTGTTCCCAGGTTCTTTCTATTTACGATTCAATTCATCCAAGTTACGCCCTAGAATAAAAGATAGGCAGGTATAATTGTACATTCAAATTATAAAGCTATTTTTTATTTATTGTGCTTTAAAAATCATCAAGGCTACTACTGTGCTTACATATTGCGAGTTGAATTATTCACTGTCACTGATTTTATTAAACCCCAATTACTTGTACAATTTAAAAAATCAAACCAAATTTAATAACAGAAGAATAGGGTACAATAAAAAAGGAAATTTGATGTGAAATGGCAGTTTCTGTTTCGCTTTGTATGGGGAGCTCCCTTGGCTCAAATTGGTTATTTAGGTGTTATCAAGTCAGTTTCAAACCGATTTCAAACCAATTTCGGTAATAGAGGTTAAAATGGTCAGCTTGATAAGCTAACTGATGCATTGCCATTTCATTTCTCACAACTGACCACTATCTTTTTATGGGATCTAGTTATATTCATACATTTATATTTCAAAAGGTAAGAGAGAAAGATACATATAATACAGTGTATGTATAGTTAAGAAAAAAGTAAAGCTAATTTCTAGAGTTATTTAAAAAATTAGATAACTTTCTTTAAGAAGACTGAAGAAATAATCACAATGATGTAAGTATCATAATAGAGATAATTAATTCTGACTACTGTCTCACAAATTAAAATAGTTTGTACAAATGAAGTGAAGCAATGAATGAATTTCCCATCCAATCCAACCCAAAGGAAGAACTGACCTAGAACGAATCTGTTTTCCTAATCAAAGGTGCTGTAAATTTTCATGGGAATCTGACATTTAATTTCAAAGTATAATTAGCTTGGAATTTCACACATTTTAAACTTATAAATCATTAAGCCAGTGGCCTTATAGTGAAATAAGTCACCTCTTCTCGCGTGTGCGCTTGCACTGTGTACAAAGTCTATGAGAGTGGAAAGAAGTCACCAGCAATGACGAGATAAACGGCAGTGAATGGGCTGGTGACTTACTTGTATACTAAAATGGCAGGTCCATCCTTACATTTTTAATGAATAAAATACACAAAGAAATGGGAGTGTGCAACATCATTTGCTAACTCATTAGCATACTTATGAAACTTATTTATTCAAATCATTATGGTGAACTTTCCCTTTAAGTCTTCTTACTTTTTCAAGTCTAATAAATGAAAATTTTCATATTTTGCACAGTCAATAAAGTACATCCATCCACCTGCTCATATCAAATCAAATAAACATTAAACACAATGAGTGATGGTGAAACATCTTACATTTGCTGAATCTCTAACACATCTACATAAGAATATTGTACCCCAGAATAAGTATTACTTGAGTTATAAAGTATAATGTATATACAATTAACATCAAGAAGAAAAAGTAGGAAAGGTACGTCCTAATGCAAACCCTTAGTTTATTAAGAATGCACTTCTAAATTCAATACTACAGACATGTTAAAATGAAAAAAATATGATATTGCGCAATTAGGAGTATGGATGGAAGGTGATGGTCATCAGTAAATTATGGTTAATGTTTTAATCATTTACATGATTAGAAGCAATAAGCAAACATTAATACTTAAACACATTTTTCTCTGATTATTCAATTTGCTTGAAAAGCAAGTAAGACTTGACCTAAAAGAAATAAAATCTACCAAGCATTTTCTGAACAGCATCTGGTTCAGTATCAGCAGCTCTTTACATTTCGGACAAAGGCCGTGATGTGCTTTGTTCTTTATAGGTGGTGAAGGGTGGCATGGCAGGTTGAGACGTGAGCAATTCTTTGAATGTCTAGGGGCTACAGGATTTTGATCAACAGAATCTTCGGAAAAGAAAAAAAGGGAAAAAATAACAATAACAAATACGTTTTTTTTTTAAAAGAAGTATAAAAATAAAAGTATTTTTGCAATAGCTCAAAACTAAAAGTGTAAGATTTATAATTTTGTAAAATATATGAAAATGCAAACCTACATGGCTTAAACAATTAGGTGATTTTTATGTTTGGGGGGGGGGATGTGAAAATTTTAAATCATACATGTACATGCAATATCCTTGTTTAAATGTAAATTTTTGTCATTTTGGTGCAATCATGCCAATGGTTAATTTTACTCAACTTTCACTCTTCTGAGGGGGGATATGAAAATTGTTAAATCATACATGTACATGCAATATCCTTGTTTAAATGTAAATTTTTATAATTTTGATCCAATCATGCCAATGGCTAATTTTACTCAACTTTCACTCTCTGATTTTTTTTATTTAATTTCCTTAAAAAGAGGTTGGAGCACATAAGATCAAACTTGTGTGTGACTGTAGGCTATCAAACATTCACCATTGCAGGGGTCAAAAGCAAACAACAAAATTGCCCTAAGCATGATATAATTTTCTTAAATTTGCTAGATTATCTGATTCAGGGAACTCTTAATGTGCCACAGATTTGGGGATTCAGACTTGAAATTGAAATTTTTAATAATTCTTTTCCTCTCATGTATGAATTATCGAGCATACCAAAACGCAGGCCAATACACACAAAAGCTATTGAAGCTTTTCCGGCGGTAATGACTAGCCAATAGGAGTTTAAAAGCTGACGTGGGTAGGACTTGACCTATTAACAAACATAAAACCTACCAAGCATTTTCTGCCCAGCATCTGGATCACTATCTTTAGCAGCTTTTTTATTCCAGAGATAGGCGACATTGTTCTCTGTTTAGATGGTGAAGATTGGCTGGGAGGTTGAGCCATGAGCAATTTGTTGATCTTGCCTGGGCATAGGGGCTACAGGAGTTTGATCTTCAACAGGCTCTAACTTTGTTACTGAAAAGAAAAAGAAATAACAATGTCAATGATGGAGATTTCTTCAAAATTTTGAAAAACAAGACATAATTTCATGTTCAAACTATAAATTTCATGTGAATGGCATATAGAGGTTGACAAGTCATGCAAATTATTTGACTTTTTTTTTCAATTATCAATGTCCATGACTTTAGATTTGTTTTCCAGATATGTGTTAACCCTACAAAAATGTCAAATGTAATTTTCATTTTCATTTCATATCACTACAAACCACATCAAGAATAAAAAGATAAAAAGGTATTTACAATCAAACAATAAAATTGTACAAATTAGTTGGAGGATCCTTACAAGTATGACATAAGTCATAAATGGCTGGTCTCTCCTATCATAAAAGAAAAGGCAAAAAGAATGTAGTATGTCTGGCCTATAAAGTTATGGCTATGTTACTGCGGCAGCCCAAACGCGTAGCCCTAGCAGCGTTCCGGGGCTAAGTCTAGATCTACTCGAGACGAGTGTTGGTGTTGTTACCCAACCGGCTAACCCTTAAAGAAACTTAGAACATATTTAGAGCGGGCATATTTCACGATACTGCTGACAGTTTTAATGAGTTATTGGATTTGATCACAAAGAAAATGCCTAACAATAAGATTGTCTTGATTGACTAGACTTTTAACTTTTAGCCCCAGAACGATCGGAAAACGAGCCGAAGTAAACTTCACACGCATGCGGGCTGCTGCAGGGCCAGGGGGCCGCAGGCACAGGCGCGGGTTGGCAAAAATTAAAGTTAGGAGGTTAAGCTTAGAATCTAGACAATAATTTGCATGCAGACAGTCGGTCCCTTATTCCCCTCAATTGCCAAATTTGATTAATTATCATTTCAAATAAGTAAATCTAATATTAAATTTCATAGTTCAAATCATACCTGGTCCAACTTTGTTCACTTTCACGGACTCCGACGAGGCGGTCATTTTTCATCGCATGATGATAGCCGACTCGACTCGCGACATCGACAGTACAAACAGTATACAGCAGAGTGGATCTACAGTAGTAGCAGCGAAATCTAGCAGAAGAACGTTATCAACCTCACAAATCTATATTATTGTATCAAAAAGTAAGATTATAAAGTTATCACTATTTTAGCTTTTTTTCTTCCTTAAAATAAAAGAAAAGCATTAAAACATTATTTGCCATAAGATTTTATTTCAATTTTTTTTATTCAAAAGTGATAAAATTTTCAAATAGAAAAAAAATCAACTCTACAATCTACTAAAAAACCTCTCTGAGAGAAAATCCGAGAAAATGATGGTCACAAAAAATAAGCGCAGTGAACGGTAAGCACTATATAGGTACCAATCCTGCAGACGCAAGCTGAAACCCTAACCCTAATCCTAACCCTAACCCTAACCCTAACCCTAACCCTAACCCTAATCCTAACCCTAATCCTAATCCTATGAATATTTAAGAATATTTATGAGCTTGCGTCTGCGGGATTGGTGCCTATATAGTGCTTACCGCAGTGAACCTTCCTAGTAATAGCAACACTGAAAAGTGTTGACGCCCTCTACGTTCGTGGGTCAGAACAATCAGAAATAGGGTACACCATTGGCTTACAACATTGCGCACTTTTGATTTGCATGCTGGTATTTTGCGCAGTTCAAACCAATCACAAGTTCTTCTTAGAACTTCTTCCTGTTAAGCGACCACAATCAACTAGCTGATTATTCTGTCACTAAAGTAGGCCGGCAATGCATATTGCAGAAATATTTCTATTTGGTGGAGTCTTTGAATTTTATCTCTTTTTTTTTTTTTTTTTTTTTAGCCTTCAAAATTTGTTATGACAAGTGAAAGAGTGAAGATAAGAGAAAAGATACAACAATTTTCAGAATACTGGCCCAGGATTTATTGTGATCTGGCCTTATGTCAATAATAATGAAATAATTATACATCATGGTAATAATAACACAATGCGTAAGACAGCAACAACAAAAATGATCACCCTTGCTGATGCAAAAAAAAAACATGACATATATGGTAGCTCTACTACTCATTGACCACCTTTTTTGAAACCGACCACCTTCGCGCAGTACTTTCCCGCGCATGAAATCAAAAAGTACGCATGGAACTTGGCGCAATACACCACAGCAATCAAACAGGCTATCGTAACCAAAGTCCAAGAGAAATTAGGATGAAATAACAGAATTTAATTATTTCTTTAAAAACTTTGATAATGAAAATGATAAATACGTGCTTAATCAATACAGAGGATGAGCGGTCGGTTTAAATAATGAGCTCACACAGGTGCCGAGTGAAAAACATCACATGCGTTTGTCGCCGAGATTTCTGTGCGTATCATACGAGTCAACAATCTGAACATGAGATGTTAATCTGCTGCATTTTCTGCACAAGTGAGACGAAATTAAGGGAAAACCAACAAATATTTTCTGAGATACAACGTAACCAAATAAAGGCGGTCGATGAGTAGTAGGTCCAACCATACATAGCGTCGGTCTAATGTTAGGCCCACAGAGTGAGGAAGAGCTCTACAACTAATGTTGGGGCCCGGAAGGTAAACTCGGCTTGTTTTCCCCAATGTTGCACTGGAGCAAGAAGATCAAGTCTCTGCCTTCGATCTTCGAGCGCGCCCACTGATCTGTGATCTACGGAAGCTTAAAAGTGCCACCTAGAAGGCGACTTGTGTAACTCGCCAAGGCGCCTTGTTCTAGCCAAAAAGCCCGGAAGGCGGCTCGCCAAGGCGCCTTGTCTGAGACGAGAAGGCGAGATGGCGACTTGTACAAAGTCGCCAAGGCGCCTTGTCTAATACGAGAAGGCGAGATGGCGACTTGTACAAAGTCGCCAAGGCGCCTTGTCTAAGACGAGAAGGCGAGAAGGTGACTTGTACAAACTCGCCAGGGCGCCTTGTATAATACTAGAAGGCGAGGTGGCGACTTGTGCAAACTCGCCAAGGCGCCTTATTCAAGACGAGAAGGTGTAAAGGCGACTTATACAAACTCGCCAAGGCGCCTTTTTCAAGACGAGAAGGCGCGAAGGCGACTTATACAAACTCGCCAAGTCGCCTTGTTTAAGACGAGAAGGCGCGAAGGCGACTTGTACAAACTCACCAGGGCGCCTCGTTTAATAAAATCATGGCTACGCCGCTGCGTACTTAGTAAGCCTATTTGAAATTCTGAAATGCAATATAGACTCTATAATATTTCAGGTGAAGAAATTGAACAAACTATTTGTAAAAAGAACAATCGTTTAGAACCTTTATTTAATCTGTAAAGTATTATCGGCCTACTATAGAAATTCAGATCTACATTTGGAATCCAGGGCCCTGTCCTAAAAGAGTTGATATTTATCAAGTAAGTTGCCATTTATAGGCGTACCGGGGTGTTTTGGGTTTTCAAACAGCCCCTTTTGCCAAAGGGTGTATTTTTAGATGCTCAAACACCCCTCTTTGCATGGTATAAAACACCCCCTTCAGCAGTGCTGACAACCTTTTTGCTTGTCAGAAATTTTAAAGTTTGGAGTAAAAATACACTCCTTTCAAAAAAAAAAACCTGGGTACCCGCCACTGTTTATATCAATTGCAACTGTGTACTTTATAGGACACAGTGAATTTGAGACCGATTATAGGACTTGCCATTTATCTTGACCAATTGAGATTAATGACACTTTATAGGATGGGGCCCAGATCGAAATCCGTCCAATGTTCAATCTTTAGTTTTAATCTTATACTGGTACATTTTGTGAGAGAAAAGGAGAAATAGAAGTGAACAGGGACAACTCTATATTAACATGGGGGCAGTGGCGTATCCAGAAATAAAAGGTCATCAAGATTTTGAGGTGTCCTTTTGCTACAAAATTCTCTTACATAAAGGGGTGTTTTAACACTATAAAAAAAGGGGGTGCTTTAACACAAAATAACATCAAAGGGGAGGGGAGTGTTTGATCACCAAAAACACCCCCCCCCCCTTCTCGGTACGCCTATACAAGGGAACACTCACTTTAAACGCAGAGGGGTACAGTACTTATAAAAATTTTAGGATCACTTAGGACTTTTAAATGGCACATTTGTAATTACTATAATATAGGTTTTCCCAGTCAGTTTCATACCTTTTTTCATTCCAATTCATGAACGTGCATTCAATTTCACACAACGCACGCTCGCGAAAATGTTCGGGCTTTCAGATTCAGAATCCGATCAATCAGTTTCCTTTATGGGCGCTCTTATTTCCTTTCCGTGAAATCAAAATCACATACTACGTTCAATTTCCAAATGCGAACATTGTATTTCCTACTTGCTCATCCAAATTCACGCAGAATTCATGATGAACATGTTTGGGGCTTTCATTTTCATTTTCATTTTCAGGTGATCAATTTCACACTTTGTGCACTCAATTTAGTGGAGAAGATAAGATAGATATCTGAAGAAAGGGGTTCAGTGAGAGAAGGGGAAGAGCGTTGTTTGTTTTGATAAAAAGAGCACAATTTTAATATAAACAATTACCCACACCCCCAGCACACACACACACACACACACACACACACATGAAAAAGTCCTATTTCATAGGCTTCTACATGTTTACACTTTTCAAAGTTTCTCTATCGCTCTGAATTTCCATTCCTTACAATGATATCACTTACCTTAAAATGTTATGTTCATGCGTCCTTCAATACTTTTTCATTTTAAATATATATATATATATATGATAAGGCTCAGTCAGCAGTGCATTAAAACAATATAATGAAATTTCTAACTTATATTCATAAAAAGACAACAAACACCCAAACACTCCAATTCTTGCAAAAACATGCATCATTTCAAAGACGAAATGACAAACAACAAGATCTCACACTCTCATATGGAAGCTAAAAGACAAGGCCGTGTACGCAGGAATTTTTCCTAGGGGGGTAAGAATATATTCAGTATTTGATATTTGAAGGACCACGCAAGCGAGCGAGCGAAGCGACCGAGCAGGAGCTTTTGCATTGTTAGAATTTAAATTGAACGATCTGGTGCACATTTTGGGTGGAATTGGGGAAAATCTCAACAGGAAGGTAAGTAAAAATAGAAAAAGAAAATGGGGTTGTGAAAATTTCTAGGGGAGCAACTGCCCCCTGACCCCCCCCCCCCCCCCCCCCCTCCCCATGTGCGTACGGCCATGCAATAAGATATCAATACACAACAAATAAGATGTTTATTGTCCATGTTTTCAGATTCAACGGAAACCTTTCTGGCATAATCATCGGACTTAAGCATGATAACATGAAGGCTTAATGTCTTGATAATGAAGCCCAATTTATTGAAAAATAAATGAAAAAAGACCCACACAGAATTAAACTGAATGCACTTATTTGGAACATGGGTGCCTTTTCACGAACATGAATGACAAACATGACCAACGAGATTCCGTTGCCGGCTTAAAATGAATTTGAATGCTCAGTGCTCAAAAAGCATCAGAGGGGCACTTTCAGGAATTTTAAAGGCATTTTTTAAGAGAAAAGAGGCACTTTATACAAGTCACCATCTCGCCTTCTCGTCTTAGACAAGGCGCCTTGGCGAGTTTTCACAAGTCACCTTCTCGCCTTCTCGTCTTAGACAAGGCGCCTCGGCGAGTTTGTACAAGTCGCCATCTCGCCTTCTCGTCTTAGACAAGGCGCCTTGGCGAGTTTGTACAAGTCACCTTCTCGCCTTCTCGTCTTAGACAAGGCGCCTTGGCGACTTTGTACAAGTCGCCATCTCGCCTTCTCGTCTTAGACAAGGCGCCTTGGCGACTTTGTACAAGTCGCCATCTCGCCTTCTCGTCTCAGACAAGGCGCCTTGGCGAGCCGCCTTCCGGGCTTTTTGGCTAGAACAAGGCGCCTTGGCGAGTTACACAAGTCGCCTTGTAGGTGGCACTTTTAAGCTTCCGTAGTGATCAGTGAGCGCGCCATGCATGCGGGGCTATATAGCTGTTTGTGTAAGAACTTATGAATATTCAAGACCAAATACGAGATTCGGCGAATGGGAGTGTCGAAGCCCTGTCATGTGAGCACCAGACTGACACAGGAGAGAGGGAGAGAGACAGAGACAGAGGACAGTACAGACAGCCAATGGAGCGTGCATGAGCATGTGAGGGGCCCGGGGGGGGGGGGGGGGGGGGGTCACTCTCCACATGACCTGCTACCCACCCGTGTCCGACAACCTCAGAAATGCACCCTAAATGGCGTAACTACATTAACCAAATTTGCAACCCTAAATGGCGTAACCCATGAGAAAAGCTACCCTAAGTGGCGTGAACAGGGAAATCCCCTAATTTGATACCCTAAGTGGCGTAAACATTGAAATCGATTAATTTGATACCATATTGAAGACTGATGTTAAATTGATGTTGAATACAACAGGTATAAATTCCTTTTTTTGTGGAAGTTATTGAAAGTATAGGCCAAGATGATTACTCTCAAGGACACCTCTCTTAGTCATTTTGAATAGCCATCTTTTAGCCTTAATTAATGAATGCAAGTGGAAAATGTTGCTTTCCTTGACTGACTGATGCATCACTTACCATTCGTTTTACCAATTTTATCAAAAGTTGAAAAAATGGAATCCATACCAGTTACTTTGTTGAAAAATACATACATTAATTAAACTTGTATCTTCTTGGTCAGGCTTCCTACACTCAAATAACAAGTTAGGCTGAACGATGAAGAGGATATAGTTAAAACGGAGAATTCACAGCACAGCTTAGCACGTATAGGAAATCAGCCTTCTTATGACGACATCAACCCGTCTACCATCATCTGGGCCCAGTAACACAAAGCTTAGCGATTGATCGCATGATAAATTTTTGCGAGTGATTGCACATAGTGGTCAATGCAATCAATCGCAAAGATCAATCGTACGATCAATTGCTAAGCTTTGTGTTACGGGGCCCTGGTGCGCTCTGTAATTCCTAACTTTGTAACTCTCTAAAAATGCTGGAACCTGTAATGGCGCGATGGCGTAGGTCTTCTCAAATTTGCCCAAATTTGCAACCCTAAGCGTAGATCGACTTAAATTTGCACCCCTAAATGGCGTAATCTGCATAACCAAATTAGCAACCCTAAATGGCGTGAAGAGTGAGAAAAGGCTACCCTAAGAGGCGATTTTCCAGCGAATGGTGCTGAAAAGCAACCCTTTTGCCAAAGACGTCGACGACGCCTGAGTGCCTGAAACGGGACCCTTTTCGACGCTTTTTCTGGACGCGGGTGCGTAGCAGGCCATGTGAAGAGTGGCCCCCCCCCCCCCCCCCCCCGGGGTGAGGGGTCGGAGAGAGAGGGAGATAACGAATTAGTCATGTTGTTTTGTCTATCCACTGATGTAGTAAAATATCTTTACCTTGAAATAAAGTTATGTTTTGTTTTCCCCCATGCCAATGGGTCACTATCAGTGGGGGGGGAGAAAGAGCTAGTGAGCTAGGGAGGAAAGGGGGAGAGAGAATCAAAGCCCACCGCCGTGGAAACCATACAAAGGGGATTATGTTCGCGCTCATTCAGTGACCACATTGTTTACAAATCTTCTCACACTATCAATGTTGCAATAAGATTTCAAGGGGGAATTCCACTATATTTAATTGGTTTTCAAAGGAACATTAGTAAAGAAGAGGTGTTGGAAAAGCTTGACAAATTCTTCATCTTTTCTTTTTGAGTGTTGTTCGTAAGTGATTTTATTCTGGTTTTTATTGTGGGTTTTGTCGTCATGCGGACCTGAACAGTCAGTCAACCCAGACAGTTTATTTTTTACTTCATTTTTTCATGATATCTAAATTTCATACATAAACTAATCAAATAAGTGCTTTGTAATTTTCCATCACTGTTGCCATATTTAATTTTAATATCCTGTCATTCTACATCAAAAAATATCATCCCGATTATTCTTCTCACTGTCACACAAATTTTGCATCACCCGTGTTTGGTCTGCACTTCCTTCAAAGGTGACAGCCCGCGAGACCGAGGGCCCGCGAGACCGAGGGCCCGCGAGACCGAGGGCCCGCGAGGCCGAAGGCCCGCGAGACCGACTTTTTTTTTTCTTTCATCAGGTGCTGCCGTCGAGTGGTTTAAGGCGCCTCGTTGCAGCGGCGTAACAGGTGCCTGTTATCAGAGGGGGGAGGGGGGCAGAGCCAAATATTGCCCGGTAATTCCGTCTAGAATATAGTGGCGTAACTAGGATTTCAGTTTAGGGGGGCGCGCTCCAGGGCGGGGTGCAGGGAGGCGGAGTGTCGTCCCCCCCCCCCTTGCGAGAAGCGCGGAAGCTCCGACGTTCCTTTGAATCGTTCCTTGTCTGCTCTCGCTCATTAATACGTCCTCTGCCTGTTATCGGGGGGGGGGGGGGCAGAGCAAAAAAATTCCCGGTAACTAAGTCCAGAATCAGTGGCTTTGCTAGGATTTCATTTTAGGGGGCGGTAGTGAGCACGCGAAGTGTGCGAAACACTCTTAATAAAGAGCGCGCGAAAGGCGCTCCATAATGAGGGGGAGTATTCCCCCTCCCGCGCGAAGCACGGAAGCTCCGACGTTTTCTTCTAATGCGTTCTTGCCTGCTCCTGCTCTTCTTACGTTCTCTGCCTGTTATCGGGAGGGGGGGGGGGAAGAGAAAAAATTCGAAGTGCGGAAGCTCCGACGTTTCTTTGAATCGTTCCTTGTCTGCACCCGCTCTTACGTTTTCTGCCTGAAATGAGGGGGGGAGGCATTAAACATTAAATGCACAAGATCATGAAGCAGAATTACCATAAAAATAAACGTTAAATGAGTAGAGTTAATGATTAAGTAGTGTCAGTTAAATTAGGCAACGTAAGTTTATACTGTAAGTAGCGGAAACACCCCCTCCCTGCAACCTCCCCCCCCCCCTCCCCCTAGAGAGCCGTTTCGCGCCCTCATAAGACAGTGTTTCGCACGATTCGCGTGCTCACCACGGCCCCCTAAAATGAAATCCTAGCAACGCCACTGATTCTAAACTTAGTTACCGGGAATTATTTGGCTCTCCCCTCCCCCCCCCCCCCCCGATAACAGGCAGAGAATGTAAGAGGAGCGGGAGCAGACAAGGAACAATTCGAAGGAAACGTCGGAGCTTCCGTGCTTCGCGCGGGAGGGGGAAAACTCCCCCTTATATAGGGAGCGCCTTTCGCGCGCTCAGTATTAAGTGTTTCGCCACTTCGCGTGCTCACTACCGCCCCCTAAAATGAAATCCTTCTGGACTTAGTTACCGGGAAGTTTTTGGCTCTACCCCCCCCCCCCCCCCCCCCCCGATAACAGGCAGAGGACGTATTAAGATGAGCGGGAGCAGACAAGGAACGATTCAAAGGAACGTCGGAGCTTCCGCGCTTCTCGCGGGGGACACTCCCCCTCACTGCACCCCCCCCCCCCTAGGGAGCGCGCTTCACGTGCTCACTACTGCCCCCTAAACTGAAATCCTAGCTACGCCACTAATTCTAGACGGAGTTACCGGGAAATATTTGGCTCTGCCCCCTCCCCCTCTGATAACAGGCATACGCCGCTGCAACGAGGCGCCTTAAACCACTCGACGGCGGCACCTGATGAAGGAAAATAAAATTTAAAAAAAAAAGTCGGTCTCGCGGGCCTTCGGTCTCCCGGGCCTTCGGTCTCCCGGGCCTTCGGTCTCCCGGGCCTTCGGTCTCCCGGGCCTTCGGTCAAGTGGTCGGACCCCCCTTCAAAAGCCCCCTCCTGCTCCTCGATAGGTGCATGCTTACTCAGCCTGTAGCACCTCGCTAGCTAGCCGCGCCTATCGCTAGTCATGCATGTGATGCTGCTGCACTTGCAAACCACAGTGTGATTGCAAATTAAAAACATTTGCGTCTTTACAATGAACACCCTGCCTCTTCAACTTTTGTTTTCAAATATGTGCTTGCTATCTGCTGAATTGAGTGATAGGATATTTGGGAAGAAAAAAACTGAGCACAGTCCTCACTTTCTGGTTGTGGTGTTTCTGAAGTCATGATATCGGCTTCCGATCTTTGCTGTTTCAGCCATCAACCCGGACCGGCTTGGTCCGGTAGAAATCCCTCCAACTCGACGCCGGTCTACGGGTTCCAGCCAGGCCTGGCTCCCAACATTATCTACAACTTACAATAAGATGCTATCAACAATGTAAAGTTGAGTTCACTAGTAGTACCTGATCTACAGTAATGTCTTTGTGTGTGGCCCATGCAAGGAAGTTCAATCAATCACAACAACCGGTCAACAATGAATGAGCACGACTCACTCTCGATTTGAAGCGTGTCAGTCCGAAACACGACACAATCACAAACGAGTGGGACTGCTAACATTTTCAAAACACTGCACAAAACGGTTTAATTGTGGTTAAATTGTGAGTTCCTTCATTTGCATTTACATTTCCGAAATAACTGTAGTGATAACAGTAATCTGGCATTGTGAAATAGGAAACCACCGTTCACTTTGTACAGTACAGCAGCGCTTTATTCAGTCACACGCATTGGTTTCCTATTTCCACCTGCATTCTCTTTGTACACAAGTGCGTGCGTCAAATGAAGAGAGTGGTTTCCTAAACCACGATAATTATGGCCAGTAATCTTACCTCAGCAACACTTAATTCACTCGAAAACAGTGTATCTGCGCCAGACTTCGTCGGTCGGTAACTCCTTGAAAAAATTATTTGGCAAAGGCAAAGCTCCAGCCAAAGGCTAGGCTCCAGCTGTATGCTAACACACAAATGAAAAAGAAAAAAAAAATGAGAAGATTGCCACGCCACTTTTGCCAGCGCAGCAGCGCATGATTTATGATGAATCATTGTTTACCGGGGCTGCGTTTCTCGAAACTGCCATCCTTCACCTTGGACGTCGATTTGAAACGTACAGTTAGAATTAAACTGCATTTCAATGGGTGTTCATGAACTTAATGACGGTTTCGAGAAACGCTGCCCTCATACCATCACAAAAAGTTTAATGTATGTATAGAAAAATGTTGCAAAAAGGCATAAAATTTTAAGAAAACAAGGAAAGTCAACGAAGAAGTTTTTATTTTGAAATATGAATTTTAATGCCTCAGTTATCAATAGCCTTATATTTGAGAAAATAATTCCATCAGTAGATTATGAAGGGAACTGGGGCATTTAGGGGAAAGGGTGAGAGAGAAAAGATCTTTAGAAGATGGAAATTACTCTTCCTGTACATCATTTATACCTTCACTCATACAAGAGCTAAACTTGGTGTTAAATGACTGTCCTACTAAAGGGGCTTTTCTATTTTTTTCCTCCAAACTACATGTATGCTAATTTGAATATCACTTATTTTTTGGAATAAATATCAATTTTATAATAGAATTATCATTTCGTTACTACGTTTTGTTTTGATATGGATGAAATACATGTAGGATGGGGGGGGGGGGGGGGTTGGGTGTCCGGACACGTAACAAAAATGAAGCCTTCTTTTTTTGTCTTTGGATTTAAAAAAAAACTATGCATTGATTTGTGCTAATCATCATCAATATTTGTTCTCTATGATATTGTCTAACAGTTTGTGCTAAAACATTTAGAGATTTGCTTGTGAACTTTTTCAATTGGCTGTTTAAAATCGACTGTCCGGATCGATACACAACCTGTCCGGACACCCAACAACTGGGTATGCATTAAATGCAAGAATGATATGAATGAATGATTTATTTACTTCTAACAATGGCATCATATAGCGGATGCAAAAAAAAAAAAATATGGTGGTGTGTAAGCAAAATGTACTTGCTTAAGAATAGTTTGAAGATGTCTGGTTGAAAATTCTACACTTTACAAAAATGTGTTCCTGTGCATGGCTGTATGCAGTGGGGGGGGGGGGCATTCCGCCCCCCTGAAATATTGAAAACTTGCATTTTTTTTTTACTGAAAATTTTCACAAAATCCACAACAAGTGTGCACCAAATCTTTCAATTTCACTTATAAAAATGCTAAAGTGTTCTCATGACCTGCAGCTTGGTCGCTTCGCTCCCTTGCTTTTGAGCTTCTTTGAAAATTTATACGTGTTTTGCCCCCCCCCCCCCCCTCAGGAAAAAATGTCTGCGTACGGCCCTGTTTCTGTTGTGTATGACTGTGCATGTGCAAATGTGTTCTTTTTGGAAGTGTCCTGAAATGATGATGTGGTCAAGCTTTGATAAGCTGCTTGTTGAAATCGAGTTGGGTGACTTTTTGGAACAGATCAAGCCCATCAAGTACAGAATATTTTTTTTTAAATGTAGACATTAAAATTCTCATTTTCTAATTTTTAGGCAATGACGGCTATTTGAAAACTTTAATGGTGCCCCACAAAAAACATATCACAAAATGCAAATACACAAAATTAAAACATCTCATTCTCAAATGAAATATCAGAGATACATGACAAATCAGGGGTGGCGCCAGGGTTTTTTTAATAGGGGGGGGTGGTTCATAGGGGAATAAATTGACATTTCAAATGGAAGAAAATAATCACACAGTGACTTTTAGTGACCCAACCCTCTCTTTCCCAAACTTCTTTCTTCTTTCTCTTTTATTTTCTTCTCTTGTTTTTGTTTTTTGTTTTTTGTTTTTTGTTTTTTTTTTTTTTTTTTTTTTTTTTGCCAATTGAAAAATCAAAAGTTAAGCTGTGACCTCCTGCCCCCAGTGCCGTAGCGTAATATACGATCGACCCAGTGTTTCCACTTTGAAGGAAATTTCCCGAATTCCGGGAAATCCGGATCATCTTCAGGTAATTTTCGGGAAATGAAAAAATTATGACATACAAACACTTAGATCTACAAATAATCAAGGAACAAAAACTAGATTTATCTCCTTGACTATTTTAAATTTTCCTCATTTTCTTCCATGGCACTCGATATGTTGGCTCTAAACCTATGCTCTAAACAAGACTACAAATCAAAGAGATAGCAACGGCATGTATGACACACACACAACACACATACACACACGTTCACAGTATAATAGGCGTATAGACATCACATCTCAGCTCGATCACAGAAATATCTGTGCTCTCGATCGGTCGTGTGTGGATGTGTGTGCACTCTGTTTTGGCAGCGCTAGCGCTAGCGCAGCCTCGGCATTCATTGGCCCGAAGTTTGTTTACGTGTAATGACGTGCTATAATAGTGTTCAGCGAGCTAGCTCAGCATGTGTTTGCTACACTTTCATTAAAATTATCTTGCTTATATTTGACTGTATAACGACCGCTTGTCCGTTTATGATTGAGAACATGGGATGTTTGTTCCAATTCATTGCAAAATGGATCGGTTTACTAAACGCAAGACCATGGATGAAAGTGATTTAACAGGGATTGGATCTAATGAAGACCCACGCAGTAGCAGTCTTCCAAGCAAGGATGGTCATGATGAGCAACCATTCTACATCTGCACCCGGTCCGTCATGTGCTAGGAAAAAAGCTAAGTATGAACCCAAGTTTTCAGATGGTTGGCTTTCTAACCCGCTATTTTCGCAGTGGCTACAGAAGAAGCAAGACTCTTCTGGAAAGTGTGTACCATTCTGTAGTATCTGTAAAGTGAATATAACTATAGGAAAAAGTGCAATTATGAGGCACAAAGATAGCAAAGCTCATGAACAAGCTTCCAAAATGAATGAAGATATTTGGCTAAATCACAGCCTGGAATACACACATATTTTCAATCTTCATCCAGTATTGTTTCAAAGATAGAACGTAAGATGTGCAGTTTCTTGGTTGAAAACAATCTTCCAATATCTCTATGAGAAGACCTGCTTGCACTGCTGAAGAGTTTATTTCCTTCAGATGAAAATCTCAAGCATGTGACTCTAGGCAAACAGAAAGCTATATGTACTAACACAATTAGACAGGTATTAGGCTTTCATTACATGAAAGAGGGAGTTCAGCAACTGAAAGACCACAAATTTTCATTAATTATTGATGAAACAACTGACAAGTCAACAATGAGTCAGATGGCTGTGATTGGAGTATACTTTGATTCAGAAACCTTCACTCTTAATACTGTGTTTGTTGATCTCATTGATCTGCCAGATGGGAAAGCAGATATTATATATGAAACAGTCTGTCAGTGTTTGTAAGAAAAAGGCATCCCCATGGAAAATCACTGGATTTTGTGCCGATACGTGCAATGTTATGTTTGGGTCAAAACACTCTGTTTCACAAACTAAGGAAAAATCACCCATGGATCGTAACTGCCAAATGTTCTTGCCACCTCACCCACCTTTGTGCCTCTCATGCATCTTTGCAGCTTCCTGAGTCTTTAGAAGACCTGTGTAGGAACATTTATTCGCATTTTAGATTGTCCTCACAACATTGCGATGCTCTGAAGGAATTTCAGGATTTCTTCAATGTAGAGAAGCACCGAATTCTCAGAGCTGGACAAACAAGCTAGATGGCTATCCATGAAAATGTGTGTTGATAGCATTCTTGAACAATTCGAAGCGCTGAAGTTCTATTTCCAGGGCATATCATTAGAGGATCTGACTCATACCAATGATGCCATCTTAAAAAGCCTCTGAACAACAAATTTACAGTTGCTTACTTGGAATTCATGAGCTTTAACCCATTCGTGACAGAGGTCCACATTTTGTGGTTTGGCCTAATAACTTTTGATGCAAAGCTCTAAAAATCATACCAAATACATGAGCAGAAAGAGCAAAAAATTCTACACAAACTGTGCCCATTTTGGTTGTGTCAGTATTTGTTGTTTGATGCTGACAATTTTCTAAAGGAAAATAAGCATTAAAATCCTTAAATTGGCAATGTGATAGAAATTTTAAAATCACCCTTTTATCCTGCAAATTGGCAACTTTTGACCTCTTATCATACTTTTTGTCAATTTATTGTTATTTCAGGTACATTATGTTTTATAAGAAAAATGTAGCAATAAAATAAAAATGTTGGTGTTGGCAATTTGAAGAAAAAAAGCTGATCAAATTAGGCTTCAAATAATTCCTGTCACAAATGGGTTAATCTAGGTAGACTGACAAGTTTCAACAAAATATTTCAGAGCGAAATTCCACTGCTCCACACACTGAGGAAAGAAGTTTCACAATTGCTTGTGGCCCTCTGTGCCGACTTCTTGGAACTCTGCTATCTAAGAAATAGTGACCCTCTAACTGTGAATGTGAAGGAGGAAGCACATCATGTTCCCCTGTGTAAAGTATACACAGGAGTAAATGCAGCCCGCACCATCCAATCTACAAGTGAAGATATCGGATCAAACCATCCAGATATCAAGCTCTTCAAGATCCATTGCAAGCAATTTCTCATTGAATGTGTCTGCCAAATACAACAGTGGTTTAATAACCTACATGAACTTGACTTCCTGCTATGTCTGGACCCCAAAGTGGCTTTCAATTTGACCATACCATCATTTGCTCCATTGTACAAAAAACTGCCCTATCTGGAAGAAGTGGCAGCATTACAAGAAGTGGACAGTTAATGGAGGATGCACTCTATGAATCCTACATTGAATGACACCATGCCTGTACTTGAATACTGGAAAACTGTGTTCAGTCAAAGCGATGTCTGGGGAAAGAATGTGTATCCAAATCTGAACAAAGTCGTCAGTCTTCCTGTACCCTGCTGACTGCTGCCAGCCTTCTCCGCCATCTTGACAGTAGCAGACAGCTAGCAGACAGCTACTGTCATGTCAAGATGGCAGTAGCAGACAACGAACTAAAAAAACCATAGGTAGCAGACAGCTACTGCTCTACTGCGCATGCTCAGTCCATGGTTTAAACCCAGTTAAGGTTCAGCCATATATGGGTCAAATTAAATTTAGTACGGTGTTTAGACCATGGCCAGGTTTAAACCTGGTTTGAACCTGGTTTAAACCATGGACTAAATAGCACATCGTTGGTGAAACAGAAATGGATTTAAACTATGGGGAGGTTTAAACTATGGACTAAAAAAAAACAGGGGGGGGGGGGTGGTTAAACCTGGTACTAAATTAAACCTCTTTTGTGAATTCCGGCCATAATATACTACCAGTCATGTGAGTATTGCACAACGTTGCGCGACTTGATCGGAGAGTTCCCACGACTCGATAGTTGCAGTGGGTCGGCTGGAGGTCGTGCAACACTCGATCGTGTGCTAGCGATCTATAGAGGCCAGTCTTGCGTGTGGGTGCGTTTGTGCTATGACCATGAGGGGCGGCGCCAGGGTATTTTGATAGGGGGCAAGATGACCCATAGGTGAGTTTAGTTACATGACCCAACCCTCTTTTCTCCCATACTGTTCTGTTTTCTTTCTCCTCTTTTTTCCTTTTCTTTCTCTTTTCAGTCAGTGGACACTTGAAAAAATCATATGGCAGGCATTTGCCCCCCTTCCCCCCTAAGCTGCGCCCCTGCATGTATTATATTGTATATTATCTATATATTTTTGGCTTAAGATTCTCTTGTTTCAACAGTAAATTTGCAATAGGGGACAAAACGGCATCCTGGGGAGGGTTCTGCTATTTTGGTTGCATGGAACGCGGGAAAAATTGTTTGAATTTGGACTGTCCCGTAAATATGAGAGGTGTTGTCACCTTAATGTAAAGCCTCCATCTTTGTAAGATCCATTACTATCATTCATCATTTATGCCTTGGCTTTAGCCCTGGCCTTAAGGGTTCAAAGCCTTGGCCTTGAGGGTTCAAGCATTGGGCTTCCCTCGGCCTTGGGCTTGTGGATTTAGGCCTTGACTACAACACTGGTTACTCACCACCAAAAAAAATTCTGTCGGCAAATTTAGGTCTTACACCCCCACCATTCAAAATATTCTAGCAATGCCCCTGTCTCTACGCTCCTTCGCTTAGTCAATCCTTCACGCTTGCCCCCCCCCCCCCCCCCCAAACAATCCTGGCTACGTCAATGCCCACACTCTTCACCCAGTTGCTTCGCTCCCTCACCGAGAATGTTCGGCACCAATCATCCCCCAACCATGAATACAAGTTGGCACTCATGTTATCCACACAACCAATGAAAACCATTGAATAGAATCAAAATGTTGATAAAGCGTGGAATGGTTTTAATTAGACATATATTAAGCCGTACGAAAATCCAATTTTGTTTGGCCCCTATCACTGCTTTTATCATATATGTATACTTCAATTATTTGCACTATGACAGAGCCTTGAATACAAGATATAAATATAATATACAAAGAGAATGTATGAATAGAGAAATGGACGAAATGAAGTCAAAGCAGCCTAAGATCACCTTTCTTGCATAAAATTATATATATATATATGTATGTATCTATATGATCACTAATATGACTCCTGAAAGATTTGATTACTATTCCTAGCATTAGAAGCATACATGAAAACTATAATGACTTTTTAAAAGAAATTGTTTGTTTCAAACTTGAAAAACAAAACTGAGAACATTACCCATTCGCTGACTAGGATAAAATGTCTGGATGTGTCAGTTCTCCCTTTCGTAATTGTACACATGGAAAGTCTAAAAAGGACAACGTGGACTTACATTTATAGATTTGCTTTGTTTCTGTAAAACGCTTTGTCATAGCTCGTCAATATTGTTTTAATCTGAGTTTGGAAAAATTTTGAACAAATACCATATTTATTACAACCACAGACATGAAATAATACATGTACATCTATACATGCATCAATACTCTGCTGCTACAAATACTATTACATGTTTTCACTCCTTAAAACTACTAATACATAATGCTCTCCAAACAGTTTGTACTAGATTTAGTGCAAGTACTATTGAACCATATATTGCAACAGCAGTAGCAAAATGAAAAATACTAGCAAAATTGTAGTACAAAATTATCAGAAAATCATACAAGGAATAAAATGGTAACTAATTTAACTGTAGTGTTATAATTACATGTAGTATTGTCATAAAACATATAATTTAAACAAAAAAAAGTCCACATTAAAAAAGGCAATAGCCATAATGTGTCTCGTTCATGTGCAATAATTCTTGCTGGTAAATTGTAACATTTGACTTCATTTGACCTTTGACCTACATATATGACCCTTTGATAATGATAATGATTATAATAAAGAAGAAGAAGAAGAAGAAGAGGAAGAAGAAGAGGAAGAAGAAAAAGAAAAAAAAAAGAAAAAGAATGATAATAACAATTATAATAACGTGTGGGGTTTTATGTGCAAGAGGTAGCCACATCAGTATTACTAACTAGGAGAATTACTCTTACTAGATCACTAAATCAATGGAAATATCTATGCAATAATGCAGTTTTGGCAAAAAGCAATGATTATATTACAAATACTCAAAAATACTGAGAAATATTAACAGCATTTTCCAGTTCCTTTTCATACCTGATGATACATTATGTACACAAACAAGGTGTATCATTTGAAAAAAAAAATGCAGCATCAGCATAAGCAATAAATGTACTTAAAAAGAACAAAACAACTGTCAAGATATTCACTCTAAAAACTAAATAAATATGAAAGAGAATGATTTTATATTCACAGCTGTGTGTGGCGGGTGGCGTGTGAGCATGCGGGTGTGTGCATGTATACATTACAAAACTATCACTACATATCACACAACTCAAACAGATGTTGATAACCATACTGATTATGGGAAGCAGTGTAATAGAAGACAGAGAGTTGAGTACATGTACCAGTAGCATACCTACAGGGTGGTAAGGGGGGACTGAAAAAAAAAATGAAAGAAAAGGGAAGGCAAACAGGGAAATAAACAGGATGATTGAATACATGTACAGTACATTCAAGGCAGGCATTATGTTGAGCTTTATTTGATCAGCTTTTCTTCTTCAAATTGGCAACATCAGTATTTTTCTTTCATTGCTACATTTTTCATATAGAATGTAATGTATCTGACATGATTTCAAAAACTGACAGAAGGTGCATTGTTTATTATGAAATTTAAAAAGTTGCTAATTTGCATAAAAAGCAGTGATTTTTAAACTTTCCATTGCACTGCCAATCTAGGGACTTCAGTGTTTATTTTCCTTTATTTTTTTTCAACATCTAACGATACTGATGCTACCAAATTGGGCATAGTTTGTGTTTTAAAAAAATAACAATTTTAAAATCTTCTTCTGCTCATTCATTTTATTTTATGGGAATCTGCATCAAAAGTTACTTAGCCAAACCACATAATGTGGAATTCTGTCCTGAATTTAATCAAGACTGATGCCCTTGCCCCCAAGACCACAGCACCCTTCAATGATTGGACCAACACTATGCTACTGGTAACAAAAGTATTGAATGCCTTGCATATTACTCCACTAGATATGACCGAAAGTTTAGAAATATCAATACAAAGTAAGGAGAGAATTGTAGAATTTGTAATGAAAATGAACAATTCATCCCTTCATCTTTGAAACATTTTCTTCAGACAAATATACATGAAATTAATCAACAGTTTTTAACCAAGGCAACATGCTGAATAATATCTCTAAAGTGAGTTGCTTTCAATGAACTTATGACATGAACCTACGTAGTACAAATAATAACAATAATCTTTAAAATAATGCACTTGTACAAAACATAAATAAACTTTACTCAAATAAAATATACACCCATCAAATGATAAGAGTAACAGTACTCGTGGCTACTATAAAGTATGGTTCAACACAAAACAATCAACTAATTGCCTACTGTTAGTTGTTTTGTTATCCCTCATTACAAGATGTAACGTAGAGTTTTGATTCGATAGCAAAATGTAACAAAAGTGGTATTGCAAAATAACCCAGTGTACTGCTAATTGTTTAAACTTACTGCTGCATTCCAAAAACTGACCATTTTGAGGAAAAAAAAGAAGGTAAAACTCTGTAGCAAAATGTATAATTATTTTGGATCAGAAATTACCACCGTATTCTGATTAGGGCAAGAAGACATTAGCATGATAATAAGTAACAATAACAACACTAATGCAAATATTATGTGAATAGTTTGATAAAATTCTTTCCTTGATTAAAGAGAATAAAAAGGTAGAAATAATCCTTAAAAAGCAACAAAATATTCACAACAGAAATGAATATAAACTTCCACTTACTGCTAAAATCGAAAGAAGAATAAAATTTTCTTGAGAATAATCAACTGAAAACAAAAACCATCAACTTTTAATGCAGGTAAACTAAATCGAATAATCAAAGGCACATAAATACAACACACCTTCAAATGATACTGTATATACTATCTTCTTTTCTTTCCCCCCCCCCCCCCCAAGATATTCTTATGCAAAATACCTCCTGGAATCAATATTATTAGCTTCTGCTCATGCAGTATCATGGCATTACACAATATTTGCTTCATTGTTTTTACCTCACAAAAGTCAAAGCCCTTACCAGAGAGCTTTTACCAAACTCTTTGATATAAAGCCATTTCATTTTCAATGCCATACTTTGCACATGTATTAAAATTATTACCTAAACTAAAGAGTTATTAACACCATATGGAGAATACAGAGGAATACACATGTGCCATCAAAACCACACAGTGGGTTTGGATCTCAAGCAGGCATCACCCTTTACAGTATTAGAACAGATGGTTGAGAAAATGTTCCCTTTACTCAATCTGTAAATGACATGCTGAAGAGTTAAACAACATTTTGTTTTACTCTTCAATCTGCAGAAGAATAATGAAATCTATAAAGCATACTTAATGTCACATCTGTACATGTGTGATAACAAAAGGAGCACATGTACGCACAAGTGCTTTCTTTACATACAGCTATTGTTTGTTTTCCTCTTGTTCTTTTTGGTGCAATCTCCACTTGCTATTGATTAACAGGTTGAGTTATATTTTTCAGTCATGGCAGCTTTGTGAAGTGGTCTACCATCATCATGATGGCATGCATGACTGAAGCTTCATTAGTCAAGTAAGAACAGTAACAATAAAAATTTTAAAAACAAACAAACAAAATGAATACACTACTACATCTACTACTACTACTACTACTACTACTACTACTACTACTACTAACGATAATCATAATAATACTAATGATGATTTTGGTGATAATTATCTTCTTCATCATCATTATCAGCAACTTCATTATCACTATCATAATATTATTAATAATAAATAACAACATAGCAGCAAATGGATCTTATTTGCCCTGGTTAACCACGTCAATGTTTATACTGCTTTTTTAGCAGGTTCTTAATTTATCAGTGGAAGTTATAAACTGATTCAGTGGACCCAGGTTCGAGTCCGAGTCATGTCTTTCCGATGGTGACGTAAAAGGTCGGTTTCAGACGTAAATAATCATATCTGATTGACACATGTCTGTAAAAACCTAATTCAACAACAACAAAAAGCCACCCTACCAACTCACATTAGAATCAACAGGGAAAAATGCTGGGACAACATCACCCCCAAAATGTCAGCACCCAGCAAGAATTGAACCCAGAACCTCTCCTATGAGAGTCAGGAATCAATATACGATGGACGGACGGCGGACGGACAGACGCCACTATTAAAGAATCCCTTAGTCTCGCTCCACCTCGGTGGCTCGACAAAAATCTTTTCGTCAGATCCTGAAGTATCATTTGTCAATATTCAAAAGTTCCTCAATCTGAAATTTTCTGTATGAAGTCCTCCAAGAAATTTTTAAAAAACCTTTTTAACAATAAATAATAACAATAATAGAGCACATTTATAATGTGCCTAATACTATGTTTTTAAATTATCATATCTACTCTTATTGCAATTCATTCCAAAAACCCACTTGTACTTGGGAAATAAGTAGAGTTGTGGGGTTTCCAAATCATGATCTGAGGTAATTAATACCAAAAGCAAACCCAATACAAAGTCCTTCAAGGAGATAGATAAGGTTTTTACCCATCTAATTCTTCTGCAATTTCTTCCCAGATGTCGTAGGTTACAAAGTGTTGATGATCAGAATTTGAAAGCACCCCAATCTGCAGCCTTCTTATAAATTCCTTCATATATGCCTCATCAGCTTGTTAAAGGCCTCTGTCTTTACAACAGCTGTCAGGTGGTTCACGGCAAACTTGAAGCAGAAGGCCTGAAGATCCTAGGTCTATGAAATAATTCGCAATAAGAAATAAAACAAAAACAAAAATTAGTATAGTTACAATGATAAATATAATATAGTAGCAATAGCATTACTACTTATCATATGGAGAATTGTGAAGATGATGAAGGAAGGAGATGAATAAACCAAGAAGACAAAAAGAAGGAAAAAGGGAGAAGCACAAGAAAAGCTAAACAGAACAACACAAAAACAACAAATGGAATGGTAAGACAGAAATAAACCGAAAAGGGACAATCCTGAGACTAGAGTTCTGTTCGCAGAAGAAGAATGTGAAGTGACCAATAGGAGAGAAATTAAATAAAGCACATTTTTAAAAAAATAGTTGGGGATGATAACAACATTTTTTTACCTTGGCTTCATATCTGATGATGCTTCTAGTAGTAATGCAGCAGTTGTCTACATTGATGCCTTGTTTGATGATGGCGTTCACACTTGCGTCTTTAAGTGTGTTTCACAATATGAGTTGGCAAGATCCAGCAGTCCTGTAGAAAGAAGAAAAAGAGACATACACCCTGTATAAACACACACATGCCATGCAGTCTGGAGAAGGAAAATCTGCCATCACGATCGCAGGAAGCGCAAATAGGATCCCCACATCTGAGCTAGGCTGTGCCACGAGAGAGGCAGGGAAACAGGCATGCAGGAGCAGGCCAGTGACATGCATGCAGCACTCGCCGGATTGGCACAAATCACTGCATAGAAGATAGTGCATTGTCAAATTTCCCAAATCCATAATTGTTGGGCGATATTCCATACTTCCACAATGATTCTTAATTTCCGTACCAATTACGGAAAATATGTACTAGTTGGCAGCACTTGAAAACCTTGCCCCTACCCCCGCCCCCAATCCACAACCAAGGAGAATGAGTAGAGATGGTTACTTACCAATGGCATCTTGAGGAGGCAATGAGACAGCATCTGTGTAAAGATACTCCAGGGAATGCACGGTATACAGGGTAGGTGAACTGGGTATCTCTATCAGACTGTTACATTAAAACAAAAAAACAGAAATTAAAATATTTTTTTTCATACAATTCAACTCATATTGGATATACATAGAGCTGAAGAGAATTAAACTTTATATCAAATGATGTGTTAACACACTTCTGGCTTGCAGCACATGGTATGATACTGGAAATATACATCAATTCTGTGTACAAAGGTAGCCACACTACCTTGTGAAGAGAAATAGATGGAAAAGCAGATTGCCTTTTACACATATCGTCTAGTCTTCACTGAAAATAATATCAATAATAACAAATAACAATACTTAGATGATCTAAATGTGCAGTTCATATTATGTGATTACACTCCACTTCACATTACAAGCTTTATTCATACTCTGTACAACCCTCGTTTCAGCCAGCCTAACGCAGGTATTCAGAACGTTTAAAAATATATATTTATGCTTGCTAATCGTATACTACACCTGAGTTTAGAGTGGCAGATGTAGATCAATGACTACCAAGATAAAAGACACCAGTGCCACCCAAGGGAAGAAATCTCGATCTGTAAATTTGAATCAAATCATCCAATTAATTTTGCATATGGACGCACCTAGGCCTCTACAAACCACACTCGTTTCATAAAGTGGGATGCATGTAAATAATTTCATCTCTACTTACTCTTTTCCATCCTCATCCCAATGTGAATGGAACATGGTCCTAAAGTGTAGACATCTGTAAATCAATCACATAGATGCAATTCTTCTCTAAATATGGTGTTAAACAAAGGCCCAATGTAGAGGACAGTCACCAATTTTGTACGTTAAAGGGTGTTCAGATATGAGGCGGCATTGTGGTGCCACTTATGTTAATAATGCGCATTAATGCATCAGCTCTTAAATAAAAGAGAACTTTGTCTAAACTTGCCACAGACAATCTCATGACAACATATTTTGCGCTAATTTTTAGGAATTTGATTGACGCACATTTTTTGGCAAGCCAGGGTAGCAAAAAAGATGTGTCCTGACTCAGCGACATTTTTTTCGCCTCATACCGCAGTGACTTGTACACCAAAATGTGCAGGGATTTCCCCCATTGACTTGTACACCACAATGTTGCAGGGATTTTGTGGCGCCACAATGTCGCCTCATATTGAACGCGCCTTAAGAAGCCACTGAACTATTTGAAGAAGAGTTAAGGAAATCCCAGTGCAGTGGTACACCTGTACATCCCAGTTAGGTATATCACAAGGAGACCCGAGGGTAAGAACAATTCAGTTCGTTTTTCCCCTCCCTGGGTGCCGATGCATAAAAACTTGCTATTAAGGTGCTTTCACACATGATGCAACAGTGTGGCAACACACTGTGGCGCCACTGTTTCGTCTTCACACATGATGGGACTTTGTGCCACCACATATGCTAATGAACGTGCATTAACGCGTCAACTCTCAATAAGAGAGCATATTGTCAAAACTTGCGCAAGCAATCTCATGGCAACAAATTTTGCGCTAACTTTTTGGAAATTTGATTGGTGCGCATTTTTTGTGTATCTAGGCAGCAAAAAAAGTGTGTCCTGCCTCGGCGACATTTTTTTGTCGCCCTTCCCCATGGGTTTGTACACAAAAAAGTGTGGTGACACAGCGTGTTACCACACTGTCGCATCATGTGTGAAACCACCTTAATAGTAACTTCGCCATCAATGGTAACTACCACGGTAACGTTGCTCAACAGCCAATCAAAATCCAGTATTCCATGGAAGTTACCATTGATGGCAAAGTTACTATTATAGCAAGTTTTATGCAACGACACCCTGATGTAGGTGACCCCAAATACTAAATAATGATGATGCACCTTGAGCATACTATCGATTTGAAGGGATGGTATTATCCAATGTACATTAGCTGTGCGAATATTCATCAGCCCCCCCCCCCCCCCCCCCCCCCCCGAATCTATAACGTGTGTGAAATAGATTGCTGTGTACATGAGTATAATTTCCTTTGTCTGAGACCTTTCAAGTCCAACATCCTGGTTATCAAAGACAATTACAGTATGTCTGTTGTGCATATAATCAACAAATATAAAAGCTTGAAGCCACAGAATTACTAAACCCCCTGATCTTGAGAAGAGCCTTGTGTACATGGATATGTTTTCCCTCAACCAAGAATTTCAGGTCTGATGTGTCTTGGTCATCAAAGGCAAGAGACAAGGTTTCTTCTAGGGACCGCCTCCCAATGAAGTTTTCTGAACACATAAAGAATTTGTGGAAAAGATGGAGATTCACCAAGATGCAAGCAAATTTGAGGACACTGATTGTTCGGTTGATGCTAACAGACTTGCACATTCTTGGGTAGACTCATTTGGAAGATGGATATTTCAAATATTTTAAAGCTCTTAACTGTATAGAACATTTTCTCTTCTTGCTTTCTTGCTTTCTTCCTTTCATTTTTTTTTTTGGAGGCTGGTCCTATGGTACACCTTTTCATTTTATCTTTTTTTTTCTCCCTCAACTGCCTGATTTGGGGTGTCTAATGTCCCCTTATTCCTCCTCTAAATACATAATTTTCACTGTACAGACCATCTATCTTAATTCTCTATATCCCCATCTTCACCCCCATCCCTCCCCCCATTCTCAGATTTTCTGTCACATTGAATTGTTTGTATAGTAATCTTGCACTTCCTCCCCTCTGCAATAACCATCCTCCTCCCCATAGGTACACTTATAGTCCCATCCTCATACTGACAAGAAAAAGCAAAGACATCATCGAGGCAGACAAGTGAGTCCCGTGGTAGAGGTGATGGACTTACCCCCCTACTATGCCCTCTCTTCCTCATTCTTTCCATCTTTTCCTCTCTGTTCTCCTTCTCTCTCCATCTCTCGATCTCTCGATCTCTTTCTCTTTCTCTCACTCCGTTTCTCTCCCCTCCTTTTTCTCTCTTTCTATCTCTCCCTCTCTTTCTCTCTTAACCTTTTTTTTGTCACACCTCATACCAATCCCTCCCTCCGTGCCTCGTAGCTACCCTCAAATGCTCTTACCGAATGTGAGAGGCCTGTATGTAACGGCTGGAGAGGAGAAGCAAGCGAAGACATCATCCAGCATGTGAAGCATGTCTCCATAGGAGAGGTATGGATTGGCCCCTGCATTGGCCCCACATATGACCTTTCCCGTCTGTGTCATGGCTGCCGAGATGTGCGAGTAATGGTGGCTGCAATGTCTATAACCTGTCAAGGGCAGAAGAAAACAAAAAAAAAAACATTCAAGAAGTTGGTAAGCTTACACCAATGTATGAAGACTACTAAGTTCATGCTGGTAGTCAACACCATATTACAGAAAGTTTTGTCAGGTTACACCACATAATGGTGCCGCAGAAATGGTTTCTCTTTTTGCAGAGGATTTCAGCACTGAACCAGAGACCAGGGCCCAATTTCATAAAACTTGTTATCAATAACAAGTTACAAGAACTGTTGTAACTACTGAAATCCTTGCATCTAATTGGCTTAGAGCAAATTTGTCATAGAAATGTGGCAATTGTTTACCGATACAAGTTTTATGAAACGGGGCCCAGAATTCCAATGACACCATGACTGAGAAATTGTGGGAATATTTGATGGGCACCAATCAGAAATGGTGGTCTGCACCCGGACCCATCTGGCCCCCCAGGCAATGTTCTAACATTCTTCTGAAGACAATCAGAGCATGCTGATCAAAACACAGAGAGCTAAAGAGCTCATACAGAGTTCACCAAACCTTTCCAGGGGCCGTTTCATTAAACCGTCATAAGTCTAACTTCTTGGACATCCCACTGAAATGTTTGTTGTAGAGTTAACATATGTTTCAATGGGATGTCCATGAGCTTAGATGTATGACAGTTTCATAAAACGCAGTCCAGGTTTCTTATTCCTTTAAACCTATTCCAACTGGGCTTTTCAAGGCTTGCAGGCAAGCACTTGATCCCATAACCCATCCAATTATTTTTCTTTATAGACCATATTAATAA